>CM028693.1:14546529-15273561 GCA_016771965.1 Brassica carinata | reverse complement strand
ACGACCGATAATTAAATATAGAACACACGTTGCTTCATTAAGAAAAATATTAGCTATATGGACCTCAACTCCTCAAGGCTCGTCATATATAGATTAGCTATGAAAAATAATTAATCACAAGAATTAAAAATTAAGTTATTTATAATCAAAATTTAGCATATGCGAAAACTTCAAAACATAAATCATTGTGAAATAGAGAGAATATATTCCCTTCCGTTTTAAACTAATTGTCGTTCAAGAATTTTACACATAAATTTAAAAATTGTTTAAATTTTTAAATTTGCCCTTGTTTCACCATTACAATTGCATTGAATTTATTTTTTATCTTAGTTTATTAGGAACCAAAAAGATAAATCAATAGAAAGTTGCATTAGAATCATAAAACAACACGTATTTCGCAATGAAATTTTTTATGCTATACGATACTTAATTTAAAACAGAGAAAATATTATAGTACATGGATTTTGTTTCAATTGAAAAATTCAAATAAAAGAGTCAAAAATATGAAAAGTGCGTAGCTGAGAATGGAAAAAAAAATAAGTAGGTTTTCTAGTTATATCAATTGAATTAAATAGCACGAAAAGAAATAATTTTTTTTTAACACAAGAAAAAAAGATACATTAATAAGCATAATTAAAGGAGATTAATTAATGCCGAGTATGATTAGATTAATTTAGCGATAGATTAGAGGAGAGTTATAAAATTGATAGTGATTAAACAAAAAAAAAAGAAGGAGGGGGAGCGGAAAGAGAGGCATGTCGAGTGATGGCATGTAAAAACCTAACATGGGATCATTCCAATTGCATTTCCAACGCCACCAGCTGTGGAATTTCATTATACCGAATCATTCTGTTTGCTCTTATGTCCTCAATCACAAAGCAATACATACACACAATATCATTAGCATATACTCCCTCCGTTCCCTAACGATAGACTTTTTAGAAAAAAAAGTTTGTTTCAGAAAGATGTATTTTTGTGTTTTCTATGAAAAATTGTAAATTTCGAGAAAATTAATTGACTTTATTGAATTACTATTAGTTAAAAGTTATTGAAAATTACCGAAAACGATACATTTATTATGGCAATTTAATGTGTTTTTTAATATGTGTGAAAATATTAAAAAGTTTATTTTTGTGGAACGGATGGAGTACTATATTTCATATATGTTTGGTTTTCTTTCTGCATGTCCCAGTTCCCATGCATGTTTTTTCTTCTTTACAAACTGTTTTGTTTACTCCAAAATGTGAAAAGTTTTGCTTTCAAAAAAAGAAGTGAAAGTTTGGAGAGCTGACTCGTTATCTCCATGTTTTTTTTTTTTGATAAAGGGCATCATTATCTCCATGTTTGATCAAAATAAATGGTGGATCTATGAAACTTATGTTGCCATTGATTGGTAATGCTGTACCAACGTGAATACGATGTATCGTCTTTTGTGTAAGTATTCAGTGGAACGATAAAAAAGTCATACAAAAGATTGATCTTTCTAATTTTTCACATATACTATAAAACCATAAATATTTATATTTTTAATTTGTTCTTTCAAAAAAGGTTCAACCATTAATGTTTTTACCTTTTAATTGATATTAAAAAAATTAATCAAATATATTAATGAACGTGTAAAACATTAATTTCGAAATACAAAAAAAAGGTTTAAACCATTATTCTTTTAAACATGGAGTGAGTTAGCATATGTTATTCCACTACATTTATTGGATTGTTCCGCCATCTATTGTCATGGCTAACTACTTTTACTTGCATTGTTACTTTTTGCCATTAGAGCACTTCCAATAGTTAGAAACCATGAAAATATTTGTATTAAAATTATTTTTTTATTTTTTATTTTCTTTAAACTAAATAATCATCTATTTAAATGATATGTGTTTTTTTAGTATCCCATAGTTTTTTAAAAACTCATAACTAAGAACTTTTGCTCATTTTCTCTCTTAATTTTATTTTTTTATTTTTCTTCAAATACTAAGAACTCCTCGTAATATTGGAAGTGCTCTTATGGCCTTATCTCGTCGTATCATAAGAAAATGTACATCTTTTTCTTTTTTTCTTCTTCATCTTTTAGTTATCGATAGTCTCATATTCGAGTCTAAATTAATGGAGTATGTCTAATATCGCTGAAATAGCACCTTATTAAAAGCATGAGCTACCCGTGTCCAAAACAAGTGTTTATTTGTTCTCTAAATAACAATAACTGTAATTATATTTAAAAGCCCAACTTTGTTTGAAAGTTTATGTTTAATTTAGACTCTCTCAAAAAGCTAGTCTTTATTTTATTTTTTAAAATTGATGTCTAAATCCCCTGTATATTAATCCTGGAGCATTACAACATGTTTTCGTAGCCACATGTCATCACGAGGATAATTTTTAAAATTTTTTAAAAAATAAGTTGGTCCATAAAAACTTATACTATGCTTTGTATTAAACTAACTATCAAATTAATTATTCGTGTACCAAAGAATATTTTTTCTTTTTTAAATAAAAGCTACGGAATTAACTAATATGGTTAACATATATATGATAATTAATGATTATGAATAATACATAATTGATAACAATTTTTGTATCATCTCTCTTTTTTGTTTAATTTTATATTATTAAAAGAAATTAAACAATCACATTAAAGATATAATAAAAAAATTAGATTTTTTCTTATATGTTATATTTTGAATTTTTAAAAACGACTATAAATTACTAAAATTGGTAAAATGTTTCACATTGAAAATTTTGTGATCAATGGTTTAACTTTTTTCTGTTCAATCAAGATACAAATGATGATATACCGTAGGGGTGAGCGTTCATGTACACGTTCGAGTTCGTATCGGGTATTAAGGATTTTTGGATATTTCATTATAAAGGTATAGAACATGTTCGGGTATTTCTACACTTCGGGTCTGGTTCGGATATTTTATGTTTGGGTTCATATATTTTGGGTCGGGTTCGGATATCTAAATTTTGAAGAAAAATTAAATAAATTATTCATTGTTTAATTTTTTTTGTATTTAAAATATATTTTTAACTTAACTGGTTTACTATTTTTCAAAAGATTAATCTTTTAATAGGTTTGGAGATAAAACTTTAAATAAAACTTTAAAAACAGAAAACCACTACTTTAGTTGTTGTTTTGTAATTTTAGATGCAACATTTGTTAATGCAAGAAACAAGAGCTTGATCTGTATTTTAAGTGGGTAGCAAATGATTTTGTCCATAACTATATGTATGTTATCTAATTTCGAGCAATATGCATCATTAATATAATTTTTTTGAATAAAATGAGAGGAGTAAACTAGAAATATAGGGTTAATTATACTTATGTTTGGTTATCTTCGGATATCATTCGGGTTTGGATATTACCGTCCGGGTTCGGATATTACCCGCTTGGGTTTGGATATCCAATCTCTCCGAATTCAATAACCGTTCGGTATTTTGCTACTTCAGATCGGATTCAGATACGGGTTCGGATATCGGATAAAATGTCCAACCCTAATAAATCGTATGAATATGAAGTTTCATTAGTAGATATTCATATTTTATATATATATATATATATATTAATATCATTTGAAATAAATTATGTACTATATACAAATATATAAATATGTTAATTTTAAAATTTCCAGTGAAAAATTATTGAGATCTTAATATTTTAATTTTGAAATTTGTATTGAAAAATCTCACATTAAAAATTTTGTGATTAATGGTTTAAATTTTTCTTACAACAAATATACAAATGTTAAAAAATAATATGAGTAGCAAGTGTCCATAGTAAATAATTATATTAAAATATACTATATATCTATGTCAATATCAATAAATTTTAATTTATATCGTATAGAGTAAATAAAATGATTGTTTTGATTTATTTACCAAAAATGTGATTGTAAATTAACAAAAGGTATTGGTTTTAATTTATGTGATTACTTTAATATATATAATTTTATGTATACAAATTTATTTTTAAAATAGGTGGTTTCTGATATCTTATTTCATCCTGAGAATCCCTGAAACACACTTCTTCAAATCGAAGTGATTTTTAATATTAGAAGCACTATATATATATATATATTATTTCATTCAGATTAAATAATTTAGTCTTGATTTTTATTCTTAAAAAGTTTTTAATGAAATATCATGACAAGATTCCAATCATCTCCTTTTGAGTTTGTTCGAAAAATGAGAGATTTGATCATTCGTCTAATATTATTTCTCCATAATATCCTATCTAACTATTATAATTGTAAGAATGATAGATTTGATCTATTTATTATAAGTTTTCTGATTTATCATTTAATAAATCAAACAGTTCCTAGTTTATACATAATTTACATATACTAGAATGATAAAGTATTATATATAGTTTTATTTGTATACTCTTAAGTAACTAAACCTCAAAGACCTAGGCTAATAAAATAAGTAATTTGTTTTGTTGTTCTAAAATTAGATGATTTTTATATCAAACTGGTGAATATATACTAGACAGACATTTATATTTCGCGTATGCACTTATATCCTATAATAGCTTGATATATTAGATATGAACACTAACCTGTTAATATAGTTTGTCGGTGATTTTCTTAAAAAATTTGATTCTTAGATATGTATCTGGAGTGGAACTAATTTTTACAGATGTCCATCTTTTTAAATTAACACTTATGTAATTCACCAAATTCATTGAAGAAGTTAAAAAAAAGAAACTAAACTCATATCAATGCAACAAAGACGAGAACGAAAGCACAATTTTATAGAGGTGGAAAATGAAATCACTTATGGAAAATCAATAGTAAACAAATCGAGAGCTGAAAATCCAATCTTCTTTCGTCATTATTCAATTGATGTTGCCTATTTGGTTTTGGTGATTTGTATCACCCACAATAAAAAAAATTTGTGCATATGAAGTCTTAAAAATAATTAAAATAATATGTAATACGTTAACTCTTCAACAACGATGATACATTTAAAAGACCAACATTTGTATTCGTCATTTTATAGTCGATAAAGATTGTAGTGTTGCAAAATGTTAAAACCATTTAATAAACAAGCATTATAATAAAAATTAACTACACGCATACCCGCGGATTATCATCTAGTTTAATTTATATATCAATTATGTGGGGATAAAAAACCCAAAAAACCTGTTTACGTTTATACAATGAGAAATCAATGTATATGTTAGTATATATTTACATTCATATGTTGTCGTACTACTCGTACATACTTCATATCATCATTGAAAATAGTATTTAATCTGAACTCACGAGAAAGATGACCACAAATTCGTGTAATCAGTTATTTGATTTTCTATCCAAAGATAAATTCAAAAGTAACTATGAAAAAGAAAGATTGATTTCTTTAATTTGTGTTGTCATGTCTTATACTTTGAGGTGCACTGCACCGAATCACAAGCCATGTGAATTATGCATATGCAGCAGCACTATACAACGCCAATTTGTAATATCAATCGATCGAGATGGTCATTCGATCAACTATATATATAAATATATGATCATAATTTTATTAATCAAATATTTTCCATTTCGAATTTGTTGATTATTCTGTTTTAGATTGCGGACTATTCTAATTCTGCAATGCTACACCTGCAATTCTTTTTGTTATTGTGAACTAGGAGTACTATTATTTATTATAATTTGGATCGATTGTCCTTTCTATCATACATGGGTACAATGACAAGAGAGGAAAGGGGAAGTAAGAAAAATAAATGGAGAAAAAGGAACAACGTGTAATGTTGATAGTAAGATTCTCCGTTGATTGATGACTGTGAGAAAGGGAGAAGTAGTTGCGTCTTGTCGCATAATCGTCGCTTTAACTAATGTTGGTTCCCGCATACTCTAAACCTTCTTCCATTCTTCCATTGGTTGTATTGTCCTTAGTTGGTTGCAAATTTGTTGAATACATGTCATTCTTATAAAGATCAAAATAACTATATAGAATCAATCGTTTGAATTCATGTACATGTTATCATTGTGCATGTGTTCCATAGTGATTAGTGTATACACTATAGGTTAAGCAGTAATGGGGATCTATAATTTACGGAGTTGGTCAAAGTTATCATACGGAAAAGAGGGTTTAGCTTGGTGTGCGATAAAGAAACATAGCGTTTGATTTGTATTCTCATGAATATACTCACAGTTAGGCCTGAGCATAATATCCGTAACCCAAAATTCGAACCGAACCCGATCCGTATCCGTTCCGAAATATAAAAAATATCTGAATGGATCTTGTAAGGTGGTACAAAACATATCCGAACCCGAAGTGTTATTAACCGAATCCGAACGGGTAATTCGGAAAACCAAAAAAATCAAAAAATCCGAAAAAATATCCGAAGAACCCGATCCGAATGTCCAAAATAATATACAATATAATTATATGAAACATGAATATATACTTCAAATATTTAATTTCATATTTATTCACTACAAGAAAATCAGTAATTTCTGACCGTCATATCCGTTGGAAAACGGTCGGAAATGGCTACTCGACAGTTCAGCCGGATCGACCGTCAGATCTATATGGTCAGAAATTTTAGCGGTCAGAAACGGTCAGATATGTCTGACCGAAAACCGACAATTACTACGGTCGGAAATTTCCGGCGGAATGTCCGCCGAAATATCGGTCGAAACCGACCGTAGTTGCTGTCGGAAATTTTTGACGGGTGTTTCGGTCAGAAAAAATTGACGGAAATCGCGGTCGGAAAGTTTTGATGGAATTTACGGTCAGAAATATTTGACGGAAAGTACGGTCAGAAAGTTTTGACGGGTAGTTCGGTCGGATATTTCTGACAGGTTCATCGGTCAGAAACGCTTATTTCGGCTCAAAATATAAAATATTGAAATGGTAGTTCGATTGTGAATTTTAAAAGTCGAATTTTTATAAATAAATTTGCAAAGTTAAACTAACATACATCGATAAAGTAATTTATTTACATGGTCATAGATTGTACAAACATACCAAAATGATTAATCACACCAAAACAAGTAAAAAAAAACATACCAAAACGGTTGGCAAAGTTCCAGCAAGTAAAAAAAAAAAACCAAAGTTCCTTACTAGAAACATCGATCGTCGGGGCTTTGGGTTGGAGAGTCCGGCTGGGTTTGAGTTGCAGAGAACTGCTCGGGGCAAAGGTTGGAAATGAAAACGGTCACGCGACGAAGCTCTTCCTCAATAGCTTGACGTTTTGTCCGCTCTTCATCAAGCTCCGTCTTCATCCGCTCCATGTACTGAACAATACCGAGGAAGAAACAGAGCTGAGATGATGAGGTTGAGATAGCTTCGAGGTACGACCGATACCATACCGACGACCCTTCTTAATAGGAACATTCTACAAAAGAAGAGTAGAAAGATTTTAAAATTTTATAAAAACTATAAATATAACATGTTAAGCGGAATAAACTGGCTCGGTTTCTGTTTTTCTATATACAAAGTCACACAACCCTTAACTGAATTCAAACTGACAGTTCTACCGAAGTGAAACCAAACCTATATTAGAAGCTTGAGAACGAATCCTAAAATTCTAAGCTATTGGCTGGAGAAAAAAAAATAACAACTGACCACATAAAGTAGACATACCTCGAGAACCAGTTGGTTGATCTCTTCGCGGGACAGCATGTTAGAAGCTGTAGATCCATCATTCGCAGACAACTGAGACTGCTGAAGTTGTGCTTCTTTGTCCTCCTTCAGCTTACTCGAGTTGCCAACAACTCTCCATGAGGATCTTGCACCTCACCGGTTTGTTTATTGGTGTGCATATCCCTCATCAATTTAACCAATCTGGTGGCACACCACCCTTTCAGCAGTCTTCCAATACACACACAAATGATATAAGAGTATCAGTTCAATGTATATGATGAAATTAATAAAATTGAAAAAAATAAGATACCGCTTACCATTTCTATCTCACGTTCCTCTCGTGTCTTAGCACCACCATTGTGTACTGCTTCACCTTTTCCACCACGCTTGCTTCTTCTATTACCAGAATTGGTAGCTGCAATATGTGCAGTAGCATCGAGCTGCCAATAGGCTTTAAACCCATCCCACACATCTTGATTCAGACATATGGGTTTATCCTTCTTCAGCCTCCACTTTTTCTTCCACTCAGTCCGCGTTGCTTTCGTGCTTTCTCTGCAAATTAAAGGCTGTCCGACGATATTGGTGTAAGCGGTCAGTTCAATCTTGCTGCAATGAACATGCAAACACAACAAACATATGCATAAGTCGAAATTAATCTGTAACCAAGCGGACATTTACATTACAAAAAGACATTACCGCAAATGAACGGAGCCACATCTTCTGAATTTCTAATGGAACATGTGCATACGTCGGATAAGGCAACTCAAGGAGACTGTGAAAGCACTTCAAAATCGACTTGCAAATTGCATTGCGATTGCTTCGCCTAAACCTATAACAATGAATACATAAGCACATAGCAAAATAGAAATGATTAGATGAAGAATTAAAAATTTACCAGCTAGTATTTGGTTCTCCATTTGGGCTCAGCTTAGAAGCAACTCTCGCCCCGGTGCCACCAACAACTCGTTCAGTAACCTATCCTCGATGATTGATGCTGGCTGTGGCTGAGGGACACTTGTTCCTTGTGTAGCCGGGGAACCCAGACCAGCAGATGAGGAAGATGGAAAAGAACCGGCGAGAAAATCCGCATAAGACCTCGAGTCAATAAAAAATTAACACTTTGAACAAATATTGAAATGTTTTTGACAGAGAGTTAACAACATAACCGATCAATATCTATGTACTTTTACAGTTTTAATTCCCACAACCTATAAGAAGCTATCAACATCATACACGGAAAATCATTTGACAAAATCAAAACCGATGATTCATTCGCACGAAGCAGACCAAGAATCTATCAAAATCATAGACGGGAATTTTTGCCATAATCAAAACCGATAATCAAGCATTCAGACGAAGCAGGACACGAAGCTATCTATCATCATCATAACGAGAAATCATTTGCCCCAAAACCTAAACAAAACAAACGAAAGTCATAAAACTTACATCGGCTGAGATTTTTGAGAGAGAGAGGGAGAGAGATCGGAATGCAGGGACGGCGAGATCGACGGAGAACGGAGGGGAGAGCGACGAAGCGAGGTGGGGAGATCGACGGAGATGGGGATGAAACAAGGAGGCGATTTCATCTAGAGGGGAGGATACGGATTAGGTTAATGCGTTTCGGATATATAAAACCCTTCCGACCGCTAATAATGGTTGAAACCGTCAGAAAATTCGACCGAAACCGTCAGAAAATTCGACCGAAACCGGTCAGAAATCAGTCGGAAATTGAATATTTTTTAAAAACAAAATTCCACTTTGAAACATTCATTAAAATAAAATAAAACATATGACAAAATATATTATTTAAAAGTACTGACTTACTAAAAATATTTTCTTAAACATTACAAAATATATAATATCTTTCGACTTATAAAAGTTTTAATTAATCCAATTAGACGAATATTCTGACGAAACCGAAGTCTTCGTTGAATTCTCCGTTCTCGACTAATCTGAGAATACTTCGTTGTCACCTACACCAAGAAAATCAACAACAAGATCGATTTCGAGCCATCAACATGAAGATCACCTATGGCATTGCTCGAGGATTGTTGCATGCGAGCCGTATCGAAACTCCTTCAATTTCCCGTGGAGTTATATGGGTCACGGTGACCCAAGGGTCTTGTTTATTCCTCACACGAGGATACCGAATATAAGTTACTTGATCAGCTTGTGAAGCCGGAATGAACGGATCATAGTTTGCAAGACTTCTTCGGAATGTACCGATGTTACTCGAACTCGTCAATTGTACACCATATCCAACGATCGGGTTGTACCAATCAGCAAAGAAGGCAACACACCTCAAATTAAGGATACGGATAGTGAATCTCCAATATCTCATGCAAAATACCATAGTAGATTACTTACGGATCTAGCAGATATACCATGATTTATAGTTGGCTGCGTAGTGTTTTCGCTGAAAATCTTAAAAGCATATCCACGCTGATACATCATCGGTACGACACAGCAACAAATTTGGGACCAAGGCCAACTCTCTAACCATGGCTGAATAGGATCTCCTCCGACAAGAGAAACCTTACCGCATAGTAGTCACAAATTTAAGTAATGCACCATGTACAAAAAATCAAAAATTCGAAGTAATAGAGAATAGATTTCAAAAACTCACATAGAATTTTAGCCAATTCTGAACTCGTTTTCCTTTAGTGCGAAGCTGATCTTCGTGTAATTAGGATACACACCCTTATTTGCTCCATGTAAATCTTGCCATTGAAATCATAATTAGTTACAAATTTATTTACAAAATAGATTCTTAATATATCATACTAAAACGTAACTACCTTTCAGATGTCATTACTTCTTCGCGGTTGCTAAAATGTACTTATGTAAGTGCATGTGCTCTTGTTCGGTGAGTCTTCTACTTTTCCTTTTCCACTTAATCGACCAATTTGGGAAAATATGGTAGGCACCTCGACAGGATAAACTGTTTTCTGCCCTCCATCATCATGTCTTGATGGTTTTCGACTTTAGTTTGTACTTAGGGGGCAAAATAGTAAGCAGCTTAACTGGATGTTTCCTCATTGATGCTTTGTGAAACAATAGAACCCTCAACTCGCTTAAATTTTTCACTTTCTCGCTTGAAATGATACATAGAAGCTTCAACCAGGTACATCCATCGATATTGAACCGGCCCCCAAGTTCGCTTCTCGGCGAGATGGATTGGAAGATGCTCCATAACATCAAAAAGGAAGGTGGAAAAATCTTCTCGAGATTGCATTGGATTATCGGAATCTTTTCTTTCAAGTTTCGATTCCATCTGGCTGTTAATGATCTCGAGCACAAATCTCGAAAAGAAAGCTGCTATTCCCGTAACAAAGAAAAATTATGTTAGATATGAAAAGATACTATGTAACAGTGAAGAAGTTATTGAATACTAAATTTACCTGCTATTGCTTCATGTACATGTTTTGGAAGAAGACAAGCGAAGCAAAATGGGAGAAGACGCTGCATCATGACATGACAATCATGACTTTTCAAACCAGAAAACTTTCCTTCTTCGCGATTAACACAGGTTCCTTAGATTAGGCATATCCATCACGGGAATTTGATGCTATCTATAATCCAGTCGAAGAACTCTTGCTTTGCAGCTGCATCTAACCGATAAATAGCATTGGAAGTTTTCCTCTCCCATCCACGTGGAGATATCCCGAGCACATATATCCGCAAGTCTAATCTGGACTTCAGGTTGTCTTCGTCTTTCCCTTGACATTGAGAATGGTATTCATGATGTTGTCAAAGATATTCTTCTCTATATGCATCACATCTAAATTATGCCTAAGTAGATGGTTCTCCCAATCTGCAACTTCCAAAAATACTTTTCTTGTGCCGGTTGTGATTTTCGCCATATCCATAAACTGGATCATGCCCATTTCCCCACATTTAGCTGTCGATTCCACACCAAAATCTCGAGTTGAGTCGGGATAGATTTTCCATCTATTTCTGGTGGCGACCATCAAACACCTTTTGTTCTTAGTAAACAAAGTGGTGCTTTTTCGTCTGGATGGTCATGGGGTAGATATCGCCTATGACAATCAAACCAACATGTCTTCCTTCCATTCTTGGTTGAAAGCATCTGTGTTATCTTGGCAGTAGGGCACGCTTAATCTTCCATGTGTTGTCCATCCGATAACATTCATTATCGCGGAAAGTCACTTATGGTCCACATAAGCCTTGCCGCATTATAAAATTCTGCCTAGCAGATATATCATACACTTCAACTCCTTCGCCCATAGCATTTTCAACTCATGAATCAATGGTTGCAAATAGACATCACGGATCTTTTAGGATCGCGGGGACCAGAACTAGAATTGTGAGAAAGAGAAACTCTCGTTTCATGCACAATGATGGAGGTAAATTGTATGGTGTTACAATAAGCGGCCAAAGAGAATATTGTCTCCCATGGCTTCGAACGGGTTGAATCCATCCGTCTTAATCCAAGGTAAACATTTCTTCTCTCGGATGCAAAACTAGGATACACCGACCGAAAATGTTGCCGGGCTTTTGCGTCGATGGATGAGCAATTTCTCCGTTCTGTTGTGTTCACCATGCCATCTCATAGCCTCGGTATGTTTGAATTGGTATAACCTCTTTAGTCGGTTCTGTATTGGCAAGTACCACATTCTCTTATACGGGATTTTAGTCTTTCGACTTGTTTTTGAAACCGTGGTTTGTGACAAAATCGACTACTAGTACGATCAACATCCCTTCTCCAAGATAGCATACGGTTGTCGATGCAAACATCTATCATTTGATAGGCAAACCCAACCCTAAAACTAACTTTTGTATCTCATAATAGGTAGCGGTGAAAGGTTATCTTCCCAATATATCTTTCACAAAACCAGCTATCGATCAACACAATCTTCGCAAGTTATAATGCTTTTAATAGACATCATCCTTGTTGCGGCTGAAGAGGTGAAATACCATCTCTACAACCATCATATAACGGCTGTTTTGCTGCATCTAACATATCATAAAATTTATGCTTCAAAGTTTGGTTCCTCTACTCTATACCTATCTTCAACCATTTGAACAGTTCCTATATGTTCATCTAAGCCACCTTGTTGTTCTCCTAACCCTCCCCCCATGTTATTTTCTTCACTAGCACTACCGAAATTCACCATAGAATCAGTTTCACCATGCGAATACCAAACTTTATAACCCGCCATAAACCCTCTATTATATAAGTGCTTCCATACACCACTAACTGTACCAAATCTACGATTTTGACAAATTGGACAAGGACGATTACATCTTACCCGTTTCCAAAGTCCTGCTGGTTTTAGGCAAATGACATGAATTGTTGAAGACCTTCCGCAAACTCTTCTGTCAAAGTCCAGTAGATGGATCTTATGTTTCACAACATCGTTCTTTACAGTTTAAGTTAATGGTTTTCAGTTGAAGTTATTGGAATCGGAGTGACGATTTTTTTTTATAAGTGAGAAAGAATCCGAAAAGTTTGCTATTTATCTCTATATCATTCCATATGTAACTAAGAAAATATGTTTACCCATCTCAACTATGTGGATGACTTAAGCCAATATCAGCTGGTGTCATAATACTGAAAATTAATTCTAGTCTTTCAAAAGAAAAAGTGTACATGTTCGATCAAAAGCTTTTTGTACAATTAATTAAAAGGTATTCATATATATACGATATTGAGATATATATTATCACGGTGGTAAAGAAGCTACAAGATTAAACCCTAAACAGTTACGTAATAATTTTTGAAAATATTCAATTGCGATCTCTTCCTTACGCCGACAGATCACGGTGAGAAGGAGAACAAAATTTGGAGTGGCCACGAACATCTTAGATTCTTAAGTAAAATAAAAGCATATTTAACTACACAAAACGTTTGAACAAAAAATTAAAAAACTACACAAAACAAGAAGTTCACGGTATTAAGCAGTGGAAATATATAATATCCTTGGTTTTGTGGTGTTTCAAAAAAAAATCCTTGGTTTTGTAATTTACTAGTATAAGAGAGAGTTTAGCATAAACGTATCTACACGCTATATGTATATGCATCAATAACTGACATACATGTGCAGCTGTCTCTAGATATGTAGAAGCTGTCTGGGTTTGACCAATCTCTCTATAATTTTTATCCCTCATCATGTAATGCTCATTACCAGCAGCCACATGTTTTTTGTCTAAATAATATTACAAACAATATTCTCGAATATTACACAAAATAATTGTTCGCATAATTTGACAGTGGTAGCCTACACACCCATGCATACATATGTATATGGAAAACGACTATAAAAATAATGTTTTTTAAAAGACTATAAAATATTAGTTTTTCGTGAACGAAAATGATATTTATTACTTGACAACGCTTGAATGGGAAATGTGCATTGATGTTGATTTCTATTGCGTAATGTACAGTGTTTTGACACGATATGTCTCGTGCGCTTAGAGCATCTCTTAATTTATACTGATCAAAACAAATAAATGGCTCTAAAACTTAATTATCTATGAAAATGATATACAAAATGGATACTATACTGTTTATAGAATCTATGGTTTTTATAAGATTAAAAAAAAACAAATACACAAGAAATGTGACAATCAAGATTCATAATATTTGGTATAAGTGGTTTGGTACGTGATATTCCGATTAATAAAAATTAAGTAGTGACGTTGTAAGAACATAGTATTTTACTTGTACTGCTGGATTAAGTTAGTGAGCAAACAAGATATTTAAGATCGTCTAAAATCCGGTTTACAGAAAATAGAATATTGTTGGTTGGGAAATATAAGAACAAACGAGGGAGAGAGTGTCGTTACAAAGAGGAGAAGAGACACAGAGTCACACACTCGCTCAAAAGCAAAACCATTTTGGTTAAACCGAAAGACTCGGTCGGAGTCTAGAGCCTGTCTTTTCCAACACCGCCTGCCACACCTCACGTGCATGCTCACCTCCACTATGTTTTAAACAAAAATAAAAACAAAAACATTAAACTATACTATACTAGGGTCGGCCCGACGATTTTTCTATTATATTTATTTTTAATTCTATTATTTTACTTTATTTCAATATAATGTATATATTTATATTTATTATTAAAATATAAATTATTTAAAAAATTAGATGGAGGCACATGAGGCACATGCCCCCGTACACCAACCCTTGCGTCCGCCCCTGGTGCCACCATCTAAATATTGTCATTGCTTTTTTTTTTGGACAAAAAATATTGTCATTGCTAACTACTTTTACTTGGACTATTACTTTTTACCCTTCTCTCGTATCATAAGAAAATGTACATTGTACATCTTTATCTTTTAGTCATCGATAGTCTCATATCCAAGTCTAAACGTCTAATATCGCTGAAATAGCACCTTATTAGATACATGAGCTACCCGTATACAAAATAAATGTTTATTTGTTCTCTAAATAACAATAACTATAATTTTATGTAAAAGCCCAACTTTGTTTGAAAGTTTATGTTAAATTGGGATTCTCTCAAAAAGCTAGTCTTTTTATTTTATTTCTTTAGCTTGATGTCTAAATTTAATTTATAAATCATAATTTATTTCGGTTAGAGTGATTCGGATTTTCAAATTTTCGGTATTATACTCATAAGTTTCATTCGGGTTTTATTAATTATCGGATCAGGTTCGGTTCAGTTCCTTCCGGGTTCGAATCAGATTGTAACCAACGTCTCAAATCGTCCAATTTTTTAGACCTAAAAATTGACATTTTTTTGAAATTTATATATTATTCACAAATCTAATTAAAATTAGTTAAATTATCTAAATTAACTAAAAATTATTCAAAATAATAAATAAAAAAATACGAAAATTCTTTAAAACACTATAAAATATTCAAATTACCTTGACATATATAAAACATTAATATATTTGACTAATTTTGGATACCTTTGAATCCTTGTTTGGATTTCTGTTCGGTTTGGGTTATATTCAAACCCAAAATACTAAGCTTAGAAGTTATCCGTTCGGATATTTTTGTATAACAGTTTGGATCCAGTTTTGATTTTTTCGGTTTGGGTTTAGATTAGTACTTCTGGTTAGGGTAAAACGTGCAGGACTAAATCATACTCCCTCCGTTTCCGAAAGTAAGATTTTCCTGATTTTATTCTTGTTCCACAAAGATAGATTTTCTATATTTTTAAGGTACTTTTGTATATTTTTAAGAAACATTAATTGTGAAAATTTGAATTGATTAAATTTAATTGGTGGATAATTATTGAAAAATGTATAAGAAAATAAATAGTAAATCAAACTGTAAATATTTATTATATTCTTAATAAGCGTGAAAACTCTAGAAAATCTTACTTTCGGGAAGTAGTAACAATTATGTGGGAAAATCCCAAGAAAACTGTTTACGTTTAAACAATGAGAAATCAATGTATTCATGTGTTGTCGTACTACTCGTACATACTACATATACATCATCATTGAAAACAGTATTTTGAACTCACGAGAAAGATGACCACAATTTCGTGTAAACAGGTTTTCTATCAAAATATAAGTTCAAAAGTAACTATGAAAAAGAAAGCTTGATTTTCTTTAATTTGTGTTGTCATGTCGTATACTTTGAGGTGCACTGCACCGAATCACAAGCCATGTGAATTATGCATATGCAGCACTAAACAAGTAGTATTACATATAGTAGACTAGACACCAATATGTAATATCAATCGATCGATATGGTCATTCCGATCAACTGTATATAAGAATATTTGATCATATTTTCCATTTCAAGTTTATTGATTATTCTGTTTTAGATTGCGGACTATTCTAATTCTGCAATACTGCACCTGGAAATTTATTTTGTTATTGTGAACTAGGAGTATATATTATTTATTATAATTTGGATCGGTCGTCCTTTCTGTCATACATGGGTACAATGACAAGAGAGGAAAGGGAAAGTAAGAAAAATAAATGGAGAAAGAGGAAACAACGTGTAACATTGATAGTGAGATTCTCCGTTGATTGATGACTGTGAGAAAGGGAGAAGTAGTTGAGTCTTGTCGCATAATCGTCACTTTAACTAACGTTGTTCCCACATACACTAAACCTTCTTCGATTGGTTGTGTTGTCCTTAGTGTTGGCTGCATATTTGTGAATGCATGTCATTCTTATAAAGATCAAAAATAACTATATCGAACCAATCGATCGAATTTATGTACATGTTATTATTATCCATGTGTTCTAAAGTGATTAGTCTATACAATATGGATTAAGCTGTAATGGGGATCTATAATTTACGGAGTTGATAAAATATCATAAGGAAAAGAGAGTTTAGCTTGGTGTGCGATTAAAGAAACATAGAGTTTGATTCAATACATTGTTTTCTCATGAATATACTCACAGTAATGCAGTTTGCACCTCAGTTTATTTAAAGGATTCACTTATGTAGATCACAACATCGTTCTTTCAGTTTAAGTAAGTGGCTTTCAGTTAAAGTTGTTGGAACTGGAGAGATGATTATTTTTCTTATAAGCAGTGTTTTGAAAACCGGACCGGACCGGCCGGTCGAACCGGTCCGACCGTGACTCGCCGAAGAAGCCGAGTCCGGTTCGGTTTAAAAACCGGATTTATAAAAAACCGGTAAAACCGGCTAAAAACCGGTCAAACCGGTGACCCGGTTAAAACCCGGTTCTTAAAAATTAACATATAATTAAATATTTTTAATTATTAGTAACTAAAATTTAATATTTTATAATTAGTATTCAACTATCACTATTTAATTTATTTTTTATTTTTTTAAGAAACAATGTGAAAATTATATTTTTTTACTTTCATATACTATTTTTATTTTAACATATTCATAAAATTTGAGATGTTATTTGTAAAAATAAATAAATATGATAATTTTAATTGTAAATCATATGATTTTATCATTTTCAGTTTACATAGTATTCACTATTCAATTTTTTTACTATATATAATTAGATTTATGTTTATTATTTATATTTAATTAATTATAGAAGAGAATAGAGAATATATTATATATTGAAGTAAAGTTTATGTAATATAATATATATATATATAATTTTCATAAATAAAACCCGATTCAACCGGTTGAACGGTCCAACCAAATAACCAGTAGATACACCGAAGTCGGTGTCCGGTCCTTTTCAAAACATTGCTTATAAGTGAGAGGGAGAGAAGACTCGAAAAGTTTGCTCTTTATCTCAATATCTCAATATCTCAAAATATTGAATAGAGCAGTGAGTATAAGGTAACTGGTATATCATCCCATATGTATGAATACTGGTTTCTCATCTCAGCTTTGTGGAAGACTTAACCCAATATCAGCTGGTGTCATATAATACCAGTTTTCAGTAAAACGTTGCTTCTCAAGTGGACGGTGATTCAACTTCTACCATCTATAATGATTATTCGGACACTTAATTATTAGTTAAGTGATTTAAACATTTATAAATTATAATAATATACTAAAATATAAAATATTTATATTAATATCATTATTCGCAAATGATAAAACTTATGTTGTTTTATAAGATTTTATACTATAATATATTAATTATTACAATTTATAAATAATAAATTATATAATTTATTTATTATAAATTATATATTATTATTTACTATTATAACATTGTAACGGTTTAGATGGTTTAAAAAATCGTCACGGTTTTATAGAGTATAGTGTCTAAATGCTGTCCAAACAATCACCTAGAATATTTTTAGAATACTGCATAATATTGAACTTTAGTTTTAGATTTTGGAAAAAAGCATGTATGTTCGATTAATGTTTTTTGTACAATTAATTAAAAGGTATCACAGCCTAGCCGTCCAGAACATAGACTAGTCAACTATTAGTATATGACCTTCAATATTTTTGAAGAGAATTACACATAAATAAGTTTTCAAATTTGTAAAAGGAAAAGAAATTTCATTAAAACTTTTATTAAATCGTTTTTGGCTTCCAAAATTTCAAGACCGCCCTAAAAGATATATATATATATATATATATGTATATTTTTTGAGATATTATCAGTGATAGATTCCATGCAAAATAGATCATAAATTTTAGATAAGTATTTTTTTGAGATTCGCTAAGTCGAATCGTATTTTCCAATATATTTTTCAATAGATCATTTCTTAACTAAAGATTCATGTTTATTTAAAATTCATTTATTGGTTCAGGTAAATCCATTATATTATTTTAAAAGGAAAAAATAGTAATCATTTTTTGACTTTATTAATTTAACTGGGGAATCTTTTAGATTTAAACCCTAAAATTTATACGTAATAATTTTCTTTAAAAGAAATATCAGATGCAATCTCTTCCTTACACCGACAGATCACGGTGAGGAGCAGAATAAAATTTGTGAGTGGCCATGAACATAGTAGATTCGTCAGTAAAATAAAAACATATTAACTACACAAAACAAGAAGTTCATAGTGTTATACTATAAGAGTAGTTTAGCATAAACATATAACGCTGTATGTATATGTATATGCATCAATAAGTGACATACATGTGCAGCTGTCTCTCGTTATGTAGAAGCTGTCTGGGTTTGACCAATCTCTCTAATTTTTATCCCTCATCATGTAATACTCATTACCAGCAGCCACATGTTTTGTCAAATAAATATTACGAACATTATTCTCGAATATTTCACAAAATAATTGTTCATATAATTAACAGTGGTAGCCTACGCACCCCATGCATACAGATATGGAAAACGACTATAACAATATTGTTGTAAAAAAGACTATAAAATAAGTATTAGTTTTCGTGAACTAAAATAATATTTATTACTTGACAACGCTTGAATGGGAAATGTGTACTGATGTTGATTTCTATTGCGTAATGTACAGTGTTTTGATATGATATGTCTCATGAAAACAACATTGTGATATTATTGTGGATTACTCTTAGCTTTGGTAAATGATATTATGATATTCCGACTAAAAATAAAATTGTAGTGACGTTGTTAGAACATAGTTTTTATTTTAGTAGCTGAAACATTAAACTAAAAAAAAAATTAAACTAGTGAGCAAACAAGATATTTAAGATCGTCTAAAATCCGGTTTACAGAAAATAGAATATTGTTGGTTGGGAAATATAAGAACAAACGATTGAGGGAGAGTGTCGTTACGAAGAGGAGAAGAGACACAGAGTCGCACACTCACTCAAAAGCAAAACCATTTTGGTTAAACCGAAAGACTCGGTCGGAGTGTAGAGCTTGTCTCTTCCAACATCGTCTGCCATACCTCACGTGCATGCTCACCTCTACTCACGTGCACATACAATTCTTTAATGTTTTATGTTCTAAACAAAACATACACAAAAACATAAAACTATACTATATATTGACCTGTTTGTGATTGTAAATTAATGCAGGGAGGAACTGGGAATTCATATACTTTAAAGAGAAAAATCAAGTTTTATTTCGACGGTGAGTACGATAAAATACATGTCAATTTCGATCTGAGGAAAGTTTGTTGAATGCATATTTATTATATTAATATTGTATAGAACCAAAAGTCAAAAGTGTGAAGTAAAAAGGTAATACACCTAGAATTTAATCTAAACAATGATTGTGTGTTATTAAGATGGTTAATTCGTTTGATGTGGAGTGGTTTCTAAACACATCAATTGTTACGTACATATGCACTCCACGCGCAGAAAATATTGACCCAAAAGGAAAACAACCTAAAGCATGCCTACTCTCTCATCCTTGTTGTTTTGTTGAGATTTACTTTTTGGTGCCATATCTTTTGAGCTTTTGATCCTATACATTTGTTTAATGACTAATCTCTGGTAATCTTTGTCTAATAACCTCTATACGTAGAACAATGTATGAGGTCTTCTAGTTTTGCTTAATGTCTTGCTAGTGTTGTCGCATATCATACGTTTTCACTAAAAGGTTACCACTTCTTTATTCCAAGCTCGGAACGGGTTAATGCCTTTATTTTATTGTGTTTTGATCAAAACGTTGATTAACACGGATGCCTGGATTCTTTTTGTTAAACGATATTCGAATATTTGGTAAACTAAAAGAGATTTTAAACAATATTAGGTGTATAAATTGAGCAATCAGCTTCAGAATATATATTGACATAAAATCAGTAGAGAATATCTACTTTAGGAAGAGTCAGATGTTCACGAAACATATTTAATTGTTTCAAAATCAAATTCCAATTTATCTAAACTTAGAATAAGTTAAAGTATCAGTCTTAATAAGTAAGTACATAGGTAACAGTTAGGTCAAAACTTCCCCCCCCTACATATATTCTTAGAGGATCTCCAATGGTGTTACCACCATTGGAGTCCTTAGCCTTAAAAATTCTTATTTTTTTTTTAATTTTTTTTGTTTGAATAGTTAAGAACTTTAACCAAAATTGTAAATCTAATGGTGTTTCAATTCGGAGTCTTTAGAAAAAAAATTTAAATTGTTTTTTCTTTTTTAAATTCAGATGCATCAATGGGATTATGTATTACTTGGGTTATTGGTACCTTTCTATCAGCTCTCGCGTATCCAAAATAGGGAATGACAGCAGTTACTTTCTTAGTGGAAGCTCTGCGACAAGCATCCACCATGATCAACAGCTCCATGAGATTCTCATTAGTTGGAGTGCAAGCAGGCTGAACCAAGAAGACATCACAGCCTGTAACACTCTCTTTGAGCTGACCGTAGACCTCCCCATCAGCAACCTTTTGATGCTAATCTTACCAAGCTCCAAGCCCATATACCAAGCAATTTCCTTCAACAACATTCCAAATTTTGTGAACATAGTCAACAGATTCCAAACTACTTCTCTCCCAGGAGTACATTCCCATGCCTAAAACATAAGATTGAAGTAAAAATTCAAAACCGAACATAGAGTAACCTGTAGACACAAGACATCTAATGTTGAAGTAAGTAACTAAGAACGAGTAAACGTAGCATCTTCACATAACCAATTAATCATTACAGCTTAAAACAAAACTCGAAAACAGAGTTTCTTTCAATAAAAAAGTTCTGATCTTTCACAAAACAAACGAACCTGAAGGCAACACCAAGCGAGATTGAGTAAGCTAACAAGCCAGAGGCAACCGTAATAGGCGATCCTGATGTAAGATCTCCGGTTCGAGAGCTTCGACAAGCTCTTCCTTGCCTCGTACTAAGTAAGCCACGAACAGAAGCGACGCTAAAAACAGAACCGCGTTGTGCAGAAACCCATGACACTTTCCGATCCATCCGCCGATAAACCCTCCGGGAAGAAGAAGAAGAATCAAAGTAGTTTGGAAGTGTCGTCCCATTGATTATTGGATTATACTAGCGGCGTTCCCGTTTCCAAGATTCAATGTCTTGGGCAAATTGCATTTCTGGCAAACATAATTAGTTAGCTCATAAAACGCATTGCAAATCAGATATCAAACAAAATATTTTTTGAATTCATTTTATCAAAAATCATTCAAAACAAGAATGGTCACCGTGGCGGAATTGGGAACGCAGATTCGGGAGCGAGACTCATTGGTGTTGAGGAAATAGAGAAGCGGGAGAAGAGAGACGAAGACGATGAGGCAAGGTACGACGGAACCTTAACGACAGGAGGAGAAGTCAGAGCTAGCGACGAGAAACTGATTCGACGAAGAAGAAGATGCTGGTCTCCGAGAATCAAACCCATTCACACACTGCCACGTACATAAGGATTTAGTCCTAAAAATCTTTATTTACGGATTGATCCTTAGATTACTTAGCTCTAATAATATTATTCTATTCAGATTACCTTAGGATTAACCGCTAAGGACTGCTCACGTTATCCCATTGTGGGTGCTCTTAGAACAAGCAAAACAGAATAAAAAGAGAAAAATTAAATTACCTGTTTTTCAACTTTTTTTTTCCAACACCTACCTGTTTTTAACTTTCTATCAGCTATATACATGTTTTCCAGGAAAAAAAGTTGAATCATATTACAATGTAAATATTAAATCGATAAGAAAGATGACGTTGAAACGAAAATTGCTTTACTAGATTAATATATACACGTAGAGAGCTGAAAGTAAGGAACTACTCTACTCATGTCCAGATGAATTGTAAAGCACTTCAAACATAATAAAATAAAACTTTTTAGTATAAAAAAATCTCAGAGAAGATTAATAATTTAGTTCCCTGAAAAATTTAATTATTACACATGAAGTTTAGCTTTAATTGGAGTATAATGATGTCCGTAGCTCTGTAAACATGTGAAGGTCTCCTCCTTTTGCGGCTAGTGGGTGCTCCATTGCGTATCAAAAGGAATATTATTATAATCTTAATATGCAAACTTAAATACTACTTTATCAATTGATCATAAACAATTAATTTCATGGTTTTTTTGGTTCATGAGTCATTAGTTTTCTCGCACAATACGGACATGTCTCAGTTTGGACCAATCCATATAAATAAACAGTGATTATATGTATATATGACACTTACAATTTATGACTAATAACAAAAATGCGATGAGCTTTATGATTTTCTTCGTTTAATAACAAAAAAAATTTTGTTTGGTAACCTTTTTCTTTTTATTAGTTATAGAATCTGTATATGAAGAAAAAGTGGGACATCTTTTCTTCTGAAGAAAGAGTTTATATTATTCAGAATTTTGATTATTTAAATATTGAAAGTTTACTTGATTCGGCTTACATTTCTCGATCCGCCGAACCTAATCCCTAGTGTTTAAAAAAAAAACAAATCATGTTATTCTACTAGATAATTTTACACTATAATTAAATATTTTTAATTATTAGTAACTAAAATTTAATATTTTATAATTAGTATTCAACTATCACTATTTAATTTATTTTTTATTTTTTTAAGAAACAATGTGAAAATTATATTTTTTTACTTTCATATACTATTTTTATTTTAACATATTCATAAAATTTGAGATGTTATTTGTAAAAATAAATAAATATGATAATTTTAATTGTAAATCATATGATTTTATCATTTTCAGTTTACATAGTATTCACTATTCAATTTTTTTTACTATATATAATTAGATTTATGTTTATTATTTATATTTAATTAATTATAGAAGAGAATAGAGAATATATTATATATTGAAGTAAAGTTTATGTAATATAATATATATATATATAATTTTCATAAATAGAAAACCCGATTCAACCGGTTGAACCGGTCCAACCAGTCAACCAGTAGATACACCGAGTCGGTGTCCGGTCCGGTTTTCAAAACATTGCTTATAAGTGAGAGGGAGAGAAGACTCCGAAAAGTTTGCTCTTTATCTCAATATCTCAATATCTCAAAATATTGAATAGAGCAGTGAGTATAAGGTAACTGGTATATCATCCCATATGTATGAATACTGGTTTCTCATCTCAGCTTTGTGGAAGACTTAACCCAATATCAGCTGGTGTCATATAATACCAGTTTTCAGTAAAACGTTGCTTCTCAAGTGGACGGTGATTCAACTTCTACCATCTATAATGATTATTCGGACACTTAATTATTAGTTAAGTGATTTAAACATTTATAAATTATAATAATATACTAAAATATAAAATATTTATATTAATATCATTATTCGCAAATGATAAAACTTATGTTGTTTTATAAGATTTTATACTATAATATATTAATTATTACAATTTATAATAATAAATTATATAATTTATTTATTATAAATTATATATTATTATTTACTATTATAACATTGTAACGGTTTAGATGGTTTAAAAATCGTCACGGTTTTATAGAGTATAGTGTCTAAATGCTGTCCAAACAATCACCTAGAATATTTTTAGAATACTGCATAATATTGAACTTTAGTTTTAGATTTTGGAAAAAGCATGTATGTTCGATTAATGTTTTTGTACAATTAATTAAAAGGTATCACAGCCTAGCCGTCCAGAACATAGACTAGTCAACTATTAGTATATGACCTTCAATATTTTGAAGAGAATTACACATAAATAAGTTTTCAAATTTGTAAAAGGAAAAGAAATTTCATTAAAACTTTTATTAAATCGTTTTTGGCTTCCAAAATTTCAAGACCGCCCTAAAAGATATATATATATATATATATATGTATATTTTTTGAGATATTATCAGTGATAGATTCCATGCAAAATAGATCATAAATTTTAGATAAGTATTTTTTTTGAGATTCGCTAAGTCGAATCGTATTTTCCAATATATTTTTCAATAGATCATTTCTTAACTAAAGATTCATGTTTATTTAAAATTCATTTATTGGTTCAGGTAAATCCATTATATTATTTTAAAAGGAAAAAATAGTAATCATTTTTTGACTTTATTAATTTAACTGGGGAATCTTTTTAGATTTAAACCCTAAAATTTATACGTAATAATTTTCTTTAAAAGAAATATCAGATGCAATCTCTTCCTTACACCGACAGATCACGGTGAGGAGCAGAATAAAAATTTGTGAGTGGCCATGAACATAGTAGATTCGTCAGTAAAATAAAAACATATTAACTACACAAAACAAGAAGTTCATAGTGTTATACTATAAGAGTAGTTTAGCATAAACATATAACGCTGTATGTATATGTATATGCATCAATAAGTGACATACATGTGCAGCTGTCTCTCGTTATGTAGAAGCTGTCTGGGTTTGACCAATCTCTCTATAATTTTTATCCCTCATCATGTAATACTCATTACCAGCAGCCACATGTTTTGTCAAATAAATATTACGAACATTATTCTCGAATATTTCACAAAATAATTGTTCATATAATTAACAGTGGTAGCCTACGCACCCCATGCATACAGATATGGAAAACGACTATAACAATATTGTTGTAAAAAAGACTATAAAATAAGTATTAGTTTTTCGTGAACTAAAATAATATTTATTACTTGACAACGCTTGAATGGGAAATGTGTACTGATGTTGATTTCTATTGCGTAATGTACAGTGTTTTGATATGATATGTCTCGCGAAAACAACATTGTGATATTATTGTGGATTACTCTTAGCTTTGGTAAATGATATTATGATATTCCGACTAAAAATAAAATTGTAGTGACGTTGTTAGAACATAGTTTTTATTTTAGTAGCTGAAACATTAAACTAAAAAAATTAAACTAGTGAGCAAACAAGATATTTAAGATCGTCTAAAATCCGGTTTACAGAAAATAGAATATTGTTGGTTGGGAAATATAAGAACAAACGATTGAGGGAGAGTGTCGTTACGAAGAGGAGAAGAGACACAGAGTCGCACACTCACTCAAAAGCAAAACCATTTTGGTTAAACCGAAAGACTCGGTCGGAGTGTAGAGCTTGTCTCTTCCAACATCGTCTGCCATACCTCACGTGCATGCTCACCTCTACTCACGTGCACATACAATTCTTTAATGTTTTATGTTCTAAACAAAACATACACAAAAACATAAAACTATACTATATATTGACCTGTTTGTGATTGTAAATTAATGCAGGGAGGAACTGGGAATTCATATACTTTAAAGAGAAAAATCAAGTTTTATTTCGACGGTGAGTACGATAAAATACATGTCAATTTCGATCTGAGGAAAGTTTGTTGAATGCATATTTATTTATATTAATATTGTATAGAACCAAAAGTCAAAAGTGTGAAGTAAAAAGGTAATACACCTAGAATTTAATCTAAACAATGATTGTGTGTTATTAAGATGGTTAATTCGTTTGATGTGGAGTGGTTTCTAAACACATCAATTGTTACGTACATATGCACTCCACGCGCAGAAAATATTGACCCAAAAGGGAAAACAACCTAAAGCATGCCTACTCTCTCATCCTTGTTGTTTTGTTGAGATTTACTTTTTGGTGCCATATCTTTTGAGCTTTTGATCCTATACATTTGTTTAATGACTAATCTCTGGTAATCTTTGTCTAATAACCTCTATACGTAGAACAATGTATGAGGTCTTCTAGTTTTTGCTTAATGTCTTGCTAGTGTTGTCGCATATCATACGTTTTCACTAAAAGGTTACCACTTCTTTATTCCAAGCTCGGAACGGGTTAATGCCTTTATTTTATTGTGTTTTGATCAAAACGTTGATTAACACGGATGCCTGGATTCTTTTTGTTAAACGATATTCGAATATTTGGTAAACTAAAAGAGATTTTAAACAATATTAGGTGTATAAATTGAGCAATCAGCTTCAGAATATATATTGACATAAAATCAGTAGAGAATATCTACTTTAGGAAGAGTCAGATGTTCACGAAACATATTTAATTGTTTCAAAATCAAATTCCAATTTATCTAAACTTAGAATAAGTTAAAGTATCAGTCTTAATAAGTAAGTACATAGGTAACAGTTAGGTCAAAACTTCCCCCCCCTACATATATTCTTAGAGGATCTCCAATGGTGTTACCACCATTGGAGTCCTTAGCCTTAAAAAATTCTTATTTTTTTTTTAATTTTTTTTGTTTGAATAGTTAAGAACTTTAACCAAAATTGTAAATCTAATGGTGTTTCAATTCGGAGTCTTTAGAAAAAAAATTTAAATTGTTTTTTCTTTTTTAAATTCAGATGCATCAATGGGATTATGTATTACTTGGGTTATTGGTACCTTTCTATCAGCTCTCGCGTATCCAAAATAGGGAATGACAGCAGTTACTTTCTTAGTGGAAGCTCTGCGACAAGCATCCACCATGATCAACAGCTCCATGAGATTCTCATTAGTTGGAGTGCAAGCAGGCTGAACCAAGAAGACATCACAGCCTGTAACACTCTCTTTGAGCTGACCGTAGACCTCCCCATCAGCAACCTTTTGATGCTAATCTTACCAAGCTCCAAGCCCATATACCAAGCAATTTCCTTCAACAACATTCCAAATTTTGTGAACATAGTCAACAGATTCCAAACTACTTCTCCCAGGAGTACATTCCCATGCCTAAAACATAAGATTGAAGTAAAATTCAAAACCGAACATAGAGTAACCTGTAGACACAAGACATCTAATGTTGAAGTAAGTAACTAAGAACGAGTAAACGTAGCATCTTCACATAACCAATTAATCATTACAGCTTAAAACAAAACTCGAAAACAGAGTTTCTTTCAATAAAAAAGTTCTGATCTTTCACAAAACAAACGAACCTGAAGGCAACACCAAGCGAGATTGAGTAAGCTAACAAGCCAGAGGCAACCGTAATAGGCGATCCTGATGTAAGATCTCCGGTTCGAGAGCTTCGACAAGCTCTTCCTTGCCTCGTACTAAGTAAGCCACGAACAGAAGCGACGCTAAAACAGAACCGCGTTGTGCAGAAACCCATGACACTTTCCGATCCATCCGCCGATAAACCCTCCGGGAAGAAGAAGAAGAATCAAAGTAGTTTGGAAGTGTCGTCCCATTGATTATTGGATTATACTAGCGGCGTTCCCGTTTCCAAGATTCAATGTCTTGGGCAAATTGCATTTCTGGCAAACATAATTAGTTAGCTCATAAAACGCATTGCAAATCAGATATCAAACAAAATATTTTTGAATTCATTTTATCAAAAATCATTCAAAACAAGAATGGTCACCGTGGCGGAATTGGGAACGCAGATTCGGGAGCGAGACTCATTGGTGTTGAGGAAATAGAGAAGCGGGAGAAGAGAGCTTTGTTTCTTTTGTTTTTTTAATTTTTTTATATATTGATTTTTGTTTATTTCTATATTTGTATAATATATTTAATTTGTTTTATTTCTAATTGCTTCAGAAAGTACTAAACTTAATTAATTATTCAGCTAGATAATTATATACTCTCATAATCAGAATATTTAAGCTTGAATATTCTTTAAATTTTACTAATAATATAGGTTTACAGAAAAATATAAGTATTTTTACATAACACTATTTGATTCTCTTATAGAAACTATTTATAATTAACTATGAACAAAATAAATTGTATAGATTTCACACAATTATTTTTATAGGTTGATATAATAATAATGGTAAATTGTATAGACCCATTTGTAAGGCCTCATATTTTTCTTATCTCAAGCAATGGTTAAAACATCTTTCCTCCGCTCCTGATTTCTCTCATATGTTCTCTGTCTTCTCGCTTTTAATAAAGACATTTAATAAACTTTCCATCTTTTATTTTCATTTCTGTTTCTTTGCTGAGAAAACAGAGGAATTCTTTTCTCTTTTATTACCGATATACTGTTTTCCTTTTATTGTGTTTCTCTCGGTGACTAGTTTCCGGTTCGTGCATGTTATTTCTGTTAGATTCTGCAGATTCTTCGTCTCTTCAAATCAATTTTCTTTTTCTAATTTTTTTTAACGCCTCGAACTTTCTCTCAAAATATATGGCGGAAAAGCATCGATCTCAGACGCCTGAAGGCCACACCGTCTCTGTTCTAACAACTGCGGTTTCCTCGGCAGCTCCACTACCATGAATCTTTGCTCCAACTGGAACGGCGATTTCTGCCTCAAGAAACAAAGTTGCTTGAAATCCACCTTCAAATCCTTTATATCGACAGTTTCTCCTCAGTCGTTGGAAATCGTTTCAGTCTCTTCACTGATGATCTAACCTCTGGTTCGAAACTCATCCGCTGAATTGAGATAAAGACGACGAATGTGGCAACGCAGCCCAGCCATAAAGACGGTTGAATCGTTGCGGGGCGTGCAGGGACGACTTGTTGCGAGGCCATAAACACCCAGAGTCTATGGCTGCATCTTTCATTTTAAACCGCCGGTCGCTGCTCTCAAATACGGAAAGTAAGATTTCTCTCAATTTTAGAAAATTTGGTGATGATGATAAATGGATGAATACTAATCTTTTTATAGGTGAGAATCACCGACTAAGATGGACAGATTCATTGAATTCGAGATCGTAGTCATAGTGGAGCGTAAGAGTTAAGTTTGGGTTAATTATGTCGAATTAATATGACTTGTAACGTTTTGGAGGTAGGTGAAGCATCGAGTCTAAAACTTCATGAGCAGAGTCCCATGGGAAGGTTACTGACCCATCGACTATCTCAGAACAACCATTGTTGGTAGATAGACGCGGAGGTATAGCAGATGAAGTCTAAAATTATCAGGCAGGAAGAAGATAACATCGATGTGGACTTCTTCTTTATCTGGATTTCGACACAAAACAAGAAGTTCATAGTGTTATACTATAAGAGTAGTTTAGCATAAACATATAACGCTGTATGTATATGTATATGCATCAATAAGTGACATACATGTGCAGCTGTCTCGTTATGTAGAAGCTGTCTGGGTTTGACCAATCTCTCTATAATTTTTATCCCTCATCATGTAATACTCATTACCAGCAGCCACATGTTTTGTCAAATAAATATTACGAACATTATTCTCGAATATTTCACAAAATAATTGTTCATATAATTAACAGTGGTAGCCTACGCACCCCATGCATACAGATATGGAAAACGACTATAACAATATTGTTGTAAAAAGACTATAAAATAAGTATTAGTTTTCGTGAACTAAAATAATATTTATTACTTGACAACGCTTGAATGGGAAATGTGTACTGATGTTGATTTCTATTGCGTAATGTACAGTGTTTTGATATGATATGTCTCGCGAAAACAACATTGTGATATTATTGTGGATTACTCTTAGCTTTGGTAAATGATATTATGATATTCCGACTAAAAATAAAATTGTAGTGACGTTGTTAGAACATAGTTTTTATTTTAGTAGCTGAAACATTAAACTAAAAAAAAAATTAAACTAGTGAGCAAACAAGATATTTAAGATCGTCTAAAATCCGGTTTACAGAAAATAGAATATTGTTGGTTGGGAAATATAAGAACAAACGATTGAGGGAGAGTGTCGTTACGAAGAGGAGAAGAGACACAGAGTCGCACACTCACTCAAAAGCAAAACCATTTTGGTTAAACCGAAAGACTCGGTCGGAGTGTAGAGCTTGTCTCTTCCAACATCGTCTGCCATACCTCACGTGCATGCTCACCTCTACTCACGTGCACATACAATTCTTTAATGTTTTATGTTCTAAACAAAAACATACACAAAAACATAAAACTATACTATATATTGACCTGTTTGTGATTGTAAATTAATGCAGGGAGGAACTGGGGAATTCATATACTTTAAAGAGAAAAATCAAGTTTTATTTCGACGGTGAGTACGATAAAATACATGTCAATTTCGATCTGAGGAAAGTTTGTTGAATGCATATTTATTTATATTAATATTGTATAGAACCAAAAGTCAAAAGTGTGAAGTAAAAAAGGTAATACACCTAGAATTTAATCTAAACAATGATTGTGTGTTATTAAGATGGTTAATTCGTTTGATGTGGAGTGGTTTCTAAACACATCAATTGTTACGTACATATGCACTCCACGCGCAGAAAATATTGACCCAAAAGGAAAACAACCTAAAGCATGCCTACTCTCTCATCCTTGTTGTTTTGTTGAGATTTACTTTTGGTGCCATATCTTTTGAGCTTTTGATCCTATACATTTGTTTAATGACTAATCTCTGGTAATCTTTGTCTAATAACCTCTATACGTAGAACAATGTATGAGGTCTTCTAGTTTTTGCTTAATGTCTTGCTAGTGTTGTCGCATATCATACGTTTTCACTAAAAGGTTACCACTTCTTTATTCCAAGCTCGGAACGGGTTAATGCCTTTATTTTATTGTGTTTTGATCAAAACGTTGATTAACACGGATGCCTGGATTCTTTTGTTAAACGATATTCGAATATTTGGTAAACTAAAAGAGATTTTAAACAATATTAGGTGTATAAATTGAGCAATCAGCTTCAGAATATATATTGACATAAAATCAGTAGAGAATATCTACTTTAGGAAGTGTCGTCCCATTGATTATTGGATTATACTAGCGGCGTTCCCGTTTCCAAGATTCAATGTCTTGGGCAAATTGCATTTCTGGCAAACATAATTAGTTAGCTCATAAAACGCATTGCAAATCAGATAGCAAACAAGATATTTAAGATCGTCTAAAATCCGGTTTACAGAAAATAGAATATTGTTGGTTGGGAAATATAAGAACAAACGATTGAGGGAGAGTGTCGTTACGAAGAGGAGAAGAGACACAGAGTCGCACACTCACTCAAAAGCAAAACCATTTTGGTTAAACCGAAAGACTCGGTCGGAGTGTAGAGCTTGTCTCTTCCAACATCGTCTGCCATACCTCACGTGCATGCTCACCTCTACTCACGTGCACATACAATTCTTTAATGTTTTATGTTCTAAACAAAACATACACAAAAACATAAAACTATACTATATATTGACCTGTTTGTGATTGTAAATTAATGCAGGGAGGAACTGGGGAATTCATATACTTTAAAGAGAAAAATCAAGTTTTATTTCGACGGTGAGTACGATAAAATACATGTCAATTTCGATCTGAGGAAAGTTTGTTGAATGCATATTTATTTATATTAATATTGTATAGAACCAAAAGTCAAAAGTGTGAAGTAAAAAAGGTAATACACCTAGAATTTAATCTAAACAATGATTGTGTGTTATTAAGATGGTTAATTCGTTTGATGTGGAGTGGTTTCTAAACACATCAATTGTTACGTACATATGCACTCCACGCGCAGAAAATATTGACCCAAAAGGGAAAACAACCTAAAGCATGCCTACTCTCTCATCCTTGTTGTTTTGTTGAGATTTACTTTTGGTGCCATATCTTTTGAGCTTTTGATCCTATACATTTGTTTAATGACTAATCTCTGGTAATCTTTGTCTAATAACCTCTATACGTAGAACAATGTATGAGGTCTTCTAGTTTTTGCTTAATGTCTTGCTAGTGTTGTCGCATATCATACGTTTTCACTAAAAGGTTACCACTTCTTTATTCCAAGCTCGGAACGGGTTAATGCCTTTATTTTATTGTGTTTTGATCAAAACGTTGATTAACACGGATGCCTGGATTCTTTTTGTTAAACGATATTCGAATATTTGGTAAACTAAAAGAGATTTTAAACAATATTAGGTGTATAAATTGAGCAATCAGCTTCAGAATATATATTGACATAAAATCAGTAGAGAATATCTACTTTAGGAAGAGTCAGATGTTCACGAAACATATTTAATTGTTTCAAAATCAAATTCCAATTTATCTAAACTTAGAATAAGTTAAAGTATCAGTCTTAATAAGTAAGTACATAGGTAACAGTTAGGTCAAAACTTCCCCTACATATATTCTTAGAGGATCTCCAATGGTGTTACCACCATTGGAGTCCTTAGCCTTAAAAATTCTTATTTTTTAATTTTTTGTTTGAATAGTTAAGAACTTTAACCAAAATTGTAAATCTAATGGTGTTTCAATTCGAGTCTTTAGAAAAAAATTTAAATTGTTTTTCTTTTTAAATTCAGATGCATCAATGGGATTATGTATTACTTGGGTTATTGGTACCTTTCTATCAGCTATATACATGTTTTCCAGGAAAAAAGTTGAATCATATTACAATGTAAATATTAAATCGATAAGAAAGATGACGTTGAAACGAAAATTGCTTTACTAGATTAATATATACACGTAGAGAGCTGAAAGTAAGGAACTACTCTACTCATGTCCAGATGAATTGTAAAGCACTTCAAACATAATAAAATAAAACTTTTAGTATAAAAAATCTCAGAGAAGATTAATAATTTAGTTCCCTGAAAAATTTAATTATTACACATGAAGTTTAGCTTTAATTGGAGTATAATGATGTCCGTAGCTCTGTAAACATGTGAAGGTCTCCTCCTTTTGCGGCTAGTGGGTGCTCCATTGCGTATCAAAAGGAATATTATTATAATCTTAATATGCAAACTTAAATACTACTTTATCAATTGATCATAAACAATTAATTTCATGGTTTTTTTGGTTCATGAGTCATTAGTTTTCTCGCACAATACGGACATGTCTCAGTTTGGACCAATCCATATAAATAAACAGTGATTATATGTATATATGACACTTACAATTTATGACTAATAACAAAATGCGATGAGCTTTATGATTTTCTTCGTTTAATAACAAAAAATTTTGTTTGGTAACCTTTTTCTTTTTATTAGTTATAGAATCTGTATATGAAGAAAAAGTGGGACATCTTTTCTTCTGAAGAAAGAGTTTATATTATTCAGAATTTTGATTATTTAAATATTGAAAGTTTACTTGATTCGGCTTACATTTCTCGATCCGCCGAACCTAATCCCTAGTGTTTAAAAAAAAAAACAAATCATGTTATTCTACTAGATAATTTTACACTACAAATAAATATCTAATCGAACGAAAGGTTTACTCAAGATCCGACACAAAAGTACATTAGCCTTCATAAGAAACTAGACCGTGACCGCTTCTAGCGTATTTATTATTTCTTTTGCTTTATCTGCGATGATCGTTTGTAATAGTTAGTTTTATTACATTGATTTTTTGCATTTTATTAACAATCAAATGTGTCACGAATATTTAGTATTATATAAAGAATACGGAAACTAAATAAAAAGATAGATAATGATACATTATATATGAAATATATTATTCAATTTCGATAATTTCAAATATGTCGAAATAAATAACTATGAGTTAGTAAGATACATGAAATAGATAAATAAAGTATAGATTTTGTAACATCAATTCATTTATTCAGATTTTATGGATATATAATATATTAAAATGTTGATTTAAGTTTGTAAAGAATTAATAAAAGTGAATTATATAACAAATAGTTATTTTAGGAAATTATTAAATCGTCATATTAATGCTAAAATTATTTTAGGAAATATTAGGAAACTATTTTAATAATAAAGATAAAATTGAAATTGATTTAATTAGAGAAGGGAAGTTAAATTTTATTTTAAGACAACACATTAATTGAACCGAAAAGACAAAGATTAAAATAGGAAATTTAATTAATAGTCTTAGTGGCATGCCATTGTAAATAAGTTGAAAAACTAATGGGTATTTTTAAAGTGTACTTCTGAATTAATAAAATAGATATCCACATCATTGATGTATAAGAAACTACAGTTATAAAAAAAGAGGGAAAATTAACAGATTTTATATAAAAACCGTCGACTATCAGCCAACAACATAAATTACAAAATGAAAAGATAAAATGAAATAAAGGAGAGTAGTAGTAGTAAAAAAATAAAAAATAAAAGGTGGGACCGAGAAGAAGAAGACATCAAGTGGGGGGTGACACGTCAGATGGCATAAGAAAAGATTTCATTTTTCCGCATGTATCCGATCCCAATCGGCTTAAAATCTCAAATCACAAAATAAAAAGAAATAAAAACGAAAACAAAGAAAGAAAAAAACACTTGAGATTCTGCAAAAAAACACCAAAAAGGTTTCAAAGTTAGAAGAGCTTTTAATCTTGCTCAGATGATGCTCTGAAGTTTGAGCAGAAGAAGAATGATCCTTTGTTTCAAAATCATTTTATAGTTTCTCTCCTTGCTCTTCTCTCTTCCCTCTTTTAGAGTATAGAACAATACAGATTCGTTCAAGAACCTCTGTTTCCTTCAAACAACAAAAAAAAAACAAATTTTGTTTTTGTTTCTGGAAACTATGAAGGCTCCTTCAAATGGATTTCATCCCAATCCAACAGAAGGTACGACCAATGTCTTTTTAAAAAAAAAATATTTTAAAAGCATATCTCAAGCTTTCTGGATTTGGAGTTCATCAAAGTTTCTGCACTTCATGTCTTGAAAAATTGGATTCTATTATACTAATTCCAACATGGAGTCAGCAGAAAGTCACAAATCTAGTTCGTTTCAGTGTATTTAATACACTGGTTGTCACATAAATGCCGCAGATTTTTGATAAAGCTTCAGACTTTACATTGTTTTTCTTTTTGGGGTTTGTGTGATGAACAGGAGAGAAGAAAGCAATCAATTCTCAGCTATGGCACGCTTGTGCAGGTCCTCTTGTTTCATTGCCTCCTGTTGGAAGTCTTGTTGTTTACTTCCCTCAAGGACATAGCGAACAAGTATGTTTAGAAAAAAAAAACAATTTGGACCCCTTTTTAATTAGCAATCATCCATCACTCCAAGTAAATGATATGATTAATGGTCTCTCTTTTTTCAGGTTGCAGCATCGATGCAGAAGCAAACTGATTTTATCCCAAACTACCCAAATCTTCCTTCTAAGCTTATTTGCTTGCTTCATAGTGTTACCTTACATGTAAAGCCTCTCTTTTGTCCTAAACTTGTGAAATCAAAATCAAACAAGAGCTCTAATCATATGGCTTTTTGTGTATCAGGCTGATACCGAGACCGATGAAGTCTATGCACAAATGACTCTTCAACCTGTGAATAAGGTTCATTTCTAACTTATGGTGTCTTGGTTGAGATGTAAAAAAACTTGAAAAGCTAACCTTTGCTTGATCATTCACTCAAAATGTGTTATCAGTACGACAGAGAAGCATTGCTAGCTTCTGATATGGGTCTGAAGATAAACAGACAACCTACTGAGTTTTTCTGCAAGACACTTACAGCCAGTGACACGAGCACTCACGGTGGATTCTCTGTACCACGCCGTGCTGCTGAGAAAATATTCCCTCCTCTTGTATGTCTCTCTGCTCAAAGCACCTTTGTTTCATTTTACTTTTACCTTTTGCTAAAACGTGTGAGGATGCTTCAAATAGGATTTCTCGATGCAACCCCCTGCACAAGAGATTGTAGCTAAAGATTTACACGATACAACATGGACCTTTAGACATATCTACCGAGGTTTAAATAATATTCCAAGATTGGTTTATTATCAGCTTAAAGTACTGAAAACTTCAAGTCTGATATGTCTCCTTTGCTGTTATCTGATCTCAGGCCAACCAAAAAGGCACTTGCTTACCACTGGTTGGAGCGTTTTTGTCAGCACAAAGAGACTATTCGCTGGGGACTCAGTTTTGTTTGTAAGGTATATAAGTTCATACTAACACTAAGCAGAAAAATGGACTTTACTTTTTCTCATAAAGAGCTGTTTTTGCAGAGATGAGAAATCACAGCTGACGTTGGGTATAAGACGTGCAAATAGACAAACACCGACTCTTTCCTCATCGGTGATATCCAGCGACAGTATGCACATTGGGATTCTTGCAGCTGCAGCTCACGCCAATGCCAATAGCAGCCCTTTTACCATCTTCTTCAATCCAAGAGCAAGTCCTTCAGAGTTTGTAGTTCCTCTAGCCAAGTACAACAAAGCGTTGTACGCTCAAGTATCTCTTGGAATGCGGTTCCGGATGATGTTTGAGACAGAGGATTGTGGTGTTCGAAGATACATGGGTACAGTCACCGGTATTACTGATCTTGACCCTGTTAGATGGAAAGGCTCTCAATGGCGTAACCTTCAGGTAATGTATATTGAAATTTATGGTAGTAAACTGATCATCTCTTCTGAATCATTTGCTAAAAAAGCTTTTTTCCATGGGTTTGAACAGGTAGGATGGGATGAATCAACAGCTGGAGATAGGCCAAGCCGAGTATCCATCTGGGAAATTGAACCTGTTATAACTCCCTTTTACATATGCCCTCCTCCATTTTTCAGACCTAAGTATCCGAGGCAACCAGGGATGCCAGGTAAAGTTTACTTCAAATGTATACTTTCATTGAGTTTTCTGAGACTAACCTTTGGAGGTTTCTGTTTCAGATGATGAGTTGGACATGGAAAACGCTTTCAAAAGAGCAATGCCTTGGATGGGAGAAGAGTTTGGGATGAAAGACGCGCAGAGTTCGATGTTTCCTGGTTTAAGCCTGGTTCAGTGGATGAGTATGCAGCAGAACAACCCATTGTCAGCTGGTGCTGCTGCTACCACTCAGCTACCATCTTATAACCTACCTAACAATTTTGCTCCCAACGATCATTCAAAGCTGTTGAACTTCCAATCCCCAAACCTCTCTCCCGCGAATACGCAGTTTAACAAACCGAACATGGTTAACCATATCAGTCAACAGATGCAAGCACAACCAGCCATGGTGCAGTCTCAACAACAACAACAGCTGCAGCAACAAGTGCAGATGTCACATCAACAGCTGCAGCAACATCATCATCAGCAGCAGCAGCCAGGGGGTTATAACACAGGTTCTGTAAACAATGGAGTGAGTGTTGTTTCTAACCAAGTCTCTTGTCAGAATCAGTCTGCTGGTTTTACTCAGTCTCAGCTTCAGCAGCAGTCAATGCTCTCTAATGGTGGTGCTAAAATGACCCACCAGAATATGGTTTCCGCTGGGAATAAGAGCTCGTCTCAAATGACAGCGCAAGAATTGCAGTTTCAGCAGCAGTTGGAATTGCACAACAGTACCCAGTTATTGAGAAACCAGCAGGAACACTCGTCTATGCATTCACTACAACAAACACTGTCCCAAAATCCTCAGCAACTCCAGATGCAACAACAATCATCAAAACCAAGCCCCTCACAACAGCTTCAGTTGCAGCTACTGCAGAAATTACAGCAACAACAGCAACAGCAGTTAACTCCTCCGGTAAGCTCGTCCTTGCAGCCACAGTTATCGTCGTTGCAGCAGACACAAAGCCATCAATTGCAACAGCTTCTGTCGTCTCAGAATCAACAGCCCTTGCCACAGGGTAACAACAGCTTCATGCAGCCTCCTCAGATTCAGGTGAGTCATCATCAGCAACAAGGATATATGAATAATAAGCCTATTGCACCCGCTGGAAGATCACAATCTGGTCACATAGATGGCGAAGCTCCCTCTTGTTCAACCTCCCCATCCGCCAATAACACCGGACCTGATAATGTTTCACCGACAAATTTCCTGGGCAGAAATCAACAACAAGGACAAGCAGTATCTGTACCTGTACCTGCATCTGATTCAGTCTTTGAGCGTGCAAGCAATCCAGTCCAACAAGGGATGGTGAATATGAAGAGTGCTGCTGAACAGTTCAAGTTTAAAGGCGCAGTAACAGATCAAATCGATGTATCCACAGCGGGAACAACGTACTGTCCTGATGTTGGTCCTGGACAGCAACAACAGACTTTCCCATTACCATCATTCGGTTTTGATGGAGACCTCCAGACTCACCATCCAAGAAACAACTTAGCTTTCGCTGGTAATCTCGAAGCTGTTAATCCTGATGCACTCTATTCTCAAAAGGACTTTCAGAACTTGGTTCCAAACTATGGAAACGCACCAAGAGACATCGAGACCGAGCTGTCCAGTGCTTCTCAGTCGTTTGGTATTCCCAGCATTCCCTTTAAGTCGGGAGGTTCAAATGAGATGGGTGGCATCAATGATTCAGGGATTATGAACGGTGGTGGAATCTGGCCCAATCAGGCTCAACGAATGCGCACATATACAAAGGTTAGAGCAGTCTTTCTCTCTCTCTCAAACAAAGCTCTATTCTTATTGCAACTGAGTGTTTGTTAACGCAATGAGTTATTAAAATCCTTGTAGGTTCAAAAACGAGGGTCAGTGGGAAGATCAATAGATGTTACCCGTTATAGCGGCTACGAGGAGCTCAGGCATGATTTAGCGAGAATGTTTGGCATCGAAGGACAGCTTGAGGATCCACAAACCTCTGACTGGAAACTCGTATACACTGACCATGAAAACGATATATTGCTCGTTGGTGATGATCCTTGGGAGTAAGTTCCAGACCAAACTCTCTCTGAATCAATCAAAAATATTGCAGAAAGTCTGATCATTCTTGTCTGTTTGTTTTCTTTTTTCCTTCAGGGAGTTTGTGAACTGCGTGCAAAACATAAAGATACTATCATCAGCAGAAGTGCAGCAAATGAGCTTAGACGGAGACCTTGCAGCCATCCCTAACACAAACCAAGCTTGTAGTGAAACAGACAGCGGAAATGCTTGGAAAGTACACTATGAAGACACTTCTGCAGCAGCTTCATTCAACAGATAGAGAAGAAAAAGATGCAAATACATAAAAAAAATCAACCTATAGTACAGTTTTTTTTTGTGTGTATGTACTGCAATCAACAAAGTGAGAAGAAGAAGAAGGGATGCTGCAAGGGTATATATACATTTTTATAGGACAGTGATTTGATTTTTCGTTCTAACACTGATGTTATTGTTGTTGTTGTCTTTCTCTCATGTTTCCATATTTTATGTAACCTGTGAACAAGGACAAAGTCTATTAAGAGTGTCTCTATTATAATGTAATGTAACTAAGTCGATCAAATATTATTCAGTAAACATTATTTCTTTGCTTCTCTCTCTCTGCTAAGCTCAGCGAGATATTCAACCTTGAGTTAGAAGAAACCAAAAAAAAAAGAAGAAGAGAGGATTCAAATCACGTGGAAAACAAGGACAAGGACAAGAACAAGAAAAGGCAGTCTCTGAGTTTCAGCTGAGTTTACCCGCGTGACCAGACCACACAACGAGACTGGCTTGCTAGTTCATGTCAATTCCCCTGACAATTGCGACGTTTTATTAAACCGGTAATAAGTAACAAAACGCGCTCTGGTTGACATTTGATTATTTGCAGTGTTTTGAAAACCGGACCGGACCGGCCGGTCGAACCGGTTCGACCGTGACTCGGTGAAGAAGCCGAGCCCGGTTCAGTTTAAAACCCGGATTTGTAAAAAACCGGTAAAACCGGTTGAAAACCGGTAAAACCGGTGACCCGGGTCAATTTTAAAACCCGGTTCATAAAAATTAACATATAATTAAGTGTTTTCAATTATTATTAGCTAAAATTTTATATTTTATAATTAGTGTTCAACTATCATTATTTAATTGATTTTTATTTTCTTAAGAAACAATGTGAAAAATATATTTTTGACTTTCATATACTATTTTTATTTTACCATATTCATAAAATTTGAGATTTAGTTGTAAAAATAAATAAATATGATAATTTTAATTGTAAATCATATGATTTTTATTAATTTTAGTTTACATAGTATTCACTATTCAGTTTTATTTTATTATATATACAGTTAGATTTATGTTTATTTTTTTATATTTAGTTAATTATAGAAAAGAATAGAGAATGTATTATATGTAGAAATAAAATTCATATAATATAAATATATATTATATATATAAGTTTCATAGATAGAAAACCCGGTTCGACCGGTTGAACCGGTCCAACCAGTCAACCAGTAGCTATACCGAGTCGGTATCCGGTCCGGTTTTCAAAACATTGATTATTTGAGTTTGACCATTGTCTTCCTCACGCGCCAGAAAAAAAAGAGTCAAAAACTCACTTTTTCTCTCTCGTCTCGTCGTGTATATATATATATATAAGCCCGAAGCGGCAAATTCTGTTATCTAATTCAAAATCAAAAGAAGAGCTAAACTCTAAACCAGAATCTTAACGTACCGAAATAAACCGGTTTGGCTTGGTGATGGAGGGATCATCCTCGTCGTCGTCGTCGATGCAGTCAAAGTACAAAGGCGTGAGGAAGAGGAGATGGGGGAAATGGGTTTCGGAGATCAGACTTCCCAACAGCAGAGAACGTATCTGGTTGGGATCTTACGACACTCCCGAGAAGGCGGCGCGTGCCTTCGACGCCGCTCTCTTCTGCCTCCGAGGCAGCGGTGCGAATTTCAATTTCCCCGATAATCCTCCGGTTATTTCCGGAGGATGCCAAAATATGTCGCGATCGGAGATCCGAGAAACGGCTGCGAGGTTTGCTAACGCGGAAGAGAATGTGGCGAGAGAGGAGAAGGATGAGATGATGGAGCAAGAGTCGTCTCCTTCAACTTGGGACATTGATGATTCGGAGCTGGAGAGTGTGTTTCCGACGGTTGGTTCGGGTAACTTCGCTTCGGATTTCGGGTTGTTCCCCGGGTTTGATGATGATTTAAGAGATGAGCTTTCTCCTCCTACGCCGAATGAGAATTATGATTGCTCCTCCTCGGTTTCTCTTTGGAACTTTTGAATATCTTTATAATCTTTTGCGTTTCTTGGAACATTTATTTCGATTATGATTCTTTTGTCTTCCCCCCGAATGAGAATTATGATTGCTCCTCCTCGGTCTCTCTTTGGAACTTTTGAATAGGGGTGGGTGCAAGGCAAGTACTTGCATTTTGACGTATACTTGATACTTGACTTGCTTTAAACGAGTAATGAATTTTTGGACTTGTACTTGCTTTGTCGAAAACGAATACTTGTTATTTCGAGTACTTGTCCCAAAATATGTTACTTGCAAGTTACTTGTCTTGTTCAATTACTTACTACTTACAAATACTTATGAATTATTTGAATATATTTCCAAGTTTATAAGAATTACTTGATAGATAATATTCTATCAAAGAGAAGGTTATGGAATTTCGTTTTGTTTACTCAACTTGGTAAAAATACGAGAAATATTTCAAATAAAATATTTGTACCTAATATAAAAAAAGGAATAGAATACATATATTTCGATATGAAAGTACTTTTTACTTCTTACAACATAGAAATATTAGTTTAGGACTTTAGTTTTTATGGTTTAGTTATCATATTTTCAGTCGTAAAATAAGTAACGAGTAATATCAAGGCGAGTCGTTAATTTTTTTTGAGATACTTGTACTTGCAAGTAGAAAAACCAAGCGACTTGATACTTGACTTGCCAAGTACTTAAAAAAATGAAGCGAGTACGGGTCAAATAACGGGTATAAGGCAAGTAACGAGTATTCGTGTCTAACCCTACCGTTGAATATCTTTATAATTTTTTGCGTTTATTGGAACATTTATTTCGATTATGATTCTTTTGTCTTCCCCCCAATTTTTGTTTGCTCGTCGCCAATGGGCCAAGGGCCCAATAATTATCTGCAGATTTCCTCCCACCACAAGAACTACGATAATATATCAGATGACAAAGGCCCAAGCTTGGTTGAAGCTAGGTCTGGACATTTAGAAATTGTCAATTCGGATCCGGTTCGGGTTTGGTTCGGATGATGTCGGATCCGGGTCTTTTTGGATCTCAGATAGTTGAATTTAATAGAAATAACTAAAATTTGTCAGTTAGGTTCGGTTCACTTATGTCAGGTTCGGCAAAAAAATATCAAAACACACACAAAAATATCCGAAATATTTAAATATCCGAAAAATATTTGAAATTTTATCTAAAATCTATTCCGAAAACGTAAAACATATCTGAAATTTTATCTGATTATCCGAATCACATTTTTGAAAATCTAAAATTTTATTTGAAACCCAAAACCATATCCAAAAACTCAAATCCGAAATTTAAAAAGTACTCATATGAAATCATATGTTGAAAGTAATTTCTGTTCATTTACAGAAAATAAAGTTGGATCTTTGTGTGTCCTTAGCTGAAAATATATATTGGGTGTTAAGATCAGTTTAACATATATTGGATGTTGTAAGTTATGTTCATCAATTAGTTTTTTTTTTTGTTTTTTTTTTTTTTGATAAATGTTAAGTTATCTCCTCCTTAAATCGTCTCATGCCCATTCACAAACTATATCCTAAAACTAAAACAGATCTTCACATTTATTTCATTAATATAAAAACGAAAAAATAAATGTCCAGAAAAGTGAAAACCCTCAAAACCAATGATATATTTAAATAATTTTCTAACTAAATCAAAATAAAACAAAAGATAAAAATACAAAATCGTCTCTCACTAGTCGCTAGTCACTACTATATATATATCTGAAGAACTCATATGTTAAAAAAAAAACCTTCACTTTCTCTCTCAAAAACAGAGTCTTTCCATGGATTCTAAAGAAACCCACCAACATCAGAATGGCAACGCCACCGAGTTAGCGGGTCCCACCTCCACTTCCCAGGCCATGAACCTTTTATCTGTCGGGGCTCTCTCTCTGCGCCAGCCTCAACAACCGCTCATGCTCAACGGATCGCCTTACTCCGTCGCGACCCAGCAACCGGGGATGCAACGCGGGACCGAGCAACTAGCACGAGGAAGTCCGAGGAAGTACGCTCCTGATGCCGTCATTGATGGAGATGCAAATGCTGGCCCACCTGCTAAACGGCGCATGGGTCGTCCTCTTGGCTCCCGTAATAAGAAGCAGAACCGCAACGCTTTAGGTAACGTTCAAAGACTCCATCTTTCTTTCTTTTCTTTATGCCTTTTTGTGATCACTGCCTGCTTACAGTTAATGTCTTGTGTGAGAGCAGGAGGAGAAGGAAAAGAAGAATCGATTACAGCTCATATCATTCACGTCAATGCTGGAGAGGTAATGTTACTATCTTGTCTTGTGCACCAAATCTTGAACCTTTTAATTATTTTTTAAGTTAAAAGTTATCCTCTTCCTATTGTTACTCAGGACATAGCTATGAAGTTAGTGGAGTTTATGAATCAAGAACCACGCGATGTCTGTATTCTCTCAGCTTCAGGAGCTGTATCTCTTGCGGTGCTTCAATCTAACAATCCTCTTGGATTTGTTTTCTTTGAGGTATATAAACATTTCATGTCCTTGGTCTCTTATTTGAGCTCTGTTTTAGGTCTTGTGATTATTGTCTGTGTGTGATCTCTTTTTGCTGTGTTTATATAATGCAGGGCCAATATATTATCACTGATATGTCAGGTGTTTTCTCGAATACTGAGAGTAATGGTACTGTGACCAGAACTGGCAACTTGAAGGTGTCTCTGGCTGGCCCTGATTACAAGGTTGTGGGGGGTTGTGTTGGTGGAAAGCTTGTAGCTGGATCAGAAGTCCAGGTTACGTATCCATTTCTCAAACTCCTTTATAGTCGAGTTTGGTTTAACGGAACCTTTCAAGAGACTGACTTTGGTTATGGTTGTTTTTATATATAGGTCATTGTTGGAACCTTTGATCTAAAGAGAGTGAAACTGAGCGCAGCTTCAGCACCAGCCAATGTGTTTAGCTCAAGTGGTGGTGGTGGACCAGGATTCCCTCAGTCTCAGGGACCACAACGTTCAAACGAGTCATCAAAGGAAAATGCTAGTAAATCTCCGTTGTTGCATCAAGTTGGAAACTCTACGCCCCAACCACCTCACCATCGTCACCTCTGGCCTGGCAACAATCCTCAATAAGCAAAATGGTTCATGGTTCGTGTGCTCACTGGGGTTTTCTTCTCTGTTCAATCAGAATTCTCCTGAAGTAGATAGGTCTTTCTTACTCTCTTGTCTTCTTCTTGTTCATACTTCTATTCAATGTAGCTTTGGTTGTACATAAATAGAATGAGAGAGAGAGAGAGATGTTAAAGTAGGGTTGAGTAACCCATGATACTTTTAGTTTGTTACTTAGTTTCTTTTTGATTGTGATGATTCTGTAATCAACGAATGATCCGGTTTAGTTTCCAAGTAGGTTTCAGTTCATTTTTATATCAAAAAAATATTTCTCATATGTACTTTTTTTTTTTTGAAACACTTTTTTTTTTGAAATATTTCCCAATTTTTTTTTGAAAAATATTTCTCATATTTCTCATAATGTACATCTTTTCATTTTTATATAAAAAATATTTCTCATAATGTACATCTCTCTTGTTTTCAATAAAAATTTGGGTCAATACAAAAAAAAAATAAAAAATTAACTGTTGTAGTTTTCATATTCTGTCTGACTTTTACTTATCAAAGAAAACTTATCCAAATTTGTATGGCTTAATCAAATAACTAGCAAATAGCTCTCGAATCAAACCATACAGCAAGCTCTCGATTCCCTTGCAAACGAATAGTACTTAACCTGATCCGGATTATTCTGTCTAGATGTTTTACTAACATGTTTCACTAACATGACTGTAGATGATATTAGTGATATTGTTAAAAGTGTAAACCTTCATGTGTCATCATCTAAAAGTAAGTAATTGCTTCCTTCGCTATTTACTAGTATATTTCTTGATATTGGCTATTATTTTTCATAAGTGATTTGTACTTGCAAATTGTTTGACAAACAATGTTCTTCCTTGTGATGTGATGAAGAAGGTTTTGATGAAGTGTTTCCTTTCGGGAATGACTGATCTTTACTTAGGATTGATTGATAATATTTGTCTTTAGAAGGAATCACAGTACGAATACTCTGATTGGTTGCTTAGATTTTGTTGCAATCATCAAGCTTGATGATTTTACCAGGGTGTAAATTCGAAAAGTGAGTTTGAAAAATCCCCTTTGATTAATGTCATTTACCTTCTGCTACCAAGAACATACTCATCTTATGGTCACGTTACTGACTACGCAAGTCGAACTGATCTCAACAGTGGGAGAGAAAAAAATCTTGGAAAAGACCGCCTATCACCAAATAGAAATTTCGGGTGACTTGAATCACACGATAACACACTAAGTGGACTTTAATACCATTCGTAAGCTGTCTCAACATCTCTTCTATATTCATGTACCTCTCTATGTTCACAGCTTCTGGTTTAACGTGGCTTAAGACCATCCTTATCCCAGTTAATTAAGCCCGGTTCTTGATTAATTACTGATTAAAAGTAATTAAAATAAATGAAGAAAGCTGAGGAGACGAGTGGTTTGTCGTCTCGTGAGACAACGCCTCCTGGTGGACGCGTGTCACCAAACGAGAGGATGAAGCATCGGTCACGCGTTAAACTCGTCTCAAACTCGTGTTTTTCTCTCTCTCCTTCTCGAAAGCTCTCGACGAAGGCGATTTGTTTTGCGATTCGATCGTTGATCCATGTGATTGAGGCTGTTGTTGCTCTAATCGGTTGTTCGATGTTGAATCTCATCGAATCTATCTCTCGGTGGTTCTCTTAGACGGCGCCGGACCTTTCCCGCGGTAGCTCGCCTCTAATCGAAAGGTAATCCAGTTCTTCCCTCATGCATGTGATTGATCTCTGTTCTAGATGTTGTGATTGATATTTCTTTTGTATATTTTTGTTTGTTCGGTTCAATTTCGGTGGCGACGGAGCTCTTCGACGGTTGCTCTCCTCTACGGCGATGAAGCTGTCTCTCGGTGGCAAAGGAGCTCTTCGACCGGTGCTCTACTCGAATCGAAGGTAAAGCTTCTGTTGTTTTCTTTTCTTAACTTTTACAAAAAACGTTTGATCAAAACCTCGGAATTTATCTATGTAGGATTGTTTCATGTTCTTAACTTCTGTAGTTAGCAAAAAGAATTTCTATTTGCTGTAGGATTGTATTTATAAACATCTCGGATTTAAAAAAAAATCGATTTGTTGTAGGATTTGTGTTCGGAGTTGTTGTATTATTTTGTGTTTTTCAAGTTCATTGTTGTTTCAAATTCGATAAGTAGTCTCTGATTTTCTGTTTGTGTGTTTGTGTGTTTAGGCTGCGTGGATCCACGGTGGTAGAGGAAAGAACCTTCCGCAGAGTAGTACAAAGCATAGAAATACAGGTAAATGTCTACCTCTCTTGTATTTATTGAGCGTCTTTAAGTCTAGTTAGGTAGTTACAGTCCGATTTAGTGTAATATTGTGGTTGTGTTAGTAATAAATAGATGTGATGAATGTTGTTAGGTTAATGGTTAGATAGAACGCGTTGTTAGGTAGTGTGATTAAAAGAGTTAGGTTGATGTCAACTCGTTGTTTGATGTATTTAAGATAAGTTACTCTCTTTCTCTCTTTTGTACCAACTTTGCTTCTCCCTTCTTCTTTGATTTATATCTCTCTTAAGCTTCGGTTCTTTGCGATGGATTCCAATCCAGTAGAGATGAGTACTGGCTATGTTGATCTCCTTACGAGTCAACATGGCTTTAGTTATGTCCCACTATCTTCTTCATCGCAGGTCCCTGTCTTTGGGACTCAAGGAACCGAAGCTTCAAGCCCCCCTGAAGTCACACCGGCAGAGCGTACCTCACGCAGGATGTGGACGCCTGGAGAAGATTTGGTGCTCATCAGCGGCTGGCTCAACACAAGCAAGGATGCAGTAGTGGGCAATGAGCAACGGGCTGGTGCATTCTGGCAAAGGATCGCCGCTTACTTTGCGGCAAGTCCTAATATTGCAGCCACTGAACACCGAGAATCAGCTCATTGCAAGCAGCGGTGGCACAAGATCAACGATCAAGTGAACAAGTTCTGTGGAGCTTTTGAATCGGCAAGCAGACTGAAGAGTAGTGGGCAAAATGAGAACGATGTTCTCAACAAAGCCCACGAAATCTACTTAAACAGCCACGGGAAGAAGTTTGTTCTTGATCATGCGTGGAAGGAGCTACGGTATGAGCAAAAGTGGTGTGTCCTTAGTACATATAAGAACGAGGGAAGCTCTAAAAGGAGAAAGGTAGACGAGGGTTCACAGTCTGAGAGTTCACACGCACATGACAACACGACAGAGGAGCGACCACAGGGTGTGAAGGCAGCAAAAAGGAAGAAGAAGAAGAATTTTGACGGGAAGGAAACTGTATCTCAGTTGCAAACTATCTTTGAATGGAAAAAGAATGACTTGATCTCCAAGGAAAGGCTAGCCAAAATCAAGATTCTTGACAAGTTACTAGCAAAGAACGAGGGATTAGATGAGTTCGAGGATGGTCTTAAGAAAAAGCTCATAGAAGAGTTGTTTTAGTGCGTTGTTGTTGTTTAAATGTGTTGTGGGTGTTCTAGTTTAGTTAAGTAATTTGCTTGTTGTTTGTTTGTCTCTGATCACTTGTTGTTTTAATTAAGTTTCGATGATAATAATATATGTTTTTGTGTTTTAATAGCTTGTTGTCTGATCACTTGTTGTCTCTGATCACTTGTTGCTTGTTGTACTTTCTTTCTTTCTTTATTGCAGGTTGGATTGTAGCGTCACGGACACTGAGTGAAGAAAAAAGACAATGGCATGTGAGAGACAGTCAGAGATATTGAGAGACATTGAGAGCATGTGTGACTGTATTATTTTGTTTTTCACAAGTTGTATCACAGACAAGAGTTGTATCACGGACACAAGTTGTTTCTCTTTATTCTCTTCTATAAAATGAAAGTGTAGTTGCTTCTCTTTATTCACTTGATCACAATACACGAAAACTTAAAAAAAAACACTTGTTTCTTCCTTCACAAGTCTCTTTTAATCACTTTCATTTTCTTTTTACAAATTCTTCTTAATCTCTCTCTTTATAATCATTCATTCAAATGGCTTCTTCTGATGATGATATTGTTGATGATACTATTGATGAGATTGTTGATCAACAATTTGATGAAGCTGTTTATGACTTCACCATTCAAATTGAAAAAGAAGAACGAAGAAGAAGAAGAAAAAAACGAGATTATATCGAAAGACATCGAGAAAATGGGCATATTCGTTTATGGAACGATTATTTCAGTGACACTCCCACGTATACTCATAACTTTTTCCGCCGGCGTTTTAGAATGAACAAGCCATTGTTCCTGAAGATTGTTCAACAAATCTCCACCCATGTTCCATATTTCCGGCAAAGGGAAGATGGTCTTGGAAGGACAAGTCTCACTCCACTTCAAAAATGTACCGCCGCCATTCGTATCTTGGCGTATGGTTCAGCAGCTGATTCCGTCGACGAATACCTCCGACTCGGTGAAACAACAGCTCGGTTATGTGTTGAACATTTTGTGGACGGAATAATAAATTTGTTCGTGAAGAGTACTTAAGAAGACCAACAACGGCGGATCTTCAACGTCTACTTTATGTTGGAGATTATCGTGGCTTTCCCGGGATGATTGGAAGCATCGATTGTATGCATTGGGAGTGGAAGAATTGTCCCACCGCTTGGAAAGGCCAATATTCTCGTGGTTCGGAGAAACCAACAATCGTTTTGGAGGCGGTTGCTTCTTACGATCTCTGGATATGGCATGCATTCTTTGGACTTCCAGGTACATTAAATGATATCAATATTCTTGAGCGTTCACGGTTTTGATGACATAATAAGCGGTCAAGCTCGAATGTTCATTTCTCTATCATGGGAAATGAGTACCATATGGCTTACTATCTCACCGATGGTATATATCGAAATGGTCAACTTTATCCAATCTATATCTATGCCACAAGGACCGGAAGCGTTCTATTTGCTCAACGCCAAGAAGGTGCCCGAAAAGATGTGGAACGTGCTTTTGGAGTCTTGCAAGCTCGCTTTGCCATGGTTAAAAATCCAGTCTTGTTTTGGGATAAAGAGAAAATTGGGAAGATTATGCGAGCATGTATCATACTCCATAATATGATAGTGGAAGACGAACGAGATACCTACAGTCAAAACATGGAAGACTTCCAAGAAAATGAAGACCACGGAAGTTCGCAGGTCCATCCCCCGATTCCTCTAGTCCCTCCAAATATGGAACACATGATGAATGTTCGAACAACAATTCGTGATAGACAATTGCATCGACAACTAAAAGATGATTTGGTTCAACATATATGGCAACGATTTGGAACTGATGAAGACGACAACTGATCTCGATGTTTGTTTTAATAAAGTCTTGTTAATTTTAATGATCTTTGTTTTATGTTTTTATTTAAAATTTAATGTTTAAAATGTTATCTTTAATTATGTCTTATTTAATAAAAAAATTTCAAAAATTTCAAAATTGTTTAATATAATTTTTTTTTTCAAGAACCTCAAACGAAGAAACTAGGAATGGAGACGGAAAAATTTCAAGGTTCTTCATCAAGTCTCTTCGTACACTTTATTCTTTAAATATGATTAAAAATATGATCAAGAGACCCTTAAGGGTTATTGGGATAATGATGGTCTAAGGTATGTGCATGGCTTAACCTTTTAACAACTGGTTTTGCTGCTTGTTGGTGTAATTAAGTCAGATCACTTTAGTAGCTAGCCTAGACAAAAAAAAAAGTGTTATGCTTTCGCATGTCATTGATTAACCTCAAAACTAATTAGAAATCACATGGCCGGTTAACTGGAATAATCTCGTGACATGTATGTGAGAAGAAGAGTGGATGGGGATATAACACGGTCGAGTGGGATCATAATATAACCGGAGCTAGTTCCTATGAAATCAGATGTGAAAGTTACATTTGCTGTTTATTTACAGAAAATAAAGTTGGATCTTTGTGTGGGTCCTCAGCTGAAAATATATATTAGGTGTTAACTGTTAACATCTCAGTTTCTCGAAAAAGAAAACAGAGTCTTTCTTTTTGTAACTGAAAAAACAGAGTCTTTCTTTTTGTAACTGAAAAAACAGAGTCTTTCCAAGAAAGTTTATTCCTTTTTCTTTCTCGAATCTTCCCTCCATGGATTCTAAAGAAACCCACCAACAGCAGCAGAATCGCAACGCCGCCGCGTTATCGGGTCCCATCTCCACTTCTCAGGACATGCACGCCTGTTTATCTGTCCGGGCACTCTCTCTGCGCCAGCCTCAACCTCAACCTCAACAACCGTTCATGCTCAACGCATCGCCTTACTCCGTCGCGACCCAACAACCGTGGATGCAACTCGGGACCGAGCAACTAGCACGAGGAAGACTGAGGAAGTACGCTCCTCCTGATGGTGCAGATGCTAGCTCATCATCAGGTTCAGGCCCACCTGCTAAACGGGGCAGAGGTCTTCCTCCTCCTGGCTCCGGTAATAGGCGGCGGCGCAATGCTTTAGGTAGCATTCAAAGACTCCATCTTTCTTTCTTTTCTCGATACCCTTTTATGATCACTGCCTGCTTACAGTTAATGTGTGTGAGCAGGAGGAGAAGGAGAAGACGAATCGATTACAGCTCAGATCATTAACGTCAATGCTGGAGAGGTAGTAATGTGTCTTTGTGTGTCCCAAATCTTGAACCTTTAAAAGATTTATAGTTTAAAAAAAAAAGTTAATCATCTTTCACATTGTAACTCACTCAGGACATAGCTAGGAAGTTAGTGGAGTTTATGAATCAAGAACCACGCGAGGTCTATATTCTCTCAGCGACAGGAGCTGTATCTAGTGCGGTGCTTCAATCTAAAACTCCTCTTGGAGTTGTTAAGTATGAGGTATATATATAACATTCCATGTCCTTGTCCACTACTTGCTTCTTGCTCTGATTTGATTGTCTGTCTGTGATCTGTGTTTATATGTGCAGGGCCTATATTATATCACTGATATGTCAGGTACTTTCTTGAACACTGAGAGTGATGATGGTGCGACTGTGACCAGAACTGGTAAGTTGAGCGTGTCTCTGACTAGTCCTGTTGCCAAGAGTGTGGGGGGTTGTGTTGGTGGAATGCTTGTAGCTGGATCACAAGTCCAGGTTACTTACTCCATCTCTCAAACCCTTTATACGTCGAGATGGTTAACGGAACCCTTCAAGAGACTGACTTTGCTTCTGGTTGTTTTTATATTTAGGTCCTTGTTGGAATCATTGGACCAGAGGAAGTGAAACTGAGCGCAGCTTCAGCACCAGCCAATGTGTTTAGCTCAAGTGGTGGTGGTGGTGGACCAGGATTCCCTCAGTCTCAGGGACCACAACGTTCAAGCGAGTCAGCAGAGGAAAATGCAAGTAAATCTCCGTTGTTGCATCAAGTTGGAAACTCTACGCCCCAACCACCTCACCGTCGTCACCTCTGGCCTGGCAACAATCCTCAATAAGCACAAAATGGTTCATGGATCGTGCTCACTGGGGGGTTTTCTTCTCTGTTCCATCAGAATTGTCATAAGTAGATTGATCTTTCTTGCTCTCTTTGTTGGATAAGCTTTGACAGCTTGCAGCTCAAGATAATCTTTGACAAGTTGGTTAAAGATAAAGATAAGCTTAATAATGAAACCCATTAATATTAGGAGTTATCTATTACTTGTGGGATAAGGAAACAACTCATATATATACTTACCGAGCTTGTGGTAAAGATATAACGTGAGAGAGCAGGGTGTTTTAGTTTTGAGCATATTTTCTAAGACATTCAATAAAGAAGAGCAAGTTTCTTTTACATATTCACTGTGTGATTCGAGCTACTTTATTTGGTATCAGAGCGCTTGGGTTAAAGGATTCATGGGAGACGACAATCAAAACAATCCGATACGCCTAAAGGAATTCACACCACCGTCAATCCAATGCCCCTTACTGACCACAACAAACTACACAGTATGGAGCATGAGGATGAAAGTTCTAATGAAGATCTACAAGGTTTATGAAACCATCGAACCAGGGATAGATGATGAAGACAAGAACAACATTGCAACTGGATTGTTGTTTCAAGCGATTCCGGAGTCTCTTATTCTGCAGATAGGAGATCAAGATAACGCTAAAGGAATATGGGATGCAGTCAAATCAAGAAACGTCGGAGCTGACCGTGTCAAAGATGCACGTCTTCAAACTCTTATGATTGAGTTCGACAGGATCAACATGAAAGATGCAGATACCATTGATAGCTTTGCGGGAAAGTTATCAGAGATGGCATCTAAGGCAGCATCTCTAGGGAAAACTATTGAGGAAAGCACGCTGGTGAAGAAGTTCCTCAGCAGTTTGCCGCCAACTAAGTACTTACAGATTGCAGCCTCTCTCGAGCAGATCTTGGACTTAAATACAATTGGCTATGAGGACGTTATTGGAAGGTTAAAGGCATACGAAGAAAGAATTCTAAGCAACGAAAGCAACTTAGAAACGCAAGGAAAGCTTTTATACTCAGACTCGTACTCGTATAACAATGGCACTCGAGGAAGAGGTCGTGGCAGAGGAGGACGAGGTTACAGAGGTAGAGGAAGAGGCAGAGTGAACTCACAAGAAAGAACTCAACAACAAGATCAAAGTCAAGAAAAGGAAAAGAAGGACAGATCAAAGATTGTGTTTTTTCGATGTGACAAAACAGGCCACTTCGCATCTGTTTGTCCGGATAGGCTGCAAAAGATTCAAGAAACAAATAAGGTGGAGACAGAGGAAGCAGACAAAGCACTCTACATGCACGAGGTAGTCTTCTTGAATGAAAACAATTTGGTGCCAAAGAAATATGAACACAAGTCTGGTGAAGAAGAGATTTGGTACTTGGATAATGGTGCCAGCAATTATATGACTGGCAACATTACATACTTCTCAGAATTAAACCAAAGAATCAGAGACAAAGTCAAGTTTGGAGACGATTCTCATGTCAACATAGAGGGTAAGGGGTCCATCCTGTTTCAAAGTAAAACCGGAGAACAGAAACTGGTCACCAATATCTACTATATTCCTGACCTCAAGAGCAACATCCTAAGCTTAGGACAAGCAACGGAAGTGGGGTGCGATGTGAGAATGAAATTAGATTACTTAACGGTACACGATCCAAGTGGGAGACTGCTGAAGTTACAAGATCACCAAACAGACTTTACAAGATAAAGTTGCAAATTGGTAAGCCTTTATGTCTGAGCGTGAGACTTGAGGATGAAACATGGAAGTGGCATGCAAGGTTGGGACATGTGAGTTTCAAAACTGTTAAAGCTATGTCTCAACAGAAGATGATCTTAGGATTACCAAAGATAGACGAAGAAACAAGATTCTGCGAGTCATGCTTGGTGGGCAAGCAAACTCGACAACCCTTTCCTAAGGCAGCCTCATACCGAGCAACAAAGCCCCTGGAGCTATTACATGCTGACTTATGTGGTCCCATCACTCCAGCCACCATCGCAAATAACAGATATATACTCGTGATCATAGACGACTTCTCAAGATACATGTGGTCTATTTTGATGAAAGAAAAGAGTGATGCGTTTGGTAGATTCAAGCATTCAAGGAACAGGTGGAGAAGGATTTGGAGAAAAGGATCATGACACTAAGAACTGATCGTGGAGGCGAGTTCACATCAATCAATTTTCATGACTACTGCAACGTCAATGGCATCAAACGACATCTAACGGCTCCATACACCCCACAACAAAACGGTGTAGTGGAGAGAAGGAATAGAACATTGATGGAGATGACGAGGAGTACTCTCAAAGCTATGAAGGTACCCAACTATCTGTGGGGAGAGGCGGTTCGACACTCTACCTACATAATAAACAGAGTACCTACAAGAGCTCTCAAGAACATGACTCCATACGAGTGCTTACGGCAAAAGAAACCAAACCTAAGCCATCTAAGGGTTTTCGGTTGCTTAGCCTATGCAAAGATAGACACTGCAATGCTTAAGAAGCTAGACGACAGGTCTCTGGCTCTGGTTAACTTCGGAACAGAACCGGGATCCAAGGCCTACAGACTTTACAATCCGTCTACACGAAGAATTGTGGTGAGTCGCGATGTTGTGTTCGATGAGAAGAATGGTTGGAACTGGAATCAACCTACTGGAACTACACGAGACCCTGGTATGTTTCAGATGAAATGGGGAGATATTGTTGATACAGGAGAAGGACCGGTCATTATCAACGAAGATAACAATCAGCACGACAATAACAACGACCATCACAACAACGACGATCAAGATGAAGAGATTGATGAGAATGATGATCAAGACGCTCAACCTCAACAGATACAACAACAACCACTACGAAAATCAACACGGCAGAGCAACAGGCCTCGCTATTTAGATGACTACGTCCTACTGGCTGAGCTGGAGATCGAAAGGTTGTTGCTGTCTATTAATGATGAACCAAGATTCTACAAAGAAGCAAGCCGCTCATCTAAATGGAGAGGAGCATGCAAAGAAGAGATAGACTCTATCAACAAGAACAAGACATGGATACTTGTTGAAAAACCGATTGGAGCAAAGGTGATAGGCCTCAAGTGGATTTTCAAAATAAAAAGGAATGCTGACGGTACGATCAAGAAGTTCAAAGCTCGACTCGTAGCTAAAGGGTATGTACAAGAATCAGGCATTGACTATGATGAGGTGTTCGCACCAGTTGCTAGACTCGAAACCATACGGCTGTTGAGTGCGTTAGCTGCTTCAAACGGTTGGCAAATTCATCACTTAGACGTAAAAACGGCTTTCTTATACGGTGATTTGAAGGAAGATGTTTACGTTGAACAACCCGAAGGTTTTGTAGTAAAAGGTGAAGAACAGAGGGTATACAAACTCTCAAAGGCCCTGTACGGCTTGAAGCAAGCTCCATGAGCGTGGAACACTAAACTGGATGGAGTGCTGAAGGAGATGGCATTCACTCGATGTTCAAAGGAAAACGCAGTGTATCGGAAGGAGGATAAGAAAATGATTCTACTTGTTGCCATCTATGTAGACGACTTATTCATAACCGGAAACAGCTTCAACGCCATCAGTGAGTTCAAGAAAGGGATGTCATCAAAATTTGAAATGTCTGATCTAGGTAAACTCACATACTACCTTGGGTTAGAAGTTCATCAAGGTGATGATGGGATTGAGCTTAAGCAAGAGGCGTATGCAAGAAAGGTTCTGAAAGAAGCCGGCTTAGAAGCTTGCAATCCAACTAAGATACCAATGGAGTTTGGATTAAAAGTTTCAAAGGCCGAAGAAGAAGATGAGGTAGATGCAACAGAGTATAGAAGGAGTGTGGGGTGTCTACGATACTTGCTTCATTCATGACCGGATTTAGCCTTCTCAGTGGGAGTATCAAGTCGCTATATGCAAAGGCCTCGCAAGTCACATAGCAACATTATCAAGCAGATAATGCGATATGTACAAGGCTCCTCTATGTTTGGCTTGAAGTATTATCGTGGAGGATCAAAGAAAGTGACAGGCTATAGTGATAGCAGTCATAACATCGACCAAGACGACGGGAGAAGCACCACTGGACACATGTTCTACTATGGATCCTCACCAATCACTTGGTGCTCACAGAAACAGGACACAGTTGCTCTGTCCTCGTGTGAAGCGGAGTTTATGGCCGCAACAGAAGCTGCACGACAGGCCATTTGGTTACAAGACCTCCTAGGCGAGATAACAGGAAGAGATGCAGAGAAGGTACTCATCAAGATCGACAGAAGGTCGGCAATAGAGCTTACCAAGAACCCTGTATTTCATGGTAAGAGTAAGCACATTCACAAACGCTACCATTTCATCTGTGAGTGCATTGAAAGGGAGCTTGTAGACGTTCAGCATACACCAGGAACGTTGCAAAAGGCTGACATCCTCACTAAGGCTTTGGCGAGGATTAAGTTTGTTGAGATGAGAGACTTGATAGGAGTTCAAGACTTGTCCAAGAAAGACTCAAAGCTCAAGAAGGAGATTGTTGGATAAGCTTTGACAGCTTGCAGCTCAAGATAATCTTTGACAAGTTGGTTAAAGATAAAGATAAGCTTAATAATGAAACCCATTAGTATTAGGAGTTATCTATTACTTGTGGGATAAGGAAACAACTCATATATATACTTACCGAGCTTGTGGTAAAGATATAACGTGAGAGAGCAGGGTGTTTTAGTTTTGAGCATATTTTCTAAGACATTCAATAAAGAAGAGCAAGTTTCTTTTACATATTCACTGTGTGATTCGAGATACTTTACTCTTGTCTTCTTCTTCTTCATACTTCTCTTCGATCTAGCTTTGGTTTTACATAAATAGAAAGAGAGAGATAGAGATGTTAAAGTAAGGTTGAGTTCATATTTTAGTTTCTTTTGATTGTGATGATTCTGTAATCAACGAATGATCCGGTTTAGTTTCCAAGTAGTTTTTTTTTCTTTTTTTGAACACAAGTTTCCAAGTAGGTTTCAGTTCATTTTTTTATAAGAAAAAATATTTCTCATTACGTACACATCTTCTCTTCTTTTCAATAAAAATTTGGTGAATACAAAACAAAAAAGTAACTGTAGTTTCCATAATCTGTCTGACTTTTACTTATCAAAGCAAACTTATCTAAATTTGTATGGCTTAATCAAAAGACTGGATTACATCAAGTGATTTTTTATTTAAAAGAATGTTTGTCTTAAAGAATAAGCTAGTACTATAATGAATTAATCAAATAACTAGCTATTAAGTTTACAAAATATATATATATATATATATATAACTAGTTATTAGCTATCTAATCAAACCATACAGCAAGCTCTCGATTCCCTTGCAAACGAATAGTACTTAACCTGATCCGGATTATTCTGTCTAGATGTTTCACTAACATGATTATTGATGATATTAGTGATATTGTTAAAAGTGTAAACCTTCATGTGTCATCTAAAAGTAAGTAATTGCTTCCTTAGCTATTTACTTAGTGTATGTGTTTCTTGATATTGGTTATTATTTACTTGCAAATTGTTTGACAAGCAATGTTCTTCCTTGTGATGTGACGAATGTTCTGATGAAGTGTTTCCTTTCGGGAATGACTGATCTTTAGTTAGGATTGATTGATAATATTTGTCTTTAGAAGGAATCACAATACGAATACTCTTATTCTTTTTGGTTGCTTATGAGTTTTTGTTTGCAATCATCAAGCTTGACGATATCACGTTTTACCAGCGTGTAAATTTTGAACCGATGAAGTGAATTTGAGAAATGCTCTTGGTAAATGTCATTTATCTTGTTGTGCTACCAAGAACAGACTCATCTTATGGCCACATCTACTAACTACCGAATCTACCAAGTCGATGATCTCAACAGTGGGAGGGAAAAAATCTTGGACAACACCCAATAGATAATTTAGGTTACTTGAATCGTACGATAACACACTAAGTGGACTTTAATACCATTCGTTAGCTGTCTCAACATCTCTTCGACATTCAGGTACCTATCTCTGTGTTCACAGTTTCTGGTTTACCGTGTCTGGTTGCTTAAGGTATGCGCATGGCTTAACCTTTAAACTAGGCCTGGGCGTTCGGGCACCCGTTGGCGTTTGGGTCGGTTTTTCGGATTTCGGTTCTTTTTTATATCACCTCATAGGTCCCATTCTAGTAAATTTCTAACTATGGGTCGGGATCGGATATAGCACATCGGGTTCGGATCGGTTTTGTATCAAAATTTAAAACTCATAAAGTAACCATATATCATATGGGTTCAGTTTTTTTGTAGATCGGTTCGGGTTATACTGAAATAAAATAAAACAATAAATCATAACAAGCATTTAACTGAAACTCTTCGAGAAAGTCTGAAACTGAGTACAAAAGTTTTTAAAACTGAAAATGAAACTCATCGAAAGTCTGAAACAGAGTACAAAGTTTTTTTTTAAACTGAAAATAACAACATGATGTGAAAATAGCAAACTAAAGACATAAACAAAAGCAACAAACACAAACTGAAAGACACATGACCAAGTGAGAGACAATGGAACAATCTTGAACTTAGGAGCACTTAGACAATCATGATGAGCAACGTACTACTCTTGCCAAAGAAAAGCATAAGGATCAAGCCAAAAACATATCAAAACAGAAGCAAATCAATATAAACCAAAGGGGTTTTAAGTGCAATACCTTAGAAATGAAGAGGCTGTTGATGTCATATAGCAAATTCTGATGCAAAGATATAAGAAAACAAATCAGTAAACAAACAAAATTTAAATCTAAACGTAACAAGATAGATAAAATACATCTTTCAATCTTTTCTTGTTCTTCAATGTCTTCAAGGATCTCTGCATTGGTAAGCACTCTTGACACGCACTGAATGTCTTGCTTAAGCCATTGTTCAGTACACATCAATACCTCAATCATGAAGTGAGTAAGGCAGCTTCGAGATGAGCTTATGATCCTCCCACCTGTACTGAAAGCACTCTCAGATGCTACAGAAGAAACCTGCATTGCAAGGACATCCTTTGCAATCCGTGATAAAATTGGAAACTTGGTACAATTTCGCTTTCAATACGAGAGGACATCATACTCAACACCAGCCATCATATCTGGATTCTCAACTGCTTCTTTCAAGTATACATCCAGCTCATCCCGATTATCTTTTACTCCAATCTCATTAAGCATCTCCTTGTACCTTCGGCCAATCTTCTTGTAACCTAAACCATCATCTTGTAAATCCGTACCAATCATGCTCAGTTCTCGACTACAAGGAGTGGATCGCCTGTTGCTAGCTTCAGCTTCGTCATGTTTCCCACCGGCTGACTTCCCATATCTTTCACCATACTCTTTAAACAAACTGCGCAAAACAGCAATCACCGAATCGTACATTGCTTTCGCTTCCAAACTGTCCTTCCCATAGAGCTCATCAAAACACAAGCTTGCGAGCACCATCTTCTTGGAGGGATCAAAAACACTCGCCACAATTAACATCTTGTTGATATTTTTCAGCCCATCCCAGTACTTGTCAAATTTCTTGTACATCTCCACAGCCTTATCCTTCAGCTCATGATCTGTGCTATGGCTTAAATCCATAAGGTTGGTGGCTATGTTCACAATCTCCTCATAACACTTGTGAGCATTGAGAGATGTAGATGCAGAAACAATCAGTGTAGAATTATAGAAGATCACTAGGAAGCGATCTAATCTTTCTATTGCTTTCCAGTCAGTGTATTGAGGAGGTCTGGCTCTCTTTCTTCCTTTATCCACCACCCCCAAAAAATAGTCGTTGTAGAGTTTATCTTCTTCCTCCATCTTCTCAAACGCAGCTCGAAACTTCAAAGCTGTACTCAACATCAGGTACGTGGAGTTCCACCTGGTAGTAACATCTAAAGGCAAGCTCCCCCTAGTCATTCTACCAGACTCTACTTTCTGCTCAAAGGATATCAACCTATTTCCTGAACCTCTAACATAGACTACAGCATTACAAACTGCATCCACACTCTGATCAACATCAGTGAACCCGTCCTTCACAATCAAATTGATAATGTGTGCACTACATCTCATATGCAAGAATTCTCCATCCAAAACTAGTGCATCATCAGACAACAAAGAGAATTGACTATGAAATCTTCTCAAGGCGGATGAATTAGCAGTTGCATTGTCAACAGTTACGCAAAATAATTTACCGATTTCCCAATCAGCCAAGACATCTAAAAGAACCCGAGAGATAGTCTGACCTTTGTGATCACTGACATGTTTGAACCATATAATAAGCTTCTTCAACCGCCAACACTCATCTACGTAATGTGCAGTCACCACCATGTAACTCGCCCCTGTGAACAATAATTAACAGGCAAACACATTAGGCATCAGCTATAAACCACCCAAATATCAATACATACTCATTTAAATTAAAGAAAATGCTTACGAGTTATTTTAGCCTCCCAGATATCAGGGGTCAGAGATACTCTTTGCTTGTTTGCTACAAACCACTTTTTCATAGCAACCTTCCTTTCCAAGTACATCTTTACAATGTCCCTTGTTGAAGTCCTCCTTGACACTGGTTTGTCTAAATTCATCTGCACATTTAAGTAAAATATTAGATAAGAGAAGTCAAAACTAATCCAATAAACTAAAGAACTAAACTATTATATACCTTCTTACAGAAGTGTTTCCAAGCTACACTTTCAACCCAACACAATGGTAACTCCCCTATCACCATCGTCTCGTTGGTTGCTTCTTTGTAAGTTTCGTCACTGACCTTTGCAGTCATCAGATTTCCTTCTTCATCCATCAGTTGCTGAGTTGAGCTTTGCCCATCTGAATACGAATGGAACTGTTTGCATATGCTGATATGCTTCAGCAAGTTTGATGTCTCCGATTTTGTTTTACAGCAGAACTTCTTCTTGCAGTAATGACAAATACATTTGTCACGGTTCTCCTTTGTCCTTGTGTAATGCTCCCAGATTTTGGACCTACTCGGAAGAGTCCTGGGAGCTTTCATAGCATTTAACTCTGCTCCATTCGCTCCAGGAGATTCTTTACGTTTTCCTCTACTATCTGGAGTAGTCAACTCTTGTTCTTCTCCATCCCCAACATCTCTGTTGTTCTCAAACGAAACTCGGATTGGAGTTGATGAAGAATCCATCTGTGACAAGTTAATGGAAACATTATCAGACAATTATCCATCTTAAACAAGTCAATTAGAAGTTAGAACACTAAACAATCACCAATTATACAAATAAACCATCATCGACATAAGCCTTAAATCGCAACACAAAAAACAAGATGGAGACATACCTGAGATCGATTTCGTGAAATCGCAGATGGTGGAGACAGAGAGAATTCCCAATTTTGGGTTTAAAATATGAGTCCCTTCGATCAACTATATTTGGTTTTAAAGGGGATTAGGGTTTTTTCGAGATGAAGAAGATGAGGAATCGCCTCGAGTGAAAAAAAAATAGCTAGGAAATATAAACTAATAATGTGTAGCCGTTCACGTGTGTTATGGTTTGAAGGCAAATATATACATGTATTATGTATACATATATTTCGGTTATTTCGGGTTATATATCGGGTTTTGGATTAAACCGAACCGACCCCGATAACCGATATATCAAGAAATCAAAACCGATCGGGTATTTGCCAATATATTAAACCGAACCGATCGGGTTTTTTCGGGTCGGGTTCGGGTTCGGGTTTGGGTTTCGGATATTATGCCCAGGCCTACTTTCAACAACTGCTTTTGCTGGTTGTTGGTTTAATTAAGTCAGATCACTTTAGCCGCTAGCCTAGACAAAAAAAAAGTGTTGTACTTTCTCATCTCACTGATTAACCTCAAAACTAATTACATATCACATAGCCGGTGAGCTAGAATAATCTCGTGACATGTAGTATGTGAAAAGAAGAGTGGATGTATATAACACGGTCGAGCGGGATCATAATACAACCGGAGTTAGTTCATGTGAAATCAGATGTTGAAACTACATTTCTGTTCACTTACAGAAAATAAAGTTGGATCTTTGTGTGTCCTCAGCTGAAAATATATATTGGGTGTTAACATCAGTTTGACATTCATGTGGGTCTATCTCCTTTATTTAAATGGCATGAAACTAAAAATTAGTAAGTTATGTTTATCAATTAGTTTGGAATCTACATAGTATATACATTTTCTCTTAGTAAATTTATAGTTCTTTTTATAGAAAAGTAAAGTTATAGTTTGAAAAATATATACATTATTCTCTTTTTTTTTTTACTCGAAATCAACTTCATATTCACCAATTCTGGGTACAACTTGATTGAATCTCTGCAAAGATTAAACCACATAACAAGGGGATGATCTAGTATCACCTTTAGTCACTATTGGACCCAACATTACCTAATCAGATCCCCTTGTACATTAAACCCCAATGAGTACGATAGCACCCCACAACCCGAGATGCTATCGACTCTTCAACCACCTAATTAGACCTCATGATACAGACACATTTACTAACCAAACGAAACAAGACAAAGATACCGGGATTACAGTTCATTCCAAGCTGTTGGCCTCTAATGATTGGCGTGATAAACTTGACCAGACAGCATCTTCACCTAGGGCGCTTTCCGGACTAGTCTTGTATCACCAGCTTTCAACGTCCCGATCCTCAGCCTTAAAACCGGACAGACACATCCGGAATGAAAAGGCGAGCCTTGGTAGCAGGCACGAGCCGGAAACGTGAATCCAAGCGGTGTGGGGCTCAAACCATCGGTTAAGACGAGCTTCACCGGCGCTGGGAAGTCAAACCACCACCACGTACCACCGTAAGGTGAGCTTCTCCGGTCGACCACTCCTTCGTCGCAGACCTTTGGTACATGTTGTCTTCGAGAATCGAGATATAAACCGCCTTTTACTCGCCATCAATCCTCACCTCTGATAGTCTCACCTCCACGTTTGAAGGTAGAATAGTGATGGAGAAGTCGTCACACCGAGCCACGCGCCGCCACTAACGAAGAATCACCGTAGATCTGTAAAAGGAAAATCAGATCTGGTTCATCCTCAAGCTCTAAAAGCCGACCCTTTTCACTTTTGTTGCCACAATAGCCTCGCCGCTGTTTCAGAGGAAGCCGGAGAGAGACACCATCCACCTCAAGGTGAAGCGCCGGAATAACTCCAACAAACCCAGAACCAACAAACAAAGAAGCCAAGGGAGAGACGGAAGGGAAGAGAGCAAAGAGAAAAGGAGACATGGGGAAAAGAAGGAACCTCCGGCACCGGCAATCACCGGGCCGGAGCTAAGGTTTCGTCACTTGAGTTTTAGAGATGGGTGAGAGCGTTTCTATAGAGACTTTTTCTTTTTCCCGACCCTTTCAGGTTAGTTAAAAAAATTCAGCTTATTCATATACATTATTCTCTTAGTAATTCATGTGCATTTGTTTTTATTTGAATCAAATTTTGATAAATGTTTTTGTTTTTTTTTTAAATCTTCTCCTGCACATTCACAAACTATATCCTAAACTAAATCAGATCTTTATATTTATTTATTAATCTATAATATAATGAGGCAGTTGCCTCATTCCCGATGCGATACGTCAGCGTTTTTGTGAGGTCCACTTTAAAAAAGTGTGAAAAAGGTGTCAAGTTCATGGTTTGAACCCGGGTTATTGAGATACAACCACCAACATTTATACCACTAAACTAAAGGATAATCTGTACATTGATGGCCGAAACTAATATATATTTATGAAGGTTGGAAGCCCTTACTTCTTGGGCTTTCTATGAGGGTTGGGCCTGCAATTTTATTATGGGTTTCATTTTTAAATGAGTTTCATCACGTTATATTAAAAAAAACTCAAGTTTGCAACAATTATAGTTTTCCCATATTGTAAACCGTCGTCGTTTAACATGAGTTAGTATTCTTTTCATCATTGTGTCAGACAAGTCTGAATTATAGAGTTGCGCCGTTTGTCTGTTCATAATCTATTTTTTTCACCGGTGAACTCTTCATCTCCCCATCTTAAATCGCTTGATCATAAATGTTCCTGATTTGTAGCCGCTCTGTAAACCCTATATATATATATATCTCTGATTCTCATCTTTGACAATCTGTATCTCCACAAAACTCATGATTCCTCTTAGCTTTAACCATTTTCTAGAAATGTCTCTCTCTGTCTCTCCAGTTTCTCAAACCAGTGTCACCGGCGTCCGTCACTCAACCTTCGAGTCTCTCCGTCTTGTTCGTAGTAGTCATAGCATAGTCGCTGGCCTCCTCCGCTTCTGGGATTCCCTGAATTTCAAGAAAGATAGTGAGTTTATGGTAAGTTAATCTTCGATCTATCACACTTATTTAACATAATTGTTTTTAATTGATTTCCTGATTTTTTGTTGAATAATACTACTTGCAGATTCCGTGATTCATGGGTTCATTCCCGCCGGATGTGCTAATTATTACAGACCATCTTTGAAAACCGGTTCGTGAAAGTCGATCGTTTTGAGGTTGCTAGGTGCTCGAGCATGTACAAGATAACTGATCATCCATTCCTCATTCGTTTCATCCCACCAACCATTATTGATGAAGTCATCACGAGTGCTCCTGAGATCAATCTCCAGTCATGATTAGGCTGTTCGACAATCTCCAAATGATTGCAAACACAAACCTAAAACTTCCAGGTATATTATCATATTACATCTGGGTTTATATTATGTTTCGATATCATAACTGATATTTAAACTCGCATGTGATTGGACAAATCCGTTCTGTCCAGGGCTCTGACCTCACCAAAGAAAAAACTCGAGTCATTATCCGTCTCCTCATTGATCCGTAAGAAAAAATCAACACACAATTACTGTTTATATTGTGCTAACATCAATGATCAAAAATATTTCATACTCAAGATCTGTGGTCGTCTATTTATCTTCCTTACTTATCAAACTAATTTCACACAAACCTTTAGTTTACAGCTTAAACGAAACCACAACAACCCAAATAATCAAAACACCAAAAACTAGAATCCAAAAACAAGGCGAATCATTAATGGTCACCTCTCTTTTTTGTCTAATCTTACAAATAAACTTCGAACAAAATATACCAAACCAAGCAACTTAACTAAAACTCAACGACATATACATCGAGTCAGCTAAACAAATACAAACTACACGACCAGCTATTTAACAATTTACAAACATACTTTCGCAGATGCTTATGAAGAAGACGAAGAAGACAACCAAGATCAGTGAAATCACCTAAACGGAAAAGCAGAGTAAGTTATGAACTCTCATAAATACAACTAACAACGATTTTTGTTTACATATTACCCATCAAATAAAAGAGAAACAAACACAGACACACCAAGAGATACAAGAGACAATCCCGATAGACACAAAGGCGGCAACAACATCTCCACCTGCTCACTCCTCTTGTCTTATGAAAATAACTTACACGTTCAATGTCAACAGGCCAATGATATTGTCTTCTTATGAGAAATACATAAATTTGTTTAAAATCTATTAAGGTCCAAATACTCAGAGTTGTCACTCATTTTATAGTTATTTCTACAAGTCTTCATGTATTTATTTTAAATGTTAGGTAAAAGCAACAAGTTTAAAAATAAAAAAACATATAACAAACATAATAAAGATAATAAAAATTATTATTTAATACACACAACTAACACAACTAAACTGGAGAAAAAATATTCAGAAACAAAGGTACTCTCAACAAACTTAATATAATTTATGTACTCTCAACAGTACAAGAAACAAATTAAAAAGACAAATAAACAATAAGTCTCAGTGACACAGCAAACAACACTACAAACTATATCAATCACGTTACTAACACAGTTTAGTCCTTCATATGTGGAAAACAATGCCTACACAGTTCATCATCACAACTCTAATCCTATAACAATAAAAAACTTGAAAAGCAATGATCAACCGAAAACGCAAAACTCACAACTACAAGAATCCTAGGTTTTGGAACCGCGCACCCACGCAGATGTAGATTTTATTTAATCAAATGTTTTTCTCAATTGTAAAAACATTCATGATATTATTTCATATGTTATCGAGCTATGACATTTTTGTATCTATATATTTTTTTAAGTGTACATTTTTAAACGATGAGCTTTTATTGTTATTTTATTGTATTTATTTATTTTACTCTGAAATCTAAATAACTAAATGATGAATTAGATTATTTATTTATATCTAAATTGTTGAAAAGATGTTTGTTAATCATATATTTTGTCTGTGGTTTTTTGTTAATTATATATTTATTAAAAAAATGTTTGATATGTTTTTTTTACTCATCAAATTGCATGGATTATTTGGGGTTCATCCTAAAAAATTACTCACGATCATGTTTGTATTTCCACTTGTCCTTCAATATAAGTTGCCCTTTTCTTCATATGATTTTGTAATTTTTTACACACCAAAAATCAGACATGTTTTGATCGCATTAACCATCATCATGAATAAACCAACATGATCTAACACATAAAACAATTTTATTCAATCATGAATACATAATAGTTGATAAATGATAATATACTATGACATTCATCTGATATATTATTATTCTCAATTTATAAATTAAATTAATTTTATATAAAAAGATTTATTACTGTGTCTTCAAGCAACCATCATAAGCATTGGTCGAATGTCCATACGCGTTACTGCATTCAACTATTGGCTTCTTTCCATCGACCGTAGTAATATCAATTCTATCTAGAACGATATCTTTGCAAGATGTGACTTCGCTGCAATCTATCTTTATAATCTCATCTTGTCGTGACGTTCCATGAAAATTCGTGAATGTCACGTTGCTAATCGCCACTGCTGATGATTCCTATTAAATAAAAGATATACAAAACAGATAAAATAACCTAAATTCTACTTTGAAGTTTTATATTTTACTGAAAGAAAGAAAATATTTTACCTCTACGTCGATCCGTCCCTTGTCTATATACTGTTGATCGATTATAATCGGATTTTTGGTTTCAGTGAGGGTGATATCCTTGAAAACTATATTCCTTGCATATCCTTTTCCGTTCTAAACATTAAAATTAAATATAAATAAGTAAAACAAATCGTATCATTATTATAGCACTTCATTTAATTCTTATATATACAAATATAATTAAAGATTTATTACCGGCCATGTCTTAATTCTCGCTCCATTGTTCGTCTCATTGAAAGTGCAGTTAGTCACTTGGACGTTCTCAACCATAGATTCTTCTCCATCTTTTCCTAAACTTCCCACACTAATATAATCATAAACGTAAAGAACAAAATTTGTTTTAAAATCTATAAGTTAATATCTATTTGATGGCATTAACAAAATCACATACAAGATGAAAAAATAAAACTAATCAAAGATATACCTTATTCCATGTCCAGGACCACATTGCATCCTTGTGATGCTGATATTTATACTTCCACTGTTTAAAGCTACACAATCATCTCCTGCAATGTTTTAAGATACGAAATACGAATAACCATATTATACCATTTGAAATTGGAAATTTAGTGATTCCAAAAAGGAGAGATATCTAACTACGTACCAGTTCCAACGGTAGTGTCATATATTTCTACATCAATTGATGTTGAAATATCAATTCCATCGGTGTTAGGACTATCACCAGGCGCAATAAGTTTTATCTGCGTGATTTTCACTTGTCTGCAATCGTGGATTGAGATATGGTTTCTCGGGCTATCGAATGAGGTTATTCCATTTATTTCAAGATTATTGCATCCTTCAAAATGCAATTGCTACAATAAAAAAGAAAACCTTTCGCTATGAGCTTTTAGTAGGAGAATTAAAAGTCAATTTGAAGAGAAAAACTATATGTACTCACAGTAGGGTGTTTAGAAGTTGGCATATTGGCCTGGATTGAATGAATATGAGAAAAAAAAAAAACATTAGACCCACATTTTCTGATTACAACTACACAAATTTCACTTCTTTTAATATAAAAAAATATTTCACCTCCCAGAAAGATGAACCACGTCCATTGATTGTTCCTGAACCAAGGACCGTTAGACCGATGATTTTATTAAAACTGACCCATTCGCATGACTCTAAGTCTGACCATGCTGCTTTGTTAAGAGGGGCGACAATCTTTCCTTCCAACTGTAAAAGTTGATCACAAATACATTCCAAATCAACACATAATATCTTTTTTTAATAAATTTTTCAAATGGATCTTAAAAATATTAATCTTTCAGTGTTACCTGAACTTGTACAGATGGAGAGTTACAAGGACCTTGAAACACTAGAGGTTGTAGTAAAAAGGTATTATCTGAAGGAATAAGGAGTGTTTTATTACTCCCACCACTACTGCACATAGCTTTCCATGCTTCTACAAAAGCCTTTTCCCAAAAAAAAATACCAAATTTATACGAATTAGTAGATAAATAACTAAATATTTGTAACACAATTATGATCTACTTGTAGGAACAAGTAACAATAGAAAATAAATAGTAAATATATGGCTAGATTATTTTGTTTTGGTTTGACTACAAAAAGTTTTTATACAAGAAAACTGTTATCTTTCTCAAAACTTTCTAAAAAAAAAAGAAAACCGTAATACAAAAACATGGCGCCAATCATGGCTGGGGAATCATGGCCCATCCTTTGGCATATTCATTTCATGAATAGAATAGTGATTCAAAATTATTATAGACCAAGGAAATTATATCAAAATTTCAGTGTCATCACTTTTGTTTTCTAAAAATAAACATGATTCTGAACTTTGTAGGCTTATAGCTTCTCTTTTTTTTCTTGCTGGAAATTTGATTATAGCTTCTTGACAGAGCTCAAATTAAAGAGTCGTGTTATATTATTTTAAAAATATTAGATAATATTTTAGTGGAAAGATCAAGATTATGTTTTGCAATATTATACCTTTGAATCATCGGTAGTACCATCTCCCTTAGCACCAAATTTAAGGACATCATAGATTTGACCATTTACAAATCCAAAATTGACTAACGTCAACACGAACACAACACGTACTATGATTTCCTACGATATCCAAAAGCAAGGTCAGATGGAAATAAACAGATTAAGTAAAAGAGAAACAATATGTATATACATATATATATTTGTCCAAAAAAAATATATAAAGATAAACTACATTTAACACTATATGTACCATTCTGTGACGATGATGCGATGATTTCATTAACAAAAGAAAAAGATGATGATCAGATGATTGAACGTAAGGTTTTTTTTTTTTTGACTGAGATTGAATGTAAGGTATTGTGTCTATGTATTTGTTTATCACATATTTATATACTTACAAATCATATATTTTGTTCTGAAATTCGCAGATTTTACACCTAAAATACACTCAACAAGTTTATGCATATAGGGAACGCATGTAATGTATCCAAACTATATGCATGTACTGTTTTTTCTGTCATCATGCATGTACAGTATATTATTAGATTTAGACAAAAATCTTAATTCAAAAATTTAAGAAATAAATATTATAGAAACAAACAAGAATATAGTGCAAGAGAGTATAAACAGAAAAAAATTAAATGCAATGAAAAATTCAAAAGTAGAATTAGATTTGGGTGTATATTATAATCAGATTGCCTTAACTTAATGATATTTTTTAAAACGTGTCATTATTTATATGTGGCTTAATAGATTGACATCGAAAATATACATACATACATACATACATACATACATACATACATACATACATATATGTATGTATATATATAAATAATTTGTACATATTAAATAAAAATATTATTTAATATAAACTAAAGATATGAAATTCACTTATTTGATAACCCATCTTATTTTTATATTGACTTTATTTTCTAGTAAATTTTATGAAAATAGTATTAAAAGTTATCTTTTTAATTTTTAGTAATAAAAGAACATTTTTATTCTTCAAAAGAAAACATAGTCAAATTCAGAAAAAATCTTATCCATAACAGTTAAATTTTCATTCCATGGAAAAACCAAAATTAAATAGTTTTTATCTTTTAATACTGATCAAATCGTCAATAACATTATCCTGTAAATTTTTATTACATATAATGATCAGTGATCTGCTACATATGTGATATGACAAATAAATACATAGACAACGATTCTAAGATGTAGGTTTCGATGTACTATAGGATCGACAGATGATTATGCATGTATAATATTTCGATGAACTTTGTTGGATATCATATAAATATAGCCAAGAAAAAGTACACTAACGACAGACTGAACTGATGATGACACGGCCCAGAAGTCCAACTATTCTAGCCCAAAAGGGCTACCTTGTAGTTCGAGGTAGCAGACTTCGAGTCTACAGATAAACATGGATACCGTTTACATAAAAAGCTGAGATTTCCAGAGTAAGGTACATCATGTGTGCCCTAGATATGCGAAGTAGTTGGAGCAAGTTCATCAGTATAAAAGACAAAGCCAAGATCATTAGTGAGGAGGTGCCATTTGACTTACCTGCTCAAGATTTAAATTGCTATATCTCTATTGTATTTTCTTGTGTTTTATTCTTTATGTTCATTGTCACTAATATTATTCCAACTCGTGCAAAGTATCTTAGAGATTTATTCACAGAGAGTTTTTTCCACTGTTTCTCTATTCACATTAAATTTTTGATTGAAGGATTTTGCTCCCACAATTTGGTGCTGTCTATAGGTATAACGATAAAAAGTAAACTCTAACTCAAGAGCCCGATCAAAGATCTGTCAGATCAAAATGGATCCCAAAACCAGTGAATTCGTCCTCAAGGACTCAGCGATCCAATCTGACGAAGTCATTCCAACTCCAGAGAACACCACCACCACCACCACGGTGGAACAAATCAGCACTTCCAACTAATGCGAACTCCTCCCTCGGTAAGTGCTCTTGTTAACCAACCCAACCCAAGGATTAGGAATACAAATACCAGTCCATCTGCTGCCAGAGCCAGATCAAGTCAATGATGGAAGTCTCCGCTCCCGCCAGCAATGAACGAGTTGGCAGAAATCCGAAGGATATTCTACACACTCGTGGATTAAACATCCCTGAGTGAAATGATGAATGATATTAAAAGTTTTAAAACATGTAATAGTTTTAAACAATGCATAAATGACATTTCAAAGGGTTTAAAGCATCTAATGGTGTTTAGTAAAAAACTCTCAACTAAAGATGGATCTAAAAACAACCCCTCAACTAATATTAAACGAAAGAAGCCCTCAACTTTAATTCCGTTAACATCTGTCACCCTCACAGACGTTAACGGAAATAAAGTTGAAGGTTTCTTTTGTTTAGTTTTTACTTGAGGATTTGTTTTATGATCTATCTTTAGTTGAGAGATTTAATTACTAAATTTTTTTTTATAGGTGTTACAGAAAAACCCTTTTTATACACATACTTATTTAGTGACAAGATAATATTATTAACTGTTGAATTAGATTAATTTTAACCAGTACCGATTAAACTAATAATTAATTTGAACCGAAATCATTTAAATCAAAATTAAATATGTAAACCAAACTATAACTTAAATCAAACCAAGAATAAAATTGGGAAAAGCCATAATATACCTGAAAGCAGCCACAGGTGTATTCATCCTTCCTTATCTTCATCAATTTTCTTCATTCTTTTCTTTTCATTTATGGTCCAAATAAAAAATTGTTTGTGATAGATAGATATTTGAAAAAAATAATAATGGTTATTTGGTGCTGATAAAGTAAAAAAGAATAAAATATGAGAAATTATCACTGCAAAAAGGTTAGTTTAAATCATTTATTTTATATATTTGTATTACTTATAAATGATGTAATAACATTTTACATCACTTCAATAAATGACTTACTTTTTGGTGATGTAAATAATTTGTATCATTTTGTTCTAACACTAATGCAAATAATAGGGTATTTTAAATAACTTTAATCATTCTAAAAATTACTAGACTAACTCATGTTAAATTGTAATTATTAAAGTAAAACATAAACAAGCAAATTTATTAAAACCCCATACTTTATACTTGGTTAACCACAAGTTTTCCATTAATATTAATTAATAATAATATGCGTTAATATCATAAAGAGGAGTATTAAAAAGGGTCGGGTTCTGTTCTCTTTCGTCTTCGGGGAAACCGAACTCCGAGTCATATCCTCTCGAGAGTCGTCTTCTTTGTTATACATCTCCGACAACATCGTCTCAATCACAACCACCTTCCATTTTTTCATGTCCTCCCCAAGTCGCCCTTGTCCTTGTCGTACACGAAAATCCTAGCTCCGATTTGAGTTTGTTACATCCGTCTTTAAAGTGAAGAAAATTGAAACCGTGCTACATTTATGCAATTCCAGGCTGTTATTGCTCGTTCTTAACATATATTTTTTGATTGAATGTTAACTTTCAAAAACCCTAATTCCCAATTTCATCATTCCTTTGACGTTGAAATCGAGAAACCGATTATGTTTTTTCGGAAGTTTGGTTATGACATACTGCTATAAATTTAAGAAGGATAGGCAAACTTGTCTAGAAAAATAATGTCTAACAAAAAAATCTACCAGTCTTGAAAAATATGCTACCTCATTAACCTACATACCCTAAAATCATTTTTCAACTAAAATCGGACAATCAATTCTGCCGTGGAAACAAATCTGCCGTTTCTAAGAAAGTCTTGCGCCACAGTTTTGACAGATTTTATTTTCAAAAAATATTTAATTAACAGACTTACTGTGTGATAGATTTATTTTTATCAAAAAAAAATCCGGCAATGATTATTTGGTTTGTAATTCAATTTGTTTGGTATACCATAAAACATTCAAATAATTTTTTTAAAAATATGAGTTATTCTATTAATAACACAAAAAATTGTGTTATTCTAGTAAGTTTCCCTAAAAATATAGCGGTAAACAATAAAATTTGTTAAGAGAATTTTATTCATATTGTAATCTTGTATTAACAAGATTAATTTGTATATCGAGGAATAATCACTTGAGACTCGTCAGATATAATTGGTTAGATTTGTATAACCAAATATTGGAATGTTCTAAATATCAAGGGCTGGCATTGTCGTAGCTGCAATCTGGTAAGTGGTAAGGATGGACTCTAGATGCGAGGTTCCGGTTCACAGCTAGAATAATCTCGTGACATGTAGTATGTGAAAAGAAGAGTGGGTGTATATAACACGGTCGAGCGGGATCATAATACAACCGGAGTTAGTTCATGTGAAATCAGATGTTGAAACTACATTTCTGTTCATTTACAGAAAATAAAGTTGGATCTTTGTGTGTCCTCAGCTGAAAATATATATTGGGTGTTAACATCAGTTTGACATTCATGTGGGTCTATCTCCTTTATTTAAATGGCATGAAACTAAAAATTAGTAAGTTATGTTTATCAATTAGTTTGGAATCTACATAGTATATACATTTTCTCTTAGTAAATTTATAGTTCTTTTTATAGAAAAGTAAAGTTATAGTTTGAAAAATATATACATTATTCTCTTAGTAATTCATGTGCTTTTGTTTTTATTTGAATCAAATTTTGATAAATGTTTTTTGTTTTTTTTTTAAAATCTTCTCCTGCACATTCACAAACTATATCCTAAACTAAATCAGATCTTTATATTTATTTATTAATATAAAAAACGAGAAAAGGTAAATTCCCTGAAAGGGATGTCACAAAAATAAATCCCCTGAAAAGTGAAAACCCCTAAATCAATAACTCTTTATTTAATTTTCTAACTAAATCAAAATAAAATACTAAATCGTCTTTCACTAGTCACTACTATCTATATATATATATATCAGAAGAACACTCATGTTAGCTCAAAAAACCTTCGTTTTCTCTCTGGAAAAAACAGAGTCTTTCCAAGAAAGTTTCTTCCTTTTTCTTTCTCGAATGGATTCTAAAGAAACCCACCAACAACAGAATCGCGACGCTGCCGCGTTAGCGGATACCACCCCCACTTCTCAGGCCGTGCACAACCGTTCATCTGTCGAGGCCCTCTCTCTGCGCCAGCCTCAACCTCAACAACCGTTGATGCAACTGGGGACCGAGAAACGAGGACGAGGAAGACCGAGGAAGTACGCTCCTCCTGATGTCGTCATTGATGGTGGAGATAGCGGCGGAGGTGCAAATGCTAACAACCCATCATCAGGCCCACCTGCTAAACGGGGCAGAGGTCGTCCTCTCGGCTCCCGTACTAAGCAGAACCTCAACGCTTTAGGTAACATTCAAAAAGACTCCATCTTTCTTTCTTTTCTTGATACCCTTTTTGGTGATCACAGTTAACGTCTCTGTGTGTGAGCAGGAGGAGGAGAAGGAGGACCGCTTACAGCTCATGTCATTGACGTCAATGCTGGAGAGGTAATGTACTCTTCTTGTGTACCGAATCTTTAACCTTTAAAAGACTTTAGTTAAAAAAAGTTATCATCTTCCTGTTGTACTCAGGACATAGCTACGAAGTTACGGGAGTTTATCAATCAAGAACCACGCAACGTCTGTATTCTCTCTGCTTCAGGAGCTGTATCTAGTTCGGTGCTTCATTCTAGCGATCGTCTTGTACGTTTTATGTATAAGGTATAACATGTGTGCAGTAGTACTTGCTTCTTGGTCTGATTTGAGCTCTGTTTGATCTGTTTTTTTTTATGTGTTTATATATATATATATATATGCAGGGCCTATATGATATCATTGATATGTCAATGTCACCTATTTCCTTGGATACTGAGAGTGATGGTACTCTGATCAGAATTGCTTCCTTAAACGTGTCTCTAGCTGGTCCTGATTGCAAGGTTGTGGGGGGTTGTGTTGGTGGAATGCTTGTAGCTGCTTCACAAGTCAAGGTTACGATCCATTTCTCAAACCCTTTTATAGTCGACTTGGTTTAACGTATCAATGAGACTTGACTTTGTTGGTTATGGTTGTTTTTTGTATATATAGGTCATTGTTGGAACCTTTGGACCAGAGGTAGTGAAACTGAGCGCAGCTTCAGAACCAGCCAATGTGTTGAGCTCAAGTGGTGATGGTGGACCAGTATTCCCTCAGTCTCAGGGACCACAACGTTCAAGCGAGTCATCAGAGGAATCACCGTTGCATCAAGCTGGAAACTCTACGCCCCAACCACCTCACCATCTTTCCCTCTGGCCTAGCAACAATCCTCAATAAGCAAATGGTTCATGGGTCGTGCTCACTGGGAGGTTTTTCTTCTCTGTTCCATCAGAATTGTCCACAAGTAGATTGATCTTTCTTACTCTTTTGTCTTCTTCTTGTTCATACTTCTCCACACTGTAGCTTTGGTTTTAGATAAATAGAAAGAGAGAGAGAGTTATTGAGAAGTCAGTTTAGTTTCCAAGTAGCTTTGGTTTTAGATAAATAGAAAGAGAGAGAGAGCTAGAAAACAAAAACATGCTAGCTCAAAATCTATATATATATGTCCTTCTATTTTTTGATTGTGATGATTCTGTAATCAACGAATGATCCGGTTTAGTTTCCAAGTAGGTTTCAGTTCATTTTTTCGAAAAAATATTTCTCATAATGAAACATCTTCTCTTGTTTTCAATAAAAAATTTGGTCGATACAAAACAAAAAACTAACTATTTGATAAGTCAGTTTCTACGTGGCGGGCTCACGTTAACTCTCACGATGGTTGATTACTTAGATACCCCTAATGAATTAAAAATATTATATATAACTGACATTATTAATATATTTCATTTTTTCATAATAAGATTTGAGTTAACTTTTTAAGTTAATTTTTCTTTTTGAAAACACACATAAATAAAAAAGTTAATATTATCAAATATTAACATATAATATTGTAATAAAAATGAACTTTAATTATTTTTCAGTTTTTTCTAAAACAATGTAGAATCACAAAAATTGTAAATATAAATTCTTCTAAAAATATTCTTTTAAAATATAATAAAAATTTTATTTGAATATATTAATTTAATATATTTTATTGTTATTGTTTCCTAATAAGGTTTTAATAACTTTTTTGTTTGATTTTAGTTTTTGCAAAAGCACATAAACAGAAAAGTAAATATTTATAAAACATAAACATAAATATTTTATATATAAAGAAATTTTAGTTATCTTTTCTAAATTTTCTCAAAAACCACAAATAAAAAGGGAAAATATATAAACTTTTTATTATATATTTATAGATAACGTAGCTTTAGAAAAAAATTGAATTTTTTTTTTGAAATCATCTTCTAAAAATAAGAACGAAATATTTATATAAACTTTGAGATATACTTTACAAAATAAATTAAAAATGAAATAATATATATATTATTATTAAATAACAATTTTATTATAATTATATTTTATCAAATGATTAACAATAATTTTAAACAACATAAACTGATTATTTAATATCATTTTCATAAATTAGATTTTGTATTTTTGTAAAACCAGATAAAATAGTATTTTTACGATGAATATTAGTTTGACTAAATAATTAATTGTTTGTAACAAAAAATTATCATATACTATCATTTTATTTTTTATTTTTTATTTATTAACTGAAAACTGAATAAACAATTCAAACAATTGTTGAACAAAAATTAAACTTATTAATATTGCTTGATCTGAACTGAATATAAGCAAATTGATGGAGATAAAAATTATGAGTTTTTGGTGTAACTATCTTATGAATTTCTTAACACTTAAATTTTTTAATTTTATCAAAAACAACATATATCAAATTATACACAATCTTACAAAATATATTATTCAATCCAAGAAAAATATAAGTAACAAAGTTATTCTTATTTTAGTCTAATTTTAATAAAATCTTTTGATTTATTTCAAAAAAAAATACAACCTAATATATCAAAATAAGAATTACCAAACTAATCAAAACACGAAGTATCAAATCAACCAATTGTTATGATTTAATTATTTTATATATTCATAAATGTGCATTAATTTTCAAAATATTACAAGTTATGTGTATTAATGCAACTTTGATTTAATATATTTTTCCTATTTTTTCTGAAACAACATATATCATATATACAAAATTTACAAATATATGTGGAAATATAAGAGGATGAACTGAAAATTTATTAAAAAATAGGGGTTAAACTGAACTACTTGAAGTTAAGATAACACTAATTCAACTTTAACATAAATAAGAAAATAAACAAAAATCGTTGCTCAATTTAAAAGAATAAAAGTAATTCAAAATACCAAAAACATATATTTGACTTAATATGACATATTATATTTAGAAATCACATATCTAACTAAGATGGTAGCATAATTATACTTAATACAATTTATATAATTTAATAATTCTTATAATTTAATTATTTCATAAATGTTTATACCCGTGCATGAGCACGGGAAAATTACCTAGTAGTTTTCATAATCTGTTTGACTTTTACTTATCAAAGAAAACTTATCTAAATTTGTATGGCTTAATAATAAACTTTTTTGGGAAAATTGTTTTTTTGGACCAAAAAATAATATTTATGTTACATTAGACTAATTTCTATTTTGTACCATTTTTTCACTAATACCCTTTACTTTGCTGATTCATCTATGATTGTGTCGCATATTTAATACCTTGCTTGAAGTAAAATATTAAATATTAAATATCTCATATTTTTTTAAAGGAAATGAAACGATTCTTTTAAGTATATTTACTTTTACAATAACTGTTTAAGCCTTTGCTTTTTATGTGTTACTATCAGAACCAAACAATCCGCGTCTCCTTCCAGCATATGTACGTTCCGCAGTAATACCATCCCATTAAGTAGGATTTTAAAATAGTGTAAACATGTCCCATTTAAACTCTACCCTATTTGAATTATGAATCTGTTTTTTTTTCCGTCAATGTTTTTAAAATTAGATAAATGGGCCAGACCCAGAAAACGGCCGAAGCCCAATTACAACAAAAAAAAACAGCTAAAACCCAAAAACAACTACGGATTAAATGAAAAGCTAAACGGGCTCTCGGCCCAAACTCAGAAACAATTATGAATCTGTTTAGATCCATTTAATTTTAAAATTATTTTAGGATTATCCATTTTAATCCACGAAACTTTTATTTTGCACTAAAATTCAAAAAAAAAAATATTTTGTTTTACAGTTAATATGTAATAGAAGGAGTATTTCAGACCTATTACAACTAGTCTATATTTTAAAATCAGCATATTTTATTATATTATTTTATTAGAGTTCCAATATCATTAACTCATAAGTAAATAAAAATATCCACAAGTCTTTGTCTTGGAAGTTGGAACTGTGGATCATGAAGTCAATGTTGCAAAACCACACGTATTTGTTTTCTAACAAAACTAATTAAGTATATCCTGAACTTCTTTCTTTGTTTCTACACTTGGGGACGAGATATAAAACAAGATCAACGTACTTTTCACATTTCTTGTCAAATTAGCATAGACGTTCTATTACAAAACTATACTAAATTAACCAATGAAAACAAATGACTAATCGAACATAAATTGGAATATGATTCAACCACGTAATCTTACATTGTCACCAGATTATGACACAATAGCCACTCTTAAAATCGAAAAAATATATATATTTAACGCTGGACGTAGAATAGATTTAGATGGAAATAATACTATGCAGTAATAAAGAAAAAAAGAAATTAGCATCAGGATTATAAAAAGTTTAATAAACGTACATAAATAACATTTAAGGAGATTCTCAAGAAAAAAATGCGAATATCCGACCCGTAAAAAATGCGGATATGCGACGAGGCTCTACGTCTTTAGGTTCTCCAAGTTATCTTCTTTCCTTCTTCACAATCAAAAAACTCATCCTATAACCTTTCTTTCTTTCTTGCATCGCTCTTCCTCCTTTTAAAGCTTTTTATTATGCTCCTAAGCAATTCTCACATGGTTATCCCGGGATACAGATCGGTTATCTCACCGGGAAACTTCACGACGAGTCCGAGAAGTCCCTTAGATATGAGGCTCCCCTCGCCTGGTGGCTCGAAGAGGTACGATGACGGTGGAGTGGGGTTAGGTATCGTCGCTGCGCTCGAGAAATCGGGCGTCACCAGGAAAGAGATCTCGTCGAGACAAAACCCGGTTTACTACTCTGGTTCCGGTTCGAATAGATCTAACCCGGTTCATTGTGCCCGGAGGAATCAGTTTCAGGCGGGGATTGAACTCTCTGAGGAGTACACTTGCGTCACGAGTCGTCGTGATGGCGTGAGCAAGGTTTATTACAAGGACGACAAGTTTGAGTTTCGTGATGATAGATCGGAGGGTGATCGTAGTGAGCGGAGATTGGGAACATCAACGGAAACAGCTGATGAATCAGCGACGAAGAAGAGAGATGTGTTGATGAGAGATTCTCAAGAGTTTCTGAGTTTGTGTTGCTTGTGTAAGAAGAAACTTCTAGGCAAAGACATTTACATGTACAAGTAAGCTCCTCTACCCACGTGTCTTTTTTTTTTTTTTTAACTTGAGACACATTTTTACATTAAGACTCCATATTAATTAAGTAAGGATTGATTCACTGATGTTTCTGTTATTGAACGTGCAGAGGAGATAGAGGGTTTTGTAGTAAAGAGTGTAGATCGGTGAGAATAATGGAGGATAATATAAACGCACAACATAAATTGACAAGCGTTGAGGTTTTGAGCCCTCGGTGTACCGGAGGACAAGTTTCTCCAGGTGGAATATTCGTAATATAAAGGATTTACTAATTTAGGATTGTGATCAGCGTTGATTGATTTATTACCCAAATTCTTTTTTTTTCTTGTTTGTTTGTTCGTATTGTTTTTTCATAAAGCTTATATTATATTAGGCTTGTGAGTTTTTTCATAACTAGACAAAACAAAATATAAACAATCTTAATAAAACAGACAACAAGAATTTTGTTAGTGTTTTGAAACACTAATAAAACATGATATTATCAGTTTGTTTGATACACTTTTTCTCTTACCAAAAACCTAATGAATGATTATAATGAATTTAATTTGATGTGAAAGAATCTATGTGGGGGTACATGGCCTAGGAAGTAGTTGATTTAAATGTGCAGTACAACAAGTACAAGGAAGCTCCTCGAGTATCAAACAAAAAATGCCTAAAGAATATACCAAATTTTTTTTCCTCGCTCAACTTCAAACATATTTTTTTTAATTATATACAGATATCCTGGTCTTACAGAAGTGTTCCTGACTGGTCGGAATTCAAACGTGTTATTCACCAAAGAGTTTACACTTTACAACATGATTAGCCGTTAATGAGATTCAACCGCAAGACGATGGAGTGATTTAGTATCACTTATGAACACTACATAATCGAACCTCCACTATACTTTTGCAACAACTCGGGACAAATTCACCTTAAGACACATGATGAACCGGCCTTTTAACACCTAGTTCTACCTCTACAATACAAGACTACTAAACTATCATATAACCAGCCCAATATCCAACGAAATTTGATTAACAATCTGGAGCCGTTGGTACCGAAAGGTTGGAGTTTAGTGCAAGACCAACCGCTATAATATAAAGAGGTGCGTTTCCACCTCAGAAGATTCAAACTTACCAGGAACTAAGGCTGTGTATAGCCTTGCAAGGGATATGATGGACGGACCCGAAACCAGAGGCTTAAATAATCCTTGAACTTCCGATCATCTCATGAAAAGTCCAGTTAAGATTTTGGCTTCCAATTAACGCTCCAGCTCCATCTCCAGCTCCTCCAAAATAAGACAAAATTATCTACCAGATAAGGCCTTATTCGGTACTGCGAAAGTAGTGGTCCATTGCAACAAGAGAGTTTCTGAGTTTGGTTTTTGCTAACGAGTCCGCTTCACAGTTTTCTAGTCTAGGAATTAAAGAGAAAGAGATGAATGCAAACAATGAAGAGATCTGAGAGATATCTGCTTGGATACCATAGATCTCCTTGATCGATTGTTTGAGATTGATTGCTCGAAGGAGCGTTTGACAGTCGGAGCAAACCTTGAGTTCCTCGAAACCCAGAGATGCTGCCATAAGGAGACTCGAACTGATGGCCATCGCTTCTGCCATAAGAGGTGAAGTAACGAGATCCTGCGTAGTAGAAGATCGGTGATTGGTCTGCTGTGTTTTCCCTGAGAAGATCCATGCAAGTCCTGCTCTGTTCAGTCTACTATCCCATGCGGCGTCGGTTTGAACGGTGATGAAATTGTTTGATCGATTTGATGTCGCTGTAGTGCTGTTTGACCCTGGTCCCCTGCGATTCAGTTTGTGTGTTGATTCTTTAGCAAAATTTTGTATATTTACAATTCGTCGATATATTATCTGTAATGGTTTCAATTTAATGGAGTTTTATAAATTCTACTAACATATACTATATTTATGTTCAAAAAAGCATACAAATATTTATGGTATAATAAATAATATTTTAATATTAATCTGATATATTAAAATATATTATCATAAACCAATAGGTATCTGTCTTATTTCACATATAAACATACACTAAATCAATAAAGTATACATATCTCTGAAATGGCCATACAAATTGTTTAATTTATATAAACTTATATAGGTAATCTATAAGATTACGTGTGGGCCATCCACCAAATAAACGTTATATTTAGGTAGTAATGATTGAGATAGTGTTTTATTGACATCTTTTAAATAAATCCATAATTCTCATAATAACAATAGCTTTTTGAGAACATCAAAATTAGTTTCACGCGTAGGACACTTTCTATTTACTTATAGGAAAATGAACGAGTTTATAGCTTTCAGATATTATATGAGCAAAAACATAGATATTTTCTAAATTAGATTCATTTAAATCGGAACAATAATAATGTGAGTAGATTAACATAGATTTTTATTATGTATATATGTAAGAATACATCTTCTGCTTTAAAAAAATATTCTTCATCTTTATTCTAAAATTTAACTCTGTATTAATTTATTTCTATACTCCAATATGAGGAAATCCCTTTAACTCTTGTTCACCATCCTAACTATCTTCATCATTCTTTCACATGGTTTGTATTTACATTTTAGTATATTGCATATATATAGCCATTCTATGATAACCTGATTATAATATTTAGATCCTTCAAAACAAATTTTTGATATCTTGTAAACCCCATATAATTTTTTTTTACCATATAAAATGTAGTACAAAATAGTCTATTTTATGTAAAATTCATAAACACCTAGAGTGCTAGATAATAAAACTGAGTCAAAATATTTTGTGTTAAACTTAAAAGGATCATCCCCAAATTATTTAATGTTTTTTCTATTTTAGTTCATTTTTACTTATTTTTAATGTATAGTCTTAATACATGATGAAGAACTACTATTATGAAACATTTCTACATATTTTCATTGTTTTGTCATCTATTTTCTTTACATTTTTTCCTGCATATAAAAATATGCTCAGCAACATTTATGGATGAACTATAGTTCTTATGAAAATTTATGTGATATTGAATTGCATTTATATATTTTATAGTTAATATGTTATGTTTTTCCAATATACACAGTATTGTTTTTAAAGCATCATTTTAAACCTAATCTGTATTAGTATGCACGCAATTATTCAAAATGTTCTTCACAAAATAAAATATTAATATTTTGATCAAATCATAAGCTCATGTTTTTTTAACTAACAAATATCTGTCTCTTTTTGTTTATAATGCTTAAAAGAAAAGTTTATTAATAAGAAGGATGGCAGATGCGAAAAAGGAAGAAAACAAAATGTGCTTAGTCATTATTTAGCGACTGTTTCGCCACTGAAATTCATGGGTCGTAAATCAGTCGCTAATCAGTCGGTTAACAGTTGGTAAACTTAGCGACTGCAGCATCAGTCGGGAAAATCAGTCGCAAAATCTTTGCTTTCTTATAGTCAGTGATGAACCGTTGTAACCTTTCGTGATAAACCATTGAAACCGTAGATGATTAAAGCATGATAAACCATTGTGACTTTTAGCTAATCAATACAACTATTGGTATTAATGGTTATAACTCTTTGCTAACTACTGCAACTGTTGGTACTAACCATTATAACCCTTATCTATATAACGAGTTGTAGGCATTGGCAAATCACAACTTGAATAACTTATACAACTGGTACAAAGATAGAGATTCATTATTAGTTAGAGAGAGATAGATTCATTATTCAAAAATCATCAAAGATCTTTGAAGAAACACATATAAACACTAAAGTTCTTTTTGTTATTCTTGTATCTTAGCATAGAATAAGAATGAGACTTTGATTGTTTTATCCTACAAAATGATTGATTTTATGTAATCCAAAGTCTTGGAATAGGATCGAAATATTCTTTAAGAAAAGCATGGCAATTCAATCATTGTCTAAGTATATAATTCACAATCCATTCGGGTTATACCATTTTCAGGGTTTAGCGAAGGTGGGACGAAGGTGTCAGCCACGAGGCGTTTGATTCGGCCACTCTTGTAGATTCTATACCTCGGATAGTTGTAAGCGATTTCGGAATCCGAGTCCATCGGTCTTTGGATCAAAATGTTTGGAGACAGCGTGAAGCTAGAGAAAGAGGATGGATTTGTTGATTTATATATAAGTGAAAGATGATGGATCACTAAATCCACTTTCTAGAGCCTTGGTTGATGGATCCACGTTTCTTTTTTAGCTGTTTAGAGAAAGATGATGGATTAGTTGTTCAAAAAAAAAACTTAACTCAGACTAATTCATTGGGGCAGATGATAAAATGCGATTAAAGTACGTAGTAGTAGGTTGGAAAATTATGCAAATGAGAAATAAAAAAATTATTTTTAATACTGATCATGTTCTTTTCTCGGCCATCAAGACACACCACGGACGTAATAAGAACACAAGAAATTAGGAAATACAAGTCTTTTTGTTTTTCTCGGAAATCAATAATTAGATGATTTTATGTTGTCAAATCTTTTTTCGTTTGAGCTCAACAAAATTTGTTGTTCTTACAAAATCTGTAACATAGGAGACTAATTAATTTTGACATATATAACCACCCAGAGATAGAGGATGTAGAGACATGAACATGATACCAAATACCTAGAAAAGACAGACGCTAACAAGAATTGATCGCTAATCATAATAATCAAATACATACAAAGATATGAAGTTTCCTACCAATTGAATAGATGTGAAAACAAAATATTAAGAACCATGGACGCAAGAGTTTGGTCTTCTTGTTATATTGATGCAACGTCAAAAGAATAGACCCGGTACGGTTTGTGGTTGTGAGAGATATCACGTCACATATCAGCTGCTAAACCGAGCCAAGGTGTGGTGTTGTCTCCAGTTTTAGGCTTTGTAGAGGCTTTGGCTGGATGGCTAAACTGGTATGGTGCCTTTGCAGCTGATATATATGACGTGATATCCCGTCACATGTTATCGGTTCCTTTGCTTGCCAAGTTCATAACTTCTTTGGCTTTCTCGGTAGAAAATTCATTGAACACAATCCTCGAGTATCAAACAAAAAATGCCTTAATGAAATATACCATATTTTCCGGTTTGAAGGGGGTTAAAACGATAATAAAAGCAAAAACGTATTGGAATCACATTTAACATTTAACATTGTATCAATCGACACGAGTTTATTCAAATTTTACAACCAGTGTGTGTGTTTTATCTAAGCTCAAAGTCGTCACTAAAGAAAACTCGTGTCGTCACTAAGAAACTCTGCAAAACTCTGTACAAGAAGACGAGTATTAACAGAATCAGGATTCTTGATATGGAAGATGTGATCTTCGTCCTTAGTCTCTATCACTCTAACTCTCCCTTCCCACCCACCACTACTCTTCTCAAGCTTCGCCGCATAACCCCAACCTTCCCTCGCCAGCACATCGTTTCCCGCCACCATCACCAAAACCCGCCCGCAGCCCAACCCGGATATATCCGACCCGACCACGTTAACCCACGGATCCTCCTCCACTCCCATCTCCCTGTTCGGACTCGCGATCTCCCACATCCCTTTCATGTATCTCATCGCCGCCGCAGCTCCGCGCTCCTCCTCCACCGGAGCTTTCGAGAAGAAGAAAGGGTGAAACAGAGCCATCCCCGAGATTCTGAAACGTCCCTTCTCTTCACCGGCTCTCATCGCCATGTGATGCGCGATGTTCGCTCCGGCGCTGTCTCCCGCGAGGAACACTCTGCTGAAGTCTGCGTGGTCGTTCACCCAGCGTTCCGGACCAGACCCGTGGACATGAGTGAACACCCATCTCAACGCGTCCCACGAGTCTTCGTACGGGAGGGGGATCGGATGCTCAGGAGCACGCCGGTAATCCACGGATACGGCGATGCAGTCGGCGGCTGAGACAACGGATATAAGAAAAGTGTGGTAAATAGGTGAGAAAGCTGTTTCCATGATGAAACCCCCGCCGTGAAAGTAGACGAGGAGCGGGAGCTTCTTCTTCTTATTCTTCTCTTCCACGGCTTTGCTATGAGGGAGGTAAATCCGGAGAGAGAGGTTTTTCTCCGGTGAATAGACGGCGTCTTTGGAAACGACACCGTTTTGGGGGTTTAGCGAAGGTGGGACGAAGGTGTCGGCCACGAGGCGTTCGATACGGCCATTCTTGTAGACTCTATACCTCGGATAGTCGTATGCGATTTCGGAATCTGAATCCATTGGTCTTTGGATCAAAATGTTACGAGTGCTAGAAGAAGAAGATGTATAGCTGATTTTATATATTAATGGTCTCTACTTTCTAGAGGCTTGGTTGATTGATCCACGTTTCTTTTTTACACCTACTAATCTCATACTAATTCATTGGTCCAGATAATGAAAAGCTATTAAATAAAGCAATTAGAGTAGTAGGTTGGAAAAATAAGCAGAGGAGAACAAATTTAACGATTTTTTAATACACACCCACGGACGTAATAAGAAGAACACACGAAATTAAGGAATTACATCTAATATATTAATTTAGGGATTAGTTTTTATCTACCATTAGCAAGTCATAGTAGGACCACTTAAATAATTAGTAGATATGACATATTTGATTATTTACATTAATAATAAACCAACTATAAATTTGAATTTTTTTAAATTATAACAAAATCTGTTGAGAAAGAATCTAACAAAATCTTACTTAAAATTTTAAATAGTTTATAAAATAACACATTAATTAATTTCGTAATTAGTAATATAATATTATTATAAATCAAATTTAGCTAAAATTTTATTATAAAAGAAGAAAATAAAAATTAGATACTATTTTTTTTATAAATTGTATAATTAGATTCTATATTATATAAAAATATAAGTGATATATTACTTAAATATAAAATATATTAAATAGGTAAATTAACAAAAAGAAATTTTGAAATTGTTTCATTTAAATAAATTATCACTCATCTATTTTTTTAAAACTCTCAACAATAAATTGTTTAAAATATAGAATATACAAGAATATAGTCGTATATAACAACATTTAGTTCATACTCTATTTAAAAAATATGTTATTGAAATTTCAGTAATTCATTTAAAATATTAATGACAAATCAAATAGAAAATAATGTATAACAAAATCTATTAAGAAACAAATAAAAAATATTACCAAAATTCAAATATTTGTTTTATAAAATAATGTATTAATGTAATAAAAAAATAATTTAAAATTCATGTAATCCTCCAAACTCAAAATTAGATGTGTAATTTTTCAAAAATTTATTATACTTAATTTTAAAATAAATTAGTAAATAATAAAAAATTAATAAAAAGTAAATATATTAAACAAATCAGTATATATTAATAATTCCGAATAAAAAATATAAAAAGTAATATTATAGAGTTACACAATATATATATACTAAAATGTTTTAAGTTGTTAATTTTGTAATATATATACTAAAAAATATAAAAAGTAATATCACTCTTCGAATTTTGTCTTCTTATTTTCATCAGGAAATCATAACTATATGATTTTATGTTGTTAATTTTTTTTTCGTTTTGAGCTATAAGAGCAATACTTTGTAAAAAGACTAATAAAGAAAGATTTAAACGAAACTAAAGTGTAGTAGTTGTCAACAAAATTCGTTGTCCTTACAAAATCAGTAACATACGAGACTAATTTCGACATAACCAAAAGAGAGGGGATTTAGACAGACATGATACAAATACCTAGAAAAGACAGACTCTAACAAGAATTGATCGCTAATCATATAACAATCACATACATACAAATATATGAAATTTCCTACTAATTGAATAGTTGTGAGAAAAAAAAAATATAATTAAGAACCATGGACGCAGGAGTTTTGTTCTTCTTGTTTTATTGATGCAACGTCACATGTCAGCTGCTAAACCGAGCCAAGAGGTGGTGTTGTCTCCAATTTTAGGCTTTGTAGAGGCTTTGGCTGGATCGCTTAACTGGTATGGTGCATTTGACGTAACCCTATCCTTTCTTTTCGCCAAGAACCGATGAAGTGAAGCTCTTCTTGCAATAGGGAGTTCTGCAAAATAACAAAAAGGAACAATTCTTTGTTAGAAGGCGTGTGACAACAACAAAAAAAAATAGCTAAAGGGAGATGGAAACCAAAACAAGTGTGAGAAAAATTACCGCATGCCATTGCAGCTGCGGAGGATTTGATTGGGTCTTGTGTAGCGCTTTTCATAAGATAAGGAACTTGGTTTGGTGTAGGAGCTATGTTGATGTTGTTGTTAACAGAAGATGTGAAACCGGTGAAACTATTAGCGGTTCCTTTGGTAGCCAAGTTCATAACTTCTTTGGCTTTCTCAGCAGAAAAGTCATTGAACACAATCACTTGCCCGCCGTAGAATATAGTCAACGGTGCAGTTTGAGGCTCTGGTTTCACAGATCTGTATTTAAAGAAAGCAACATACATTAGTAAGAAAGATCAGGTAAAAAAATCTTAGCTTTACTACATCAGAATTATATGTTTAACAGAACATACCTAGAAGAAGTAGTCTGTGTCATTTTGGTGACATCTTCCTTGGGGAGAGAGGAAGATGAGGAAGAAAAGCTTGGCTGCCTAGGAAACAGATTCTTGGGTTTAACATCTGGAGCAGCGGCCATGGAATCCACGTTGGAAGCTTCACAAGGGAATAAACTCATGGTTGTTATGGGTTTACGTGACGTGCCTGCAAATATGATCCAAACAAGCTAGATCACTCTCTATCCCATAACTTTCATTGACAATTTTAGCAAACAGATAGCTAACCATAGGACTTTCAACTTGTAAGATAACGAACGTGTCTAATTCCTACCTAAACTATAGCTACTACTTCCAGATGAAAACTCTAAGAACCTCTTTGTGTAACTAGTTAGGGTCAACGGATTAATTTTTCAGTATGATTTCAGGGAACTAGCTAAACACTACAAGAAATTGTTAAATTTTTGACCACTAAATCAGAAACAAAATGGTCAGAAACAAGCATTTTTGTCTAGTTTCTCACCACTTATAGTGGTCAAAAATACTCCGTCAGAAATAAAATTTGGTTAGAAAGTGGTCAAAAATCATTGACCATATAATTGGTCAGTATTTTCGTCAGAATTATCGTCATAAACTGGTCACACCAATATTGACCATTTCTTGACGTGTTACTAACCCATTTTATTTGATGAATTGCTGACCATTTAGTGACTATTTCTTTTGATAAGGTTTTGACGAGATTGTGACAATTTTTTATTTACAGACTTTTGACCATTTTTTTTTCTAACGACATTCTAACCATCTATTATTATTTTTATTTATTAATCAAAAAATTGTATTTAATATAAATAAATGACAAAATCAAATATATTTTATAATTAAAACATAATAATTAAAGTTGAAATACATTTTACATAGCATTTAAACATGGTTAGAAAATAAGTTGTTGTTTGTAGTTAACAAACAAGTTACAATTGGTTATTACTAAAGTTTTAACCACAAAATAGAAGCATAACAACTAATATATAATTATCCTTGAGTGGCATCCTCATCTTCATCTTCATCTAGCAACTCTGGAAATTTGCTAACAACCTTATGTGCCAAGCTCTGCAAATACTTTATAACTTTACCTTTGTCAACTTTGTCATTCTCCAACGTCACAATCTTCTCATTTGCCACAGCAATCTTCTCATCAGCCAAAACAATCTTCTCGTTTGCAATTCGTAATTGTTCATCTTGGTCTAAATTAGACATGAATCTAGCTGAAGAAGGTGGTTGTCCTGGGTCAGGCAGTGTTCCAAACCCAAAACGGTGACCCTTAACTGTAGGAATTTTCTGTAAAAAGAGACACATAATGAAAAAACAGAAAAATATGATAACTATAGAAACAGTAATTGACTCACCTTTAAAACGAGTGTTGATCTCTGCTTGGGTAAGATGGTTTGTCTCAGTTGATCCACCTTGAGTTAGCTGATCATTTATCTTCTCTTTGACCGTTTCCACAATCCGCTTCACCTTCTTGTCACAAATGTCACCAGACTTGCGATTTCGATGGGCATCCTCAAGGAATGCTAGCATATCAGGCTCTTCCCCTCCATTTTCGATGATCTTACCAAAATGAAAACAAAAAAAAACTAACTGACAATTATTGTTAGCCAAAAATACATTTAACATAGTCATTATAATTTACCATTTCTTCTTTGCGTGTTTCGAAAGTTGTTGCCCCTGTGTTGTGTATTGCGATGCCGTAACCACCGCGTTCGCTTCTCCGGTTCGTAGAGTTTCTTGAAGATTTTGCTTCAACCTTTTCATCCTGCCACATCAAAACGTAACCCTCCCAAGCTTTGTTTGATAGCCAGTCAGGAGGATCTTTGTTCAGCTTCCATTTATTTTTCCACGCACACAAGTTGCTTGAGAAAGATTTTTGAGCCTTTCTCTCATACTCAACCTTCACGGTCTCATTTATGCTTCGTTCCCAATCAAATTGTTTCTGGAAAGTATAACTATAATTAATGAGAAAAAAATGTAGAGTGAAAAAATCCATTACCGCAAACGCTCTGAACCATCGCGTTTTCACATCACGAGGTAGATGATTATAAGTTGGATAAGCTCCTGGTAGTTCAGATTTCATCATCTTTAATATAGCATTAGAAATTTTGCCTTTATCATGTTTAAACCTATAAAAATAAATCAATATTATCTCAATGAAAGGGGTTTTCAATACTTAAACCTAAGTCACCGAAAACCAAAAAATTATATAAATAAAATATTTACCAAGTTGCTCTTCCACGCCGCAAGGGATCGAGTACAGTGAGGCTCTCTCGTCCAGGAGCCCCCAAAAGATCATCCACTATCATATGAGGGATGAGCTCTGCAGCTGGTGTAGTTGAAGTTGATGGTAGACATTGATATTGGTCGGGTTTAGTTGAGAGTAGTATGTCTCAAAGCCTTGAAAGGAATCAACATAACTTGGTGTTCCATCACTTAAAGGATTTTGTAGAAGAAACTGCAGAAACTGCTCTCGAGTAGGCATTGCAGAGAATCGGCGCCGTTGAGATGAAAAGAGGAAGTAAAGAGAAAGTGTGGATTAGGTTAAATTAAGGCAATTTGACTTTATTAACCAAACCCACTACGCGACATCGTTTTAATATTGTTTAATCTTTGTTAGATTTTATGATATAAAGTGGACTTTATTAACCAAACCCACGATCTGTTTTTTAATAAAGAATGTAACATATGTTTTTATTTAAATTAGACCAGGCCCAAAACAAAACAAAAAGACATGTGTTTTACATACGAACCTGAAGCTTTCACGCCGTGACTTCTTCAGCTTTTGGGTTCTCAGTCGTATCTCCTCCGTCGCCACTCCATCAATCCCGACTACAGCTCCGCCGTCTGAACCTCTCAAGCTTCCTCGATACCGCGTTGTCTCCTTTTATGCTTCCTCGAGCACCCCTGGTTTAGATACGAAACCACCGTCCTGTAAACCCATCTGATGTCCACCCTCGTTTCTCTGCTCATCATGTTACCAAATTAATTATTCTGAATCGAAAGAATATTCTGAAGAAGCCGAATCAGAGTATTCTTCAAATTCTCCAAATTCTTCTTCAGAAATCTCCAATATATTATCCATTGTTGCTTCTTCAAAATTAACCAAAGGTGTTGGTTCTACAGATTGATCAATCGAACCTGCAAAACCAACTGAGTTTTGTTGCAATGGGTCTTATGATCATTTTCTGACCACTATCTAAACGGTCACAAACGGCTATTTTTGAAAACAAATGTGACTACATTTTGATCAAATTCTGACCACGCTTGTGACCATAATTTAATTGTCAAAAGTTGGTCACAATATTTTGACCACTTTCTAATCATTATTTTTCATCATTAATTACTGACCACTTTTTGTCCACATCTTTTGATCATCAGTAAACTGTCAGTTTGTGGTCAAAAATTGTTTTGATCAATTTATGTGGTCAGAATTTTGGTCATAAACTATTATGTTTTCTTGTAGTGAAAGTTAGAGAAAATATAAAAAAATCTGGATGTAGAAGAAAGAGAAGGCTCCTTACCGTTGGTCTCAGGCTTGCATGACATCCCTAAGCTGAGATCTCCAAAGCTACCGTTCTCCTTCAGATACTGACTCAATCGACTACACGTCAGCGAGAAGCTCGGCTTCCCTGAGGAATATCTCCGAGTAGCAGAGCACTCCATAGAACTCGGCATCTTTAATCAACTTGAAAGAAACGAATCAAAACCACGAGAAAACGTTTCCAATCTTCTTCTTCTTCAGCTTGCTTTTTCTTTCTGTTTCTCTCTTGTTCTTGTTCTTCTTCTTGCAAATTTGAGTTTGTCACGAGGGAGAAATGGGTGGGCTCTTAAATAAAACTTTTTTTCCTCCAATAACAAAAAAGAGAATAAATTATTAATTTTATCTAATTATGCGTCCTTTAAAAACCACGTGTTTATTTATTGTTTCTTATAATCAAAGTCGGGAAATGCGTCTCGGTTCACTGTTCTCCACGTTCAACACTTTTTAGTTAAATTACAATTTTATCCCCTCTTCACGACGTAGTCGACTCTAGTTAATTATTGGTTGTTCGCTGGTAGGACAAAGTCAAACAAAACACCAGCCATTCTGAGTTTACCGTTTTGCCCCACGTAGTATGGTAACTTGCAAGTCGAAAAGAGACTAGTTGTTCTTTTTTGTCACAAATTTTTTTTTTGTCCCAAAAAGAGACTAGTTGTTCTATTTTGTTGTTTGCATGAACCGTTGTTCACTCAAAAAATAAAGCCAAGTGTAGGTTTTGTTTCTTTAACAGATGGTCTATTATGTACGTTTTTTTTGGTAAAACTATTATGTACGTTTTCCTTTTTAAGTTCAGTTACAGATTAAATTGTATGTAGTAGTCCTCTTTAAGTGGATTAATTAGATAGTATTCTGTTTACAATTGTTAGCATATGTTTAAAGTCGTTAATGTTATCAAACAATGCAACTTTTTGATATGTATGGAGGAGGAACATTCCTAGCAGCTTGAACTAGCAGTTGCAAAATATGAATTTGCTTAATATTACATCCTGTAAGTAAACGTTTGTAACAAACGTTTGTTCAAACTCAAATAATAACATTATATTTTTCGAATAACCTACAAGCACATTTATAGTTGGTATGTAATCTATATACAATTGAAGAAACCTTTTATAATGTATACAAGTATAAGTAGAAAATTCGTTAAAACTGATGAAGTCCATATACAATATTAGAATGTTCATAACTAACTTATGAAATATATTCATATTGGTTGAGTGACTGTAAATTCGAATCCTCCACAAGTTGAAATGTTGAATCATAGTGTGATATAAGTAACAAGTAATCCACAGTAGAGATGTTAAATATTTTATAGTTTGTAAGAATATTTTTCCTCATGGTTCTGGTGGTGAAATTTTTATGCTAACAAGAAATCAACCATACGTCCAAATATATATTCTCAAATGTGGGGAGTATATATATATATATATATATATATATATATATATATCTTATATATATTGAAAACAAATAAGGTGAAATGAGATCGAATCAAGCAAAACGCGTTACAAGTCACAGTCAAGCCTCTTTGGCAGTTTGTAAATGCTATTGATAATAAATGATGTAGTCTTATAATTTGAATAATACTCAAAACATTTTTAAACTAATTATTATAATTGTCATTAACTCGTGATTCATGCAGAGATGCAACCAAATGTTTGTCTATTAAGGTCTGTGAGCCGTCGGTTAGTAATTAAATGCGGCAGAAGCTGAAGATTGAAGTCAACCACATGTCGACCGTCAGAATTGATATTCCCATGAAACATATTATAATTGAATTCAACAATCTTGACACGAAAAAAAACAACTGAACGTAGACGAATAACAATACAATGAAGGAAGGAAGCGAAAACGAATTTGGTGTTCTCGTCCATAAAATCAATATTACAGATTAATTTGAGACCTAATTAAATCCTCATCCAACAAATAAAAATGACCTTATAGTTGTAACATCTGGGACGTGCGGCTAGTACATATGCCCAAGGATACAATCGTACTCCAACTTATAAAAATGTAAACGGAGGAAATCTTCACGGTGTTAAGGGCAACTACATTAAAGGATCTCCAAATGGGGATGTTAACAATTTTTAAGTATTATTAAGTGGGGTCGTTAATAGTGATGATACTCTATTAACTTTTTGCTTGCATTGAAGAACTTTAAAAAGGGGTTTATAGAATAAAATAATATTATTTATAAACTCAGAAATTTTTTTTTTAAAAATTATTGATTATTATATTTTAAAATTTATTCAATACATTGTTAAATCATCAACATACAATGATTATTCATCTCGATTACCAAACTTTTGCCATATATTTTCAACTAAATCAGCCTTCAAACGTTCATGGATACGAGAATCGAATTTGATTTTGAATGCTACGATTTGACCGATATTAGAAAGGCTTTCCGCTTGGAGGTGACATCATCAACCCGAGAACTGCTGCTTGACTGCCCGACCGCTTCATATGTATCATAAGGATTGTACCTGTCCCGTTCGTCCTCTACTATCATGTTGTGCAAGATAACACAAGTTCTCATTATCCTTCCTATCTTTTCCTTGTCCCATAGTAATGCTGGATTTTTACTATTGCAAACTCGCTTGCAATACTCCAAAAGCACGCTCGACATCTTTTCGACTGATTCTTGGCGTTGAGCAAATAGCTCGCTTTAGGAGTTTGAGGAAGTGAAATAGATTGGATAAATGTAGACCATTTTGGATAGATTCCGCCGCCAAGGTAGTATGCCATACGATAGTTGTGGTTGTTGACCGTGAAATTAACTTTAGGAGCTCGACCGCATAATGTCATCAAAACCGGTGACCGGTCGAGAACATTAATGTCGTTTAGGGTACACGGAAGCCCGAAAAGCGTGCCATATCCATAGATCTTGTGATGCCACGCCTCTAAGATAATTGTCGGCTTTCGTGACCCGCGTGTGTACTGTCCTCTCAAGCCGTTGGGCGTTCTTCCACTCCCAATGCATACGTCGATGCTGCCTACCATCCCCGAAACCCGGGACTCGCCAATGTCGGTAATCGTTGCAGATCATCTCTTGTAGGTCTTCTTAGATACTCTTCTCCATACAATGGATTATCGCCTTAGTGAAATTATCCAAAGTCAAAAGCGCAGTACTTTCACCGAGTCGGAGATATTCGTCAGTTTCATCAGCGGATTGACCATACGCGAGCATACGTATGGCTGCGGTACACTTTTGAAGTGTAGATAGGCCGTATCGTCCGTAACCATTTGGTCTTTGCTGAAAGTAAGGAACTTCATTTCTTAAGCGATCGCTAATGCGAAGGAACAATGACTTCGTCATTCGAAAACGTCGCCTAAACATGGCCGGTCCGTAGGTTGCATGCTCTCTGAAATAGTCGTTCCATAGTTGAGTATGTCCTTCTTCACGATATCTTTCAATATAAGCTCGTTTGGTCGGTTCGTCTTCATCACCATTAAGTATGTACTGGAAGAGATGGTCAAATTCTTCTTCAAATAATTCATCAAGGGCATCATCTATGCCATCAGAGGATGAAGATGAGAAAGACATTTTTACGTATTATGAAAAAATAATCTGCAACATTGATAACATATGATGTTCTTATCAAAATAAATCTCTTTATAGAAGTTCTCTTTTTGCTTATTATATATTTTTTTGCTTATTATATATTTTTTTCCAAATAAATCTCTTTATTGATACACAAGTTCTCTTTTTGCTTATTATATATTTTTTGCTAATTAAACATTGATTTTAAAACTTACATCTGAAGGAAGTTGAGAGGAGGAGTAGTACTTGGTGACTAGGTGAAATGGTGAAATGGAAGAAGACTTGGTGACGATCTGATTTGATATGGAAGAAGAAGACTTGGACATAGTTTTTATATGAAAGTGGGTTGAGAGAGTAAGTGATATGGAAGAAGAAGACTTGGTGACGATCTGATTTTATATGAAAGTGGGTTGAGAGTAAGTAACAAACGAGAGTGTACAAATGATTTATAGGGTGATGTTACATAGTTTTTGTTACAACCCGTGACATGCTTCGAATACATTTAAGACAGAGCCAAATACAACAGCTAATAAAAGTGCAGACAGAAACAAAAAACTGCACTTCTCCGTGACACCTAATAATACAAGTGCTCGACATAGAAAACAGAGGCACTTTCCGTGAGACCTAGATAAACCTTCGACAACTAGATAATCCTTCGTGACAAGCGCAGTAGCGAACAACAACCCGTGACCTGCAAAAGAAAAAGAACAAGTTAGTGAACCAGTAAACAAACCAATCAAGCATAGCAAACCACAACGTAAACTAAACAAACCAATCAATCAAGCTAAACCACAAGCTAGAGCATTTCAGAAACAAGCTTATTCTTGAGACTCCTCTATCTCGAGAGTGGTTCCTTGCGAGCTAGGAGACGCCGAGGACTCTCTCGCCGAGATGTTCTCCTTCAGCAACATTAAACCCTCTAATTTATCGAAGCTGCTTCCTTTCCCTTCTTCTGCGCTGACGCCTTTAACACCGGAGGCCTAGCTTCCTCCAAGTCTGGAGCCTCCTCCTCGGCTTCCTTCCTTTTCTCCTTTCCATCCTCTCTGGCGAAGACATTGATCTCCATTTCTGGTCATTACGGTGCCTTCCATGCATGTTCAAGGATGAATGGAGCGCCGTGGTGATTCTGGTACATCTCATGAGCCGCTGCAATGACATCGTCATCGTTTTGACCACTAGACTGCTCCCTCATTGCAGCCTCGTAGCATCCAACCCATTTGCACACCGGTCGTTGATTCTTCCCCACCTCGCTACATTGGTTGTCCGACCTATCTTGGCGTAGCCACTGATCTGCGGGCTTGCCATGTAGTACTTCAGATGCCTTAAAAGTTAGCCGCCATTAATACCATGGATCTTTGCTGGTGTTCAACCAAGCTGATGAGCACAAGGTCCTCCTTGGTTGACCACTTTTCCTTTCAAGTGGAGGTTTAGCTGAGAAGACCCCGCTTGGTTGCTCGGTTTGGTTCAGTGACGTGGCTGGGTTGGAAGCAAAGGTTTGATTGACTGCTCAGGTTGGTTAACATACCAACAAGGTTTGATTGACTGCTCAGGTTGGTTAACATACCAACAAGGCCGCCAGGGGTTTCGTGAGAGGATCCATTTTAGGTTAAGTTTTTGTTTGTTTTAAGTTGATTTGAAAACACTAAGTTCATTTCCTATTTATAAACTAGTGGAGTGTTGATAGGTGAGAACAATAAATCTGCCCTAACCACCTAACTTAAACTACTTAAGCAAGTACAAACATTAAACGATCAACATCAAATCACAGCAACCAACCACCAGTAGTTAATGACATTTTTATTTTGAACAAATTAAATTGTAGTTCGGTTTGGGTTAAGTAGTTTCTTATGCATAGTTTCACTATATTTTAAGTTATATTTCAACTACATTCACATGAAAACAAACACAGGAGGCCTAGCTTCTACATCAATGACACATCAAAGACACAATTCCTTTTATAAGAGATAGAGATAGACTGTTACCTTATTATAGCTTTCAATCAAAGCAGACCTTCGGAGTGTATCGACCGCCCATTGAGATTATCGACCTCCTCGTGAGGTTATCAACCCTTTCGAGAAACCTCACCTCCGCCCGACAAGGAAAGAAAGAACTATGTCAAGATAGAATCGGATTTATTAACTACATACAAGATACTACTACAATAAACTACATTTACCTCTAGATTGTCAATCGTCTCTTGAAAATGGATAAGCCCTTGACCACCTCCTCGGTTCCGCCATTCGCTTAGTCGCCTTCTCGAGCTCCTCACGAACACCTGACCCAAGGCTGGCGGTAATGGAAACCGCCAGCCTTGTTTCAACGAAAACAAATATTAGAACCAACAAATACAGACCAAATTATTTAGTATGATAACCAACAACAAGATATGTATGTTGTGCTTTACCTCGTAGTTTTCGCAGTAAAGAAGGCCGCCGAAGAGTGTCGATCGTGTCATTGGCCGAACCTCATCAATGATGCTAGACCATAAAAACACCTTCTAGGAATCCCATATTGTGAATCACACACGACTGAAAGCATGTTGAAATCATCCTTTGCCGTTTTGCCTCTCTTATCTCTTCTGCTGGATCCATTATCCTAAACTCCTTTCGGAAGAACCCTATATCCAAAACAACAAACAAGATAACAAAAGTATATCATTTTGAAACACCCTAAATCGATAACTCCTAAATCGAAATCCCTAAATCTAAAACCCTAAATCGAAAACCGAATCCCTAAATCGAAACCCTAATTGACCAATCAATTCGATTTACAAATCCTAAATCTAAAACCCTAAATCGAAAACCGTGAAATCCCTAAATCGAAACCCTAATTCGACCAATCAATACGATTAACAAATATACAACGGATTTTGAAAACCCGAATCGAAACCCCAAATCGAATTAGAAAGAAACCCGAGATCGAAAAGGAAGAACAAACTCTTCGAGATTTAACCGTAAAAGTTCTCAAACTAACCTCGAGGGAGTGGACGGAGTGGACGAGATTGACCGGCCGATTTATCGGTGAAAACTCGACGGACGAACCTTCGCGAAGAAAATCGCCGCAGAGCTTAATGAAACCCTAGATCTATCGGGAGAAGAAAATGAATTGTGTTTCGCGAAACCCCGCTTTCTTCTAAATCGACCGAAAAAACAAATCAGAGGCTGACACGTGTTTAAAACCCGCCCATACCGGGTTCGTGGGGAACGAGCTGCCCACCCAGTCTCATCTCTTTTTTTCTTATTTTATTATTTTTGACCCAGTGATACCCAGCCCAAAATCCCCTTAAAAACCTTTAATGTAGTTGCCCTAATAAACTGTGAGTGGGTCTCAGTCAAAGACAGTTCCACCATCCACATTGTTCCGTCGACCACGTTTTTGTTGTTATGCGTATTAAAGTAAATAAAAAACAGGACTAATAAAGTTAAAAATGGAAATTAAAGAACTCAAAAAGAAAAGCAAAGAAATACTTACAAGACAAGGAGGAAACCAGAAAGAAGGGGGCAGCAAGTGCACGTTGTCTGTATCTATCTAACGTGACGAGTGGCCAACTCTTGTAGGTGTATTAGCTGTGTTAAAATACAAACGGTGTATTAGCTGTGTTAAAATTCCAGAAGCCTTCCGAAGGTATCTAAGCTCTATCAACCGAACTGATCCAAGTCGAAATCAAAAATCACATACTCAGCATGTTAAATTAATCATCTAGAAAAACGAATTGATCATGAATTAGATCCAAGTTTGCTGATTACGCGACAAATTAATATGGGGTTATAATGAAATGTAAAAGTAAGAGTAAGAAAAGTCGTCCAATGCAAGAGTCTTTCTTTTACATAATTTATGGAAACTTTATTTTAAGATTAGATAGAAAATTCAATTTATTGTTTTTATTGTTCACTGATATAAATCTCAATATTTTTTTCCCTAATATAAAACTCAAGATATTTTTTCACTAATATAAAAATCATATAGTTTTGAGTTTATTGGTTAGAGCTAATAAGATATGAAATGTGGGCTAATGAGCCTATACAAGTAGATAGAATTGGATATTAAACGAAAAAGATCATCAAACTCGTGGGAAATGCGTGTAGCGTGTAGTGGTTGGGAAGGAATACAGATCCGCACAGCAAGGCAAATTGAGTAACGTGTCCAATTATATTTGTTTTTAACATCTATCCATTCACCATTTAGGTTTACCTTAATTTAGTTTACGTCTCTTATTTGTTTGTACTCTATCGTAGTATATGGTTGTATTACTTGTTGATAGAAAACGAAAATTCTATAACCTTAATGTCATCAATATACGAAATACATGCAAGCCTGTATTTCGTTTAGGGTTTTGTTTTCTAAGAGCAAGAGAAACACTTTAAAACTTTACATGGTTGACTTTGCTAATCGTAGATTCATACGTAGCCACGTTGTATAATATACAACCACAAGATTTTGTTTTGGTTTTAGGGGAAATGATTATTGTTATAACACAAATCATCAGGGCCGGCCCTGAGATTTTGGAGGCCTGTTGCAATGTCAGTGTAGTAAAAAAAATTTGGGGGCTTAAAAAAAATTTCGGAGGCTTATGTCTATATAGTTTTCTTTAAAAATTTCGGGCCATTCGAATGTTTATACGCATTTGCAAGACCGCTGCAAATGATAAAAGGATGATATTTAAAAATACAATATACAAAAGTTCTACATCAACTTATTATATTCGCTGCAACTAATCCCCCATCAACGTGATGGAAATACCTACAAAAGTACCAATGAAAGTCGATCAATACACATATTATGATAATAGTCATCAATGCTATTAGCTTACCGAGAAGACGTTGTAGTGACCAGGATCAGCGAAATGAGCCATGAGATTCTTAAGTGGATCTTGACTAGCACTGTAGTTAGCTTGAAAACTGAACCCGACGAAGGCAATCATCGCGAGCTGTCGTATTTAGGACCTGACTGGTGTAACCGCAGAGGTTGCGGGTGCGGTTGCGGAAATTTGCAGATGCAAGTGGTTGCGGTTTTAAATGTTTTCTAGAGATTTGTTCGACTGGTACAGCGGTTAAAAATTGTTGTGTTTACGGGATTTTTATGACTGGTAAACTACCAAATAGGACTGTTCAATATGATAATATCGAACCGAACCGAACTAGACAATATGGTTTGGTTTGGTTTTGGTATATACCATATAAACTGAATGGATGTGATAAGTTACGGAACAGTACATGATTAAATTATATAAGTTAATTTTCTTGTTAATAAATAATACCATATAATTTTACATTAAAGAAGCCCTAATTGAAACCCTTAAACAATAATAAAAAAAAACTTGCAGCAGCCGAAGGTAATTTCTTATTCACTTGGAATAGTCTTCTTTTGTTAACCTTTTGCTTCCTAGTTCCTATCGCCATTCCCATCGCCATTGAATCATTGACTGAGTGAAGGTATGTCTTAATAATTTTCTCTGTTTTGATTTTGCATGCTTTGAGAAATTGTAAAATTAGATGGTAACATGAAATTTATTTGGAAAAAAAGAGGAGAACAAGAAAAGCTGTAAAAAAATAAGTCATTGATCGTTTTGTTTGTTGCTCTGTTTCATAGTCAACTAATTTTCTCTTATAATTATTGTAGATGGGAGATTCTATGGCCAATAAGACTCAATCTGCAGGACAAAATAGGAAGTAACCAATGGAACCTTCTACCGATGCTGCTAACGCTTCGATGGAAAAACCAAGGAAGCAGTATGCTACTCGTTCTGATGTTTGGAAATATTATACGAAATCTAAAGATGATCCAGAAAAGGTTAGATGTAACCACTGCCCCTCAGTTCTTAAGTATAAATCAAAGTCTGGTACTAGTGTTTTGTGGACTCATCACAATGCATGCAAAGGATACAAACCCACTTCTGCTTCTGCTTGCTTATGGCACTCAAACGACATTGGTTAAAAGTAGTGAATCTGGTCAGCTGGTGTCAGTTGTATGTGATCAAAACGCTTGCCGAAAAGCAACTGTTAAGATGATTGTTTTAGATGAGTTGCCATTTGCATTTGTGGAACGTACAGGCTTTGTTCAGTTTTGTGAAGTTGCTGTCCCTAAATTTGAGATTCCTTCACGTTCTACAATCACTAGGGATGTAGTCAAAATGTACATGGAAGAAAAGGCCTTTCTAAAGAGCTTGTTCAGTAAGAATAAGCAAAGGTTGTGTCTGACTACAGATTTGTAGACTGCGTCTACTACTAGTATAAGTTATATGGTAATCACTGCTCACTTCATCGATGAGAACTGGTGTTTAAAAAGGAAAATCATAAGTTTCAAGCCTGTCCCTCATCATAAAGGAGAGACAATTGCAGAACGACTCAAGAGTTGTATGATGGAATTAATGGGGAATCGAGAAGATTTTCACTATCACTGTTGATAATGCTCATATCAAGGACAATGCTATTAGACACTTCAAAGAAAAGCTGAAGTATTTGAGCGCTGATGCTTTAGTTTTAGGAGGAGAGTTTATGCATGTTTGCTGCTGTGTTCATATTTTGAACCTGATTGTCAAGGATGGTCTAGATGAAATCAGTAGCAGTGTGGAGGCTATTAGGAATGCAGTGAAATATCTAAGGTCTTCTGATCATCGATTTCAATATTTTCAAATGCGGTTAGGAATAGGCAGGAATGTTACAAGAGGGAGCTTGGTTTTGGATTGCTTTACAAGGTGGAATTCTACTTACCTCATTTTAGAAGCAGCTCTCAAATTCAGGTCAACTTTTGATATAATGGCCAATGATGACAGACCATATAATGCTTATTTTCTTGAGTGGGAGAACAAAAAAAAGAGATGGACCACCACAAGAAGAAGATTGGAATAAAGCTAGTCGTTTGAAAAAAAAATCTTGGAGCTTTTTTATGATTCAACATTGGCATTTTCTGCTTTTAAAACAGTGACGTCTAGTTCTTGTTATGATGAAATTTGCATCATCGAGGCATCATTCATCTCACTGGGTAGTGATCCTGATCCTAAAGTGAGAGCTATGGCATTTCCGATGCAAGAAAAAATTGACAAATATTGGGATGGTTTGGAAAACTTGAACCCAGTATTGATTGTCGCCACTGTCTTCGATCCACGCTGTAAGATGGTGTTTCCTACCATTTGCTTTGAAAACATGTACGACAAAAACAGTTCAACTGCTATTGAAATGAAGGAAAAAGACATAAGTTATTTGATGTGTATAAGATATCTCAGAGCAGGAACATGGATGCATCGAATGAAAGTCAAACTGGACAGGCAGCTTCTTCGGTTACTGATACAACAGTTGGTGGATCTTTGTCTAGTAGCTCTCGTTGTCGCTCCACATTATTTTCCACGCTTTATCAGAAAATGCAGTCTACGAACCAGTGTGTTGAATCAGCTAATGAGTTAAGCATATACTTGATGGAAAAGGTTGAAGTAGAATCAGCTAATAACTTGGGTACAAGGTATGACATTCTATCATGGTGGAGAGACAACAGTGTGAAGTTTCCTGTCTTGTCTGAAATAGCTAAGGATGTTCTTGCTATTCCTGTCTCCTCTGTTTCATCTGAATTTGCTTTCAGCACTGCCGGTCGAATCTTAGACCCATATTGGAGTTCTCTTTCTCCTTCTATGGTTGAAGCCTTGATCTTGACATAAAATTGGATCCAAACTGCGGTTTTGTCTGATAAACAAAAGAGCATCGAACAGATGTTGCATGAATATGATTTCATGGACTCTCTAGTAGAAGGTAATTCATATTTTAATTTGGAAGCATTGATTTATTATATTTACAAGCATTGGATTCACAATTTTTTTTATCTGTACACGAACATTATTTCGCATTCAGTCGGAGGAGGCATGACTTTGATGGACAATGTCACCAGTTATGGGAGAGTGGAAAAACATTTTTCATGCTTATGTTTTGTTTTTCATTATTTATTTTTCCCAACTTTGAGCTTTGATTTTGGTTTTAAATTTGATTATTTTATTTGTTTATTTTATTACTCTTTGACATTCAATTATTTATAGGATGGACATTGGATTTTTTTAATAAATGATAGCTTTGATAACATGGCTCTTTAAAATTGATATAATATGTAACAAAATTAAATAATACTTTTTCTGGTATAAAACCGAATAAACCGAAAACCGAAGTAAATATGGATTTAGAATGGTAGTTATATTTTACTATTAAATCCAAAATTAAATAATAATTTTTCTATTATTTCAATTTAAAATTATTATTAAATATTTTTAGTTTTATTTTTATTTTTTTATTTTTTTTAAGAAAAAAATTATATCCTCCTAGACCGCCTTAGCAGAAATTAAATTTATCCTCCGCAACCGCCCCTTCTCTCCCCCACATCAGATCAACTATAAACCTCCCGAGTTACTAAGAGCACCTCCATCGGAGAGAAACCCATTTGAGGTTGTTTAATGACAAAAAAAAATTAATGCTTTTAATACTTGTTCAATTGTTCATTTAAGTTTTATTTTTCTTTTTAGTTTGTTCAATAATAAAGGAACACGTTGACACAAATCTTCTAGAGGAGTTCTTCCAGGGTCAGGTCGTTTTTCTCTCTTGATTTTTAGGTACTTTTGCTTTTTTAACAGTCAAGATACTGCTTAAAACCTCCCCGGAGGTGCTCTAATATCCGGGTTTATAAAATCGCCTAACGTCTACCTTCAGCCTAGCCCAAATATTACTAATTGGGCTGCAAACAGTGTAGTGGAATCCGCTAAATACTCGCGAGAACTTGCATCGTAACCATGACAAATTCTCTATGAAAACCTAGATTCGTATTATCCAGAAGAATTTATGAAGACAATGCTACCCGACACGTGTACGGTTAGATGTAACGGATAGAATTATAAAATGATCTACGGAAAGAACACCATACAAATCCGTAAATGGGATCTCAGTATTCACTTCCTTATTGAATTCCATCGTTTATGCAAATAAACTATAAATAGTTGACTAAAAGTTAATTATAAATTAAATAAACGCCCAATTTGATTTGTTCATAACTTCGCGACAAGCGGGGATCATCAAAGGAAGCTCTTTTACTTTCTCCGTGGCAACGATCTCATCCACGTGTCAAAAAAAAACTCAACCCCTCACTCCGGCGATATGTACCGAACGGCGGCGAAACGTTTTCTCGGAGTTGGGTTCACAACAAGCCGTCTCCTCCGATTACCCAAGCCCAGGCCCAATCCCACCATCATCACCCCTTACTCTCACGCTTCGGCTCTCTGCACTTCCTCGATTGGCCACACCGAATCTCCGATTGGTAATCAATCCGTAAACCCTAATCAATCCGATCCCACCGCGGCGTCTTCTTCAACGGCTAGAGAGGAAGGACCTCGTCGAGATGAGAGTAGCAGGAAGAAACCGAGAGCTGAGTTTGAGGAAGAGCAGGCTCGTGTCCTCGCCGCGTCTCTTCGCCACGTGGTGTGTGTTCATATTCGTTTCCAAATTCATCTTTTAAAGTTTCAATCTTTATGTATTTTTGGGAGTTTTTTTTTTGTAGCCGAGGTTAGGTTGGACGGAGGAAGCGATGATTGCAGGTTCGAGAGAGGTTGGTGTGTCTCCTTCCATCGTTGGGTCTTTCTCCAGGAAAGAAGCTGCTCTTGTTGAGGTTAATGTCTTTTTATCTAGAGAGCCTTGAATGTTTGAAACTTTGTTGACTTTGATTCTTGTTTCAGTACTTCATGGATGAATGCTTGCAACTGCTTATCGACAGAGTAGACTCTGGGTTGGATTTGCAAAACCTGATTCCAAGTGAACGTGTTTCCAAGCTTGTTCGGATTCGATTAGAGATGCAGATCCCTTACATGTCCAAATGGCCTCAAGCTCTCAGCATCCAAGTAAGTTTTTGGGGGTTTTGTGATAAGTTTTTAAAGCAAATCCTGATGTGTGAAAGGATCTCATTTGGCAAAAAACAGGCGCATCCGGTGAACGTTCCCACGAGTTTCAAGCAACGGGCGATGTTGGTTGATGAGATATGGCACACTGTTGGAGATGGAGCCTCGGATTTGGACTGGTATGTCAAGCGCACTGTTCTTGGAGGAGTTTACTCAACCACCGAGATTTATATGCTTACTGATGACTCCCCAGGTCCTTAAAGTCCTTACTTGGATACATTGCTTTGTGTTTAAAGAAAAATAACATAAGTTTTTAAAGTTTGATATCATGTTGAGCAGAGTATCGGGATACATGGGCGTTCTTGGATGACAGAGTCAAAGATGCTTTTGATCTGAAGAAGAGCATACAAGAGGTAGTATAAAACCTTTTCTCGCTACGCTAATACACATTCTTGTTACTGCTACAACTTGGAATGGTAACACATATCTTCTGTGGCAGGCCAAGTATTTTGCACAAGACATTGGAGCTGGAGTTGGGAAATCGTTTCAAGGACTGATGAATGGAGTTATGCAGACCATGTCCAGAAGAGGTGGTAGCTCTGCTTTTTGAAGAAAATAAGATCACACACCTTTACACAATAAAATCTGCTTTATCCTTTTTAAGATTATCTAGTATTTTGAGTTTGAGATACGCTCTAATAATTATGATATTAGTATGTATGACTTGAAGTGTATAAACTATTTATTCAACACGAGTTGCGCATCACACGATGAACCATATGAAGCTGTACTTTGATCTCTTTACGTTTGTTCATTCTGAATTATATTCCAAAACAGAGCAGGGGATGTACAGAAGTTGAAATTATGAGGATTTATCATTGTCATCTGCACACACGCACTCACACCACACCAACGGACGTCATGACTAAGAAATTCAGAATCTTCTGTTATTCTCCATCTTCTAGTCGAGATCAAGGAACTCCATTCTTTTCCGCATTGTACCCTTCAAAAGAATTTCTTCTTACTCTGCTTTCTGAGCCTTGATTACACAGAGGAGTTATTAAGAGTCAGTAGAATCCAAAAGCACCAAAGCAAATCAGGTGAAGATCCAATTGTACAAGAAGCTCCCAAATCAAACAAACTCTAAAGCAAGGAATATTGCACTGACACTTTTTATCTCTGCTTCTGAAACTTGAACCATTTGAGCAGGAAGCTCCTCCTTTTCAATGTCCTAAGAACAATGAAAATGCGATTCAATTGTCGAAAAATGGAAACTTCATACAAAATGCATGATGAGCTGCTTCGTTTAGTATCATAAGTAGCTTTAACAGTTCACCAATCAAGACAACATTCTCTCCACGAATTATGTAAAGACCCAAGGGATTATCACAGTAAAGCTCACCCACGATGACTCTTTCATTTATAAGCTTCTTCTAAAACAGCATTAGCTTCACACAAAACAGAACACTTAGAAAAAATTCAATCGCTTCAGAGAATGTTTTTGACTTCCACTTAACAAAGAACGAGAAAGAAACTTGGGGAAAGTACCAAACTGATCAAAGGACTGAAGTAAACCCATCAGTTTCCTCCCATCACGAAGCAAGACAAGAAGTTTCTCTGTCACACAAAAGAAAGAAAATGTCTTTGCTTTGTCTTTTATAGGTTTCATCGCCGGTGAATCAGTAAAGAGAGATTGGGAGAGAGTTACTGTCTAAGTAAGCGGTGAGAGAAGTGGAGAAAAAGATATCATCAGGAGCAGCCCAAGACATTTGGAACTCTGCAACTCACTCTTCCTTTTCGACTTCTATTATGGTCTCAGACCATTGGTCTGTCAAGTTTGCTCAAACGAGATCCAACCAATAGTTTTCAACTTTTAGGCAAAAGTACTTATAAAACCCCTGAACTCTGTAAATATTCCAAAACTAACCCAGTTGTTTTTACTGTATTTTGAATTTCATTCATTTACTTTACTGGAACTAGATAATTTCACATATCAATTTCATAAGAGTCTATTACACTTTTTACACTTTAGCACATTTTGGCCAAGCGTGATAAAGAGAGAGCATTGAAATGAAAGATCAATTAGTTTGATTGATTTTGTTGAAGGGTAGATGAATCATTGTAGATGAAAGTGTGTCTAAAATTGAAATGTGTTAGAATGTAATTGGAAAATTAACAAGTGTGTGTGTGTGAATATAAATTTCTCATTTCTTAAACAGATTATTATTATTTTAATACATAATTCATAATTGTATTAAGCTCAAAATCACAGTCAGTCATTCTTCAATCATTTTGAATTGGATAAAACTTTCTTTTTTTAGCATATTGATACAATAAGAACTCAAGTTATTTATGTAAGATGAATATTTGAAGATACAACAACAGTCACAAGAGCAAACAGATTTTTTCACCACATTAAAATCTGAAAAAATGAAAATGAGGAACCAGAAAAAAAAACAGAAAATGGGAAGTAGACAAAATAAATTATACATGTGTAAACTGTATTATCAAGAGATATTTCATGACCCATCATCTTCATGTTATTCCTCATATCTTGAAAAGTTAAGCTTACATCACTCGTTTGATACCTAAAACATAGAGATTTTGATTAATTTTCTTCAGTTACTAACCATGTTTTCCTAATTTCATTTTCTAGAAGAACAGAAAGAACCAGTTACCCTTATTAATAAGAAAAAGGTTTTGTTTCCAATATGTTATTACCATGATAATCAATCAGGTCCATTTCGCTTATTGGTTGATATATCTACATCTCCAAGACAATATCTGTAATCATCAAAGAAATTGAATTAAGCTTCCTATACCATTGTCCTTGTTTTACATCTTTCTGATTATTTATTCATTTATTTATCTATTCTTAAACTCTTACACTCTTCATCTTTCTACCTTTTTAATCTGTCCTTATGATATGATGTTAATTATATGCTTTTGATATAACTGAATACTGCAGTAAATTCAGCCATATACACTTGGTTACGTTACATACATCAAATATATGATGAGATAAAACTTTCAAATTTTATGACATGAATAAATAAACATAAAATATTTAGAAAATCTCACATTCAGAACCAGTCTTGTTCCATTTATTGGCGTCGACAATTGAACAAGCTTCATCTATAATCTTATGATTCTCCAAATACTTCTTTGCTGTAGTATTTGAATGTTGTGGATGTATCTTCTTGTTGAGGATTGTCCTTAGCATCTGCACACATACACAACATAAGAAAGATGTTTGTAGTTTTACATAAATATAGTTGAATCCAGTCGTTTTTACTATTAAAAGTAGTGGCTGGATAATTTGATCATATATGTGTATACATATATTACCTTTTCCATTCGTGTATTTGGGAATGAATCTCCTCTAGACAAATCAAGAAGAGGAGGTGGAGTTTTGAAGCCACTTGTGCACACAAACATCTTCTTGAGAAGAAAAGAGAGTGATTTCTTCTTCCTGATAGTAACATCTGTATTAATGGCAGTGAGATCTTTGCTAGAGACAGTGTCTTGTTGTTCTTCTTCTTCTTCTTTGGAGCAGATATTGTTTCCAAATGTTCCAATGGCTAAAAAAGTTTCTTCGTCTTGAGGCCAACTTTGGAGGTCTTTACTCAAATCACATCCTGATGATTCTTGAGCTATATATACACATCATCAAACAGGTCAGTAATCTATTCTAAGATTTATTATACTTTTGTCTTTGTTTGTATAAGAATATACTCACAAGAATCTGAAGTTGACTCATGCTTCTTTCCACTAAGTTTTCTTTGAACCCAACTAAAAATCTGTATCCAACAAAATCAAAATATTACATGATCAAAGAGAGATTTATACAACTAAAACAGTTAACTCGGACAAATATGAAAACAAACCTTCATGTTTCAAGAGACATATAAATAGGCACATGTATGTGCGTGTGTCCAAGAATTTTTCTTTTTCTGTCAATAATCTTTTATCTCCTTGAATAGCCTTTAGGAGATAAAGATGAAGATAGTGGTCCCATGTTTTTAAAGACACTGTAAACACAAATCCCTGAAGCCAGCAAGAAGCCAGCAAATCCAAAAATGGGCTCAAGTTCCTATGAACCCTCGATATCAGCAACTTAAGTCACCATCTCTCTAGCACTTGATCCCATCCTTGTGGACTTTGTTGAATGTCGGTTCACCGAAATCGCAATCTTTATATAAAATATGGTTTAAGAGATCAAAATCGAGAAACTAGTTGAAGGAAAACACATGGGGTTTGTCTGTTCTTTACATTTTCTCCGCTGAAACAACTATACAAAACTAAGTAAAGCTTTTATTTTGGACCAGGCCGTACAGAAATTACATTTAGTGTGTAAGGTAAATGTACAAACTTACTTTGAAGCTCTTAAAAGCTTTTAAACACAGAATTCAAAATCATTTGCTCTTATAACTATTCGTCTCCACCACATGCACAGCAGACATTTGAGCAACATTCAAAGCAGGCGATGCAAGCAAGCGCTGTGAAGAGCTGTGTGAAGACAAGAACACATTGATCATTGAGCTTAGTGCAGCATTGGACACAACACATGCAGCAACATTTGTTGCATAAGGAGACACAACAGCTCGAGGCAGCCTTCACGAACTTCTCAGCAGCATCAGGCGCTCTCTGTTCTCCAAATCCTGGTGGAACATTCTCTCTGGTAGCTGTTGTATCACCAAAGCCTATCCCAAAGTTTTGTAGTGGGATTGTTCTTGATATCATCTTCTGTTTCTCGCCATTGCTTGCTGTCTGTTGGAATATTTGGTGAATATATAGGTTAAAATGAGTCTAATTTGTTAACTGGAATAGAACAAATCACAAAGTTTTTGGTTGAATGGATGCGATGTTTGGATAAATACCATTTTCTTTCCACCAGTGTCGCTGGGTTTCAATACTTCTTCAGTGTTCTCCAACTGGATCATTCGAGTATACTCAGATGGCACGCCGGTTTGGATGCTTAGTTTAGTAATCTGAAACGGAGTAAACAATAAAGCAGAATGAAGAAGAGAATCCTGAAGAGGACAAAATAGAGGAAGTGAACTGTAAACGAACCTTTTCTTTTAGCTGTTTGTCTTCCGAGAACCATGCCTCAGCAGTTAGCAAGTCAATCACATTCTTTGCAAACACCTGAACATATTAAGGGAATGACTATTTATGTTAAACCCGAGTGTCTTTAGAAGAAAGCCCCTTAAGAATATGATAATGAGAAGGAAAGTGATCATACCTTATCAAGAGGTATGTCTTTCGCACTTTGTACAGTCAAGTCTGCAGAAAAGCTGCTAAAATCTCCTAGCAGACCATTGGCTTTCACACTCTCAGGGAACTTTCCTCGGTATCTCCCATATACCATCAATGGACTTGTAGACGTTAGATCCGGAATATTCGAAGGGTATACCTATTAGTAATCAAAGGTTCCACTTTCAGTTTCCAGGCATTAACTTCATATAGTCGAAGGAAACAAAAACGATTTGCCAGAAAGCAATCTTGGGATAGAGGCACACCTCAATTTCATCAAGATTCTGAAGGGGCTCAATTGTTATATTCAAAAGAACAGTGGATAAAGCCCTTGTAAACAATTTGTCTAATCGTTCCTCGATGTGATCTGCACATCAGAAAGATGGAAAATGTTTTAAGAAAAATAAATTACATATAACATAATCTTTTCCCTGTAAATCATAATACGGAGTCAAAGTTTTACCAGTATTATAAACTGATTCGTGCTGGCCCCTGGATAGATTTGCAAGCATCTGCAGGAAGTAGTGGTTACAGAATACACCTGAAATATTTCAAAGAGGCCACATATGAGAAGGTAAATAAAAAATAATCCTGGTCCTTTCACATGAAAACCTTGGAGAAATTTTTACCTAACCCAAAAGTGTGTATCCGTGGACACACTGATCCAGCACTAGCAAGACGTTTCTTCATTGCATCACAAATGTGTCTCTCATCTTCAACAGACCCATCTGTTACGAAGAAGATCATAGGAAGGGAGCCACGAGTATTCGATAGCATTTCCACAGCCTGAAAGTATTAAAAGAAGTTGGTCAAATTAATTGCCAGGACTCGATCGGAGGAGCTATAATCACCAGCTTTTTAAACTACAAGTGAGCGGCGGAAGTACCTTCTCTAGAGCAGGGAGCACGTTTGTACCATCTGCGACAACAAAGTTCTTGTTCATCCACTCAACGCCTCTTTCAACAGTATCTGGAGTAGCCGGCTCCATTGATGTCGAAAACAGAGAAGTATCATCGCTGAAAGTCATAATATTGAAGGAATCTGCCGGATTAAGCTTAGATAGAGCTGTCGATATCGCATTGTTTACATCCCCCAGAGGTTTTCCAGTCATGCTTTTACTTATATCAACAACAAAAACTACCTCCCGCTTGAACGCCTGATATAAAACAAATAGAACCTTAAAGAATGTACTTAAAGATAGCATTTTAAGAAAAAAGAGGTGTAAAAATCAAACCTTAGTTCTTTGTTGCTTTCCTGGAAAAAGATAGAAAGAAAAGATCTCTCTCTGATCAACATCTTGAACAGGCGCAGATTGAAGGAAAAGCCCACCAACTATATTACTTGAAGAGGCCTACGAAAAATGAATAAAGAGATTAAGCAATCTAAACTGGAGCACAAACAGAGACTATTCAAAGCACCAGTGAGACTTTCATACCGTATAAGAAAAGCTAAAATCTGCGTTAGACCACTTTAAAACATCTGCTTCGTATGAAAACCTCAACTTCCCTGCGTTCCTCATTTTTTCCTGTAATCCCTGAACGAAAAAAGATAAGTTACATAATACAAGAATGTCACGGAAAGTGTTCAGAGAGATCTGTAAGACCACCACACCTTTAGTGGATGACTGCATCCTTTGCAGAGAACTTCGGTTCCCGTACCGGCGTTAACACTCAAGTAAATCTTCTCTCTCTTGGAGACTTTCTTCACCGCAGGGGTCACATACTCAGGAAAGTTGAAAGGAATGTCCAGGAAAAACTCTCCTTCGTGAAACGTCAACTTCTGGGACCAAGACATCTTGATAGAGAGGTTGGTGCCTCCATCAACCTGAAAGGAGTATACACAATAATCAGAAAGATGAGGAAGCAAACAAACAACAAAACCAACATTTGAGTTGAAACTTCTAACATCACCTGTGGTATTGTGATTGTGAATATGTTTGGTTTCAAGAAACCTCCACTTTGAGGTTGTGCCGTCTTCTCCAACTCGGTTCCATCTTCAGCTGTGATCAACTGTGTTGTGTAAGACTTTCTAGGAATCTCAACCTCAACACCTAGAATTGAGCCCTGTTAGCCATACAATATTAGCTTGAGATCCATCAATGCTCAGAGTTTGAACCAAAGACTAACGAAACCCTATCAAATGAGCTAATTTCATAACCAGAAATCTCAAATTTTCCAGGAAACCCAAACAGTGAACTAATTTTCCCGGGAAAATCCCAAAAAGCAAAACCCTAACCTGTTCACCCATGGGAACAGCGATTCGGCAATCACACCTCTTGCTTCCCATCACGCAATGCACGCGCCACGATCCGGTGACGGTGACGAGAGCCGTGTCGAGGTAACAGTCGACGTCGAGCTCAATCGCGTTCATCTGGAGAGGAATCAGAGCGGGAGGGTCGCACCTGCCGTGCACGTGAGGCTGGTAGCTAGGTAGGTCCGGGTTATCCACGATCCCCGGCTCGTGTATCACGGCGTAGACCATGGGCGCCGTGGGAAGGTGGGCGTTCGTCGCGGAGGCGGCGGCGGCTCTCTCCATCGGGGAAGCTAGCCTCGGAGCCGCGACGGCTCGGTCGTTTCCGAAATAGATCCGTTTCGCGAGTTTGAGCCCGTCCTCCACCGCCCTCGCGAAATCCTCCGCCATTATTCTTTAGCGAAGAAGACGTTGTGTTAATTAGGGTTTGGTTGCTTCTCTCTCTCTCTTGTCTCTTTCGTTTCCCTGAAATCAAATCGGAGAAGACGAATCGTTTGAGGTTTGTTTTCTTCAGAGTTGAGCCGCGCATTATATTTTTCACTACATTTTATTAAATTTATATGAATTATGTGTATTACCAAAGTACCCTTTTCTTTTGGATGCATTACGAAAATGTTTCTTTATTTTTGGGTGCGATTGAAGATCCAACGGTTGAGAGCCCTGTTAAGTATGCCGACAAGATGGGCGAATCAGCTATATCCGGATTCAATTTTGTCAACGAATCGTTTCGAGAGGATATGGTGGACCTACAAGGGAAGTATAAATGTTGTTGAAGCATAGGATTCTAGGCTTTAATAACGTTCTTCAACGGTAACATCTCATGGATGCTTGTGCGCACTCACGTGCCGTGGCCTAGTCGTTGGCTCATGGGCTATCCATTGCGCGTATAATGCGTTTGTGGTGGGATCGTGTGACGTATCACATACACAGACACACTTACTTTGGCTGGATTTATTAATTGTACTTTATTTGGCTGGATTTATTAATTGTACTTTATTAATTGTCTCCTGGCATGGTATTTTTGGTGATATGGTCTAAACAAATCAAGACTTTATATTATTAGATGCGGCGATTAACAGATACTAATGTGGAGTTATGATTCATCAATAATTGCTGGGATTACAAAAAATAACAAATAGTCGGTGGAGTTAAAGACTGATTGATGCTCTGATTAAAATTTTGAAATTTGCAATATTTATACATTACTGTGTTCAAAAACTTTTTCCGACTGTTAGATAAAATGATATCTTAGTTTCATAAACATGGATCCTTTTTCCCTTCACAGTTTGTTTTGTGTTTCCCTAGGGCCCAAGTTATCCTTGCGTAGCAGAGAAAACTAAGGACTTTTAGTTTCCACCTAGAAGAAGAAGGATATGTTATGGCGAGCCAAAAGGTGTGTCAGAGAAACCTTCTACGTATTTACATGTCTACTGCGCTCCTCTTTCACCACACTCAAAGCTTGTAGCTCTTCCATTAGCCTTTCTCACTTTTAACCTTCTCCAGCTCACTGCTTAGATTCATGGCCTGCACACACAAAAGACAAAATTGTATCGATGAAAATCCAGATCGCCTTTACAATCATTTGATTCGAACTCATTATCGTATATCCTATTCTGCAAAATATGGAGGAACCTCATGGCGAGATAGTCCATCGATGGATGGAATTGCCACTAAACCAACTCAATCACTGATTAGTAAATAGTTTAATTTAAAAAAACAGAGGACAAGACTCAAGGAGAGATGCTATATTAGCTCCATATATTTTGATATGCCTTTAGAGGTTGGGATTTAGAAGGAAAAGGGTTAAAACCACTGAAGTAAAACAAAAAGAGACAAGTAATAAGAAAAAGGTTGTTTATGTCCTAAGAACGTACCTTGACTTCAAGAGTTTGACTTCGCACCTTGTGGTCCAACCATCTGAGTATCATAAAGTTTTATCAATTTATAGCAGAAATTGACAAAATATATGGTTTGCATATTAACTTACTTTGCTCGGAGCTTCTTGTTTTTCTCCATCAACTTGACAATTTCACTATCTTGTGACTGATTAGCAGATCCTTGAATGAACTTCAGAGCATGTGCAAAATCAATGAAATTAGAGAAACGGAATGGGAAGAAGTGGATACAACCTAATTTTACTATCATGTTTCTGTGTGGCACGTGTGCATCAGTGCATGGGATATATCATTCACATATGGGAAATGCAATATCTACTATAATATAAAAAGTGATCAGATGAAACTATTCACACTTTTTGTATACATTTTCAATACAATCAAGTAAAAGTAGAGGGAAGAGAAACATATGTTAGGTACCTGTTCAACACTTAATATGCCCCGGACAGTGAAGCCATCACTTCCCACCTTTCTTCTTGACGCAGCACTTGCAACAAGATCAGGATGTTCTTTCCTCTTTTCTAACACCACTGCAACAATATGTAAACGTGTCAGTATCAACGGGAGTTCAGGAAAAATGGAACAGGAAATATACAGTACAAAACTACGAATTTACAATAATAGTAGAAGCATTTGTAATAACTTTAGAAAAAGAGTAAGTTTTCCAGTAAGATATTGCGTATTGAATTGTTTTGTTCTTTTTTGGTATGGGAAATGAAATTGTTGCAAAGTCTATATAGAGCCTATGCAGCACTATCACTTTGCCGTTTCCTAAAATGGCATAATCCTGGACCAATCCAGGGGTTGGAGCAGTCGATTATTTAGAGCTATAGTTTTGGTGTAGTCAAAGACCAAGTACGATCCACTTTCTTCACAGTTTAACTCTTCTAAGCATTACCTGGCTCAGCTGAAACTCTAGGGAGAGATGCCAAGTTTGTGTTATTAAAAACTGCTGGGAAGCCTGGAGGAGGGCTCATTGTTTGTCTGCCACTATATCCAGCAGAATTCTTCCGAGCATGTTGGCATTTGGCCTACCGCCAGGTTGTACATTTTGAGGCACCTTAGGTCGAGGCTTATTAACATCTTGATATCCAATCAACACATAATGGCAATTCCTATTAAAGATTACCAAACATTTGAAACAGTTAGAAACGCTGGCAAGTTATACAAGCCAGAAGTAATTGGGAAACTTTTAGAGGCAAACGGAGGAGTAACATCACATGAGAAAGAAAAGATATCTTATATGATATTCTCCTTATCTACTTTGGGATCTAAACAGATAAAAGTAGTAACACAACAGCCACCAAAAGATAAGGCTTAAGAAATTACCAATACTCCATTGTCATCTCCGGGTTTTCAAGCTTCTGAAGAAGGACCGTTTTCTCAAAATCCTGCTTGTTGTGGGTTGGCTCAACAAAATTAGCTTCTAGAGCACCTGCAAAAACATAAAACTTACCATAAAATCACCCACCAGAGAGAACTGTGCCAAAAACAACAGCAAAGTAGGAACTCTACTGTTTTATTGATTGATCCGTTTTGCAGCTTCTTACCAACAATTCCTCTTCCTCTGCTGTTTGAGTTGCTCACGACCTGCCAAAATGGCTGAAAGGAAAGAAAACACACAAGGTCACAGTAATATACAAGATTGTGTGCAGGATTTGTGATTAACTTGACAGGATAATGTGTAGCAATTTTGAATTTAAATATGTTAAGTAGATTATATATGCATGATAGTATCAGTATAGGGAGGTCCAGCGACTTTTAGACACTTCTTCCCTGGGTTATATATGGCACAGCCGTGCAAAAAAGGATGCAACAAATTATTAAAATATTATCCCGGTATATGATAATTCTTTCTTCAAGTGAATGTGAGCTAGCATATTTAACATTTCAAAACTCACCATTATTAGGCGGTTTTTGTGATAAACGCAGAACCCATTAAGGTTTATTTTGGGAGCTTCTTTCAGAAATCCAATCGTCGTTACAACTTCACCCTGCTCATTGAACACCGAGATTGGAATCATGGTGAAGGGAAATAACAATTACGGTACTAAAAAGAAGTCCTGATATTTTCCGCCTCTTCATGTCCAGCAACATGAGGCTTATACAAGATGTACTGCGGATGCTTGAGATCATCAGCAACGTTATGCTGTTGGACAACCTTACCACGCAACACAATCTTGAAAGCCTCAGGAATCCATAGTATAGTATGGATAGGTAAACCTGTAAAAGGTATCAGCAGCGAATATATGAACACAGTTTCCCTTAATCTATGTCTATGTGTATTACGTATTTCTCACGTATTCATGAGTACATTCATGCATACAGGTGTGGTTCAATATTATAGTGTATGCCCCTTGCACATTAACATAAGCATCAACTGTTCCCAACACTACTGACCAAAAGAAATAGAACCTTACGAAGAGAGTAGGAAAACCGTGTTGCAATATGATCATTTGTAATCTTACATCCAGTTTTTAATGTTTCCTTCAATGAGAATATCCTGTAATAAGCAAGGAACAAAACAAGTTCTCAATTAAATGATAACACTTGGCAACGAAAAGAAGATCAGAGACAAGATAGATAAATAATATTAACCTCTACAGCCGAGTCAAAGTCTAATTCCAATTTAGCATCACTGTTGAGCCACAAATTATAGATAATAACCTTTGTTCCATGTGATCCAATGTCGTCAAACTGCCAGAAGGAAAAAAAAAGCAAATTATCACCGAGAAGGGAAACGTATAAACATATCAGATAAAAGAAAAGTCTTTCATCGCTGCAGGGCACAAACAGAGAATAGGCCAAGGGGAACCTAACTTGACACACTACTTCCCCATTAAATAGCTCCTCCACTTAACTCATTCATCCATATTTTCAAGGGTGGGTGGAGATTTCAAATACTACTAATATCCAAGAAATATGGAGTTATGGTATGGAAATGGAGAACAATCGTTTATGTCTTCAAAGTTAAAGGCATGAAGTTATAAGTGTAACTTAAAGCTCAAGAAAAGCTTAAAGAGTAAATATCAAAACAGTGAAATATCCGACTCACGAATCTCAAACTTTTAACCAAGTCACCCATTACTGTACAGATTGTAAACAGCATGTGTTGGAAAACTTTTAAAAGAAGACTTGCCTGCTGCAAAGTTCTGCCTCGGTTGAAAATGGAGACCATTCTAGTAGAATGGAGAGACTGGATATATAACGTTCCCGGTCTTGCAATGTCACAAATTCGCTAGTTGATGCCTTACTCGAAATCCAACTGATTATCCATAAGGCTAAGCAGTTAGATTACAGAAAACAAGGTAAATTTTGTATATGCGAGAGAAGAAGACTCACAATGGGAACAACTATTCTATCATGGCCAGTACGAGTCAGGTAGGTATAAGAAAGGAGCCCTATACTTTGTGTCCATGTTCTAGCCAGATGGAAAATAAAACATTTCAGCAAACTGAAAAATAAACGATTAATAGATATTAACAAACAATTGCCACTTACTGGTTCTTGAAATGGCGGCTGAAAACAATGGCATCTGCTCCAAGTCTCATTGTGCTGGTCTTGAAACCATTACCATCTAAAAAGAATCATAACTAAGAATGAGAAATATAATCATATCTAAAGATTTTGCTACAAAATCATAAATAGAGAGATGTGCTGCAGAATCATAACTAAAGATTCATACATCTTCCAATGGCTGAATCCGATTTCTTATCTGAGAATCCGAAACCCATGCACTGCCGCATTGCCTGAGGATCCATCCCACCACCATCATCTGAAAATTTAATGCAAATATGATCAGACATGCTTCTTTGCGAAATGGGGCTGAACTTAACCAAGAAAAAAACATGAACAATTACCTTGAACTAGCAATGCTGGTGTACCATCCCTTGGATTTGTGGTTTTATCTACAATGACAAAAGTGGCCCCATTTTGGATCTATAGGGTGATAAAGATACAGAGAACAAACCATATTAATACATTGTCATCCAGAACTTTCAAAATTATTAACTAATATTCAGGGGCACGCTTCCACCTCGATGAAACAAAAGAAACAATCGTCAGAAAGTGAAGCGCCCGGGTTCCGGAAGGACAGCTTCACTATCGAGGATATTCTTATACTACGACTATATCAAGTACTTTAATTTTCGCAACAATTTCGATTTTGCCAAGACATTAAGATGCATAGTAAACAAACGTTCCAGAGAATCTTATTCAAACATTTGAAGCATCAAAAAAAGAAAAGACGTACCTCATCAACAGCATTGTCAAGCAGTTCTGCAACAGCTGCAGGTAGAGAAAACCAGATAAGTCTTGTTAAAACGTTTGAATAATGCTTGGTTGCCACATACCAAAAAAGGGGGAAATCATGATTACATACCACCAAAAGCCCATTTATGTGAAGTAGCATTGGAGTGAAGGAACATAGGGTGCACATGAAGATAATTTTTTCCAGCTGTGAAACATATATCAAGAACAATATGTAAAAGGCTTGCACACAAAAAAGAGAGAGAGAAAAAGGCTAGATTCAAGGTAACTGAAACAATGTTTCTCAAGCGTGTATCACTCAAAACATTATACGTAACCTCCAGAGAGAAAGAAAACAATAAAGCAAATAAGACAAAGTAAGTGAAAACTGAGAAGTATTGCATACTTGGTTGCTGAGACTTGGAACTCAATTCATCATTATAGCTCCCAGCTTTCCAGAATTGCCTACAAACAGGTGCAGGGCATATGGGACGCTGAAGAAGTGACACCGGAATCATCAGGTGGAGTCGGACCTGATCAACCACACTAGTGCTACTCTGCGCACCTAGTGATCCTCTGTTCTCTTCTGAATCTTGAGGGAGAGCATGATTCCCTTTGGAACCATAAGGGTGCTCGGGTTTAACAACCAGAGCATCATGAGAAACGTTTATGCTTGTGTTGTTGCTCATCTCCTTTAACTGCAACAAACGAATTTCATAGTATGACAGTCATATCATAATCCCAGATCATAGATATGAGCCTGAGACCTAACAAATCACTCAGAAACTCTCTATTTTCCTTCGTGTATTTGAAGAATGACCTAGAAAATTAAAATTTAGGGAATAGCAAATCACAAAGGCTTTGTGTGTGCGTGAGAGAGAGATGATATTCGCTAAGAAGGATTTGAGTTTACCTGACAATAATTCTCATACAAATCGACTGTTACTTTCCTTCGCGACCACACCGTGTATAAAGCAGGAGAGAAGATAATCAAATAACGATGGAAATCGAACCGGTGTATAGTGAATACCACTCCGGCGTCGCTAGAACTTCTTGAGGAATTTTATTTTCACGGCGTTGAGAGAACGAAAGGCGATGAAACCCAGACAGTTGAGGAGTTAGTTATCCCGGAAAATTGCTCCGTCAAAACAAGGCCGCGATACGGAGAGAATTAAATAAATTGAAATCTGCGACTGAGCGAGAGAGAGAGAAGGAGTCGAATCAGACGCGGAGGAGGAAAGCTTCTTGAGAAGGAGACTGGGAATTTGGGGAGGGCAGGGTTTGAGACTTCTAGGGCTGCTCTTGGACGGGGAAAAATATGTAGAGCCAGCCAGCTATTATGTTTTGGGAAAATTGTCAAACAGAATAAAAACAGAATGGTTGTCCCTGGTATAAATTCAATCTAAAAGTTGTCACTTATGATAACTTTCTTCATAATACCTAAACTAAAAACTAATCCCAAATTGTATTTAAAAAATATGGAAATCAATTTGTAAAATGGTTGCCGTAAAAAGAAAACAAAGGGTGGAAAATGGATTAAAACCATTCTCTTTTTTTTACTAATAAAAAACTCTTCTCTCTGGCTGACGGCGAAGGCATTCTGTCTTCTCGGTGAAATCAGCATTGCGGCATGCCGGGTGGAACCCGTTTCTTTTCCTGGAACCCTTTGTCTTCTCTACATATTGAAGGTAAACACCAACGTTCTCCATCCAATTTCAATCATAAAGTTTGTTTCTTTCTCTTCGTTCAATACTTTTCGGATCTCGGATATCTCGACACAAAGGCGATTTCGAACTTCTCTGTCATTGGTGAAATCGAGTTTGTCTTCAACCTCCCCTTCTCTCTTTCCGACATTGCTAGTAGCGTAAGGTATGTTCTCTACTTCATATGTCAAGTGGTTTGAGTTCTTCATTCGGGTTTGAAGCTAGCATTTTCTCTTCTTTCTTTATCCCAGGTTCTTTTCATTGCATTTCTACGTGTTTGGAAGTGTTGTTCCGATTTATGATTAATTATTGTGAATTCGATTATCGATTATTCGTTAATTCGTTTATCATGGGCTGGTTTATTGATTGTGGAATTGGCTTACTTTGATTAACAGATTTCTTGTGTTTCGCCTCGATCAATTTCAGTCTTTAACTAGAATCAATTTTTGTCTTTCTAGATATGGAGTTAGAGCTACCTAGCGAGTGTATGCAGAGGGTTTAGAACCTCGTGAAGAAGATCAATAATCTATGCCGCGTGGAACTTATCGAGATCCGAAAAGCTATGCTGCGAATACGATGATGTCAAGATAGATCGTTTTCAAACATATCATGGCGATGGAAAATAACCTCAAGTTTTCGGGAAATTGGTGGATAGCTTCTTGTAGCGGTGATTACCTCGAAGATGCATGAGAAGTGGTTTATATTTGCAAGGAAGCCTCTCGGTTTCAACGGAGTACCACACGTGACAGGCCTCAAGATCTCGCGGAAAGTAGGCGTGGCGTAATTAAATGGAAAAGTGATGGCGGATTTTGGAGTGAACTACTAAGGGCAGTGGTAAGATCACCTGCGGTCGATCAGGGTGCATCTACAAGAAGTTCACAGGTGGTCGTGATAGGATGAGGTGATCTACTTGTGTGTGATGATAATGGGTGTGGTGATGGGGAGATGAGAAGGTGAACATCCCTCATATGTAGGCGATGGATCTCGAGAAGCTTGAACTTCCATTGGGGTCTTCACTCCTACGACTTCTCGAGTTCCATTGAGAAGGTTAGGAAGAAGTTGGGTAAGAAGAACAGCTACATTTTCGAGGGTTCTCCTATGCGTTCAGATTTGGATTATGGAAGCAATTCGGATTTTGAGAAATATGTGGCAGCAAAGTCTCGGACATTTGCGGGGTCCAAGGTGTGGAAATTGAAAGGAGTTGCAAAAGTTTCTTATGAAGACATCATTCAACTTGAGGAATCGTTTACGAGAAGGTATGAATATTTATTGTATTCTATATGGCATTGCATATTTTTAAAGCTTATAATGTAATAATTGTTTTGTAGGAGATTTGTTCTCGGTAATTTCAGTAAGTGGCAATGGTGATGTGTTGAGGGATGCTGATTATACAAGGAAGGATGAGATGGAAGATGGCGTGTGGAGCTTCTTCTCGATAGGATTAAAAGAACTTTGATTGGAAGCAACGAATGGCCAGTTATAGAGGATGAAGAGAGAGATGGAGGAAGCCGTCTGAGTCGAGAAGCGATAAGAGTGTGGATGCTACGATATTGCAGCAGATGTGGAGACATCTTCGGTCCATGTTGCTGGAAGAGGCAAGAGAAAGATTCAGGATGAAGGAGCCGAGTCGAAAGAAGAAGTTGTTGTGTAAGCGAACAGCGAAGTGATCAAGAAACTAAGAGTTTCATTGAGGTTTGGTCCACTCATCTATCAGTTCGCGATATACCGGAGAAACAAATGGCGAGTATGGAGAGCATGTTCAAAGAGAGGATCGGCAACATGGAGATCGAGGTTTCCACAGGGGAGCAATCAGTTTGAGAAGCCGGAAGCGTTCTAAGAGCAAAATCGATGAAGCTGCGCTAAGACCAAAACCGCTCAAGCTCCGCAAAGAAAAAGGTCAATCAAGCTCAAGCTCAAGCTCCAGCAAAGGAAAAGGTACTTCTAAAAGAAAGTGTAGAACTTGATGTTCTTGTATCTAGGATGCCGCGTAAGGGTCTGGAACTAGTCTTTTGGAGTTAGGTTGTTTTGGAACTAAACATTTTCACATGTAATATTATGTAAAACTTTCGGATATTGTAATAGGTTTATAAATGTGTAATATGCTTGAATGTTTGTGTAATGATAACTCCATGAATGTAATGCTTTCTTTGTGTTTTGATTGAAAGACTTCTTACATATATTTTTTGGTTTTAATGAATAGGATTGGTTAAAGAATGGTATAGAAACTAACGAGTTTGATTTTGGATTGAGCACACAAGAATTAAGGAATTGTCCCAAGATACATATGTTGATGGGTTTGATCTTTCTCAAGTGAAAGTCGAAAACTCAAAACCCTTCAACATGTCCCCACCGGGTTAAATGATGAGGAAATAGATCGAGCGGAAGCCTCAGCAGATCGGCATTGGTGTATCTTAAGTAGGATTGGGAAAAGTTAGCACTTGGTTAATTAAATCCAAGTAAGTAAATTCTCATTTTATATCATGTGTTTTAAAATTTAATCAAACCATATCATTGTTTTGAACTTTTATCATTGTTTTGGTTACAGACCTCTGGATTGAACCTTCATTGTTAGATGCTGAGATTGGTACTGCGTCTTATGGATAGAACCGAGTTCACAACTCGGTAAAACCTTTATACTTTTAGCTTTCATGTGTGTTTTCCATACATGGTGTGTTAACATCATCGTAATATGCGAGAGATTGGCCATGATGTAATGCATATCTGGAGAGAGAACATCTCGAACGATGGAAACTTCACGTGTCGCCTTCATGTCGTTGTCTTCAGCAACATGAGGTATGAGAGTTTCAAGGCGGTATAAGAAAATACAAGCTTCATGATTTGCTAGTGCATCGGAAAGGGTCCTTCCACCACATGGACGGAATCAGAGCGGGAGGGTCGCACCTGCCGTGCACGTGAGGCTGGTAGCTAGGTAGGTCCGGGTTATCCACGATCCCCGGCTCGTGTATCACGGCGTAGACCATGGGCGCCGTGGGAAGGTGGGCGTTCGTCGCGGAGGCGGCGGCGGCTCTCTCCATCGGGGAAGCTAGCCTCGGAGCCGCGACGGCTCGGTCGTTTCCGAAATAGATCCGTTTCGCGAGTTTGAGCCCGTCCTCCACCGCCCTCGCGAAATCCTCCGCCATTATTCTTTAGCGAAGAAGACGTTGTGTTAATTAGGGTTTGGTTGCTTCTCTCTCTCTCTTGTCTCTTTCGTTTCCCTGAAATCAAATCGGAGAAGACGAATCGTTTGAGGTTTGTTTTCTTCAGAGTTGAGCCGCGCATTATATTTTTCACTACATTTTATTAAATTTATATGAATTATGTGTATTACCAAAGTACCCTTTTCTTTTTGGATGCATTACGAAAATGTTTCTTTATTTTTTTGGGTGCGATTGAAGATCCAACGGTTGAGAGCCCTGTTAAGTATGCCGACAAGATGGGCGAATCAGCTATATCCGGATTCAATTTTGTCAACGAATCGTTTCGAGAGGATATGGTGGACCTACAAGGGAAGTATAAATGTTGTTGAAGCATAGGATTCTAGGCTTTAATAACGTTCTTCAACGGTAACATCTCATGGATGCTTGTGCGCACTCACGTGCCGTGGCCTAGTCGTTGGCTCATGGGCTATCCATTGCGCGTATAATGCGTTTGTGGTGGGATCGTGTGACGTATCACATACACAGACACACTTACTTTTGGCTGGATTTATTAATTGTACTTTATTTGGCTGGATTTATTAATTGTACTTTATTAATTGTCTCCTGGCATGGTATTTTTGGTGATATGGTCTAAACAAATCAAGACTTTATATTATTAGATGCGGCGATTAACAGATACTAATGTGGAGTTATGATTCATCAATAATTGCTGGGATTACAATATAATAAATAATTAGTGGAGTTAATATTGATAAATGTACTAGTATTTTTTTTTTGAACCACGTACTAGTATTCATTACTGGTGATTTATTTTAGGAGTAACCGCTGCAAATAATATATCAATACTATAATTTTGAAGGGCATAAGAGCATCATTATTCCTAAGAGACACTTAGGAGCTCTTATTCATTTTTAATACTTTTAAATTAGAAAAATGAGTTTAAGAGATTTAGTTAAGAAATGAGAATATTTGTGTGGTCCAATGCAAGTTTCTTATTTAAAGGTTCTTAAAAAACATTAAGAACAAATTGTTTTAGAACAAAAGAAGGACAAAAGAAAAGAAAGAACAATTGTTTTAGAACACTTTCATCATGAAGGAGAAGGAAGAACAAATTTGTTATAGAACACACACATACACACAGAGAAGAATCAGTTGAAACCTGCTGAATGAGAAGGAAGGAGAGGATGGTCCAGACGATCTGTAATGGTTCCAGGGCCAGAGCAAGAAGGACCCAACAATATAGCTCGAACCTGTGATAATCACCACACGCAAGCATTGAACGATGGTTCAAGTGACTACATCCGCTAAGCTACAAGACTCTAGATAATAATTACTTCATATGGTTGTTCACTTGTTCTAATTGCGGGCATAAGCGAAATGAGACTTCTTTTTGCTCATGATCACTACAACGATGCAAGCAAATAGACAAAGTCCCCGAAACCGTTCTTAGTAGCTGATCATTATCCGACCAGCCACTCGCACTCAATAAAACCACTCAACAACATCAACACAATATTAAGGGACACAGAGCTAAACTACAAAACGAACCGCTTAGATTTTAGACTTTTGTAACAACACCAAACCATTATCTCCCTAACTTTGTTACGCACCCATATCATTACGACAAGGAGAGCTATCTTAACACTTGGACACATAACTTTTCTCAGATTAATAGATCTAAGCATTATCACATGACACGTAAACAAAGAATGAACAAGACAGCATGTCACTACTGAAACGAACAAGAACATGATACATAAACATAACAAGAACACATACTAAATGGTTCAACAATCAAAACAAGAAGGAAAGAAGATCTTACAGGACACGGCGGAAAGCCGTCAATCTCTTTCCTCTCAAGAAAGATCTTTTATGAATAATGTGGGACCTCTAACTCGGGTTAGAAAGGAACTTGATGGCATTATGAACCTGATCCTCCGTATTGGTTCGAGTTCTTAAAACAGAGGGCGAGAAGTTTCACTAGCTTGCTGAACCTCGGTGTAACCTCTTGAATGTCTCAACAGCTCCTTCCGAATAATCTTTCCTACTTCCAATTTTGAATCAAAGTTTCAAACTTTCTATGCGAAAATCAACGAAGAAGTCTCGAAAACTATAAAAACAGGAAAAATTATAGCAAAAGAACACACAAGCTGCTTTCGATTCCCAGATGTGAAACGAATACTTTGTAGGCGTGTGATGGAGAACGAACCTGAGATTGAGGATGGTGACGGAGCAATTCCGAGCCGTACGATTCCGTGTTATCATCCGAGCATCTGTGCGATTCCGCCTGTAAGGATGAACTCAGCCGAAGAAGAGAAGGAGAAGATGAAGGCGAAGAAGAGAAGAAGGGGACACATGGCTACTAAGAGTCGAGTCTTCAGGGCCTTACCTAAGAGCACTAATATCGCGGTTTCGGGAAGGGGTTTTTAAACAATTAACAGCAATTAAATAAATGAAAACTAAATTAAAATCTGTAATACCGATCCTTAATCTGTGGTTTGCGGATCCGTTTCTTTAGGTAAGATGGAGACACGTGTCAGACTATGGGTAAGAAGAACACAATTTTTTTTCCCTTTTCTCTTTCTCGGTTCTTTCTTCATTCTCTTCGTTTTCTCCGACATCTCTTCCGTTCTTTGACATCTTAGAGGACGACGATGGTTTGTTCTTCGTCTTGTCTTTCTCGATCGATTGAAGATCGGAATTGATGGTTTGTTCTTCGTCTTGTCTTCGTCTTCTCTTGGTCGATTGATGGAAGATGAGAGTTGATGGTTTGTTCTTCGTCTTCTCTTCGTCGATGGTTTGTTTCTGAGGCAGAGTTTGTCGATTGATGGAAGATCAGAGTCATGCATCAAGAAAGGAGAAGCTGAGATTCGACGATCACAAGAAGAATCAAGTCTTCTTCCGATTCAACCCAAAGTTTTAAACAATAAGATCAGGCTCTTCTTATTGTTTCTCTGTTCCATTGTATTCAAAGTTCATAGCTTTTTGTTTAGTTGATTAACACAACATTATTTTGTTTGATAACAGTTGAGGAAAGTATCTGAAAGAGACAGGACACAACATGGATCACGAGTGGAAAAGAATGATTCTCAACTGGAGAATATACAGAGAAAGGTTCAACTCTTATTGTTTCCTTTCACTTGTTTTGCTTGTCTTGTTTTTTTTATTAAATTTTACCTTCTCTCAAGTTCTTTTTCACTTTGCCTTTGCAGGGATAAAGTGACTACTGATGGTGTCTTTGTTGAGGCAGAAGCATTGAATTGAAACAGAGGATGGTTAACAATCACATCGTGGAGCTTTGTTGAGGCAGAAGCATTGAATGGTACGAATAACTCACTCCTTTTGCTAGCTTTTTTCTTTACTGATTTCGGGAGTTAATTGTGATAATGAATGCTGCTTAGAGTTAGGTTGTGGTTAGGAAAGTGTGCTTGGCTAGAGTTAAGTTTGTGGTTGAGTTAATTGTGATAATGAATATTGCTTAGAGTTAGGTTAATTGTGATAACTTATCTCTATTAAACCTGGTTGTTCTTCCTCTTTCTTTCCATCTGCAAAAACGTTCCTTCTTCTCTTTACATCTTCTTTTTCTCTTCTTTGACAGTCTAGGATATGGATTCTACGAGTCCATATAGTCAAACCTCCAACTTTGTTAATCTGTCGAACAGTCAACAAGAGGGTTTCCCTCCTCAAACCTTTTTTCGTGAGAGTTGTGAACAACTCCCTGTTTTTAGTACTCAATGTTTGGGTGAGGACACACAATCAGAGCGCAAAGAAAGAAAGAAATGGACTCTCACCGAGGATGTAGTGCTTATTAGCGCATGGTTGAACACCAGCAAAGACCCTGTTGTAGGCAACGAGCAAAAGGCTGGTGCATTCTGGAAGCGTATAGCTGATTACTTTGCAGCTAGTCCAAAAATTCAAGGTGGTGAAAAGCGAGAGTTTATCCAGTGTAAACAAAGGTGGCAGAAGATAAACGATCTCGTATCCAAGTTTTCTGGTTCTTATGATGCGGCAACAAGACAGAAGACAAGTGGAATGAATGAGAATGATGTGGTTAAACTAGCACACGTGATCTTCCAGAATGATCACAAGATCAAATTTAATCTTCAACATGCGTGGGATGAGCTAAGGTATGACCAGAAATGGTGTGAAGCAACTAGTTGAAAGATTGATGGAAGCTTTAAGAAGAGAAAGTGTGACGATGGTGCTCAGTCCTCATGCTCTTACACAACGTCCTATGATGGTGAGCAACGGCCTCCTGGAGTTAAGGCATCGAAACGAGGAAGTGGTAAGAGAACCAATGAAGCCCTCAAGGGTGTCTCTGAGTTTCAGAGCTTGTGGGCAATTAAGGAGAAAGATTTGGAAGTGAAAGAGAAACTGTCCAAGAACTCACTGCTTGAGACTCTCATTGCCAAAAAAGAGCCACTCTCTTACTTTGAAGAAGCTTTAAAGACAAAGCTTATTACAGAAATGTTGGGTAAGCTTATTACTTCTTATCTGGCAACTTATGTTTATGTTGTTCTCATTGTTATTCTTGTTCTCAGAACAGCGGCTCAAGTAGAGGTCATCACGAGTGGAGTATTGGAAGTGTTCTTATTACGAAGGGTGAGTGTTTCTGTTATTATCATTTTTATTTTTCTCATGTCTTGTTGCTCTGTTTATTACTCGTATGTCTTGTTGTTCTCACATGTATTTATTTTTCTCATGTGTTGTGGTTATCACAGAGTGGGGCATTGCAAGTGGTCTTCTGATCTTGTGTCACGGATGTGGAAAAGAAGAGGTGGTTTTGTTGTTTTCTTGTGTCAGTCTTGTAGTCACGGAAGTTGCTTTATCTTGTTGGTTTTTTGTGTCACGGAAGTTGCTTATGGTAGTCACGGAAGTTGCCTCTTCTTGTTGTTTTGTAGTCTCATTGTCTTTAAAATGAGATATACTCTTTATGGCTTTTCACTCTTGTAATGAAATTCAAATACTCTGTTTTATTTTAAGCAATTCTAGTCGCAGTGTATTCTTCTCTTTGGCAACTACTTTCATCAGATTCTTCTAAATTTCAAAAACATTCATCTCAATCTCACAAATATTTAAGAAGAGTAATTAACAAGGGCTGCAACAAAACATACCAAGGTGTGATCCAAGCGTGTTTAAAAAAGGTGATTAAGACAGGTTTTAATTCTTACCAAGTTTTATTTTTTCCAACATTATATAATATGAGGCTTAGGTTTTTTTTTCTTTAACATAATTGATAAGTAAAATATTGTTAGGCAAACATATCATTTTGAGTAGTTATTCTAATAATATGTTAGGATAACCATGGCATCTTCTTCTCATAATACTCTAAAATATGTTATGGAATCATGCTTGATATTATTTAAAAGATATTTAAATGTTTATTGGTGCAGGTAACCATGGCATCTTCTTCTCATAATACTCTTGATGATTTTGATCAATTTTTTGATCAATATTTTGATCAAAAATTTGATGAAACGTTCGAGAATCTTGTCGTTGCTTATGGTGGTCAAGAGGAGAGGCCAGAAAGAAAAAAAACGTATTTTTATCGAAAGAAACCGTGAATCAGGCCATATACGTTTATGGAATGATTATTTCAGTGAAACTCTAACGTTTAATGAAAATATATTCCGACGACGTTTTAGAATGAGCAGGCGATTGTTCATGCAGATTGTTGATCGACTCTCCAACGAAGATCAATTCTTTCGCCAAAAGAAAGATGGACTTGGAAGACTTGGTCTCTCTACACTCCAAAAATGCACCGCAGCTATTCGTGTCTTGGCATATGGTACTGCGGCTGATGCGGTCGACGAATACCTCAGACTCGGTGAATCTACAACTCGAGCATGCGTGGAAAAGTTTGTGGAAGGAATAATAAATTTATTCGTTGATGAATACCTAAGAAGACCGACGCCAGCAGATCTTGAACGGCTACTTTTTGTTGGTGAGTATCGTGGATTTCCCGGAATGATAGGAAGCATCGATTGTATGCATTGGGAGTAGAAGAATTGTCCCACCGCTTGGAAAGGTCAATATTCACGTGGTTCGGAAAAACCCAAAATCGTTTTAGAGGCGGTTGCTTCGTATGATCTATGGATATGGCATGCGTTTTTTGGACTTCCAGGTGCCTTAAATGATATCAATGTTCTTGAACGCTCACCTGTTTTTGATGACATAATACAAGGTCAAGCTCCGCCAGTCACTTTCTATGTCAATGGAAGAGAGTATAATATGGCTTATTATCTCACTGACGGTATTTATCCGAAATGGGCGACTTTTATCCAATTGATTCGATTACCACAAGGGTCGAAAGCGATTTTGTTTGCTCAACATCAAGAAGCTGTCCGAAAAGATGTGGACCGTGCTTTTGGAGTCTTGCAAGCTCGTTTTGCCATTGTTAAAAATCCAGTACTTTTTTGGGATAAAGTCAAAATTGGAAAGATTATGCAAGCATGTATCATATTACATAATATGATTGTACAAGACGAACGAGGTGGACACGCTCAATTAGCTCTTCCAGAGTTCCAACAAGGAGAAGACACCGGGAGTTCACATGTTGATACAAATCATACTCGACCCGAGCCTCCAAATCTCGCCAATATGATGGCTGTTCGAACTTCCCTACGTGATAAAAAAAGACATCAACAACTCAAAGCTGATTTGGTTGAACATTTGTGGCGTAAATTTGGACACGATGAAAACAACAAATGAGCTCGGGTGTTTCTTTTAAAATTTTCTCAGTTTGTTTTATTAATCCTTGTTTTTATGTTTTAATTTTAAGTCCTATGTTGAAAATGTTATCTTTTAATATGTTTTATTTAATAAATAAATTTTATCTAAAATAAAATTTATAATTTTTTTTAAGAACCCTTAGTTAAGAAACTATCATTGGAGGCATAAAATCTAACAGTTTCTTAATTAGATTTTTTATGTCCACTAAGTACAGTTATATACTTAAATAATCATAAAGAAACTCTAATGAGTTTCTATGAGTAATGTTGCTCTAAGAAGCAATTCTTGGGCTTTTCTATTTTTTTAAGGTTTTTTTAATTATATGGACTTTTAGTAATTTAAACCCTCAACTAAAGATTAATCGTAAAATAAACACTCAACTAAAAATCATGTAAAATAAACCCTCATCTTTATGTCCGTTAATGTTTTCGCCCCTCCGTAACCTTTGTCGTCACTTTTCGACGGAAAAACGTTAACTGTTGACATAAAGGTTACGGAGGGGCGAAAATATTAACGGACACAAAGATGAGGGTTTATTTCACAGGATTTTTAGTTGAGGGTTTGTTTTGCGATTTATCTTTAGTTGAGGGTTTAAATTACTAATAATATTTTTTTGAGCAAATCCTGTAAGTATTGATTATTTAGTAATTATTTCAAGATTCATAAATTTAAGGACCGACTCTACTATTAAAACAAACTCATTTTTCTTTGTCAATGAGACCTCGCACTCATTTGGTAAATTTAGCTCGTAGCTATTCTTGTTTTTGCTTTCTCTCTCACAAAAGAACTTGTTTTTGAAATTAGTGTTTGGTTTGGGTTTTGCATTAGTCAATTCGTACAAAGGAACAACCTAATATCGGAATCCAAACTTCGGTATCCGATCCTCATTCGTGAGGAATCCACATTAGCTCGCACAACAAACCAAGTGGATCAATCTCCATCAGCTCGTTCTTTCTTCTCTAACAAATCATCTCGGTCTCTCAATGCTATGGTAAAACCTCCCTCACTGCTCGCTCTTCGCTGGTCGCCCTATAAGAACAAGGCGTTTAATGTCATTTTCGGTGGCTAAATCACTCAAATCAGTCGCTCCTACCTTTCCATCCGACGCACCAACCAATCATAGAAAAGACAAAAGGTAACTAGAGGATAGTTTTTCCTAACTTAAGTTATAGATATGTTAGAGGACGCTCACTGAGCCACCATTCTACATTAAGTTTGGTCTTATTTATGTATGTGTTTATCTTAAAATTAGTAGGTTCTCCATTAATTTGGGAAGTTCAGACAACTTAAGGAAGTTAAGTAGTCAACGTTACACTTTAGCTTTACAAGATGAGGTTTGGCTGTTTTGCATTCATTTGAAACATTTTAGAATATATATATATATATATATATATATAGTGAATGCGTGAGTTTAATTAATATTATTAGGTTTACATTAATTAATTTTTCTGGAATATATGATTTATTGTATTCACTACTAATATAAATATATTAAAAACCGTTTTTATAATTGTTTCTCTAGTATCATATGTATTTAAATGTATATTATCAATTTATATAAGGATTTTTAGTAATTTAAACCCTCAACTAAAGATTAATCGTAAAATAAACACTCAACTAAAATCATGTAAAATAAACCCTCATCTTTATGTCCGTTAATATTTTTAGCCCCTCTGTAACCTTTATCGTCATCGTTAACGTTTCTCCGTCGAAGTTAACGATAAAGGTTACGGAGGAAAACATTAACGGACATAAAGATGAGGGTTTATTTCACAGGATTTTTAGTTGAGGGTTAGTTTTACGATTGATCTTTAGTTCAGGGTTTAAATTACTAAAAAATCCTAATTATATTTATCTTAAGAGACTAATTAAAAGTCAGCGATAATGCTGCTCTAAGAACTAAGAGAAACCGTTAAACTCTTAACTGCAATTTAACGTTTTTTAATCTTTAAAAAAATCATTTTTATATATTACTGTGTTCAAAAAAAATTTTCTTGCTGTTAGATAAAAATAATTTGATCTTTTAGTTTCATAAACATTGAATTTTTTTGTCCCTTCCCAATTTGTTTTGTCTTTACTCTAGGGCCTAGGTTATCCTTGCGTAGCACAGACAAAACTAAGGCGTTTAGTTTCCACCTAGAAGAAGATGGATGTTATGACCAGCCATAAGGTGTTAGAGAAACCTTCTACGTATTTACATGTCTACTGCGCTCCTCTTTCACCACACTCAAAGCTTGTAGCTCTTCCATTAACCTTTCATACTCACTTTTAACCTTCTCCAGCTCACTGCTTAGATTCATGGCCTGCAAGTAGACAAAAGACCCAAACTGTATCACGATGTAAATCAAGATCGCCTTTACAATCATTTCTTTCGAACTCATTATCATATATCCTATTCTGCGAAATATGGAGGAACCTCATGGAGAGATAGTCCATCGAAGAATGGAATTGCCATTAACCAACTCCATAACTGATTGGTAAATAGTATTTAAATAAAACAGAAGACAACACTCAAGGAGATATGCTATATTAGCTCCTTTAGAGGTTGGGATTTAGCAGGAACAAGGGCAAATCAAAATCACTGAAGTAAATCAAAGAGACGAGTAATAAGAAAAAGGTTGTTTATGTCCTAAGAACGTACCTTGACTTCAAGATTTTGACTTCGCACCTTGTGGTCCAACCATCTGAGTATCATAAAGATTATCAATTTATGGCACAAATCACAAACAAACGCAGAATTTGACAAATATATGGTTTACAACTTACTTTGCTCGGAGCTTCTTGTTTTCTTCCATCAACTTGACAATTTCACTATCTTGCGACTGATTAGCAGATCCTCGAATGAACTTCAGAGAATGTGCACAATCAATGAAATTAGAGAAACGGAATGGGCAGAAGTAGCTACAACCTAATTTTACTATCACGTTTCTGTGTGGGGCACATGTGCATCAATGCATGGGATATATATATCATTCATATATGGGAAATGCTATATCTACTAGTACAATATAAACAATGATCAGATGAAACCCAATATCCACACTTTTTGTATGCATTTTCTGGGTACTGGGCGAAGTCATGGGTTAAACCTGTTCTTTCTTTTTTTTGTAACACCGGGTTAAACATGTTCAACGGGATTTTTTTTTTTTTTTTAAAAGAGTGGAGAAACATATGTTAGCTACCTGTTCAACCCGAATATGCCCCGGGACAGTAAAGCCAGCACTTCCCACCTTTCTTCTTGACGCTGCACTTGCAACAAGATCAGGATGTTCTTTCCTCTTCTCCAACACCACTGCAACAATAATGCAAACGTATCAGCATCAACGATGGTTCGGGGAACGCTGGAAGAGGGAATATAGTACAAAATTTCAATGATATTGCGCATTGATTTGTTCTATTCAACTTTTTTAACGTATGTGAAATGAAATTGTTGCAATGTCTGTATAGAGCCTTTGCAGCGCTATCACTTTGACGCTTCTTAAAATGGCACAATCCTGCACTAATCCAGGGGTTAGAGCAGTCGATTATTTAGAACTCTAGTTTTGGTGTAGTCAAAGATCCAAGTATGATCCCACTTTCTTCACGGTTTAACTCTTCGTAGCATTTTACCTGGCTCAGCTGAAACTCTAGGGAGAGATGTCAAGTTTGTGTTAGGAAAAGCTGCTGGGAAGCCTGGAGGAGGGTTTATTGTTTGTCTAACACTATATCCAGCAGAATTCTTCTGGAGCATGTTGACATCTGGCCTACCGCCAGATGGTGCATTTTGGGGCACCTTAAGACGAGGCTTCTTAGTATCTTGATATCCAATCAACACACAATGGCAATTCCTGTCAAAGATTACCAATCATTTGAAACAGTAAGAAACACAGTTACAGAACAAGATATGTATCTACTTTGGTGACTGAATAGATAAAAGTAGCAACACAACAGCCACCAAAAATAATTAGGATTAAGAAATTACCAATACTCCATTGTCATTTCCTTTAAACGGTTTTCAAGTTTCTGAAGAAGGACCGTTTTCTCAAAATCCTGCTTGTTATGGGTTGGTTCAACAAAATTAGCTTCTAGAGCACCTGCAAAACCACAGAAATTAACATAAATTCACTCATCAGAGAGAACTGTGCCAAAAACAACCAAGACAGTAGGAACTCTACTGTTTTATTGATTCATCCGTTTTGCAGCTTCTTACCAACAATTCCTCTTCCTTTGCTGTTTGAGGTGCTCACGACCTGCCAAAATGGCTGAAAGGAGCAAAACGAAGCATACAAAGTCACAATAATATACAGGATTTGTGATTTAAAAAAAACTTGACAGGATACTGCGGTCTTTAGCTGTGGTGAAAAAAAAAATTGTAGCAATTTTGAATGTAAATATAAAATATGTTAAGTAGATATTGTATGCATGAAAGTATCAGTATAAACTATAAAGAGGGCCAGCGACTTTTAGACACTTCTTCCAGGAGTTATATATGGCACAGCCGTGCAAACAAGGATGCAACAAATTATTAAAATATTATCCTGGTATATGATAATTCTCTTTTCTATTGACTGTGAGCTAACACATTTAACATTTCAAAACTCACCATTATTAAGCGGTTTTTGTGATAAACGCAGAACCCACTAAGGTTTACTTTGGGAGCTTCTTTCAGAAATCCAATTGTTGTTACAACTTCACCCTGCTCATTGAACCACGAGATTGGAATCTTTATTAGGGAAATTACAATTACGAAGTACTAAAAGAAGTCCTGATATTTTGCGCACCTCTTCACGTCCAGCAACATGAGGCTTATACAAGATGTACTGCGGATGCTTGAGATCATCAGCAACATTGTGCTGCTGGACAACCTTACCACGCAACACAATCTTGAAAGCCTGAGGAATCCGCAAGTATAGTATGGAAAGGTAAACCTGCAAAAAGGTATCAGCAGCGGAATTTATAAACACAGTTTCCCTTAATCTGTCTACCTGTATTATATTACGAGTATTCATGAGTACATTCATGCATACATGTATGGTTCAATATTAAAGTGTATGCTCCTTGCACATTAACATAAGCATAAACAGTTCTCAACATATTGACCAAAAGAAATAGAAGCTTACACGAAGAGAGTAGGAAAACCGGGTTGCAATATGATCATTTGTAATCTTACATCCAGTTTTTTTAATGTTTCCTTCAATGAGAATATCCTGTAATAAGCAAGGAACAAAACAAGTTCTCAATCAAATGATAAAACTTGGCAATGAAAAGAAGATCAGAGCAAGAACGATAAACAATATTAACCTCTGCAGCCGAGTCAAAGTCTAATTCCAATTTAGCATCGCTGTTGAGCCATAAATTATAGATAATAACCTTTGTCCCATGTGATCCAATGTCGTCAAACTGCCAGAAGGAAAAAAGAAGAAGCATGAAGTTATAAGTGGAACTTATAGCTCAAAAAAGCTTAACGAATAGTATCATAACAGTGAAATATCCGACTCATAAATCTCAAAGTTTTAACCAAGTCACCCGTAACTATACAGATTGTAAACAACATGGGTTGCACGGAGAAATTTTGTAAAAGAAGACTTGCCTGTTGCAAAAGTTCTGCCTCTGTTGAAAATGGAGACCATTCTAGTAGAATGGAGAGACTGGATATGAAATGTTCTCGATCTTGCAATGTGACAAATTCGCTAGTTGATGCCTTATACTCGTAATCCAACTGGTTATTCAGAAGCCTACGCAGTTAGATTACAGAAAACAAGGTGCATTTTGTATGTGTGAGGGAAGAAGACTCACAATGGGAACAACTATTCTATCATGGCCAGTACGTGTCAGGTACGTATAAGAAAGAAGTCCTATACTTTGTGTCCATGTTCTAGCCATAAAGAAAAGAGAAAAATTCAGCAAATTGGAAAATGAATGATTAATGGAGATTAACCAACAACTGCCACTTACTGGTTCTTAAAATGGCGGCTGAAAACAATAACATCTGCTCCAAGTCTCATTGTGCTGGTCTTGAAACCATTACCATCTAAAATGAATCATAACGATGAATGAGATACAGAATCATATATTTTACAGCAAAATCATAAATAGAGATATGTGTTGCAGAATCATAACTAAAGATATGATTTCGAAGAACAAAGAGAAAGATTCATACATCTTCCAATGGCTGAATCCGATTTCTTATCTGAGAATCCGAAACCCATGCAATGCCGCATTGCCTGAGGATCCATCCCACCACCATCATCTGAAAATTTAATGCAACTATGATCAGAAAATTCTTGCTTTTGCATGCTTCCTTAGTGAAATAAGGCGGAACTTAACCCAAAAAAACATGCAAAATTACCTTGAATTAGCAATGCTGGTGTACCATCCCTTGGATGTGTGGTTTTATCTACAATGACAAAAGTGGCCCCATTTTGGATCTATAGGGTGATAAAGATACAGGGCACAAAACATATCAATAAATTGTCATTCAGAACTTTCAAAATTATCAACTAATATTTAGGGCACGCTTCCACCTCGATGAAACAAAAGAAAAAATCGTCAGAAAGTGAAGCGCCTGGGTTCCGGAATGGACAACTTCACTATCGAGAAGAATAATCTTATACGACTATATTAAGTACTTTAAGTTCCGCAACAATTTCGGTTTTGCAAAGACATTGAGATGCATATAAACAAACGTTCTAAAGAATCTTATTCAAACATTTGAAATGAATCAAAAGAAAAGACGTACCTCATCAACAGCATTGTCAAGCAGTTCCGCAACAGCTGCACGTAGAGAAAACCAGATAAGTCTTGTTAAAGCTATTGAACAATGTTTGCTAGCCACATACCATAAAGGGGGGAAATCATGATTGCATACCACCAAAGGCCCATTTATGTGAAGTAGCATTGGAGTGAAGGAACATAGGATGCACATGAAGATAATTTTTCCCAGCTGCGAAACACATATCAAGAACAATAAATAAAACGCTTCCACTCTATACAGAAAAACCCCTGGAATCAAGGTAAATGAAACGATGCTTCTCTTCCGTGTATAACTCAAAAAAATTATAAGTAGCATCCAGAGAGAGTAACGACCAACACAACCAAGTAAAAGAGAAAGACAAAAGCATCATACTTGGCTGCTGAGACTTTGAACTCAGTTCGTCGTTGTAGCTCCCGGCTTTCCAAAATTGCCTACAAACAGGAGCAGGGCATATGGTAGACGCTGAAGAAGTGACACCGGCATCTTCAGGTGGCGTTCGAACCTGATCAACCACACTAGCGCTGCTCTGCGCACCGAATGATCCCCTATTCTCTTCCGAATCTTGAGGTAGAGATTGATGATGCCCTTTGGAACCGTAACGGTGCTCGGGTTTAACAACCAGAGCATCATGAGAAACGTTTAAACTTGTGTTGTTGTTGCTCATCTCCTTTATCTGCAAACGGATTTCATAGTCATATCATAATCACAGTTCATAGATTCCAGAAATCGATATTTCGTTCGTGTATTCGAAGAATGACCTAGAAAATTAAAATTTAGGGGAATAGCAAATCATCACAAAGGCTTTGTGTGAGCGAGAGAGAGAATAGTCGCTAGGAAGGATTTGAGTTTACCTGACAGTAACTCTCATACAATTCGACTGTTACTTTCCTTCGCGACCACAGTGTGCGGCGACGATGTAAACAGAGCAGGATAAGATAATCAAACAACAATGGAGATCGGCGGGGGTATAGTGATTACCAATCCGGCGTCGCTTTGACCTAAAACTTCTTGTGGAATTTTGATTTTCACGGCGTTGAGAGTTAAGGAGTTAGTTATCCCGTAAAATTGATCCCGTCAAAACAAGGCCGCGATACGGAGAGAGAATTCAATAAATTGAGATCTGCGACTGAGAGAGAGAAGAGTCGAATCTGACGCGGCGGAGGAGAGATCTTGAGAAGGGAGACTGGGAATTTGGGGGAGGGAAGGGTTTGAGACTTCTAGAGGAAGCTCTTGAACGGGGGAAAAACAATGTAGAGCCACAGCTATTATGCTATTCCTTCTGTTAATGTTTCTACTCTACGCCTAAAAAATTAAAATCAAGTTGACCAAAAATACAAAACTAATATATACTATAAATTTTGTGATTAAAATTTCTAATAACTTAAATTAATATTAATTTCATCATAAATTATTATTTTAATTTTATAGTTTATTATTATTAACTAATAAAATGCCAAAAAACTATAAAATCTAAACTAACAATTTTTATAGATTTTAAGACTAAAAAGAGATTAATAAAAACATGAACGGTAAATAAGGAGAGGGACAAAATGTGTGAACGTAAGAGCAACATTATTGCTAGGACACAAAATTGAGTCCTTAACATATTTAATTGATTTTTTGTCCTTAAGAGACATTGGTAAGGACAATCACATAATAAGTAGATTATTGCTAGGACATTTTAAGTTTCTTAGTAAATTCATTATTTATTTTAATAAGTAATGACATAAAATAGAAGTTAAAATAAAACATATTAAAGAGAATTTTAACAATAAAATTGAAACATAAGAAAATTATTGAATAACCGAACTGCAAACAAAATCCGAGCTCAAATAGACACCATAAGATTAAAGTCAACCCACAAAACCAACAAACAAACATGTTTAACAGAGTTTTACTTTATACTAAAAGCACAGCAAATGACTCATCTCTAAACATAGCACATTCAAATCTTTAAGAAGCATGTAAAAGATAAACACAAGTCTGAACAACATAGGGAGTCTAAGCCACACCAACGCTTAACTTTCTCTTCCAAGTGCTCAAGACCTCCGGATCTCCTTCGTTGGAGCATACACACACAACAATGGTGATGACATCCCATCTCCAACCACGTTGATGGCAAACAAGTCCCCGATGCGCATTTGTTATCATGACGAACTTCCTCCACCCTTTGATGTAGTAGAAGCCTCCGATTCGCTAAATCTCAATGCCACAATCCACGGCTTTCCGCCTATGTTCACTAGAGTAGCCTCCTTGCATTGTTTGTTCAGAGCCTTACAGCATGTTGCGTCCACAGGAAGAGCCTAAGACAAACCAAAGTCAACACACACACAAATTTCAAATCAAATGTTAGAAACTAAACACTCACCAGCTTGTCTTCTTCGACATTAGTTTCGTGGACCTCAGCACGAAACCGTAGTCCCATGAGTAAGCGAAGCTGGGACATTAGGTGCTGTGTACTGAATGTCACAGCAACTAGGACCGAAGGGACTCACATGGAAGACCATCTCGCCGAAGTTTGAAGATCACTATGTCTCCAACTCGAAGGTCATGCTCTCGTGAACTCTTTCCAACCGCGTGTGAGTCTCCTCTCCTCTGAAGCACTTCCCATGTTTTGTCTATGGCGCCCGATCGAAGTGTCCATCTGTTTCCGGTGGTGTTCCCGTGGATGTGCCTCGAGAAAGGCAATGGGTATGTTCTCATGACATACCAAATGCAAAACAAATATCAGATCATCTAATTACCACACTATCATAAGACAAATAGGGACTGTGTGCTTACCAAGCCAGTCTGGAACCCGGGAAGGAAAGGCTGAAAGAAATGAGGTTGATGAGAGTGTGCCATCTGCAATAAAGACAGAAATAAGATAATGGAGAATGAATGAGCTATGTCGATGGTTTAATAGCTAAATCTAATTAACTCAAATGCAAAGAACACATTAGGACTACTACTGAATCGACACGATAACATCACATATATCAGTAAATGAAAACAGAACATCATTCTACAATTGAAATCTCATAATCTATACGATAACTAAATAGCAAAGCAAGTAAAGCAAAGCAACGATTAAAACAGAACATTCCTTGCAAATAATAACACTCTCCTACCGAATCCAGACACAATACAAAGTCCTATCTATTGAGACAACCGAATCCAGACACAAGATTAACAATCATATCATCTCAATTGTTGTTTTCTTAACTTAACTATTTAATTAGGTAAACAACAAATAACAACCATAATCAAACGGATTACCAATCATATCATCTCAATTGACATCCTACGGATCTCGAATGGAAGAGGAACGCATACCTTTTGGTTCGAAAATGGAGGAGAATCCAAGGATGTCGACCGTGGAGACAACAGATCGGCCTCGTCTTGCGAACTAACCGAGACGACCTCCTTTGCGGCGAGAAATTGTCGAGATCGTTTCCACAAAAGCTTCGCCGTCGAGAGTGAATCGAGAGAGGAAGAGGCCGAAATGAAACCAAATGGCGACACAAACCCTAGACAACTACGACTCCGTTTCGCAAAAAATGCCAGCTGGCCCGTAAGGACGGAAAATAGATGTCCCGTATTAAGGCCCGTCCTTTATTTTCTCTCATTTTTTCGATTTTCTTTTAATCCCAAAATACCTAAGGACGAGCCCAAGGACGGGCGATAATCATGCTCTAAGGCCTGAATCTATGTCCTATATATCTTATTAGGTAAGAGATCTAGTTATATATATAATTTTTTTACATAAATAATTTGAAATATTTATTAAACCAGTGTACATTTCACAAAAGTTTAAAATTTGATTTTGTTCTAAGACCCAGAAAAATGTTGAATCGACCCTGAATAAAAACAGAGAAGCGAACAAAATTGAGGTTAATATATTCATAGAATTACTGTTAAAAAAAATAATATATATATATATATATTCATAGAATTAACGAAGAAGAGCAGGTTTTGATGCTAGTTTAGAGTAACATATGAAATTTTCCATTAACTTAGACTAATCTTGATTTTATAAATTAAATTAAATTATTATTTGAAATTTATAGATTATTAGTGTTAACTAATAAAATATAAAAAATTGATTATTTTGTGATACAAAATGAAATTAATGAAAAACATGAAGGGATAGTAAGGTGAAAGGCAAATGGTGTGAACGTTTCTGAATTCGAATATGTGTTCTCTGTAACTTTTTTGTATCATGTGTTCTCTGTAACTTAAAAGTTAAGAAATCTGGTGATATATATATATGTTGTTTTCTTAACTTAACTATTTAATTAGGTAAACAACAAATAACAACCATAATCAAACGGATTACCAATCATATCATCTCAATTGACATCCTACGGATCTCGAATGGAAGAGGAACGCATACCTTTTGGTTCGAAAATGGAGGAGAATCCAAGGATGTCGACCGTGGAGACAACAGATCGGCCTCGTCTTGCGAACTAACCGAGACGACCTCCTTTATGCAGAAATTGTCGAGATCGTTTCCACAAAAGCTTCACGAGAGTGAATCGAGAGAGGAAGAGGCCGAAATGAAACCAAATGGCGACACAAACCCTAGACAACTACGACTCGTTTAGCAAAAAATGCCAGCTGGCCCGTAAGGACGGAAAATAGATGTCCCGTATTAAGGCCCGTCCTTTATTTTCTCTCATTTTTTCGATTTTCTTTTAATCCCAAAATACCTAAGGACGAGCCCAAGGACGGGCGATAATCATGCTCTAAGGCCTGAATCTATGTCCTATATATCTTATTAGGTAAGAGATCTAGTTATATATATAATTTTTTTACATAAATAATTTGAAATATTTATTAAACCAGTGTACATTTCACAAAAGTTTAAAATTTGATTTTGTTCTAAGACCCAGAAAAATGTTGAATCGACCCTGAATAAAAACAGAGAAGCGAACAAAATTGAGGTTAATATATTCATAGAATTACTGTTAAAAAAAATAATATATATATATATATATTCATAGAATTAACGAAGAAGAGCAGGTTTTGATGCTAGTTTAGAGTAACATATGAAATTTTCCATTAACTTAGACTAATCTTGATTTTATAAATTAAATTAAATTATTATTTGAAATTTATAGATTATTAGTGTTAACTAATAAAATATAAAAAATTGATTATTTTGTGATACAAAATGAAATTAATGAAAAACATGAAGGGATAGTAAGGTGAAAGGCAAATGGTGTGAACGTTTCTGAATTCGAATATGTGTTCTCTGTAACTTTTTTTTGTATCATGTGTTCTCTGTAACTTAAAAGTTAAGAAATCTGGTGATATATATATATGTTATTTTATTTACTTACATACATAATTAATTTTATTAAATCATAGTAAATTTTAAAAGTTAAAAAAAAAATTGTCTTAAGATCCATTAAAATGTTGAACCGACCACGAATAAAAGCAAAGAAGTGAACAAAATTGAGGTTAATATCTTCAGGGAATTAAAGAAGAAGAGCAGATTTTGATGCATGTTTAGTGCAACGTTTCCATCAGATGCTACACTTGTCTTTCCTTTGGTCACAAGTCACAACACATACATTTGTGTATGTGTGGATATATCTTAGTCAAAAGCACATTTGATTCATACAACTGAGATGCCGGAGGATATAAATTGGTGAAGTATCCATAAATTTTGATTTGACTGGTTATCCATTTCAATTCGAACAGAAAACTTATAATATTTATAATTCCATGAAGCAAAATAGATACTAAAATATAATATTCGTGAAAAACAAATTAAGTCACAAATAATAATATTTTAGGAAGATATATTCGATCCATTTATGCATATATATACACATAAAGAATTCTATATATTATATAAATATTATATTTATGTATGTTTACAATATTTTATTTATCAAACTTATTACTTTAGTTATTAAAGTTTTCAAGAAGTAAATAAATTTTTAATAAAATATTATTATTTTATCTTATTTTAGATTTTTTTAAGAAAAAAAAATCATTTCCATGAATCACATCGAATATCTAATTAAAATATAAAGTTTTCAGAATATCAGAACACACCGAACATCCAAATAGGTACAAATCGAATTAGATCAAATAATTGATTATTTATACGAAATAAATTAGATTACAAATATTTTCAAAAACTTAGATACTTGATTCGTATTCAAGCCCTCCCCTATTAGGGGAGAAATATTACATCTTCGTTTCGTTTAGACAAATCTATTAGTGTTACGTGTAGTTAGTTATAGTTATTGTCAAATCTTATCCACCGTATATTGTGATCATATGAACCTCATACATGTTATAAGCAATTTCATACATAATTCTTCTCGTTAATAGTACATTTTAAAACTGAAAATTACATAAGTAATTTTATACATCAGTTTTAATTTATAAGTTTTACGTGCAAAAGCATCAATACACACGACTACGTTGGGAATGAATGCATTGACCTGCATTTTCAATGTGAAGATTTTTTTTTTTCTTCTTTTTTGCAGAAGCATTGACAATTTGCTTGGGTTTTTTCTACAAAACATTTTTTGTTCTTTTGAATTCACTTTCTATTTATCTAATACTACTAAATGATGCATATATATATGTATATGAGTATGTAATAATTTACTTTGTGAAAGTTATGTATACTAACTTTGTAGTTTATTTTTGACATTATTTTGAATGTTTCTTTTACATACAATAATCTTTTTGTAAATAAATGTTTATGCACCATGATGCATGGTTTTTTGGTTGAGGGACGACTTATACGGTTATACCATTCATTTCACTGGCTTGATATGTTTCCTGAAGTTGCTTTATAGTATTTTCTACATGTACCAGACTGGTTACAGAAAAAGCAGTACAGTCCTTGGTTCCTAACAAGTTACCACTCCTTTCAAGAGATATTAATCAGAGCCTTTGTTTTGTGTTGTATTACGAGATTATAAATATGTAATTACGTAACGAAGAAGGTAAGCTATTCAACCTAGAAATCATTGTTTGTTGAGCATTTTATTATAATCACAACACAACTTAAATTTTGACACTACCACACTCTAGTCTCTAGTCTCCTCATCTGCCATTAGAACACTGGCACTCAAGAAGGGAGGCTGTCTCGGAGAATCAAACTTACAATCTTTATTCTTTAACATGTAGACTATCTCAGACATCGACGGTCTCAACTCTACTGAAGACTGAACACACAGCAATCCGATTTGAAGAACCTTCAAGGCCTCTTCCTCTGTGAACATCCCTTTTAACCGTGGATCCACCGAGCCTTTTAGAGTGTCTGCTTTGAAATGTTCCCATACCTATCCCACACAACATCCCAATAAGAGCACAATACAAAGCTTAACTATTACTGTGTGTATTTTGTCAACATCCATCGAGATGAAACATTCGTCTTTACCCCCAAATTTTAAGAATCTATTGTATATAGGTCGTGTAGCTCCCAAATTGTCGATTTTATTTTATTAAAATTAACTTAAAAACGCTTATGGCTTCTTAAATCTCCGACCCAATTAAAAAAAAACAGAGCTTACTTACAGAGTGTAAAACCGAGCTTGTTCCTTGCGAGAATGCATTGTTTTTCTTCCCTGTTGCTATCTCAATGATAAGAACTCCATATGCGTAGACGTCAGCTTTCTCTGTCAGTTGGCCTTTGATTAGATACTCAGGAGCCAAATAACCCCTACAGTTCCCAAAAAACAACATCAAATTCTATACTCTAGTTTTTGAAACGTGCATTGGTTGAGAGGTACACACACACTCACAATGTTCCAGCGATTCCAGTATTGGTTTGAGTTTTGTCGGTGCCTAATGAACGTGCCAGTCCAAAGTCAGCTATCTTGGGACTCAGGTTTTGATCAAGGAGAATGTTGCTGGTTTTAATGTCTCTATGGATGATTTTCACTTCGGATCCTCTGTGAAGGTATTCTAAACCTTCTGATATTCCTATAATGATGTTAAACCGTTGCTTCCAGCTCAATATGTGAACTGTATTCTTCACTGCAATATCAAAAACAAAGTCAGTTCACATGATTGATTGTTTGTTTTATAAAAAGATGTTTTGCAACTTACTGAAGAGGATTTGATCTAGGCTTCTATTGTGAACATATTCATAGACAAGAAGACTCTTTGGACCTTCGATGCTGCAACCAAGTAGTCTCACAAGGTTCTTGTGTTGAACTCCGCTGATCAGATTCACTTCGTTGAAGAACTGATCCGCCCATTCACGAGTGTTGACGAAGAGTTCCTTGACTGCGACGACTCTGCCATCTGGGAGAATCCCTTTGTACACAGAACCTGCCCCTCCTTGGCCTAGTTTCATCGAGTCGTGGAAAGACTCCGTCGCCTTCTCAAGCACCTCGTATTTGAAATTGGAGCACGATGGTATTTGAGCTAGAGCAAAGTAAAGATCACGGATCAGAACACGGTTTCAAGAACCAAGAAACCACATATTACATTAGCTGATCAAGTACCTTTTCTTTCCCTTGAAAACCGTCTGGAACTGATGAAAGCACCAAGAGAAGTAAGAATGGACAATGAAACCGCAGCAACTGCTAGTTTCATAACATCTTGATCACTCAAGTCCGGTAAGTACGATGACTTTATAAAGCTTCCCTCATCTGAACAAGAAAGAACACACAAAGTCTAATAAGCGATCAAAACCAGTGTGTGCTAAAGGAACATTTGTACTCGATCCATAAAAATTTGTATTTTACAAAAAAAATAAAAATAAATAAATAGCAATAGAGATTTTTTTTTTTTTTTTTTTGCAAAACTGTAATGATCTCAACAATGTTCATTATAATAACGTTACATACCATCGTCAGGTTGTACAGCAGCATTGTCAAAAAACTTATGTATAGAATACTTCAAGTAACACCCTGTAAAGAAAGCTCTAGCTTCATGACTTGCACAAGCCCTCAAGCTCGACCTAGCATTAACCAAACAATCTCTACACGAGTTACCATCAAGTCTCTGCCAACACTGAGCCAGAGCGTAAACCCCGGGGCTCCCACCGGAGCTACTCACCGAAGCTGCACCAAAGCCTCCGTTTTTAACAGCTTTAAGCGTCGCATTCACAAAAGCATCGTCAAGATCTGTCCAGAATTTATCGACAACGGGTCCCGTTCTCTTGCATCTGGTTCGGTCGAATCTCGGATCGACGGACTCCTCCGAGAAGTCTCGAGTATCGAACCGTAAGAAGCAGTCGTCGCCGTGGACACGACCGGAGCTGGAGCTCGAGCATGTCTCCTCGAGCTTTTGTCTGCTCTCGTTGAAACAGTGGCGACAGTGGGAAACGGAGAGGTCTTGGCGGCACTGTAGGAACACGTAGATCGGTGGAGATACGTCGGTGAAGGAAGACTCGGCGTAGAGTTTGTGTTTGGTTATGAGTTCGTTGACGGAAGACATCGCTCGGAGGAAATCGACGTGGCGTCTAGGGTTTACGAGTTGTTGGTCTTTAGGTTGACAGAAGAGGAGAGGCTTCGAAGCCACCGTCGTTAATAGCAGGAGGAAGGAAACCCACGTGAGGAAATGAGCGATGGAGACATTAAGTTGCATCAGAAAACGAGGAGTCTCCAACACGGCGGCGCGTGATCATGAAACGGGCAGAAGAAGAAAGGGGTGTTTTCATATGCAATTACGCAGCTTCTGGTTACAACAATGGAGAATAACATCGATGAGTTGGTTTCAAATCCTCTGTTATCACTTTTTCTTCTTCTTCTTAATTCCACTCCAACTCCGCCGTGTCTCTCTATCTCGGCAACGGTGGGTGGAAAGAGTAGTGTAGATAGACAGTTTCTCGAGATAAGAGAAGACGGGAGAAGACGTTTTGGTAACACGTCAATCTCAATCTTTCTGCAGTTTTCTGGTTCATCTTGAGCTTTTGACAGATTGAAAATCTCTGTTTTTTTTTTCGTTTTGCTCGCTGGCTTATTTTTGGATTCCGACAAGAGACAGAGAGGTTTTGTTTTGTCTTGTGCACTACGTTTGTCTTAATTTAGGGTTTGCTTCACCTAATTGTCTAACGGAAGAGCTATCTAATTTTAGCGCCATTTTTTATTTATTTTATATATATTCCAATGAGTTTTTCAATATATATACTTTTAACCAGAGTTTTTCAATATCAAAATAATCATAAGTAACTAAAATCTCTATAATATTAAATGAGAAGTCAGTTTCCTACGTGTCGCACTCACGTTAACTCTCACATTGGTTGATTACTATGATATCCTTAATGAATTAAAAAATTATATTAAAACAATATTATTAATTTTTTATTTAAATTACTTTTTAATATTTTCCAAATAACATAAATAATAAAAAGGAAATATTCTAAATTTTAAAAAGAGAATTTAAAAACGAAAATATATGTATAAATAATATGATTTCATTAAAAAGGAAAGTTCACAAAATAGTAATATTCCATTTTTAAATATTTTTAAATAACATAAAATATATTAATATACTTTCTTTATATTTATATTTTCACAAATAATTTTGATATTAGAAAAACAAATATTATTGATTTTAAAACATAATTTTAAACAGTACAACAATATATATTTTCACAGTAACAGAAATATTTTTAATATATTTATCTATTTTTTAGATAATTACATAAAATAAATAAGTAACATAAACAGATATATGTTTTATTGAATAAAATATTTTATAATTAGTATTATTGAAATGTTATTTGTATTTTCTTATATTTCTTTGACCATAATATCTTTCAATTACAGCAAAAAATATCTATAAATTTTTTTTACTTATATAATAAGATTTCTCAAATACAATCACAATCTTTTACTACTTATTTTTAAGAGATATTAAAAAATGAAAAATAAATTTTAACAATAAACATCTTTTGATCAAATAACAAAATATTTTAAAATCATACTATACACTTTAATGAGGTAGATATATTATATTTTACATTATTGAAATTATATGTTTTCTTAATATTAAATTTTCTTTTAAATTTTATGTTTTTATGTTTTTGGAAATTAATATAACCGTAACCAAAAGGCATAAAATCATTTATAATTTATAAAAATATTTTAGTTATTGTAAATATTGATATGTGTTCATGAGCTTCTAATAACGTATCAATTACTTATTATGTAACTTTCTATAGATCATCGTTTTATTTTCTAATTTCTTTTTTAAATCAAAATTTAATTTGATATATATATATATATATATTATAAAAATACATGCACATTTAAACGATAAATAAAATTAATTTGACTTGACTTAATTATAATAAAAATAATTATACCTTAGTTTGAATTTGAAAGAATATATGTAACTTAAGATACTCACAACATGAGTGACTCGACTAATCCAATTTATATCTAAAATCATAGATTTAAATATAATAAGAAAATATAATTTTATAATAATAATAATAATTTATTTTATAACTATAAATTATAAGATGACTCAAAACACCTTAAAAAATGAAAATAAAATATTAAGCAACTGTTTTAATTTAGTTCTTTTGTAAAATTTATATATATGCATGAGATTGCAGAATATTATCATTATATTAATTTACGTAATTTGGAACCAAACACTTTAGTTTATTTTTTAATTTTATTCTAAGCACAATATATCTTAAGTTATAAATAATCTTTCTAAAAATATATTTACATATCTAAGACAAAAACCAACCTAATGCAAATAAGAAAATTAGTCAAAATTTTAAGATATTTTGAATGAAATTTTTTATAATTGAACTCAGAGAAATATATGCAACCTAATATATCCAAATGATAACTAAACTGGTTGTAAAAACAACAAAACCGACTAGATATAACATATCTAAAATTATATGTCTAATTAAAGTAATATAAATTATTAATATAAATTATGCATAAAACTATAAATTAATTTAAAATTAAAATTAAATAGCAATCAATTATTATAATATATATTTACTTTATAAATATTTATACCCGTGCATGAGCACGGGAAAATCACCTAGTAAAAGAGTAAAGGAAATGCGTATCTCTTAAATAAGATATTTAAAAGCCGATTCTTAGCTTTTTTAGTTAAAAATTAAGAGACGGTTTCTTATATTCCGTTAAAAACTCTACCCTAAGAGCATATTTATTGGAGGTCTTTTAGGTTGGGTCTCTTAGAGTAATATAAGTAATACGTTGATATTTTTTTATTTTACATTTATGTTGGTTTTTCTCTAAAATATATAAATATATTTTAGTGGGATAATACAATAAACATGCTCTAAGGGCATAATTAATGCAGATTTCTTATGGAGGGTCTCTTATCGAAAATAAGAGACAGTCTTTTAGTTTTTTCTAGTTAAAAGCTAAGAGACTGTCTCTTATTTTCGCTAAGAGACCCTCTCTAAGAGACATGCAATAATCATGGCCTAAGAACCTCCATCAAACATACTCTTAGAGCATCTCCAAGAAGAAACCTCATTTTGAGGGTGGAGAATCCTCAAAATAAGGGTTTGAGGGTGTGATACTCCAAGAAGAAACTTCAAATTTATCTTTGAAATTTTATATAATTTGCATCTTAGTCCTCAACTTTAATATAAATTAATTACAATCTTTAAACTTTATATAGATAAATAATACATACACATTAAAATTTTGAAATACAATATTTATAAATACAATTTTATTATAACACAAAAATATATAAAGTAATAACATAAAATCCACATTAATTCATAAAAATAAAAATACAAATCATTCACTATTGTTATTTACATAGTGCTTATATATATGATCAATTAACCATTTCGAAGTAAAAAGTGAGTTTCTTGATTTTTTATCTGAAGATTACGAGTTATAAACTCTTCAAGTCGAATATCTATATAAGATTTAGTTGAATATTAAAGTGAAATATAGTTATAAGGCTTAAAGTGATAAAAAAATAGTATTAATACAATTATATATAAGTTAGAAATTATAAGGAGTAAACTGAAAAGTAAATAGTGTTTTGAGGGTCTGAATAGTGAAACCTCAAATTTGAGGGTTCACTATTCAAGCCCTCAAAATTTGAGGGTTTGAAGGTCTCTTGGAGAACCAAAAACCTCAAAATTTGAGGGTTTGAGGACCTTTTGGAGATGCTCTTAGAGTATCATCAATGGGGTCTCTTCCCCAAAGCTCTCAAAGAAAATAATAATATAAAAGAGATAAAGCAAGAGAGAGGGAAGAAAAAGTTTAGAAAATAGCCTCATTTGAGAACATGTTCTGATGTTTTTTTATAGTACTTCTCTCCTCTTTACCTCATTTTAATTGGTTTAGAAAAACAAAAATATACTAGATAACTAAAATAATATTTTTGAGAGCTTTAGATAAAGCTTACTGATGCTCTTATGTATACTCGGTCTACACCATTAGTCTCTTTGTTTTCTGCAACTCTAAATCAAAATATAATAAATATATTATTATAATAATTACGAGTGTTTTACGAGAGTTTTTTTTTTGAAAAAAACGAGTCTCTCAATTATTTTTTAATATTTAGAAAATGGTAAATTATTTTCAAGATGATATGTGATCCTGGTTCTAATAGTTTAGTAATAGTCATTTATATTGTGACAAATGCCTAACCAAACTGGATGACGTTAGGGATGACAGTGTCCGTTTGTAAGTGTGTATAGAGACTATAAGCACAAGTCAGGTATATTTTGAAGTTCCAGTAAATAATGAAATAACTGTATATAGCCTGGTACTAAAGGGATCTCCGAAGAGAGATTTTGACAACTTTGTTGCCAAACGGCTCTGGTTTTGAGTGGAGGTTTTCTTCTCTAGGGGACTTGATAGTTACTTGAGCACGAATAAAGCGACGCTCTACACTTGCAAGGATGCATATGGTGCAAATCTATGTCTCAGTGAATGATTATCATATATCAATCGTCCACTCCTAATTTGCTGCTTGTTGACTCGTCATGATGTGTTAAAATTACTTTGAGAAAGATCAGTTGAGTAATAAGAGACTAACCACAAATCAGATTATTGACTTACAAAAGACTTATTGCATATACTTTGGTGGTTCGGTTAGACTTGTTCCGTATAGAAACTGCAGTTATAATATTTTGACATAAGACATCAAAATCTAGAGGAGAATAAAACAACCTTTAGAAAAAGTAAGATTTGTTCTGTATATACATTGCAAGTGATATTTTATTTGGAAACGAACCAACTTTTTAAAAAGTAAGAAAATGTGAAACATATTGATGGTTTTTCTTTTCTTTTCGCTTTTCAGTTATGTTTTTACACCAAGTGTAGATAAATAAATAAATGATTAACGTATGGAAAACATCACAATATTTTACTTTTCTTTTCCCACGACTTTTAATTGACTTGTTTTATAAACAATTCTGTTTTTCGGAACTATTAGGTGTGAATGCCATCTCACTTTCCACCAAAAAGAAAAATGAAGGCCACCGTGTTGAAATTTATTTTTCAGATACCTATCAAATCGATATGGACAAAACTGCATGATTCTTATTTTATGAAACCAAATCTTTTATTTTATGTTGACTAAGTCTTCTCACAATTGGCTAGAAGATGTTTTTCTTTCTCACAATTAGCTAGAAGATTTTAAGAAATACAAAAGATCATCTCTTCCATAACTTTTGAAGATTCTACTTTCTATCTTTATTTGGTCAAAAAGGCTTCACAAATCACGGTCAGCTAAAAATCTGTAATAAGTTGCTGTGCAACAACAATGTAAAACAAAAAAATGGTATGAAAATTTAACATTTCGACCAAAAAAAACTTAAATGAAAACAATGAAAGAAAGAAACAATTTTGTTTGAAGCAAGAAGAAGAAAAAAACCCTAGTCCTCTCTACGATCCTCTCCGCCGTCTCACACTTTTTTGCTTGGATCTTCTCTCCGGCGATTGGCGCTCCTCGCCAACGTCGGAGAGAATCTCCTTCTTTTGTTTTTAACTTGGTCTCGTGCTTTTTTATTCATTAGATCTCGACGTTGAGCGGAGTTGGTTTCGTCAACAGTTTTGTTCGTGATTGAACTTATCTGCGTGAACTTAGTTCTCTTGGCGTCATCATCCGCCTATGCTTCTCTTCACGTCCGGTGGTGGGATCAGCTCGCCTCTGTCCGGTTTCGTTTGGCCTTCATCTTTCTGATGAGTTATTGTTGCTATCTTTGCCGGTTGCTGCTGTGTGAGCTCCGCTCCCTCTTCAGCTATTACTTTGGTGTCTTTCTTATGCAACATGATTGGATGTGTTCCGGATCGGAAGTTCAACGGTCATCACCATATCGAAAGGTTCACGGTCCGATGCCGGATCAGAAGATTGACGGTGTGTTCTTCTCCTTGGAGACACAACATCTTTATCTATGTGTTTGCTTCTTGATCAGTTTATTGGTTCGTGATCTGAATTGTTCGTAGTTACGGGATATGCTCAGCAAACTCAAGCTATTATATGAGCAGTGAGGATGATGCAACACATACTTCGTGTGATTTACCTATTAAGTCGTAGGACATTATTATGTTGTTACGATGAAGTTGTGTGATCATCGTTTTTTAGAAATTTATCCATTGCCATAGCCCCTATTGGTGTGCGTGGAACAGTTAAGTTTCTATTTGTCCGTCAATGTGTTTGTCGGTAAACTGTATCATGGGATGACCATTTGAAATAAAATATTTTCAGTGTCAAAAAAAAAGAAAGAAACAATTTTGTTTTGTTGCAAAATGATGTTAACGCAGCGATAAAACAAGGGGGTCGTAATATTTTGCTACACATGATCTTTAAAAGAGGCGTTGCACTAAATACTTATTATATATTGGGAATTACTTCTTTTTTTTTTAAGAATTGGGAGTTAATTAGGTACATTGAATTTCCCTGTTCGCAGAAAAGTTAAAACACAATTATTTTCTAAAGAAAACATGTTAATTATTGTCTTGAAAATCACCACGATGTTTTTTTAAATCACCATGATTTATCTGACACTACAGGGAAACATAACATTTTTTGACCAAATTTCTGACCACATAATTGGTCCAAAATATTTTCGACCACAAACTAACCATTTTATGATGATTAAGCGAAGTGGACAAAAGGTCGTCAAAAATTACTGTCCAACAAAACTGGTTACAAAAATGGTCAGAAATTTGTGACCAAGTCTTGACCAATTTAATATCATCAGAAAAATGGTCATAAAAAGATCAGAAAATGATCAGATTGTTTCTATTAAATTTAACCTTTCACTCTGTTTTGTGTAGTGGTCAGAAAATGGTCAAAAATATCATCAGATTTTGCTTTTGTTTCAAAAATATCAACAATAGCAAGTTTTGCAGGTTCAAATGATTTATATGTAACGTGATAATATGTAATGTGATGATATGTAATGTATGTTTAATCTTTAAATCATTAACCTTCCAAAATTAATAACACAGTTTACAAGCTTTATTTAAAAAATAGGGTTGTGGAAGTTTACCTTTATCAATAAAGTATAATAAAGACTAAGCAATATTAAAACGATGTCGTGTGTGGGTTTTGTATAAAGTCAAACATCTCTAACCTAATCTACACTTTCTTTACCTTCGTTGCTCACCTTCAGCGGCGCAGATCTCTTTGTTGACATTGATTCTCAGATGATGACTACTCAAGAGCTATTGGTAAGTGTTTCTTTTGTTTGATTGATATTTTTTCTATCACTTATAAATTTAAACATTGTAAAGAATTTTTTAAGTAAACTTCATTGAGTTAAAATTGATTTTTACTTTCGCAGACAGAGAAAACTTCAGTTTTCATGGTAAGTTAGTTTTCATAGTTATCATTTTTGGTTGTTTTTAAACGATTCTCGTTTACAGGGTTACCCATTTGGATTTGGAACAATGCCAGAGACCCAGAGAGTACCTTCTGTTTCATGTCTAATTTGGACCAAGAAGCACAATTACAGATTACAAACAAGAAGATAGCTGTAGAAGATGAGAAGATTGCTATGCAGTTGATGTAGCAAGATTATGTGTAAATTTATAGAACTGTTTGATATAGTTGAAGACTCTACTTAAGAGTAATTCTGTAATAACTATTATGTCTGTGTTTTGTGGTTAAAACTATAGTAATGAGCATAGCTTTATTTGTTGTTCTTAAACTTTATTTCGGTACAATGCTAAAGTTATTTCAATGTTATTTATTTAGGTTTAAACTCTAAGCTATATTTGATTTAGTCATTTATATTTTAATTACAAATTTATTGATTAAAAAACTTAACTAAATAATTATATAAAATTATTAATAATTGGTTTAAAATCTTTCAGAAATAAATTATCATAAATTCATCAGAAAATGGTTAGAAATATTGTGACCACTTTCTGATAATATTTCTGATGATTTTCCTAACCATTAATAAGGTCAAAAATTATTGATAACTTTATGACCAAAGCTCATTTCTGACGGACGATTTTTGACGGTTATAAGTGGTCAGAAGTTGGACATAAAGGCATGTTTCTGACCATTTTCTGATGGATAAAGTGGTCAAAATTTGAACTATTTCTTGTAGTGTGAATCACATGTACATTAAAAGTATAGCACCCCAGGTCCCCAACTAAATGTTGTAGGGGTAGGCATTCGAGTACCCATTCGGATTCGGGTCTATTCGGTTTTCGGATTTTTGGAGTTAAAATTTTTAGCTCCATTCGGGTATTTCTAAATTTCGGTTCGGGTTCGGATAACCCATTTAGATTATTTTAAAAATTTCAAAATTCATTATATACTTTAATTTTCTCAAAATCTATAAACAAAATAATATATTACATATAAATTTGAATCACATATATCAAAATACCTAAATTTAACATAAATTGGGTTGTTTTGAATATTTAGATAGAGAATCAATAGATATTTCAAGTATTTTTGGTGTTTTGAGTATACTTTAGTTCTTTTAGACATTTACTTTTGATTATTTGTACATATTTTCAAGTATTTTGAACAACTTAAAAACATCTTATATATTTTAGATTTTTTTAATATACACTAAATTTAAAAATAGTTGATATATTTAGGTATATAAATCTATTTCGGATACATTCGAATATCCGAAATACTTCGGTTCGGGTCGGGTTCGGTTTCGGTTTTCTAGATACCAAAATTTTGAACCCATTCGGATATTTAATTAATATTGGTCCGGGTTCGGTGCTCTTTTTCGGATCGGGTTCGGTTCGGTTTTTCAGATTCAAATTTTTTTGCCTAGCCTTAAAATGTTGGTTATCTTGCTAAACGACTCCATATTTTTCCTTTGGTAATGGACTAATGGGGTTAAAACTAGAAAAGAACAAATAGTTACCGAATTTATCATATAACCTATGTTGTTCTAGTATTATTTCTATTTTTATTTATGAATTTTACGTAGGCACTTATTTATAGTATGTATAATATACGCAAGGGCGTCCCTGATATGTTGGAGACCCTAGACAATTTAGTAAGAGTTTTCAAAAATTTTTCTTTTTTGCAAATTTGGAGGTCCTTTTCTATACTAATTTTTCTAAAAAATTTGGGAGTCCTAAGCCAGTGTTTCACTTGGCTGTGCTCAGGACCACCCCTATACGTTTATATGTAATCTACCTTTTGTATATTATATCGACAATATATATATTGCATGACTAATTAATTCGAAACAAAATCTTGTGTTTGTATTGCCTATCATCTCGCTATTGGTTAGAAGATGTTGAAAATGAAATAGAGACATAAAGGATCTTCTTCCCAATACTTTTCCATATTTTATTTTCAGTCAAGATTTTATCCAGAAAGCAAATAAGATTCACAAATCACACAATGGTCCACTAAACAGAGTGCATTTTACACAAAATTGATTTAATAAAGGAAACTCAACTGACAACGATGTCAACAATTAAATAAGTGTCCCTTTTGCAGAAAAAAATAATTTTCAAGAGAAACTTAAGAAAACCTCGTAACAATTTTATATATAAATAAAAGACCAAAGTTCTAATGGATATATATATGTATATTTTTTTCTAATCAACTAAAGTATATTAATATAATTTAATTTAAGAATACTTTAAAGTTATGGCGTCGTTATTTGGATTCGAATTTAGTAGATCATTAATGTTTTTTATAAAATATAATATTATAAGAAAATAAGAGTTTATCTCTCTTTTTATCTCTCTAAATGATTATTTCAGATTTATAAAATAATATATATTGTTTTGTAATTGTATTATATAATTGGCTAAATCAACTAGTATAATTTAAGGGACCAAACAATATAAAATGGATATATTATAGGGAATTTGCATCACATGACAATAGAAAAGATTTATATTAGCTATATGGAAAACCACTATTACAAATTCGATAATACCACTGATGCCCCTAAATCTATGCAAAGCCTACGTCTGACAAGAGATATGACCGAACAAGATTCACGCCATAACAAGACTAGTTTATGTGGGCATTAACATATAATGTTAATACAATAAACCGCAAGAAACCGAGTTTCCATTAAAATTTCTCTTCGAAAGAAGAAAGACTAAAACTCAAAAACTTTTCAGATCGAAAATCTCATCTCATTTTTGAAGATGGTTTCTGCGAAGCTCGTAGAAATACCCGACTCACCCAAGAACGGTGAGGATTTGCTGATTCCTGACATGATGTTCGTGCAAGGAGAAGAACCCAACGGGTTAGAGTTCTAACTTACCAATCTTCCGAGCTATAAATTTTGTTTTAAATTCTCTCAAGAAGATGAGATTCGATTATTCGCGAATCGGCTTTTGGGAAACTTGTGGAGATAGCTGGAAAACCTTCGTTCTCGAAGATTTACAAGGTATTTACTCTCTGACAATTGAAAGTTAATAAGAAGCATGAAGTGTGGTTTCGGTTATTTGGTAATCCCATACGATTTTCGCCAGGGAGTTCGCGATAAGAATGTGGCTTCCATGTGGCAAGTATCCTAAGAAGTCAAAATTGAAGATGAGGGAAAATCTCAATGAGAAGCCATACTGGCCGACGTTATTTAGAAAAGTAGAAGTGGTTAGCGTAAAATCTGCTGTTAAGATGTTGCGAAAGAAGACGATGAAGGATAAAATATTCGGATTAAGATTGCATGTCCGCTCTCCTATCATCTGTCCTTCTATCAACAAATCTTAACATGAAGATTATGAGAGAACACGCGGAGGGCATTGAAGATATTGAAGAGTTTTTCCGTTCCCATGGGGAAGAATGGCGTTTGATCCGCTAATGTCTAGCGTAAAGGAGAGGGATGAGATAGCATTATCTCGAAATCCATCGCATTGAAGGGTTTTGTGTTGGCTATCCAGTTGGTGCTGGTTGAATCAGTTCCATCTCTGACCGAAGTCGTTCTTGAACATGGCTCCTCCTCGAATCCGACTCAAGATGATGTTGACGAATGTAGGCGAAGCTGGGAAAACACACGCTTTCCCTGGACATGCTCGCCAAATTGATTCCAAATCGAGGTAGGTATCTGTAATTGCGGTGTTAACATTATGTTCCATAATCAAGTGGAAGTAGTAAATATTATCGAATTGTCAGATTATAACCGTTTGTAATTGTAGGTCGCAGTCAAAGTCTTATAGAAGAAGACCGGCCCGACCAATAGATGAGACGAAGTCCGCAATGGTCTGATGAAGAGGAGGACGAAAAAGTTAACAATCTTTTAACTCTGATAAGAAAAGGCCATGCTTTTTCTAATGATATGTTTAGAGGCGGTGCTACAAAGGCTGATGTGGAAAGGTTGATCGAAGTAGCAAAGTCCAATAGGAAAGTCAAGAGGAAATCAATACCACCATCAACTGCTCCCTCCATGATCAAACCTCTCGTGGTCAATATCGCTCTGCAGCATCTTAAACTGAAGTTGCTAGGCTTGAAGAAAACATAGCTTCGTAGCATCTGGTATGAAGGATGTAAGTTGCAAGTTTGTCTCTATAGAAGATACTGTAAAGAGTGTGATTGGACCCATGCTTGCAAATTTCAAGGAAGAGATTCTCAAGTCAGTTGGTGAAGTTTTGAAAAAAGAAAAGGTGGAAGGAACACATAAACATGAACGAGGACTGCATGCACCTACTGGTTTGGGAACTATTACCGATGGCCAAGAAGGTGTTGGTGATATTAATGAGGAAATTATTCGTAACGTTATAGACAATATTGAGCAGTACTCAACTCCGCCACAATCTGTTGACCAATGCGAAGTAAGGTTTTCTATACATGTTAATACAACGATAGCATTTCAAATTTATTTATATAAATTGTTAAGAAATAAATACATATGTCCGGATATATTGAGAATAACCTGGTATTCAATTTAATATCATCCACTTAGTATGTTTTTATATTGTTACACATAGTCTTCAATTATAGACCACTTGTACACCTACCTCAGATTTAACGTGATTGTGGTCCATTAATTTCCACCGAGTGTAAATGTTGCATCGAGAACCAATTACAGCCTTGTATCATATACCAATATAATTTAATGTTGCAAGTCAATTCTTCATATAAGTTTATGGTTTTCTCGCAGCTTCGATAACCGTACGATTAACCAAGAACCTGCAAGCGTAAATGCCGCACCAGTGAAAAAAATTAAAAGAACGGTGCCACAATTCCATTCTACTGCATCTGCTTCAAGCCCTGCTCAACTAGACATGGTAACATCTACACTGAACTACTGAATGAAGTACAATACTTATATTCGGTTTTAATATCCGCAGAATGCATTGACTGCACACGACACCGGAGAACCGGAAGAGCCATCTTTCTCCCTTGGTTTGACACAAGAAGAAAAAAAGAATACACTGCAAAGTCTTCAAGTTGATCATGAGGGTACAGACCATGGTCATAATAAAGTTGCAGATGAATTCTGCAGTGGTACCGAAATAGAATTTAATGGTAAAGACTCAGAACCAGACCTCCCAAGGAAGAGCAAGAGGTCTAGAGCGGCGCCACCGGGACTAGTTGCTGACTATCAGTTCGGGTCAGACTTACAGAAACGATTTAGAGGAGTTCAAGGGGCTATGCAATCATACGATGATTCGGCTGTCATCGAGTCAAAATTCTCCATCCTTCAGGAGAAGATCAAGGAATCATTGTGAGCATATTGGCATAATTAACCAGTTATAACTATTAGTTACAGGATTCATAAGGTAAATTTTAAACGTTTTCGCTCCAATTCAAAATTGAATGCAGTGTCATCAATTTTATGGGCCTAGCTGTGACGTCAAAAGATATAGCAGATGTTGTCGAACGCGTCCGTCCTTTATCTGCGAAGGTGAGACCATTTATTACTGAATGGGTGATATAGGTTTGAGTAAAATTTACCTTATGTTGAATCAAATTTTATATTTGTTTCAGGTTGTTGACATACTTGTAAAGCTTCTTCGGTTCAAGTTGGAAAAACATTTGGCCTTGCCTTCTGGTCATCCTTCTCCGTTCTTTGATACCAGATTTTTTAAAGCGTTGTCAAGAGCTTACCCCAAGTTTAAGAGGTGTAAAAATAGGGACACCTTTTCTTTCTCAAGGGGTTTATGTGCATATTTCAGTAGCCCATTACACGACACTAAGGCGGGTAGCTCTTACTATGCACCATTCTGTGGCGGGAAAAAACATTGGTTGGGCCTCTGTGTTAACTGCAGCGAACGGAAGATTACTGTGCTCGACTGTAACCCTACCCTAAGTTCAGATAAGGACTTGGCACTAGACTTGGCACCTGTATGTGTCATGTTTCCTTATTTACTGAAACAAGCTGGAGGAACTACATTTTGTGATGTGCTTACACCCTTCTCTATTGAACGTCCTGAGGGACTAGTAATCAACTATGCACTTCCGGATTCTGGTTTGACTGCTATGTTGCTTCTGCAGTCACATGCGCTTGGGGGGATAGAAGAATGTAAGTCCATATCACCAGCTAATATAGCAGAGGAAGCGAGACGAGCTGTTGTGATGGTGTATGAGTACCATCAGAAGCTGGTGGAGTGATCATTCAAATCCTTTCATATATAATAAGTAATGTATGGTTTTATTTCGCACGAAAGAGACATGTTTCGTTCCTGACTTATTTATGTAATAAGTAACTATGTTGTATTCATGTGTTTCGTGGACTTTATATATTTCGGGTGGCTTGTTCGGAGTACTAGTGAACTTGCTAAAAACTGAGTAAGTGGATTTCTTTGTATGGAAGAAACAGGGTGCATTACTTAGGTGGCACGTAAACAAGAAACGAAACTGGATTTATCAACCATTACGAACAAGAGTTATTGATATTTTTCTATATTCAATTGTTAATTTGATTTTGATTTTTTTTAAGCTACTTGTTCACGGATATAATTCTAAAATGATGCTTAGGGTCGATAAATTGTTGTAACCAAATATGGGCAATAAGTTTAGACATCTAGTTAGTAAACATTATAGCTCTATATCTGCATTTAACCGGCTTTTTAGTATTCAAGTCTACGTAAAACTCAGTCTCAAGTACATTCTTTTCATACTTTAAGCACAAATATGGGAAGATAGTTTTAGATCCGGTTATAAAATATTTTGAAACCATATATATCTACATCTAGCTGGTTTAGTTACTATTCTACAAATTGTGACAATATTTGCGAATTTTGGAAAGATGTATCTTATTTATCAATACTCGGTGTTACATATTCCTGCCACATATCTCATCTGGTTTATATTACACATACTTCAATATTATACATCTGCCCAGTAACAGTCATCCATGCATCCATACACCTTTCAGCTTCCGAGTATACACCTTTCCTAATACAATAAACGTAACTTGATTTATATAGCCATTTTGCAAGTGGACTTGTTGTGACCAGTTCCTTTGCATCTGCTACACATGTTGCGCTTTCTAGGACCCTTCATCTATGGGGAAATGTAACGTTTATTAGACATATGAAACTATAACAGAGTGTTGGATATAGGTATACCTTAACTTCTCCCCTTGATAAAATGCGATTTTTCCGAGGTCTCCCAGGAGGCCTCCTACTTGCTGGTGGGTTGACCTCTATGTTTAGTGCACTCATCTGTGAAGGTAGGTTGGCATCTTCATCTGATTCGACAACAGGGTTGATCTCCTTAGCATAGGCTGCTTTAAAAGTGTTTAGACTATAACAGTCACTAACAAGTGAGTCCACGCTTATCTTATTCGGTTTGCTGCGCTATTGCGTGAGTGCGGGATTTTAAGCATCTGGAATTCATAGCAGCTACACGCTTTTCCAGCCAAGTCAACATGGAAAGACAGGCCTTGTTTGTCGATGACGTGAAACTCAGTTTTGTTAATGACGTGCACACCGTAGACGCCACTATTCTCAAAGTTGGCTTCTACTATTTCCGCAACCCGAGGCGTTAGTGTGTTGTCCCCATCATTCTCAATTTCTCCGAAGTGGAAAACCAACTCATAAGTTTTGCCTGTATGTATTCAACAAGAGGCATGATGGGGAACTCACGTGCATCGCGAGGACTGAAGTTCCGTGTTTCAGCAATATTACTTGTCATGATGTTGTACCTATCACCGAAAAATGTGATCTGGCCCAATGTTCAACCCTATACCAATAAGATAATCTGCACAAGAAGGGTTGATAATTTTGATCTCGTTGAAGGTTGCGTAGAAGTCCGAGAGGCGAAATGCTCGTCTGCCTTTCCAACCAAGAAACCTAAATGCTTGTCTTTGAAGTAACTTCAGATATTCCTCTTCAAATGAAGAATGCAAGCTTAATGCTTTGCATTTGGATATACCTACAATGAAACAAGTCTGCGTTAAATCTAGTAAACCAGATTTTATCATTCCATCTGGTTAGTTTGTTATAAATTTAAAATTTTATAACTGTAATTATGACAAAGCAAAGGAAAAAGTTGTGATACCTTAGCCATGCCGTAGTATATTGACGGATGTCTATCGAAACAAATACATTTTCTTCGTGTTAGAGATGAACTTTTGGAGGTTTTAAAACCATTCCCAACTCTTATCGTTCTTCCATCGACAACAGCTACGCCAAAGGGAAAACTTGGTAATTCCATCCCTGCGTCAAGTTGTCAGCAAGCACTCGCAAATTTACCTCGAGATGAGTTCCATCAACAATAACCACTTTCCTCATGTGTTTGAAACCTTCTATTGAAGCACCCAGCCAAAACATGTATTTAAAACGCTGTCCAATTCCATCAGCCATCTCTGTATGCATGATTGAAATGGTTCCGGGATTTGCAGAAACTAACTGGTCCAAATAACGCGGAAGTAAATTATATGACGCTCCACATGTACCTTTTGCATAGTCCAGAGCAACTTCTCTTGACCTCCATGCTTTCCAGTAAGATATATTGACATCATGGTCTCCTCCCATAACCTGTATGATCTCACTTGGTCGTGGACCACCTCCATTCCCACTAAAACGAAGCTTTCATTATCTCTCCGATTACAGTATGTGTAGCTTGATTTTGGTACCGATCTGTCATCCATCGAGCAAGTGTGATGAAGTTCACTTTACTTCATATAGTTCGGTGTTTTTCAAAAGAATGGCATATACACGCCATTTTCAAGTTCCGCTGTAACACCGCAAGATCATACCAGTTGGTGCTGATCTACTGTTTCGGAATCTGAATTTCTTCCTTATAGCGTAGAAGGCCATGTGTTGTTTAAAAGCTTCCCGACTTTTAAAGATCATTCCGACATGTACATCGTCCGGATTGTGTGGACTTTTTCCTACAGTTATTTAAAGTCCAAAATTAATTTTAGTTCCTTCATTGGAATGTAGTGTATGTTCGTTTGAAAACTTTAAAGATATGACATTGCAACGTAAATTAAAAACATAACATATCATTAAAAGTGGTTATAATACAGCCAAAAGGTACCACATACAACATATCCGGAAAGCAAAACCATATTTTACATCAACATTTTAAGTTTTAACAACGATACCGCTTAGCCGAAAACCATTTTTAAAACAGATTAACTAGAGACACCCCAAAATATCTTGCAAGCAACCATTAAAACTTCCACACACAAAAAAACTTGCAGCATTGCTTTTAGGACAGATATAACAGTTTATGTTCAAGACCCACCATTGCCAACGCCCACATTAGAGGAAGAGTCCTCGATATCAATGGGAGAGCCGGATCCCCATGTTCACTACTCCCACTTATTGTTAGACATAAGTTGAGTAGAGGTTCGATGGGATCGTGATATCGATACCAAAGCTCTCCATGTGAGTATTTGCTTCATTGTCCCCAATATCCATGATCTTAGATGATTCCCCGCAAAGAATATAAGACAATGATTAAAAGATTTTGTGAATTACATACTATGACATTTCACACTTAAAAATACATACCTTTCTCATATTGTGCATTTTTTCCATTGCCATCACCTAAAACAAAGTTAGGAACTTCATTGCAAATCATAGTGTTGACATGGCTAACAAAATCAGCCCTCCGGATGAGTCAAGACAAGAACCTTGGAGGCCAAGCGATGTCAAGGATTTGTTGCTGCGATCAAGTTCAACAACTGCATTGCGGTCAAGTTGGTTGACATAGTTTCCACCCGTGAAAGCACTACCTTGAGATAACATGACATCCCAAAATCCGGGCCAACTTCCATATTTCCCACAACTTGTTGAGTCCGAGGAAGAGTGGCGTGGGGGCATGATTCTCGATGCCTGTTCTTGACCGATACCACAAGTTGATAGTGGAAGTGGTGGTAGTCCGTGTTATTCGGAAATAACAGTTAAATATTTTGAAATGGAAGAGATAAAAACATTCAGAGTGGTTCTACCAAATCTATAATCTTTGACGACATCAAGTATAGTCATGATTTCTTGCAAAAGGTACAAACACAAACAGAAATATTTAATAATTTCAATAAAGGTGGTGATGGTATATGTACCTTCAGTTTCATCTACTCCGCATCCGACGTAGTCCTCCTCTCTTATGTATGCATCGAGCCACATCTCATCATCGAGAATGTCCTATCCTCGAAATCAAAAGTCGAAGAAGGGTCGACGCTAGTCGATAGTGTTTCTGGCCTTCGCTATCTCGAGAGAAAACCTGTGAACAATTACCATCTGCTCCTCGGTGAATAGCTCAAGTAAAACCACGAGACTGCACTCGAACCCATCGTGGTGATACATAGCTGGTAAAAAAAATTTTAATTATTTTTCCCATTTGGAATGCCTAAAATTACAAATATATAAAGGTAGTATATGTACACGATACCTTTAATAGCGGACATGTGTTCTTCTTCTGTTACGCCATCACCTAAGAAAGTCATGTTTCCGATATTGAAAGGACTCGACGGAGGAAACCATACTTGGCGACTCTTTCGCTCCACAAAGAACACAAACGATCTGATAACCGGTCCCATTCACGAATACTCATCATGACCTCAACATCACCAGATGATAGTAAGGTTTGGGCGGGAGTCTTCCTCCGTGCAAGCATCCACTGTGGGAGTTTGTAGGTTAACATAAGGGGTTTTGGCAGGATATTGTAGGCCTCTCTAACAAGTCCAGTAAAATCTTCGATGGATTCGTTCTCCCTTGACCAGATTTCCATATCCATTTCACCGGTCCTTCTCAAACGCCAAATTCCATCGCCGGATTTTGACCAATCTCCTTTCAAAAGCCTAACCGGCGTACCATCTGTTGAAAAAAGTAAGTTACTTTTCAGTTCATAATGAAATTAATGTAGACTGAAAGAATATTCGCTAAATTTGTCTCCATATGAGTAACTGCTTCCTATAATAGATTGAAAATGTTAGGCCAAATAAATATGTACTGTAGCCCTAACCTTAAAGCCGCAACTTGCTTTGCATAAGCGTTACCGCGTGACCGTTGTTTGCTGTATTTTCAGTGTATCCGGTGATAGAAGATTAGTGATGGTGCGGTGTGGAAGAAAGCTGGAAACCTCAATTTATAATGGGAGAAGATATCAACTTGAAGATACATACACCTGTATCTAAAGATGAATACTCCAGTTTGTATCGGAGCATTTAATGCGCAGCCTAGCTACAAATATGTAGCTGAACATAATTAGATATCCGACAAGCATATCAAGAATTTTAATTATTTAAAGAGGTAATTATCGATAAGTCTAATCCTAAAGCCACTTGCAACATACAAAATAGTTCCTTTTGTCGGGATATACACGATGACACTTTCTTTAGCAAACACCGTCTGTGGAAAACACATAAAATAATAAAAAACTTGCTATTCAATTTTAAAACCAGCTTACGTACAAGTTGGTTACTAATGAAAGTAACAGTTTTCACATGTGCCAATATTATGGCTTAAAAAACTATACTAATGTTAACGCAAGTGGACTTAACGGAGAGAGACATGACATCACTTATATGATATTAAATACCATCTCATCTTCTTCATAAACCTTACCCCATTTTCTCCTCAAGTTCTCCAAACTTCTTCTCTCGTTACAACAATGGCGGTTAGCGAGTTCAAGTTCTCAGAACGTCTCACCCATTTGACGGTCCTCCTCGCCATCGCCACGCCGAACGCTTCTGGTCATGGCGTGGACCGACGCAAATCCAGGCGGCGGTTTTACAAGTGTTATCTCCATGGATTTTTCACCGGGCCGATAGGGAGGAGCCACACGGTTGGCAAAAGCAGAGTCTTTTGAGGCGAGGATCAGATTCGCCGACCGAGGGAGGACAAGAAATCCCTTTACAACGAAATCGCTGAGCTCGAGAAGCGGTTGGCCTTACAAGCAACTGCAGAAAGAGCCCAACTCGAGGATGAAGAAATTGATGGCCAAGGGATGCCAAACTTAGTCTATAGTGACCGCGAGAAAGTGATGCGCCAGTTATTTATTCTATCATGGGGAGGTTTCATATCAACTACTGCCATCATCATCTATATGCTGAAGCGCTAGATCTAATATTCCAGTTGTTTCCCGTTTGAAATCCTTGTTCTATGGTGTATATGTTTGTGATGTTATGTATCAATTTCTTCTATGGTGTTTAATTATGTTTGCGATGGTATGTATCAAATTCCTATATGTTTTAATTTTATGTTGTTAAATATCTTAATGAAAGACTTAAGTAAACTAAGTGTCAACGTGTCAAACGGGGGATTAATGGGAAATCTATAAAACATGGGTTATTTCAAATAATCTTTTATATTGAGTAAGTGAAGGGGCAATAGTTTCTGTAATATTAAACATTACCAAAACTAAAACCATGCTATCTATAAATAATATAACACAAAGCATGCTTCATATGACGTACTCATCTCCCGACATCTATCTGACAATATCTAAAAAAATATCAGAATATACTGGAGCACGCAGGCGCGTTGAACCTCGAGGAGGTTTAACTTGGCAACGCAGGCCCAACATTATACCACATCTGCAAATAAATTCGAATTCTGCATCGTTACCTAATTACCGGTCATTTTTTGTATATTCAGCTAAATGGGCCTATATTATATTAACAAATAAAATAAAGAATCATGATTAAAAATGATAATCGGTGACTGATCTATAACGAAAAATAGAGATAATTACTAAAAGAAGAAGGAAAGTTCCACGTCATGAGCGAGTAGTCGCTGTCGGATTGAAAGAAACAGACCAAACAAAGATGTTCGAAATCTTAAAAAAGATTCGGTGCCCAAAGATTTTGACCTTCAGACACAAATATTATTATTACAAAAATATTTTTTTCCCTCTGACAAGTTCCAACACACAACATCACACTTGACCCAATGTAAGATTTTGTTTCCTCTTCAAAGATCTCACCAGCAAAATCCGATCTTCAGAATCTCTCTACTCCAACCCCACCTCTTTATATTTATGTCACCTAACCTAACTTTTCTTTCTACTTCTTCTTACTCCATCACATCACATTCATTTCTTAGTTTTTTCTTTCCCTTCAATCCAAAGCTTCCTCTTCGTTTTATTAGAAACCGATCTTCATATATTTACTGAGTTAGCAATGGCTGTTGGTGAGGTCATGAGGATGGATATTCCAGCCGGTGGAGATTTGTCAGTTACTTCGCCGGAGTTACATGTTCTAGCCGTTGATGATAGTATTGTGGATCGTAAAGTCATTGAGAGACTGCTAAGAATCTCTGCTTGCAAAGGTATATACTTAATATCAGTATCTTTTTCTCTATCTTTCTTCTTTTAGTGTCTATGTGTGTGAGTTTCATTCTCTTTGCCTATATAATATTTAATCTAATGTTTTGTGGGTTTTGTTATTTCAGTGACAACTGTAGAGAGTGGGGCTATGGCTTTGCAGTACCTTGGCTTAGATGGAGACAAAGGAGCTTCTGGTCTTAAGGTAACTCTCTTTACAAATCTGTTTGGTTACTGATAGATCCTCTAACTAAGTAAGATATACCTTTGCAACTTTCTCTCTGCTTCCTGTCAAGAATAATAATAAGAATAAGACCGTATTTATTGATTAGTTTGTTTTGGTAGTAATGAAGATCTGATTTTTGTTGAAGTGTTTTATAAACAATTCTGTCTGATATTTCTTATAACAGGATTTGAAGGTGAATTTGATAGTGACGGATTACTCAATGCCAGGACTAACAGGATATGATCTTCTCAAGAAGATCAAGGTAATAATATTAATAAAGAATTTTCATTATATATATCTGAGAAAATCTTTGAATAAATCTTATCTAATGCTCATACAAATTCCAATGATATGTGTAGGAATCTTCTGTTTTTAGAGAAATACCAGTTGTGATTATGTCATCTGAGAACATCTTACCTCGTATAGAACAGTAAGTGTTTCTGTATATATGTAAATATTACAAAGTAGATCGTTTTCTTTTGTTTACACTATGATCTAGACTATGTGGCTTATCTTGTTTCCATCTCAGATGTCTGAGAGAAGGAGCAGAGGATTTTCTGTTAAAACCGGTGAAACTAGCTGATGTAAAGCGAATAAAAGAACTTATAATGAGAAATGAAGCAGAGGATTGCAAAACCTTAAGCCATTCTAACAAGAGAAAACTTGCTGAAGATATTGATGATACAGCATCATCATCATCATCATCATCATCATCATCAAGTCTTGAGGATTCTTCTGTCAAGGACTTTCGATCTTCAAAACGGATGAAATCAGAGCTTTCTTCTCCCCTTTGAAATATATATAGAGCCAAGACCTTAGCTAATGTCTGTTAATATTCATCATCTATGTTTTTGTTCATTAGATTTTGTTTTTGGGTCAATACAAAGACAGTGTTGAGAGTCATCACACAACTCATGTTTTGTTGCTTAACATAAAAGGGGGGCAGTTCTTAAAAATATTTTGTTTGGTTCCAAAATAACAACCATTTATTAATAACATAAGTTTAATATCAAAATGACTACAAAAATCAGATTCCTTATAGATAAAAATCCAAAATTCTAAATGGAAAAGTAGGAAATCAAAACAAAATGTTTTATTCCTTTTCTTTTTATGTAATTCATATCCATGTCATTCTTTTTCGTTCGATCTCCATTCATAGACAATCAATCAACTTATTTATAAGCTCACAAATCATATCCATGTTATCTAATTTCTCTCAACCGGACATTTGTTAGTATGAAAATGATTATGTATAATTTCTAAATATATACAAGCTGGTCATGGATGAGTTGAAGCTTAAGGATTACGATAAACATGTTATATGTCCAGGGCCGACTTAACTTTTCTTTTTTACCTTTTAAAATCTATGTTTATTAATGTTTTAAATATATTTTTTTTTTGTTTTTAAAATTTAGTCTGTAATATTTTGTGATGAAATTGGAAATACATCGATAAACCAAGATATGACAGGATTGAACATCTACTACCTCTTGAATATGATTTGATGAAATATACAAGAGGGTTTGGTTCAGAGCGTCTCACCAAATAGTGAGATATTTCAAGATGTTTCTCAAAAACTGTCCCGATTATTATATATCATTATTAAGATATTTGAGTTCATATATAAAGAAACTAGAAATTGAGAATTTTTAAAATACAAAAAAAAAAATCAATTTACTAACATAAATACATTCAAGTTCATACAATCTACCGCATAACACAAAACATCTAAATCAAACAAGCTAACACAAAGTATTTGATCAAAGAAAAGCCAAGTGAAATATTTCAAAAAAATATACAAGAAGACTGAAATGTTTTAATGTTTGTTTGTGGTTTTATGATACTTGTCTTTGACCCAACGAAAGCCCATAGCAGAGCCAGTCTTGAGCTTCTTAAAACCAGAAGAAGCTACAGCTTTTGTCTTGTCTAAACCCTGTCCCAATTTCTCCTTGTACTTAGCAGTCTTCGAGTTCGATGCAGCTCCACCTACGCTGCTTTCCACGACAGCGCCGCCGCCAATACAACCTCCTTTGGCGCTATTGTCCCACTGGTCAGCCCACGATGCTCCGTTCATTATATGTCCTCTGAAAAAGCTTTATATCACAGAGATGAATTGGTTTTGTATTTTACAAAAACTAAGGAAACTTGATCTTAAGTTTGGTTTTGTGAATGTCTCTCGTTTTCTTGGTTGCGAATGTTTATATACACAAACCGTTTCAAACTTAAATTTCTGCGGTCAAACCATGTGTCCGCGAACAATAACGATGACTTCGTTTGATTTGCTTCTGCTTAATTTTTTTTTTGTTCTAGTCGTCAACAATCTTCTGGAAGATTAAACATAATTCTATTCTAATACAAAGAATCTCTCGTGGAAGAATGTTAATCTTATGTATTTTAGAGAATCATGTATGTACACATTGAAGAAGCTTCTTCAAATTCGCCTCAAGCAAGACCCTTATGGTCAACTATTTGACTAACCAACCTGAAGTTGAGAAAAGTCCGGAATTTTTTATTTTATTCCAGAACAAATTGGATACCGAATTTTTAACAGAAGAGTGTGTAAAAAAATGTTGCTCTACTTTCCGATTTAGGAGAATCCAAGTCCGGCTTGATCCAATTGCGATTTGGTTGGTTACTATGAAACGGCGTCGCATGGTTCTCTGCATAGAATTGCACACTCACTTCAAAGCTGCAAGGCAAATTACTCTTTTTTTTTTTTTGTCATCTGATGTTTTAATATTCAAACAAAGTTAACAACCCTTGACAAGGGAGATTACAGACCTTGACACAAAAACTAAGCTGACGATTAGAGGATGCATACTAATCCCAGAGACATAAGCCGGTGGCTGAAAGAAATCAACCCCAGAGCCAAAATGATCATAAACATAGGACTTAACTACCTTAAATGAGACTCTAAACTGATCCAGAAGAAACTAAATCAGCATGTTAGCTTCAAGTTAACCGTTGCTGTGTATTGAGCCGTAAACGCACCTCTGCTCCTTGACATCCTTCAAGATCAAACACACTTGCTATTGATCTTTGAAAAGGACCACCACGCGCCTTCAACGCGCCATCCCTCCACTGCCTTCTCTAGATCCAGCTATGACTCACCACTGGACTCTGAAACCGGCTCACCACGCCCTTCAACGCGCCACTACTCCACTGCCCCTCTAGATCCAGCTAAAACTAAAGGCAAATTACTCTCTTCTTAGCAATTTATGAACAAATAAACTCAGATAAAAAATAAATGCGGGATGGAATCTAAATTAACGACCAAAATTAACCTTTTCCATTAGTCTATGAGCTAAAAAATGGTTATATAATATCTATACTAGATGATAATTCGCGCACCGCGTGGAGTGAATATTTTTTTTTAAAACATTGTATTTAAATGTTATAAAGAATATACATTTTGTTATCAATAACATTCTTTACATTTGATTAGAGGTAGACATTTGAGCACCATTTGATTTGGTTCGATCTGGATTATTGTGGTTTTGTTCGGTTCAGATTTTCGTGGATTTTGTTTGGTTTTGGATTCAGATAACCTATTTAAAAAAATTTCAAAAGTAAAGTTCATATATGTTTTAAATTTTTCAAAATCTAAAAATCAAAATAATATATCATATAAATTCGAATAATGTATGCCAAAATACTTAAACTTAACATAAAAATTCCTTTAGCTTAAATTTTTAGATAGGAAATCAAAAGATATTTTAAGTATTTTGGTATTTTAAGTATCAATTAGTTATTTTAAACATGTACTTATAACTATTTGTATATATTTACAAGTATTTTAGACAACTTAAAAATATCTTATATTTTGTGTATATTCTTTTAGATATTAAAATTAAAAATAATTAATATATTTAAGTTTATAAATCTGGTTCAGATATATTCGAATACCCGGAATATTTCTGTTCGGATTGGGTTCAGTTCTGGTTCTTTACATATCAAAATTTTGAACCCATTCGAATATCTAACAAGTTTTGGTTAAAGTTCAGTACTATTTTTGGATCAGATTTGGTTAAATTTTGAACCCATTCAATTAGTTATTTTAAACATGTACTTATAACTATTTGTATATATTTACAAGTATTTTAGACAACTTAAAAATATCTTATATTTTGTGTATATTCTTTTAGATATTAAAATTAAAAATAATTAATATATTTAAGTTTATAAATCTGGTTCAGATATATTCGAATACCCGGAATATTTCTGTTCGGATTGGGTTCAGTTCTGGTTCTTTACATATCAAAATTTTGAACCCATTCGAATATCTAACAAGTTTTGGTTAAAGTTCAGTACTATTTTTGGATCAGACTTGGTTCATTTTTTAGATTTAGATTTTTTTTCCAATCCTATATTTTTATTGTAACAAAATTTTAAACGAAAATGATGATGATTCATATTGATTTTGGGTATGCAATAATTTTTAAACTAAAACACATTTTACTATGCACGTGACCCATTTAGTCAATCACTAAAAACTGTTCTACGTCAATTTGAAGAAAACAATGGACTGAACTTAAGAAAATATTACCATTTCAGATTGTCAATCGACATTTCCAAATATTCTATTTTGGTGTTGTGATGAATAGAAAGGGGGCTCGGGTTAGGAAAACAAATTTGATACGCACTCCATGTCTCGTTAGGTGATTTCAATATGTTATAAATAAATCTTCGTTGTATCGATCTCTTGTAAGATTTTTGAAAAATATTAATTAATAAAACCTTAGACTTGCTAGAGTAATCAATTTTTTCTCAATTAATATATATGAGATTAGAGTAATCACATAAATCAAAACAATACATCTTGCTTATTTACAATATTTTTCTGGTAAATAAATCAAAATAATCATTTTGTCTATTTTATATGGTATATAATTAAAGTTCAATGATGTTAACATAAATATATAGTATATTTAAATATAAACATTTATTATTGAGACTTCCTACTCATATGATTTTAGTAACATTTGCATATTCTATGTAACAAAAATTTAAACCATTGATTTTAGAATTTTTGATGTGATATTTTTTCGATGAAAATTTCAAAATTAAATATTAAGGAAGGTCTCAATACTTTTTCAATGAAAATTCCAAAATTAACATATTTATGTATTTTTAAATAGTACATATAAACAATATTAAAATTGATATATATATATATATTATTTAATGTGAATGTCTATTACATAAAAATTAATATTAATACAATTTTATGATCATTTGTATCTTGTTATAATTAAAACAATTAAGACACTGATCACAAAATTTTCAAAGTAGTTTATAGCTGTTTTAAAAATTCAAAATATAACATGTAAGAAAAAATCTGATTTTTTAATTATACGGTTAATATGATTATTTAATTTCTTTTAATAATATAAAATTAAACGAAAAAGAAAAATGATACACAAATTGTTATCAAATATTTATTATCTATAATCATTAATTGTCATAAATATGTAATCATATTAGATAATTTCATAGCTTTTATATAAGGAACGTATACTTGTTTTTAATATTTTGGGTTAATATAATGTTTCCTAGCACATTATATTATATAGTTAATGCTTTAATGTATTTAGCGAGACATATTAATTTAATTGGACCTTCTTTTTTAATTAACTACCTAATTGTTTGACATATAAGCATTGAGTATAAAAAAGAATATAATGTTGTTTGGAAACATGGATAGCAATATATTAAGAGAAAAAGTAATGAGCTTATGTTATTTAAATTTGAAATCCATTATATTATGAGAAACTACCTATTTAGTCCAGCTTCAAATATACTAAAATTGACTAATATAATCACCTAAAAACATCTTTTTTATAAAATAATCATAAAACAAATTCGTTAAATCATAAAAATATTCAAATACTTATAAAATTAATTATATTATGATAAATATAAAATATATAATATTAATCATAAAAATAAAATATCAATTTATAAAAGATAAAAATTAACATCCGCACGGACGTACTGGTCAATCTCTAGTATACGTTAAATCTAAACACAGATGCGGCAATCATCCCTGCTCCGCTTTCTCTCAACCTTTCTTTGTCCTTTAATCTTAACGAACGAACAATCCAACGCAAGACAGTCGGCTTTCACGATGATGCCAAGTTTCAGTGACGGAAATATATCATCAGAGTTGCTTAGACCTAAAAGCCAAGGTGAATCTACAAGACCTTGTGATCTTCAAAAAAAAATCTACAAGACCTTGTGTTCTTTCTTTGTTTCTCTGTTTCTAGTAGTACTACATATAATTAGGTTTGAAGTCTTAGTCTTGTATTTTATTTTTTAATCTTTCTTTAGGCCTTACTTTTTGTAAAACGTTAATGTATTGTCTGAGAAAAAAAATCAGGTAAAAAGAACGATAACAGAGGCAGGACTTTAGAGATGGACGAACTGTGTTTAAGGTTCTTCATCATCCATGTTTTTATTGTTTGCATGTTTGTAAGAAACTCTGCTGTGTGTGTTTTGTTTTGTAGTAAGTTAAAACATGTCTTTTAGCAAAAAAAAAAAAAAGGTTAAAACATGTCTTGATTCTCAAATGGCTCATCTTAATCGTTGGTTGGTGTTTTGTGGATTTTTAGGCTTTACTGTATCTTATATTTTGGGATGAGCTAAAATGTATGTATACTCCCTCTGTCCCACTATAAGTGGATTTTAAGGTTTTTGCACATGGATTAAGAAAGTACACATTTTATGTAATTTATCTTGGTAATATAAAAATATCATTAAATAAAACTAGTTCAACCAATAAGAAAATGATACAATATTTTTTAATTGGTCACAAAATTGAAATGATATTAAATTTTATCTAGATTTGTGAGAACATCAATTAAAATGGGACAAAATAAAAAACCTAAAACACCATTTAAATTGGGATAGAGGGAGTATATTTTAGAGAATCATGTATGTACTCATGATAATGTAATGTTGCCACTTGCCACTTGCCAGTTTCATGAGCCACTTTGTTTTTTTTTTTAGAATTTTATTTCCTAGATAATGATGGTAATTAGGTGTAATTTATACGAGCTTTAAACGAATGATTAGCGATAAACATTTAAGACCCATTAATGGATACTATCTCTGAAAAATCCAAAAACCTTATCTGCGATTAACCGTTATTTCAGGTATTTTTGGCCTTCAACCTTAAAATTCAAATTCTATTTCCACAAATAGAATACTAAATAATAAATGTCATAAACCTCTGTTTTTTTTTTCTTTTCTTCTTCTGCCACCATCATCTCAATCTTCATGTGTGGCCTTTTTAGATCATCTTCTCTATTCTTGCTCCTCTTCATTTCTCTGTGATTGATTCTATCTTCGTGATAGCATTTTGCAACCACAACAATGTCTAACCGTTCGTTCAACAACTTCATAGAAGAAGAACTTGGAACATTCCCACACTTCATCATCTACGCTATCCTCGAATGGATCATCATCTTCCTCCTCTTCATTGACGGCCTCCTCGCGTTCTTCTCCAACCAATTCGCCAAGTTCTTCAACCTCAGAACCCCTTGTCTCCTCTGCACTAGACTCGACCATGTTCTCGTCAGAACAAACCCTGACTTCTATTACAACGACTCCATCTGCGACTCCCACAAGAAGAACATCTCTTCTCTCGCTTACTGTCATGTCCACAAGAAACTCTCAGAGATCAAACATATGTGCGAAGGATGTCTCCTCTCTTTCGCCACCGAGAAAGAATCAGATGTTGATACTTACAAGTCTCTCATTGGAATCTTACATAAGGATCTTGAGCTTCTTATCGACGAACGTGAACTTCAGCTAGCGTTTCCGGTTGCGGGTTCCAAGAAAGACGAAAACTCTCACAGAACTAACAATAGGTTTCAGCAACAGCAACATTGTTCTTGCTGTGGAGAGTTGTTGAAGATCAAAACCGAGAAACCGAAGAACAACAATCAATCTTTCTTTGCTGGTCCTAGTCCTTCTCCTAGAGTTTCATTCAACCAAAGAACGTTGGACTTATCTAACATCAAGTACTCAGAGTTGCCTGAGGATGAAGATTCTGTTAGCAACAAAGGTGCCTTGGGGGACACGGTTGATGATAGAACACCGAGTTTTGTAAAAGGAGGGAACAATAGATTCTTTGGGATTGATTCAGCTCTGAACAGTCCAAGATGGTCTGTTAGATCAATGAAAAAGTCTCTGATTGATCAAAATGGCTCGGAGACCGAAGTGTTGGATGGAGATTCGATACTTCATCATTTAAAAAGACAGGTTAGATTGGACCGCAAGTCATTGATGGATTTGTATATGGAGTTAGATGAAGAGAGGAGTGCTTCAGCTGTTGCGGCAAACAACGCGATGGCTATGATCACGAGGCTTCAAGCGGAGAAAGCTGCGGTTCAAATGGAGGCATTGCAGTATCAGAGAATGATGGATGAGCAAGCGGAGTATGATCAAGAAGCTCTGCAGTCTATGAATGGTTTGTTGGTTAAGAGAGAAGAGGATATGAAAGAGCTTGAAGCTGAAATCGAAGCTTATAGATTGAGATATGGATTGTTGAGAGAAGAAGCAGAAGAGTTTCTTGATGAAGAAACTAAACCGGTCTTGGATTTGCCGGTTTGTTCTCCAAATCATGAAGAATACTTGGAACACAAGAAAGATTCAGCAGAGGAGCCTAAAGCCAACAATGGTGGGATCATAGAGGAAGAAAGAGGTAAGAGATTAATCGGTTATATGTTTCTTTAAAAAAAAAAATCTTGATGTTGATTTGTTTTTTGTTACAGAAGATGGAAGCAGAAAAGCTGTGTTAGTGAAGGAGATTACAGAGATTACAGAGAGACTAAGTGCTATTGAATCAAAAGGTGAACTGTTGCAGCAAATTTCAGAAGTTTTAGATGTTAGTGAAGGAGAAGCAATTCTATATCAGATATCTCAAAATCTGCATATGCTTCGTAGTTTCATTGAAATGCCATCAGAATCATGAAATCTTGTTTACTTTTACTTCTTCTATCATCAGAAGAAATACAAAACAACATCCTTGTATCAAAATCTGTATACAGAAATTATTTTATTACAGCTAAGCTTTTCTCTGACTTTCTTGTTTCTTATTTCAATTGGTTAATTTTAAAATTGTATCTATGAAAATGTCACTTGAACAAACTCATAGAGACTTGACCTGGCCAAAATGTTATTAAACATAACCTAATTAGATTCTTACCAACTAATTCATTTCAACCAATGAGTTTCAGTAGAGTACTAAAAACTTCTCTGAACTTTTCCTCTTTAACTTAAAAGACATTAGCTCAATCTTGAAACCATAATGTATTTTTGACTAAGCAGATGACAAATGTAGTTTAGCCATTAAATTTGAAGTATTCTTACAACACAATCAATTAAAAACTTTAGAAAGCAGACTTTAAAAGAGAACAAGTCAAAAGAGTTTTTTTACAAAACACCAGGAATAACCACTATATATACACCAAACAGAGTATGCTCTGTTTCCATCATTCTCAATAGCAATGGCTTCTCTCTTCACATCTTTCCTTCTAACCCTCTGCCTCTTCGTGATCCCATCACTCTCATCTGACCCTGACCCTTTACAAGACTTCTGCGTTGGCGATCTCGGAGCTTCTCCTTCCATCAACGGCTTCCCATGCAAACCATCAGTCTCAGCATCTGACTTCTTCTTCTCCGGCTTAGGCGGTCCTCTTAACACCTCAAACCCTAACGGCGCCACCGTTGCCCCCGCCAACGTCTTAACGTTTCCGGGTCTAAATACTTTAGGAGTTTCCATGAACAGCGTTGAGTTCGCTCCGGGAGGCGTGAACCCTCCTCACTCGCACCCGCGTGCGACCGAAGCAGGAGTTGTGATCGAGGGTTCGGTCTTTGTAGGGTTCTTGACGACGAACAACACTTTGTTCTCGAAGGTTATCAATGCTGGAGAGATGTTTGTTGTCCCTAGAGGTTTGGTTCATTTCCAGTGGAACGTTGGTACAGGTAAAGCGCGTTTGATAACCGCTTTTAACAGTCAGCTTCCAGGGGTTGTGGTTCTGCCTAGTACTCTGTTTGGCTCAGTGCCTGAGATTCCAAACGCGGTTTTAACCAAAGCGTTTAGGACTGATGATGCAACTGTGAACAATCTCAAGTCCAAGTTTGCTGTTTGAGTCTTTTGATTTATGTTCTCAATTGATTCTATAGCAATAATCTGATACACTAATGTGTAATAACAAGTACGAATAATAAAAAATAATAATGATAATAAAATGTAATCCGAAACTAAACACTAAAAAATTCATCTACTATAATCTTTCTTGTGAAGATCTTCATTTCAGCCGTTGACATTAATTCAGAGAACTCCTATAACAAGTTGTCTATTTCTTTGGAGTAAACTATTTATTTCTCCACGAGAATTATGATAGCATCAGATTTACACCAAAGTGAACAAAGGTTGTTATTATGAGACTTTCGTTGGGCGAGTGATTATGTCCAATAGATCCGATATGATTCAAAGGATTAGGGTTTAGGGTTCCACCACAAGTCTTATAGAGGAGACCGGCTTCGTAAGTAAAGTAAATGATATTTTTAGATACTTTTTCAGATTTATAGGGAGAAGAAGGGGTAAAAATTGGAACAAAAATATCATTTGATTCGTCGATCCTTTGATGTTGCCGTATTCAGCAAGCACATGAGAAAAAGGACGGTGAGTGACATGATCTCTCCCCATTTAAGACAGTTTCCTCTTTAGTTTTGAGTTCCAGACCATCTTCATTTCTTCTTCTCGTCTTTCCTGGTAAATGTTGTGCAATAAGTGGCCATCTAAATCCACACAAAACCTCATAAGAATCTACATAATTAATCTACAAACCGCTTACCGTTGCTGCGTGCATCTTGATGATCAGATCTTCTTCTTCAGGAGTGAAGCTCTCATGCTTAGTTACTGAATCATCAGTCTTTCTCATTTGCAACTCTTCCCACATCTCCTACGTGCTATAAATGTTCAACACATATATATCATGTAGACATCAGAAAGAGAGTTTTTTTGTGACCTATTTTGTGGAGTTGCGGTTCCGTTCTTGGACGCAGACGCAGATTGCAAACGCAAACTTTTGAGCGACGTTTTCGTCCTCTGTCCAAAGATCTCACCATTTTCCTTTAAAGAAACAAAACTACAAAGGAAGTTGTAAGGTATTGGTGAAATATATTTAAAGCTTTTCTTAACAAAATGAAGAATGAGGCATGTAATAATACAAAGGGAGTGTTGTGAAGGAAGAAGAGATTAAGCGAAATGGGTTTGGAGGTATAAGAAGCGTGTGTGGCAAGAAAGCATGAATATTTCATCTTTCTTAAATTACATATGCATGATTCTTTAGTTACATCTATAAGTATATTCTACTTTTCTTTACTTTGCCACATCTTTGGTTCCAAGTGTGGTTAGATTTTATTCAAATGTTTCCTAATAGATATTTATAACAATTCTCAGTGTAATTGTAGAGGTTATATATATAAAAAATTTAGAGCTTTATTTCTTTTGGCTAAGATACTTTTCGATTTTGCAACGAGAAAACCCCATATTTTAGTGATGGACATGTCGAAGTTTCTTTCGTAATAGTAAAAAGAAGATGAAGCAGCATTAGCTCTAAAATCCTTTTTTTTTTCAAATTTTCATGGTAACTTCAAATGGGCATATGGGACAACGCAACAAGATACTCATCTTTTGATGGATTGCGATTGCTCATTGCTCCATGGACCCATAATTCACATTCAGCAAAGTCTCAAAGCTGCGTCGTTTGACCAAAATCAAAGAGACCTTGAACGTGTTCTCATGGTGAATAACTTAATACAAAAGTTAGACAAAATTAATTGTACATTAATAATAATTCCATAACACTGAACAGTTTCTTAGGAGTCTCTGGTTCACCTTCATTGTTTCTCTTTCAGGGTAAGATAAAAAATGACTAACCTAATCTAGTACACATACCTCTTCTTAGGCCTCTCCAACATTCTTCACTTCACTTATCTCAGCCGAAATAACTCTAAAACAACAAGGCAGATATGACTGAATACAGAAACAGCCAATGAAGTATCTCTTACCGTTTTAACTTTTCTCTGGAAGGTGTTTATGCCAGAAATAACCAGAGAGAGGTCTTTGTCTATCAATTGTCTGCCTTATCATCATCCTTCAACACTGTACTTGGACCATCATCAAAACCAGACACAGGGGCAAGCTCGTTCAGGTCGAGGTAATGCCTTTTGCCTAATACACCGTCAACTTCTTCTTGGTCTGTGCCATTTGATTTGTTCAGCTGATTATTATCTGTACCATTTGTTGTCCCGGCATTATCATTGACCTCTCTGGGCTGCTCTTCTTCTTCCTCTACTTCTTCAGCAGAATTTGTTTCTGGGTCATTTGCATTTTCTTCAGAGTCCTCACTTCCCATTGTGAAATCTCCATTCCCTGATTCATCAGAATCTTCCTCTGGCTCTACCATTCGCTTACGTTTTGCAGCTCCTGCTGCTTCATTGTCTGATTCCGAGAGCTCATATTGTTGGTAATCGATTCTTGTGGCTCTTTTACTGCGTCTCAGGCCTGGCCGTGAGCCATTTGACCTTGATCTTAACTTGGTCGCTCTCCGGGGCATTTTCCTAACCCTTCGAGGTTCATCACTATCTTCTTCGCTAGCACTTGGAGAATCTTCCTCTTCCTCTTCTTCTTCCTCGTACTCGGCATTGTCTTCATCCCATTTGTACTCTTCATCTCCTTTCTCTTCCTCTCCCTCAGAACCACTAGAAAACGTCTTCTGTTTACGCTTCCTCAGGTATTCTTCATCGTAAACTGCTTCCCCGACAATGTCATCATCGCTTCCAGACTCTACATGATTGTCTGAAACAGTTTCCACAAAATCCGTTCCTGAATACCGCTGGGGCCGTTGTCTGCGCCTGTTACTGTCACGACATTGTACTCAGTTAGTTCGAATTAAATACTGGAGGGAAAACTCAAGGGGAAAAGAAAAAAATCAATGCGTATTGCCTTCTGTCCAAGGATTCATCTCTCTGCTCATCGAACTCATCACCATCAGCAAAATCATAAGAGCTACCGGATGCTGTATGGTTCACAGGGTCAGCAGGGTGGCTTGAACCTGTTGTTGATCTGCCATTCCCAAGAGCGTCCACTCTGGCTGATTCTCTTCTGTGGAGAAAAGGTTCTGGTGATGGATGTTTCTTCCTGAGATAGTATTTATCAAAACAAGCAGAATGTAAGAGGCAATAAGCAATAGTCACCAAATAACATGTTAAAGAAAACCAAGAGCAGAGATGGTTCAATGAAAGCGACACTCAATACGTACGTTGTTATTTTGATAGCTTCGTTTATCGACCTATCATAATCATCTGCAGTAATTTAAAACTATTAGTAAGGCTCTTCAACCCAGTAGAAAACAAGCTAGACATATAATCCGGTAAAACTGGTAAAAAAACAAATACAAGCACGGGGGGCATCAGGAATTCCCAACAAGGTCATAATCTTACCAAAAGTGTATCTAACCGGCTTCCTATCACGGAGGGAACGACCACCACCAACACCGTCAACAACCAAATAGTTATCAAGGAGAAGAGCCTGTCTATGTTGCTTTTTCAACAACTTCTCTTTCCTCTGACACATCAGAGAGAAAAAAAAAACAAATTATAAAGGATGCGATTGATAAGAAGTATCGTGAATTCAGTAGTAGCGAGCAAATTGGTACCTTGTGTTCTTTTTCTATCTCAGGAAGCATATCTCTCGTTAACTTCTTCCCCAGAGAAACTTCAATTCTACTACTACTTGAATTAAGTTTTTCCTGCAAAACAAAGATACACAGCATCTCAATCAGCAGTAAAGACATAGAAAGTTATACCTGTTGTCTATCAATTGGCAGTCAAAACAAAAGAAAGCAATATAATTTCAACAGAATAGCATATGTCTCCAGTCCATGAAACTGCAACAACATTGCCCCAGAGAGATCTCTAAGCCAGTTCTTAGCAATGCAATCATCTTTAACTCAATTCACTCACAATCACAAAAGAGATCGACGATATTTACAAGCACTCAAAAGATATGCACCACGTTCTATTGAGTAGTACTCTTTGGGAAGAAAGTTACATCCATTCTCAGAACATAACTGATTCTCCAGATTTACTTTTTCAACGTATTACAGAGTATAATTCCCATGTTTAGCATCTTTAGAACTCCATCAATAAAAAAATTGAGGGCATAGATAGCACTAGCTATCACGCTATCTAACCATCACAATCACATCAGATCCAAGCAACAATATTTCACAGCGAGAAGATAGCCATATGGAACTATCCTGAGCAATTCAGAATAATTGATATAGTAGAGACTTACAGAAACATCTTGGAATTCATCGAAATTTGTAGCAACAGTTTCCCATTGGTATGTTACGTTAGGAAGAACCTTGGAACCCTTCGTTTTGGCCTTAACTATCTCTGCCTTCCTTATTTCCCGATATAAACGGTGACCAATTAAGGTATCCTCCTCATACCTTAAATAAGAAATAAACATATTCTGTCAGAAATATGCAAACAAGGGAGTCCTATTTAATTCTTGCATTTGCCACATACCAAAAATTAACTCCATGTGAATCACCCCCAACGCGATCTTTGCGAAAAGTTGACAGATGAACTCCAGTTTTAACAGAGTTGTCAATGTAGCTCCTGATGTCCTCTTGCTGTGGAAATTCACAAAACCCATCAAAACTGTAAGTGTTATAACGATCTTGTTTCATTAGCATCGCATCAGCGAGCTCCAGAGCTTAATAGAGGACATCATAAAGTGTGCATTTCCGGAGCAAAACACAACGAAAAAACATTATCAACTGCAAACAGATTGACATACAGCAGCAACATTACCTCAACACGAATATCACATAAAGCTTTCAAAATCACCACGCGAATGGCTGGATCAAGAGATTTGTACGCTTCAATCTCCCGCCTACAAGATTAAGACGAGAAGCTCATAAATGCTTCCTAATCAGTTACCATGAGATTCAGAAAATTATAACAAGTAACAACTCACCCTTGCGAGGCAACAATAGGAAGGTCCCCTTCTGCGACCTAAACAAGAAGGTGAAGGTCATTTCAGAACATGATATAATGTAAAAAATGAACTTCCAATATCAGATAAAAGATGTGTTCAGCAATCATTACCCAATGCCAGCAATCTCTTATTTTCCTGCACAAGACAGTGACCCAGGTATCACGAGTGAGGGCCATTCGAGTTACAGGAGGAATGGCCTGCAAAATTGCAAAGAGAAAATTAGTATATTGCTCACAGAGAGAAAATGTTAAGCATTTCCGACATTTATGGTAGTAGAGAATATATCAAATACCAAATCATCAACACAAAAAGGATCTACATGATCTAATTACAAATCATGATATCATTCAAGACATGATCAAGGACTTCAATCACAGACCAATCAGAGAACTCTAAAGTGACTCAAGAAAGCATTACAGAAAAATTAGCCATCTAAACTGGGTAGCACAATCATATAAGGTGTCTACGAGGGAAACTAGCCAAAAACTTTAAACAACTAAATCTTTAACAGAATATGATCATTCAATACACAAACAAAAGGTTTTCTATCACTAATTATTGTACATAAGAGCCCACATTCTGTTAAGAGAGCAACAGAAGCACGCTGGTATGACAACGAGTTACCCTCATGTCAATGAGACAAACTCTGGGAAGTACATTGACGTTAATACTAACAGAGACCAAAGCAAACAAGAAAAACTTAAGAAAGCATCAATGAAGACAACAAGGGAAAGCCAAAGCAGCAACCTTTAGGAGAGGAATATGAATGTCACTCAAAGTATCGTTGGGATTCAGCAAAGCCGTTTCAAACTCCTCCGCTGAAAACTCCGCATTGATCTTCAAAAGCGGCCTAAAAACCTTCACACATCCAAAAAAGGAACCAACTTTGAGAGTTAAGGAAAACACAAAACTCAGAATTGAACAGAAGAGAAGAGAGAGAGAGCTCACATGCAAGAAATTGAGCACGGACGCAAGTTCCCACATGGACCTAAGATTCCACCGCGGCATCTGCGAAGGCTCCGGTGGCTGGACAAGAGAAGTAACGATTTTACCAGAACTCCCTCCACCGCATTGCCTCTGAACACCATCATCTCCTCCATCCTCGTCATCATCCTCCTCCTCCTCTTGATCGTCTTCCTCCACCACCTCTTCCTTCTGTCGATGCTCCCGTTTACACTCCTTCTTAGGCGGCCTGGACTTTCTCTCCGCCGCCTGCTGCTCCTGAAGCCGCTGCTGCGCCCTGACGGTGCAAGCGCGCGACGGCCTCGTTCTCCTGAGCACCGCAGGCTCCTCCCCGGGAATTTTGGTATCCTTAACCGGAGAAGCATCGCCGGCGGGTCCAGGGACGAGATCGGAGGAGGAACCCATCGTGAGAGATCGAAATTAGGGTTTTTTTGAATTTATCGAAAGCAGCGGTGGTTAATTTGAGATTGATTGTGGGGGAAATCTAAATCCAAATCCAAATCGGTTTAAACAAAAGACGGAGGAGGAGGAAGGAAAGCGTCGACTGGTGTTGGATGTATACGTTGTCGTTTTGGGGGCTGTGGAGAGAAGAAGAAGGAGACAATCTTGAAGAAATTAAAAAAGGATGGTAAATTTTCTTTTGTCAAAGAGGTCTCCTCTCTGAAGTGAATGATGAGAGAAAACGACTCGGCGAGTGAAAAAATAAAACTAGAGGAGAGGAGAAATAGGGGCAAACAAAACTAGGGCTCTCTCGCATGTTTATATAGGGCTTTTTATTAAGACAAGATATATAAAAGGAATGATGATGTGGCTTCAATTGTGTAATTTTACTATAATATACATTTTAAAAAAATTATATCAAATTTTACCCCAGAAAAATTCAGAGCAATTTTTTTTTTTAAGTAAAAATTTAGAGCAATTATTCAGCTAAAAAAAGAGTAGATAGTAGCTTATAAATTTACCTGTCAGAACTTTTTAAAAGTATGAAAATATTTCTGAACAGCATAATTTTGTAATCTTTCAAGTGATAAAAAAAACACGAGTATTATGATTAGTAAATTAACATGTTTCGTTAAATCTTAGTGAATTAATACTTGCTTTGAGAGTAGTAAAAGCAACTCTCTGTTACATAAATAACTATTGATTTAGGAAATTTAACTAGATACGATTAACATGACAATTGACAGTTGAAGTGGCTCACTAAAAAGCTACTCCATGATTACTAACATGTAAAGCAAATGATCTCTCAGTGGCAAGGATGATCATTAATGACCTTTTTAATTAGGTCCAAGGAGGTAAAGTAAGATCTTGACGGTGGTTCTTACATTGATGTTTCATTTATGTCACACACCGACTAAACTCCATAGACTCATTTAGGGCTGACGACATTCACTTAACTAACACAGAATTCTACATGAAAACACAAAGTAACTTCGCACAAATAAATTACATGTACTTGTATTTACACAATATGTATTCAACAATTTATTACAAATTTAAACAATCAGATGTAAATACAAACACAAATGGCACGGTACGACATCATGTACCTGAATAATTCACAACTCACAACTCACAAGTCTTATGTACGATGCAACCTCTTCTCGAAGATATGTTGATAAAGTTTCTTTGTCCGGAAAACCAACACACATGAGACAAGAAACCCGAGGAAAGCCACAGATGCAATAATCACAAAGGACAACCGGAAACAATGAGGACCATAACACGTGTTACCTTCTCCAATAATGGTCTTATCATATATATAACCAATCAATCTCACCGAGAAGATATACGAACCCATAGGACTAGCAATCGAAATGGTGTTATAGATTGTTCCCATATGCTTAACCCCGAATAACTCTGACGTAATCGTCGGCATTAACGACCACTGTGAGCCATAACATATCCCTACGATGACCGAACCGACGTATAGGTTTCCTTCAAAACCAGAGGCTATTATCAGATGACCTATGGTCATGGCTCCTATAGAGTTGTAGCCATTAGCAAAGGACGTGGCCATCCTTTCTTGTGTAGCAATGCATCCGAGGCATATCCGGCTCCAAACCGGCCGATAAAGTTCCATATGTTCCACAAAGACAGCAATGCGTTTATCTCCACGTTAGAGTAACGAAGAGACTCACCTATTTGTCTCATGTTGTTTATCGTCGAGATCCCTGATCCCATTCCACATACCATCGCAAGAAACAACAACCAGAAGTCTACGTTACGCATAGCTTGCAAGAGATTCAAACTTTTATCATCAACCACCACCAAGCTCTCACCAGAGGTTGTTGCTTCGAGATTGTCCACCAGGAGAATAACATGGTTTCTCGATATTGTCTCGGTGTGCTCTTACCGCAATTAGCAGAGGCGAGGCTAGGAGAACGAGTAGAATTGCAAGCGTGACGGTATTGGCCCATGATGGTAAACCAAGAGTGCTCTTCACTGTGATAATGATCATAAGGTAAGCTGCAATAATAAGAGACAAAGTTGATAAACCATCTAAATGCCTCTTCTCATCGACCGTACTTGTCTCATATATCCTGACTAGTGGCATCACTAGTACAGAGAGAAGTGAAGGTACTATTGCAAGTAGAAGAATGAAACTCTTTGGATCTCCAGGACATATTATTTCATAGAGTTGAATTAACATTGCTCCACTCAGACCTACAAAACCCTATACAAAGAACAAGCCCAGGTCATAAGCTAGCTTAAGGCTCAAAATAGGCATGTGTGTTTAAATACTCGTTCTAACTTTTGAATTTTCGAATTTAGCCTTTTAAAGTCATTTCAGATCGTGTTCCTTTCAATTAATAATACTTCAAGTTTGATTATTTTTATATTTTAAATTCAAACTCATTACGGATTGAGTTAATAATATTATGAGTTCATCTATATTATTAGAACTCAAGTACAAAATTGGAGTGTTATGAGACATGAATTGCAATTTAAAAAGTAGGTTTGTTTGGAAACATATATAACAATATTAAATGAGAATTGTTTGGAAACATGAATAGCAAGATATTTACTTCCTTTTATTTACACATTTAGTCATTGCATTTATAAGAAATTAGGTATATTCTTTTGTAATTCTTTTATTTACACATTTAGTCATTGCATTTATAAGAAATTAGGTATATTCTTTTGTAATTCTTTTATTTACACATTTAGTCATTGCATTTATAAGAAATTAGGTATATTCTTTTGTAATTCTTTTATTTACACATTTAGTCATTGCATTTATAAGAAATTAGGTATATTCTTTTGTAATTCTTTTATTTACACATTTAGTCATTGCATTTATAAGAAATTAGGTATATTCTTTTGTAATTCTTTTATTTACACATTTAGTCATTGCATTTATAAGAAATTAGGTATATTCTTTTGTAATTCTTTTATTTACACATTTAGTCATTGCATTTATAAGAAATTAGGTATATTCTTTTGTAATTCTTTTATTTACACATTTAGTCATTGCATTTATAAGAAATTAGGTATATTCTTTTGTAATTCTTTTATTAAGACAAGATATATAAAAGGAATGATGATGTGGCTTCAATTGTGTAATTTTACTATAATATACATTTTAAAAAATTATATCAAATTTTACCCCAGAAAAATTCAGAGCAATTTTTTTTAAGTAAAATTTAGAGCAATTATTCAGCTAAAAAGAGTAGATAGTAGCTTATAAATTTACCTGTCAGAACTTTTTAAAAGTATGAAAATATTTCTGAACAGCATAATTTTGTAATCTTTCAAGTGATAAAAAAAACACGAGTATTATGATTAGTAAATTAACATGTTTCGTTAAATCTTAGTGAATTAATACTTGCTTTGAGAGTAGTAAAAGCAACTCTCTGTTACATAAATAACTATTGATTTAGGAAATTTAACTAGATACGATTAACATGACAATTGACAGTTGAAGTGGCTCACTAAAAAGCTACTCCATGATTACTAACATGTAAAGCAAATGATCTCTCAGTGGCAAGGATGATCATTAATGACCTTTTTAATTAGGTCCAAGGAGGTAAAGTAAGATCTTGACGGTGGTTCTTACATTGATGTTTCATTTATGTCACACACCGACTAAACTCCATAGACTCATTTAGGGCTGACGACATTCACTTAACTAACACAGAATTCTACATGAAAAACACAAAGTAACTTCGCACAAATAAATTCACATGTACTTGTATTTACACAATATGTATTCAACAATTTATTACAAATTTAAACAATCAGATGTAAATACAAACACAAATGGCACGGTACGACATCATGTACCTGAATAATTCACAACTCACAACTCACAACTCACAAGTCTTATGTACGATGCAACCTCTTCTCGAAGATATGTTGATAAAGTTTCTTTGTCCGGAAAACCAACACACATGAGACAAGAAACCCGAGGAAAGCCACAGATGCAATAATCACAAAGGACAACCGGAAACAATGAGGACCATAACACGTGTTACCTTCTCCAATAATGGTCTTATCATATATATAACCAATCAATCTCACCGAGAAGATATACGAACCCATAGGACTAGCAATCGAAATGGTGTTATAGATTGTTCCCATATGCTTAACCCCGAATAACTCTGACGTAATCGTCGGCATTAACGACCACTGTGAGCCATAACATATCCCTACGATGACCGAACCGACGTATAGGTTTCCTTCAAAACCAGAGGCTATTATCAGATGACCTATGGTCATGGCTCCTATAGAGTTGTAGCCATTAGCAAAGGACGTGGCCATCCTTTCTTGTGTAGCAATGCATCCGAGGCATATCCGGCTCCAAACCGGCCGATAAAGTTCCATATGTTCCACAAAGACAGCAATGCGTTTATCTCCACGTTAGAGTAACGAAGAGACTCACCTATTTGTCTCATGTTGTTTATCGTCGAGATCCTGATCCCATTCCACATACCATCGCAAGAAACAACAACCAGAAGTCTACGTTACGCATAGCTTGCAAGAGATTCAAACTTTTATCATCAACCACCACCAAGCTCTCACCAGAGGTTGTTGCTTCGAGATTGTCCACCAGGGGAGAATAACATGGTTTCTCGATATTGTCTCGGTGTGCTCTTACCGCAATTAGCAGAGGCGAGGCTAGGAGAACGAGTAGAATTGCAAGCGTGACGGTATTGGCCCATGATGGTAAACCAAGAGTGCTCTTCACTGTGATAATGATCATAAGGTAAGCTGCAATAATAAGAGACAAAGTTGATAAACCATCTAAATGCCTCTTCTCATCGACCGTACTTGTCTCATATATCCTGACTAGTGGCATCACTAGTACAGAGAGAAGTGAAGGTACTATTGCAAGTAGAAGAATGAAACTCTTTGGATCTCCAGGACATATTATTTCATAGAGTTGAATTAACATTGCTCCACTCAGACCTACAAAACCCTATACAAAGAACAAGCCCAGGTCATAAGCTAGCTTAAGGCTCAAAATAGGCATGTGTGTTTAAATACTCGTTCTAACTTTTGAATTTTCGAATTTAGCCTTTTAAAGTCATTTCAGATCGTGTTCCTTTCAATTAATAATACTTCAAGTTTGATTATTTTTTATATTTTAAATTCAAACTCATTACGGATTGAGTTAATAATATTATGAGTTCATCTATATTATTAGAACTCAAGTACAAAATTGGAGTGTTATGAGACATGAATTGCAATTTAAAAAGTAGGTTTGTTTGGAAACATATATAACAATATTAAATGAGAATTGTTTGGAAACATGAATAGCAGTATATTTACTTCCTTTTATTTACACATTTAGTCATTGCATTTATAAGAAATTAGGTATATTCTTTTTGTAATTCTTTTTATTTACAGATTCTACCACTGCATTTAAAATCAATAAATTAATTAATTACAATTCCAAACTTATCTAAGCAAATTGATATTCATATATTAATCATTATTAATATTGTAAAATTATTACTAAATAAAATATTTCTATTTCACTTAACTTATCCAAACACATAAAAATATTTTTTTATTTGTTTACGGAATCAGTTATGCATAGACATTCGGGTACCCATTTAGGTACGAGTTGTTTCTTTCAAGTATAGATTTTTTGGGTTTTGAAATTTCTTTTTAGGTACTTCCTTTTTCTGTTTCTTTTTATTTACATATTCTACCATTGCATTTAAAATCAATTTAAATTAATTAATTACAAGTCCAAAACTTATCTAAACAAATCGATATTCATATATTGATCATTATTAATATTGTAAAAATATTAGTAAATAAAAAAAATTCTATTTAACTTCATCTAGCCAAACACATAAAAATATTTTTTTTTTATTTGTTTACGAAATCAGTTAGGCATAGACATTCGGGTATCCATTTAGGTACGGATCGTTTCCTTTGGGTATATATTTTTGGGTTTTGAAATTTTTTTTAGGTACATCGTTTTTGTATTTTTTATTTATTTACAGATTCTACCACAACATTTAAAATCAATTTAAATTAATTAATTACAATTAAAAAACTTATCTAAACAAATCGATATTCATATATTGATCATTATTAATATTTTACAAATATTACTGAATAAAATTTTCTATTTCACTTGATTTAGCCAAACACAAAAATATATATATTTTTTTTACGGAATCCGTTAGGCATAGACGTTTGTGTATCCATTTAGGTACTGGTCGTTTCTTTCGGGTATAGATTTTTTGGGTTTTGAAATTAGGCCATGTTTGGATATAAATTTATGTGTGAGTTTCAAATTGGATCTCCCGGGTCTGTATGAATTTTGTTTTGATGTATAGGAAACTAAAAATATTCAAATAACAAATATATTTGAAAATGAATCGGATATTTGAACCAAAAATAATGGCTGCATATAACAAAAAATCAATACAAAAGTACTGTACATTTGGATTCAAATTCATTTCTTTTAACAATAAATTACACAAATATGTTGATTTGTATAAAAATTTAAATTACAATGTAAATATTTAATTAATATAGAAATATGTCATATTGTTTAAACAAAATATCAATATAAAGTATTGTATATTTGCGTTCTAAAATCATTTATTTTAACAACAAACCAAATAAATATATTGATTGGAGAGAGAATAAAACAAAGCCAGAAAACACATAGTCTACTAGAGAGACTCTATATATCGAATTTCTTATAAATAAAGTTTTACTAAGATAAATACATTCAATAATTATAAACAAATAATATATTTCATAAAAATGAAAAATAATACCCGCCCTTTCAAGGGCAGGTCAAAATCTAGTTTACTTTAAAGGTTGGATTCTGAAATTGAATATTAAATATTTATTTATATTTTAAAAATTCATTTTAAATACTAATTCAAATATACTAATTCAAATCTTCTGATCAATTTTTATAGATTTTTCAGATTTTTGGGTTTATATATGCGGTTAGGTCAAAATTGGATAATACTAAAATATCGCCCAACAAGATCCATTCAAATATTTTTAACAAAGACTAAATCTAAAATGGGCCTAAACAGAGGTTGGTAAACTCTAAGCATCAAAAAATTTCATAAAGGACTTTACCTTCATAATTCCAACGGCAGTGCCACCATAATCGGCGAAATTTTCAACGGAGCTAACAACGTTGGCCGTGTTGAGAAACGTTAAAGACTGAGCAGCTATAAACATAAACAAACACATAACCGGAACCGGCGGTTTACTAATCAAACCGGTAACGGAAGCCCAAATAAGGAAATAACCGGTAAAGCACAAAACCGCTCCGACCAAGATCACCACCCACGGACCTCCTCTACCTTCCCGTCCGTCACTGCGACGACGATTGAAGGTGGCAGCAGTGTACAGAAGTCCAGATAAAACGCCGACGTTACCACCAATGTCTTTGAAGACGGAGACTGTGTCAAGAGTTGATTGGTCGTAGGATTGAGATGATTTCAAGATCGCCGAGTAGATTCCGAAGGTGTAGGAACCTCCTCCGGTGCACTGGATCCATATGCTCGCTGTCATAGCCATCCATTTCGTTCTCAGAATCTCCGCCGCCATCTTCCGCCGTGTTTTGAGCCGGAGAAGAAAACAAAAGCTAAAATCGTTTTCTATACTACTTGGCGCAAACTGGCATACACGAATATTTGATTTTTTTGGTGTAATATAATAAAGTAATGGTGGTGCGTTACGTGCGTATATATCATATGATGCAAAAAACATTACAAATAAAAAATAATAATAATTTTTACCAAAAATAGACCATTTACAAACAAAATAATATTTTAATAAGGCAGATAAAACTGTTGAGCAAAAAAAGGCAGATAAAATTAAAAAATGAGAAAATTGTTAGTAGACGACAATTAGATTAATTATGTAAATGGCGGACATGGATGGGGTCAAGTATATACCGACACAAGTGTGTATGATTAAATCCTTATTGCTTGTTCAACTTTCTAATTAACGTCTCCATCACACTCTAAATATAATCTCAGATATATTATTGCAAGAGGAAGCTTACAATTGAAAAGCAGAAGACAAATGATTGGAGAGACTAGAGAGAGTCCAAGTCATTCCCTAACCTTACTTATGAGACAAGCTAAACGATTCATAAGCTGCAATCGTCTAAAAAAAAGAAGCTAAACAAACAGTCACAGCAAATGCATCCTCTCATCATAAGACCGAAGCCGGAGAAGAACACAAAAGCTGAAGTCGTTTTCTACCACTTGGCGCAAACTGGCATACACGAATTTTTGATTTTCCTATCTGACCAACTCTCTTTTTGTTTGCATCTCTTAGTGGGCTTTGAACCATTTATACCTAGGCCCATTTTTCAAGGAGAGAGCCACGTTGAGACTTTAGCTTCGCGTTTTGCACGCTACGACCACATGATGGCACGTGCGGGAGGAGACGGAACGGGGGAGATTAATCAACGGCTTATTAACTAACGGAGAGGTCAGTTAACGGTGATCCTGACAGTCTGACTCATTCAATCAATGAATGTCAGTTTTGTTTTTGTCGGAATTTAATTACTCAAATATAAATAGGCTCCCATATAAAAATATTTGGCCACGTCAACTATTAAAACTTTTAACGTTTTATCGTCTTATTATTAAAACTAGGTTAATTACGCTGCGGACTAAGTTTTATATCGTTGTTAATTTATTAATAGGTGATTCTCCCGTGTTCATGCACAGATATAAATGTTTTTAAAATAAATATATTATTATAACTGATTATTATTTTTACGTTCATTTTAAATAATTTATAATTTATAAATATAATATATATTAATAATATTATATTTTTGAATTAGACATGTGATTTTTTATATGTATTATCTAGTTGGTTTAGTTTTTTTTTCTTTTGCTAAATAGTCGGTTTAGTTATTACTTGATTATATTAGATTGTATATGCTTCTTTAAATTTAACTATAATTTTTTGTTTCTTTAAATGTATTAATATTTGGATAATTGTTTTTATTTTACATGTAGGTTGGTTATTCTCTTACATATTTAAATATACTTTAGTGAAATTTTGTATAACATAATTTTTTTTGAGAATCAAATAGACAAAATAAAATGAAGTGTGGATTGACTAAAAATTACATAAAATAATATAAAGATAATATTTTGATTCTCATGCATTAAATTTTACAATAAAAATAAATTGTTAAAATTAGTTAATATGCTTAAGGTATCCATAATGTATATGCATGAGATTCAAAATAACAATATGTTTTGGGATATTGATAAATATAATTTATTGATATTTTGTATAATATAATATATATTTTGATGTATCCATTATTTATATGTATAAAAATTAATAAAATATTACTATCAATAATATGTTTTTATTTTATTATTTTCTTAATATCAAGTTTTTTTAACTTTCCTTTTTTTTTGAAGTCACATTATATATAAATAATATTAAAAATTCGTTTTTAAAAATTGTAGATTTTTCCTTTTTAGAAATCTATGTTATTGGAAAAAATAAAAAGGAAACTAAATAAAAATCTAACTAACAGAAGCTACCAAATAAAAAGAAAAACAAATTCAATAATAACAATTAAATATAATGTTTTAAATTCATTAAAGGTATCTCCGTAATCAACCATCGTGAGAATTAACGTGAGCACGACTCATAAGAAATTGACTTCTCAAATAATATTATAGAGATATTTAGAAAATTTCTCAATTTATAAAAACAAAAAGCTGTAGTATATAGATTTTGAAATATAATATTTATATATCATTATATAAAAATGAATATTTTAACCATAATTATTCTTACACTAGGTGATTTTTCCGTGCTCATGCATGGGTATAAATATTTATAAAGTAAATATATATTATAATAATTGATTGCTATTTACTTTTAATTTTAAATTAATTTATAGTTTTATGCATAATTTATATTAATAATTTATAGTTTAATTAGACATATAATTTTAGATATATTATATCTAGTCGGTTTTGTTGTTTTTACAATTGGTTTAGTTATCATTTGAATATATTATGTTGCATCTATTTCTCTGAATTCAATTATAAAAAATTTTATTCAAAATATATTAAAATTTTGATTAATTTCTTATTTGCATTATGTTGGTTTTTGTCTTAGATATGTAAATATATTTTAGGAAGATTATTTATAACTTAAGATATATTGTTCTTAGAATGAAATAAAAAATAAACTAAAGTCCTTGGTTCCAAATTACGTAAATTAATATAACGATAATATTCTGTAATCTCATGCATATATATAAATTTTACAAAAGAACTAAATTAAAACAGTTTCTTAATATTTTATTTTCATTTGTTAAGGTGTATTGAGTCATCTTATAATTTATATTTATAAAATAAGTTATTATTATTATTATAAAATTATGTTTTCTTATTATAGTTAAAATCTATGATTTTAGATATAAATTGGATTAGTTGAGTCACTCATGTTATGAGTATCTTAAGTTACATATATTCTTTCAAATTCAAAGTGAGGTATAATTATTTTTATTATAATTAAGTCAAGTCAAATTAATTTTATTTATCGTTTAAATGTGCATATATTTTCATAACATATATATATATATATCAAATTAAATGTTGATTTGAAAAAAAAAAGAAATTAGAAAATAAAACGATGATCTATAGAAAGCTACATAATAAGTGATTGATACGTTTTTGAAAGCTCATGAACACATATCAATATTTACAATAACTAAAATATTTTTATAAATTATAAATGATTTTATGCCTTTTGGTTATGGTTATATTAAGTTCCACAAACATAAAAACATAAAATTTAAAAGCAAATTTAATATTAAGAAAACATATAATTTTAATAATGCAAAATATAATATATCTACCTCATTAAAGTGTATAGTGTGATTTTAAAATATTTTGTTATTTGATCAAAAGATGTTTCTTGTTAAAATTTATTTTTCGTTTTTAATATCTCTTAAAAATAAGCAGTAAAAAATTGTGATTGTATTTGATAAATCTTATTATATAAGTAAAAAAATTTATAGATATTTTTTGCTGTAATTGAAAGATATTATGGTCAAATAAATTTAAGAAAATACAAATAACATTTCAATAATACTAATTATAAAATATTTTAGTCAATAAAACATATATCAGTTTCTGTTACTTAATTATTTTATGTAATTATCTAAAAAATAGATAAATATATTAAAAATATTTTTGTTACTGTGAAAATATATATTGTTGTACTGTTTAAAATTATGTTTTAAAATAAATAATATTTATTTTTCTAATATCAAGATTATCTGTGAAAATATAAATATAAAGAAAGTATATTAGTATATTTTATGTTATTTAAAAATATTTTAAAATGGAATATTACTATTTTGTGAACTTTTCTTTTAATAAAATCATATTATTTATACATATATTTTCGTTTTTAAATTCTCTTTATAAAATTTATAATATTTTCTTTTTATTATATATGTTATTTGGAAAATATTAAAAAGTAATTTAAATAAAAAATCAATAATAGTGTTTAAATATAACATTTTAATTCATTTAGTGTATCATCGTAATCAACGACTGTGAGAGTTAACGTGAGTGCGACACGTAAGAAACTGACTTCTCAAATAATATTATAGAGATTCTGAAAAAAAAAATATTTTACAAAATTGTGACTAAATTCATATTTGTCAACAACATAATTCATATTGGCAACAATGTTAAGAGTAAATGGACCTATACTATTTAGAAAAGCAATGCATCCCTAATTTGGTTTTATTTTATTTTTCATGTAGTTAAAAAAATAATTCTCCTTTATATCTATTTACTATATAATGGGATATTTTATAAAAGTATTATATATTGTAATTAAAAGATTATGTTCTTATGAGTATACATTTTAGTTAGCCATATACTAAGAGGTAAAGATGATGTCCTAAAAGAAAACTACAAGAGACGAACGGAAATATAAATTTGAATATAAATTTTTGTAAAAGTCTACATCAGAAGATAATTGTTTTTTCTTGAATGATGCATATTAGTTTTGTTATAAATTATTTTTCTTATATCTTCATAATCGCACACATCATCCAACAGAGAAAGAGATCCAACATGTAACTTGAAAGACAGAAAATATAAAAAATGTAACCCCAAAATGAAGAGGCAGATACATAGAGCATAAAATTTCTACAAGTTTCAATGGTCACAAATAATCAATACCATAAATATGATGTGTAAACTTGATTAAAAATGATGTGTACAAATAAAATGTCTTGATTGGCTTTTCAAGTTTTTTTTTTATTTAATGACACATCGTTTCCATAAAACTCGAAAATGTGGTATCAACTTCTTGAGAGACACTTGTTGTGTTGATTTAGAAAACTTTTTTGTTTGTGTTGTATAGTAAACTAATGGTGTCGGATACAGGATAGTCGGATACAGGATAGTCGGATACAGGATATTTCATAATGTTTTTTAAAACGAATTTTATATCATATTGATGTTTGTCAAAATTTAGTTTTGATATCTTTTTATTCAAAAGCAGCATGGTTTACTATGGCTTCGAATGGGTAACGCAGATCAAAAAACGCAGATCATGCAGATCAAGCAGATCACGCAGAACAAATGCAGAACATGCAGATCAAGCAGAACAAATGCAGATCAAGCTAAATTAATAAAATAATATATTTAAAATAAATGTTGAAATTATTTTAATTGAAATTAAATATTTTAACAAAACGCAACTTATTATATATATAACAATAAATATCATCATTTTAATATATATAATGAAATTTAAAATTATATGAAATTTTCTACGAATCCAGATCTGAATATCCGGGAAATTTACCGTAACCGAATCGGGATCCGGATTCATCGGATCCGTGAATTTAGTTTTCAGATTCGGATTTCTGGCTTTCAGATATCCATCTAAATATCGTACTATTCGTGGTATTCGGATCCGATCGTAAAAATTATTTTTAAATTTTTTTGTTAAAAAATATTAAAATTCTAAAGATAGAACATAAATTAAATATTCATACAAGATTTATAAATATATAGATGTATATAGTATTAAAAGATTAGAATATAAGATTATAAAACTAACTTTATGTATAAATACTAATATATCAAATATAACTATTAATAAAATTAAAAAAATATTATATTTTAAAAATACGGATCCAGATATCTAAACTAAAATCAAGAGATCCGGATCCGAGATGACTCCCCGTATATTCTATCCTGAATATCTTGATTTTAGTCTAGATATATGGATCCATATTTTCAACCAAATAAAAACATATATAAAAGTAGTATTTTGTTTTATTTATTAAACTTACATGATTTGCATGCATGTGCATATATAAAACAAAATACTAAAATTTTATTTTTTATTTGTTTTTAATATTAAACAAAAAAATAATGTGTATAAAATAATTCTACAGCAAAATTATATAATTTTTGAACAAGACCATGGGCAAAATATCCGTAAATTTTGATTTGATACCTTACCTGTTTCAGTTCGAACTAAAAATCCGGATATATGTAACTTTACAAAGCCAAGCAAATACTAATATGCAATATTCATAAGAAATGAAGCAAATAAAAAATACTAATATTTTTATGAACAGGTATGTGATCCGTTATATGCATATATATACATATATTTAAAGAATTATATATATAAGTTATATAAATATTATATTTATATAAGTTTTACAGTATTTTTGTATACTGAACTATTAACTATTTATTAGGATTTTAAAAAGTAAATAAAATTTTATTTTTGTAATAAAATATTATTAATTAATATTATTTTTACATTTTTTTGTTTATTTTTGCGGATCGATTCGGATATCTGGTCAAAATTTAAAAAAAAATTGGATATCCAGGACATCAAATATTAAGATGGCTACGGATCGAATCGGAATGGATAATTGATTATTCAAACGAAAGGATCGGATCCGAATATTTCCAAAAACCCAGAAATTCGATTTATACTCACCCATATTTTGAGTATGTAAATTATATATATAGGTGTTTATTAAATTGAATAATACTATATACATAAATAATATGTATTTGTAAATATTTGTATAAGAAATTTCACCTTAAATTCTTTATAAAAACAAAAAGAACTTACACTTAAAGAGGAATTTTAATTTGTGGAGAAAAGAAATAAAATAATAGTATGAAATATTGATAGGTGAAGGAGAATATGTAGTTGTTAAAAAAAATAAAAATAAAAGAAAACTTCTGATTGGGCTCCTGTGTTCGGCCAACCCACTTTCCCCCTTTACCTGCAGATCACTTTTTTAACACATAAATTTTCCTGCATGCAGTTTTCTTAATTTTTTAATATTATAATATCTTCTGCATTTATAATGTTGAATGGGGATTAAAGTGCAGATCAATCTGCATATAATTTTTCCTGCATTTGTACTGCATTTATTCTGCACTACATTCAGACCCTATATATGATTAACATTACAGATAAAAAAGTGCTTAATAATACAGACAAAATCACAAAGTTCAAAAAACTTGTTAGTCAATGATAGTTAAATAAGTTAGAAATGGTGGGGTCACATGGGACCAAGTAATAATCCCGCCCCAAGTGTGGTATGATAAAAGCCTTCTTGGTTGTTCAATTTTGCTTAACGTCTCCATCACTTCGAATATAATAAAACTCTCCAAAATATATTAATTAACAAATCTTCAATCTATAACAGAGAGAAAGAGCTTGACAAAGACAAAGAGGAAGATGCTCGAGCCTTTAAATAATCTTCTCTTCTCGTCAACGCGTCGCCTTCTTCTTCTTCTTCTTTCTTTTTTCTCCTCTCCTGTTCATGGTGGTGGATGGGAGTCGGAGATCCACTTCCACCGGACAAAAACCGATGGGAGAATAAACCGCCGGATATTGCCTCGACTTCTTCTTCTTTCCCTTCAGTGGTTTCCATAGTGAATGCTCGGTTATCGGATTCTCCGATTCTCTTGTTCGTTTACTTTCACAAGGCTTTTCGTGCGCAGCTGGCGGAGCTCCAACGACTGGCTGGTGATGAGGTCCGGGACGGTTCTCATCTAGCGGTGGAGCTCCGCCGTAAGTTTGATTTCCTGAAGCTTGTTTATATGTACCATTCTGCAGCTGAAGATGAGGTTAGAAACTTAGAATATCTCCATATTATACATGAAACTCTCGATAAGGAAATATCGAAATAAAATAAAATAAAATAAATCTTCAGTAAAACTTAGCAATATCAAACGTTATTACTATTCTTAGAACTTAGCAAACTATGTCATTTATACTTTTAGGTGCCAAAGACTCTTATTAGGACAAACAAAGATCAAAACATCTTAAAGTAAAAAAAAAAAAAGTCAACGACTACACGGTGTTTTTATAGAATCTGACACGTAACTTGAATTTTGCAACATACTCCACTATAATAATTCACTGTATTAGTCTTACTTTGCTCTCTGTATTCTTGTGAATCCATCTTGAATTGTTCCGATTTCACTTCTTATCACAATCACTTATGTAATGTTTTGATTTTTTTTTTTTTTATTTGTCATGGCAGGTTATATTTTCAGCGCTGGACACACGTGTGAACAACATTGTTCTTAATTATTCGCTTGAACATGAATCCACACATGATCTTTTCACTTCAATATATAAATGGCTACATGTTCTTGATGAGGAAAAAGAGAACAGGGCAAATGTTCTTCGTGAAGTTGTATTATGTATAGGTACCATTCAGTCATCCATATGTCAGCATATGCTTAAAGAAGAGCGGCAGGTACATTAATATAGGTTTTGGCTTGTCACGCAAGTTAAAATTCTTTGTTTTGTGTTTGTTTTACCTTTATATTATTATATGTGCATGCAGGTGTTTCCTTTGTTAATTGAGAACTTCTCCTTTGAAGAACAAGCCTCGTTAGTGTGGCAATTCATCTGTAGCGTTCCAGTTATGATAGTTGAAGAACTCCTCCCGTGGATGACATCTTTACTCTCGCCAAAGGAGAAATGTGAAGTTGAGAATTGCGTGAGAGAAGTTGTACCGAAGAAATTATCATTGCAACCGGTAAGATTCTGTACCGAGATGTGACTCTCCTAGCTTCTCTTTCATTATATGCAAAAACTGTAACAAAGATTTTAAAATATTTCTGAAGGTAGTAAACTCTTGGTTGGTTGACGGTACAAAGATCATGAACAACTCATCTCATCAAACAGATTTGCCAAGTGGGTTGTTTCAACGTTTTTGGCGGTGGAGTAAAATGTCCTTCTCTAGTTCAAACGCAGGACACACTCTGGTTTATGATGGTATTAAGCTTTGGCATAATGCTGTTAAAAGAGATTTGTTTGACATTCAAAAAGGATTGTGCCAGTTGAAATCTCCTAGCCATTCGTTGGACCTCAATGTGCTCGTGGCTCGGCTTAACTTCCTTGTTGATGTCCTTATATTTTATGGGTAATAAAACTTTTTCTTTGGTATGTTTCTTGGGCTTGCTTTGTTTCCTTCTTCTCTCTGAGAAACTTGGTGACATACTTTATTGCAGCAATGCATTTAAGACGTTCTTTTACCCAGTGTTTGAAGAAATGGTTGTTAATCAACAACACACTTCTGCTTCCAAACAATTCACCCTTGATGGCCATGTGGAAAACTTCAAGAGGTCTCTAGACCTTGAAACTAGAACAAGGAGTGACCGTTTTGTCATTTCCCTTCAGAAGAAACTTGATTCCCTTATATTGATATTAACAAAGCAGTTTTCTGTAGAGGAAACAGAGGTAAAAACAGTTTCATATTCTTATCAACTTCAGTTATTTTTGGCTTTCATTTTAGTATTTTAGATTCCAATTTTACTCATTGTTCTCTAGGTATTCCCTATCATCAGCATGAACTGCAACATTGAAATGCAGAAGCAGCTCCTATACATGAGCCTTCATGTCCTGCCTCTTGGATTGCTCAAGTGTGTTATAATGTGGTTTTATTCTCAGTTGTCGGAAGAGGAGTCTCAGTCAATTATTGAGTTCTTAAGCTGGGAAGATTCCTCATTTCCAAATAAACCTTTTGCGCATCTCTTGTTGCACTGGTTTCGCTTCAGTTATTCTGGCAAAACATCTCTTGAAAGTTTCTGGGATGAGCTCTCCTTTATGTTCAAACCGAGGCGTCCTGTTGAAGAGGAACACACTGAAGTGGATTCTGGTTCTTTATGCAAAGGATCTGATCCTTATTTTCTTGTATCTATTGATCTACCCTACTCTAGTTACATGAAGGAGACACCCTACTCTAGTGCAATGAATCAACAAGTACTTATCCCAGTAAAGCTCAAGCCTCTTCAACAGCTTCCTGGTCTTTCTAATGACAAGAATATTGGCGATGATCCGTTACTTATGGACTTGAAACCAATCGATCTGCTTTTCTTCTTCCACAAGGCAATGCAGAAAGATCTAGTCTACCTTGTATGTGGTTCAGCTCGACTAGCATCAGACTGTAGCTTCCTTGGAGAGTTTCAACAACGATTTCATCTTGTAAAGTTCTTGTATCAGATATATTTAGATGCAGAGGATGAGATTGCATTTCCAGCTCTGGAGGCAAAGGGTAAACTACAAAACATTAGTAAGTCATACAGTATTGATCACGAACTTGAAGTTGAACACCTAGATAAAGTATCATTCCTTTTGAGTGAGATGGTAGAACTCAACATGTTGGCATCTACCATGATCAATTCAAATGGACTGGACCACTACATGAAGCTGTGTATGAGCCTCCAGGATGTATGCAAATCCATTCATAACCTATTTTCTGAGCATCTCCACCGTGAAGAAACCAAGCTCTGGTATTTGTTCAGGAACTGCTTCACTACAGAAGAACAGGAGAAAATCATAGCATGTATGCTTGGAAGAATGAGCGGAGAGATATTGCAGCATATGATTCCATGGTTAATGGAATCTTTGATCCCTGATGAACAGCGTGCTGTGATGTCTTTATGGCGTCAAGCTACAAGAAAAACTATGTTTGGTGAATGGTTAGCAGAATGGTATACTAATCATGTTGTAGGAGAAAAAGAAACAGGAGAAGCAAATAAGGACTCATTTGAGGATTCAGATCCACTAGATATTGTCTGGAAATATCTCTTTGAAGGCAGCGAACCTCTTGAAGTGTTAGAGAAAGATTCAAAGGGTACCACCATGAATAAGCTACTTGGAAAGGATGCTCCCAATAACAATAAGGCAGAAGAAAAAGAGAAAAAACATAAAGAAATCTCAGAAGCTAAGAAGGTATGTACAGGAGGAGCTGATGAAAGAAGGCACACTGAACAAACTGACAGTAATTGCCAGATGGGAAACTCTGCTCAAGCTTTTCAAATATCTCAGAGATCAAGCCAATATGGTCAAGACATTAAATATGAGTACCTCTTATCAATGAGCCAGGAGGGTGTGGAGGCTACACTTAGAAGGATATCTCGTGACTCTGATTTGGATCCTCAGAAGAAATCATACATCATGCAGAATTTTTTAATGAGGTAAATGCCACCATATTATTAGTCATGTTATAATACATCAAAGATAGTCTAAATATGATGTTGTTCTTTGTTGTGACTTACACACTAGGTTGTATACTTTTTCAGCCGCTGGATAGCCACACAGAGGATACATAATCTTGAATCATCCACTCCGGCAAACGATAGAGAAGTAGTTCCTGGTCAGCATCAATCTTATCGAGATCCTCACAAGAATATCCTTGGTTGCAAACATTACAAGAGGAGTTGCAAGCTTCTTGCTCCTTGTTGCAACCAGCTTTTCACATGCATACGGTGCCATGATGAAGAGGTTGATCATTTAATGGATAGGTAGTGATGAACATGTTTGTTTGTTTCTATTTCCATCTTGTTTCACCTCACACACCTTCTGATTTTTTTAATGCTTATATATATAGGAAGCAGATTACAAAAATGATGTGTATGAAATGCATGATAATCCAACCATTAGGTGCTACATGCTCAAATGTTTCATGCAATTCATCAATGGGAAAATACTACTGCAAAATATGCAAACTATTTGACGATGGAAGGTAAAAATTAAATTTATTCTGCTTCAGCATCTATTCTTTGCATTTTCTGATGAAATGCTTGTTTTTGTTGTGTGGTTTGACTACTTCTAGGGAAATATATCATTGTCCCTATTGCAATCTATGCCGAGTAGGAAAAGGATTGGGGATTGATTACTTCCATTGCATGAAATGCAATGCTTGTATGTCACGGACTTTAGTAGAACATGTATGCATAGAGAAGTGTTTAGAAGATAATTGCCCGATTTGTCATGAGTACATTTTTACCTCGAATTCTCCAGTGAAGGCTCTTCCTTGTGGTCATGTGATGCACTCAACTTGCTTTCAGGTGCTTAAAATTTTTTTAATATGTTTGATACCAAACATATTCTAAGAGCCTTTACTTACAGTGTTTTCTGTTTTTTTTGGTTGTAGGAGTACACATGTTCACATTACACATGCCCTATTTGCAGCAAGTCACTAGGGGATATGCAGGTTAGTTATATCAAAAGTCTGGTTCTATTCTTGAACAAATACATAAAGATTAATCGCATAAGAGATTAGCTAATGCTACCAAAAAGAGAAAAAGAGAGAGATTAAAACATCCAATGTGTGGTTGCCAACAATTAATCAAGAAAAGTGACACCATAATGTTATTTTTAGTAGTTCTATTTCTGGCCCTTTATTGAGACAATGCACTAATATGATTCACTAATCAAACATTTTTTTTCACGCAGGTGTACTTTAGAATGTTAGATGCGCTGCTCGCAGAACAAAAGATGCCAGATGAATACTTAAACCAAACTCAGGTTCCTCTCTATTCTCTTTGGATCTTATGCAAAGTATCATCCATCCATTAGTTTTCTAGGTTTAAGCTAAACATAAGATGGTTGTTGCTTGCAGGTAATACTATGTAATGACTGTGGTAGAAAGGGAAACGCCCCTTACCATTGGCTCTATCACAAGTGCTCTTCTTGTGCCTCCTACAACACCAGACTTCTCTAATGCTCCAATTTCCCTTCTTGTACTGTTGTACATGAGCAAGTCTAAAGACTTTTTTTGTTTCTTTCTTTCTGAAAGCATTTGATTTTGTATGAAAATAAATAATATTCTGACTTACAGTTTGTTCAAACACATTTAAACTCGGACACATTATTGCAAGAGGAAGATACAAATGACCGAAGAGATATAAGTATATCCCTAACCTTGACTTATGACTTACAAAGCTAAACAATTAATAAAATGCAATCGGACAAAAGAGAAAGGTAAAAGCCTAAAATGAGAAACAAACAAACACTCACAGCAAATGCATCCTCTCAACGTAAGACTGCAGCAACCACCTGTTGAGAGGCTCACCACACCCAACGAAACAGCCTGAGTTTCCACTCTCTGTGAAAAACGGTGAACCAAACATGTTGAGCAGCTCTTCAACTGCCTGTCTCACCATTGATGTACCAGTGACTCTACTACGCCTTCTCCAGCCAGTTACTATATCAATCCGAAAAGGACAAGATCCAGAGACTAGCATCTGCTGACGGAACCAAGCAAGCGTCCTAGACAACGCCGTTACTGCAGTTCCTTCTGACATTACATGGAGATTGATAAGCCAGTAGCTGCTGCTTTTCTCCCTTAATGCATCAGGAAAAACGTTCTTTTGTGCTGTAACTTCCCACACAGATCCCGCCTCTTCTTTTTGCCCTGACTTGTGTAGAAAGTTAACCACCGCGTCCATCATTCCTCGCTTGCTCTCTCTGTCCTCGCTGTGCATGAGATCCAAGAAGCTGTTCACGTGATTGCGCACGTTCTGGCCGTCAGGGCCTGCAGATGGCATCTTGAGGAGAAACATGTGTGCTGGATGACCCGTGCTAGCCATTAGCTGGTTACAGTAAACCATATCAAGTTTTGACCGACCATCTGTGCAACAACTCAAGAGTAACGTGTATGTCTGCAAAGAGGGGCGTAGACCAAGCGCCAGCATGTTTTGTAACAACTCATACGCTTCCGCTATCTTGTTAACCCTAAGGAAGGTACTAAGAAGGGAATTTCAAGTAGAAACATTTGGTAGCAGACCAGCATGAAGCATTGCTTGATACCAGTACCACGCCTTTTCCACATTGCCAGCTTTTCCCCACAAATCCACCAAAATACCATAAACCGGCTCATCAGGAATCCAATTATTTAGCTGCATCTCGGTGAAAACAGCCTCTGCTTCCTCGAGATATCCACAGTGTCCAAGCACCTCCATCACAATGCTATACGTCACTTTGTCAGGCTTAAACCCAGCGTTTTGCATGTCACGACGGTAAAGCTTCAAAGCACTCTGGTAGTTTCTCGCTTTGGCATGCAAGTCTATCATGATGTTGTATGTGACCAAGTTAGGTGTACAACCCTGATCAATCAACTCACAGAAGAGCTTGTGTGCAGCGGGTAAATGTCCAGCTTTCCCTAGACAGTTTATTATGACACTGTAAGTGAAAGTGTCAGTTGAAATACACGCCGCTTCTATTCTCTGGTGCATATCCATGGCAATGTTGAGAAATCCAGCCTTGGCATGAATGTCTATAAGAGTACAGTACGTTACACGGTCAGGTTTGCATCCAGCCTCTTGCATTTGGTTGAACACATTCATAGCTTCATTCAGGTAATTAGCACGGCCATAGCTGTGGATAAGTCGGTTATACGTAACTGTGTTTGGCCGACAACCATCTCTAACCATCTCATCGAGAAGCTTGTTTATCACGCGAAACTGTTTAGCACGGCCGAGGTTACCAAACATAGTGGTGTAAGTGTGCTCATCATGCTTAAACTTGGGTTGCCTTTTAAGCCAGTAGAAGAAACCAAGAGCGCTTCCATAATCGTTCATCTTCTTAAGAACTTGTTTGCTTGGTACGGACCCATTGTTAACCAGAGATTTCCAAGAGCCACTTCAGCAGCAGGGCCCCACCTGAATGTTTTCAAAATGCTGGAAACGTTTTCCAGCTCTTTGGTATTACAATACTGTCTCGATGTTGTCAGAGCAGACCCTGAAGCTGCCACTTCAATGTAATCGCTCGGCATAATTTGAATCAGTGTTGTGTCTTTGCAACATGCTTGTCCTCTTGCCACCAGATGTGTGATGATACCTATTCTGCACCGAGACTTGTTTGAATCCTTTAACGAATCCAGCTTCCTTAGCCCCTCAAAAGTTGCCGCTGCTATGATTTCAAGTTTTACCAGCTGAAGATCTAGGGTAAGCTTTGTCCAAGTCCTCTCTTCTTATAACTTTCACATTCGAAGACTTGACACTCGTAATAGGCCGAGATGGATCCACCATACAGCTTTTCCCTAATCCAAAGACTTAACTCCTACCATCAGATGTAGGAAGCTTAGAAATCGCTAAATCAGACAACATACTAACCACTGCGACACCTGCTCTGAAAATCTGATCCCCAATAGGTTCCGAAGAAGCAGCTCCCTCCTCCTTAACGACCGTTGATGCATAACTAACCGAGTGTGGTTTATTCGGCAAAGCAGGAGCAGAGCACACACGATGTGGTAGTAGAGATGGCTGACCGGAACCATCAACCGGTTTGCTTGCCTCTACTGGTAATATGCTTCCCGCTATAAGAGGCTTACGGACAATACTGGAAGGTAGTTTTCTAGCCTGTGGGGCTTCGTTCCTAAGTTGCTACTGGCGTCTTTAGATGCAAGACTCATTGTCGTTGAACGCAGAAGAAGAACTCCCATCAGTTGCACCTGATCTACATCCACTAAGGAAAAAGGATCTTGCTGAACTTGAGAGTTTGCTGATTTGCTGTGGACTGGACGCATCATTTTCTCTGCAGTAAAAAATGAATTGAATAGGATTTCTCTCTTTACCTACACTTTCAGAAATTAATTGGCTTTCTCACAGTTAAAATTAGTATCGTAATGAAAATTATTATTTTTGTTATCCCTCTGTATTTTATAAATTACACTGCTGAAAGTAGCATTTTTCTAGTGCTAATTTTCAAAATAAAGTCTGTTTATCGCACTTTTTGAAAGAATCTTATGGATTGGGCTAGGCCTGGGCACGGATCGGATATCCGGGTTTTTTAAGGTATTTGTGATTTGATTCGAATGCTACGGATATCTAATTTTCCGATTTGCTTTGCTTCGGAAAAATACGGATATTCGGAAAAACGGATATCCGGAAAATAAATAGATATTTGCGGATATTTGCGGATACTTACGGATATCTCATTTGTTTTGATTAATACAAATAATCTTAAAAATTTGATACAAATTTGTTTTGTAAAAATATTTTTTTGCATGATATAAAAGATAAAAATTAAAAGAAGTATTGAATCTTCATATTTTGTAAATTTTTAAACTTAGTTAAAAATTATAATAACACAAAACATAAGAAAAAAATTATAATTGTCATAAATGTTTTTTCTTCTTTTTATATAATACTTTTATATAAGTAATAATGTGAATATAATCTATCAAATCATATGTTAGAATAATAATTATATAATTTTATACATTTAAAACTTTAAATATAATCAAAATATACATGTATTTATATATTGACGGATCGGATCGGATATTCGCTTCCCAAAATTTTAATATTTGTGATTTGTTTCGATTTTAACGGATATTGAATTTTAGTATTTGCTTTGCTTCGAAAGCTTACGGATATCCGGAATTTTCGGATCGAATAACAACGAATAACGAATCGAATCAAATTTAACGGATAAAATGCCCAGCCCTAGATTGGGCTATAAACAAAATAGGGGAAGAACAAGTTGGAGCCTCTTTTTGCAATTTCTTCTTTTACCTTTTCCACCTTTGCCTTCCTCAAGTTTCGTAGGTCTTCGCTGTACACGTGGTGTTTGCTCTGATGTCTTTCACGATAGTAAAATATTTGTGGCTAGTGGATATGAACATTTAATATTTATTGCAAGCAACCGAGTCTATCTACTATTCGATGATCAAACTCTCAAGGATTACTCGGTTGGCTTTTGGAAACTCTCATGGATTACTAGGTTGGATTTTGGCCCGCTAGATATATCTAGTTATTTAAAAAAAAACTCAATAAGCAATCAAGAATGATTGTATCGCAGTATGCTTAAATCTGCAAGTTTTTCTCTCCATTCATACTATGATTAATTTAAAAACAAAAGATGGGTTCTTAAATCTTATTTGGCCATCTGATTTCTCGGGTTGATAAAACTCTTGAATTGATAGGCCATTATCCTATGGGATTAAAGCATTAAACATATATCAAATATGATTTGAACCTAATAATCTATGTATATCTAATACTATAAAGAAGAGCTACTCTCTTCTCTGGTGTTGCCACATCATCAAATAAGAGAATGAGAAGATGACACGTGTTAATGATGAATTTCTTTTGGGTTTTAAACACGTTGTGAATGGGCTTTAACCATTCTAGACCCGGAGTTACCCTAGGTTTCTTTGTCACTTCGCCTGTGGAGTTTCAAGCGGCTGTCGACTTTACGCTCTCCTCTCCGTTGTGATTTTGTGATCGTTAATCAGCTTTATGCTCTCCTCTCCGTAACGGCGCACTGATTCATACAACAAAAATGATATTGAGACTCCTTGAGCTCGAAACTCCCATCAAGATCTACGGTAATCAGTCTCTTTTTCTTTAATTTGATCTTTTCTGTGTGTTTTGTTCTGGAATCTTAGTTCTACATGATTGCTTTCATGGCTCTATGTTTGTAAGTATTTTTCTTAGATCAGCTCCTCCAAAGAAAGAGTTTTTATTTTCAACGGTTTTGAGTAGGTTTTTGAAACGTGAATCAGTTCTAGCCAGAATGTGATTGTATGTTTGGTGAAGTTAAAGATAAGGAAGAACAAAAAAGGTTTTTTTGGGTGGATATGTGGAGTAAGATATGTTTAATCAATCATCTGATTGCAGCAGATTCATCTCAAAACAGAGAGAAGTTAAAGGAGTCATAAAGATCACTTGAATTGCTCTAAGTTTTGGGTGAGACATGGTGAAAAGTTTAAGGATCTTAAGCTATTGTTTTGCAAGGATTAGCTTATTATGGTGATGTAACCTAGGATTGCTTTTCTTTGGTCTTTTTTTTACAAAGAACAGATATGGCAATGTGTTTCATTGGTCTCTTAAAGTCACAAGGATTTGTAAGTTTTTTTTTCAGGTGATATTCAAGGACAGTACTCGGGTCTGTTGAGGCTGTTTAAATACGGAGGCTTCCCTCCTACAGCTAACTATATATTCTTTGGAGATTAATTGGAGCAAAGGTAGCAGAGTTTGGAGACGATCTATCTTCTACTTCCCTACAAAATCATATACCCGAGAACATTTTCCTTCTAAGAGGAAACCACAAATGAGCTTCCATCAGGCATCAACAGACTCTACGGATTCTATGATGGATTCAACCGCTGATGCAGTGTGAGGCTCTGGAAAGTGTTTTCAGTTTCTCTTAAATGCCCCCCCCCCCCCTAGCTGCTGCAATAGTTATAAGATATTATGCATGCATTTCTTTCCATGATTTGACAACGGTAGAACATACAAACATTAAGCAACCTACTGATGTTCCAGACTCTGCTGAGCTCTGTGATCTGCTTTGGTCTGATCAAGCAAAGATGTCAAAGTCCGGTGAGTTTATAATAAACTTTTTTTCCTTTTCTCACGCAGGTTGTAGAGGATGGTTATGACCTTTTTCTGATCGACGGCTTGCTATTATATTTTCTGCTCCTAACTACTGTGGTGACTTTGAGTCTTTGACGATGCTGGTGCAATGATAAGTGTTGATGAAAGTTAAATGAACTTTTTCCAAATGCTTAAGCATGTGGATCGGAGGCCCTGGTTCTTATGAAGAAAGAAAGGAAGCAGAAAGCTTTGAAGGAGAAAGAGATGGATAATGCTGCGTACAAGGACTTTGAAACTTCAATTAAGCCTTACTCCAAAAAGGCATTACTCCAAAAAGGCATTAGGAAGAAACAGAAACTGGAAGAGGTGAAGCTTTTAAAGAGAGAAGCTGATGAGACAAAAAGGAACCACATAGAAGAATAAGAAGAATGACCCGGGAGAGAACAGAGCGTCAAGCTGCAAAGAGAGAGAGAAGCTGCTAGACTTGAGAATGAGACAAGAAAAGGTACTTCATCTTGACGGATCTGAGAAAGTACCTGATGATACACATGTAAGTTCTCTTTTCTTTGACACCCATTTGCTCATTAAAGGTCAAATTAATTTTCATGCTGTTGAGATACAGAACTCTGTGATAGTATACAATATTAATTTTTATCAAGTCTTATAAATCTCTTTATAAATTTATAAGTCAACAGAAGTTGTTTGATTCTTTGTCGAGGTAACCTTCATCTCTCTCTATATATATACATAGTCAGGAGTCAACCGAAGTTGTTTGATTCTTTGTTGATGCTAGAAGAGATAACCTTCATCTCGCTCTCTATATATATCTATACAGATGTATATATTTCTCAGTACATTGTCTTACAAATACACTTATCTGTTTTGTTGGAACTTTTGATTTGTTGTGGACCTTGCGGTGAATGGTAACATCAAATATGTGTTATTTACAATCTACATAAATACATTGACAAAACCGCAAACTTCTTTTTGTGTGTCTCTTTCCGGTTGTTCTAGGAGGCACATATTATGAAGAAAAAGGGGATCTTATGAGTGTGCTCATGCTTGATGAAAAGGTTTTTCCTCAAGTTATGAACAACTCATGTGCATCTTGCAAGGGTTCTGACAGAATCAAGATATCTGGAAACGAAAACCCAACTGCAAGTCATTAAGAACAGCTGCAACAAGCACATCCATTGGAGACAACTACTGCACATGTTCAGCCTGCTTGCGGTGGGAGCACCGTTGAGGACCTACTGGTTCTAGCATTTGAGTGTTTACCCAAGAAGGCTCGCAAGACTTAACCTAGCAAGTTAGAAAGATTAAAATCCTACTCTTTACTGTGATTTCATATATATTATGTGTGCAAATGAATCCAACAATAAAATCTTGCTTCACTTTATTCCACCACCGTTTTGCTAAATTTGGTTCTTTTACTAACCAAAAAACCTCAGTTCGTTACCCAATAAAAACTGCTGCAACCTCCTACAGTCGGCTCACTCTGCTACCAGAAAGGATATGTTAAACAGTGCAAAAAAGTTAACTACGAGAATGAATGACATGAAAATATATTTATGCAAATCACAAATAGAATAAATGAGATAATAATGCATACAAAACTGCCGTCTCTTTCGAAGCCATTAGGTGTTTCCACCGTCATAAGCTTTATGGCTTTCCACCGTCATAAGCTTTATTCTCAGCTTCATTACCAAATGAACGCCTTTACTGTCATTCATTGAAAGAAATTTGAAATTATCTTGAAACCTAATAAGCACTCAATCTGGTTATCTGAACTGCATGCATACAAAGTGTTGTCTAACCATCACCCATGGCTCCACTTAAAACATGACGATATATATATAAATATTCATTTACATATATTTTGGACAAACAAATTAACCAAATCCTTCAATAATCCATGTAAATAATCATTCCATATAATAATGACAACATTTCCGCGCGATGAGAAATGCAGCATCCGAAATGCAATTCTCTACATCCCAACATATTCATACAAATGATATCATAAGACCTAAACATACAACCAGAGGACCAAGTACACCTCATATAACCTATATGATATGCTATACGCCACAACTTCTTTAATATAAACACAATCATCAAATCAAACATAAAAAAAATTAACATATATCATCCTTCCACGCACAAATACTAGAATTTATAAATCATGACACTAATAACACATGATATTAATATATATTTTACAATTATAAAACCAACAACACTATATTTAATTTAGATTTCCAAATATATTAAAATACACTAACCAATACCATTAGAAATAAAATTATATATTCAAATTATCTTATGAAACTGAGAAAATAACATTACAATTTATTTGGACAATTAATGGTCCCATATATTAGATTGACGTGGTCACATGTGTCGAAAAAATAAAACATAAATAATATAGGGTTATAGATTTAAGGGAGAGTCCATTAAACTACATGAATACTAATTGGAAATATTTTAAAACCGCTTTAAGTGAAATGAAACATTTATACAGTTCAACCAATTAAACACCATAACTAAAAATTAATAATTTTTGTTTGTTCTGCTCATCACCTTATATATAATTTCCAATAAAAAAATGGATAGTAAAAATTTTAAAACAAAAACAATGAATAATCAAAATGATTATATAATTGTTTAGTTACTTATATTTTTATAATAGATGATAATATTTATAAATAAAATAAACATATTAAATATATAATCAAAATTTAAATTTAAACAAAAATCCCGGGCGTAGCCCGGGCCGATCCTAGTCTTTATATATAATAGAAGGATTGACTCATTAACAAAATTACCGAAGGTGTACACTATTCATGAAGGAGAAGAGCAAAACAATGGTCTGTTGTACGTGGTAAGTGGATCGGTGTTTCTTTTTTTTTGTATGTTTTAGATGACTATTTGATATCTAATTGACATAATTCATGAATTTTTATTGAAATTGAATGGCAGATCATGGAAGCAAACATTGTACGTGATCATCATGCACACACGCATCCTCTCGTCCTGTATCGCAGCCTTCTTGTACATGAAACTCAACAAGATCCCCTTGGATCAATACCAATACACTCCAGGATTGTTTCTCTTATTCTTTTACGTCAATACGGCCTATGCAGCAGTCGTGATGCCCCGAGATGCAGATCCGGATTCAGATTCGGATTCCTCGGACCTCCCATATGAACGTGAACCCTTGGGTTTAGATTTCTTCCTAGCCGAATGTCTGAGTCATGGTTTCGGGTTCGCTTTCCTTGTCTTTCTCCTTAATATTATTTATACCAAGCTCGCACTTTGTGTTGGAATACCCGCTGCAGTGTACTTCATAGCCGCTATAGTTTGCGTCTGTCGTCACCCTCCGGATGATTTGCAATCAAACCAAAGTCGTCTACCACTGTAACCATTCAGCTTTCTCTTTGGTTTTCTTTATATAAGTCAAATCAGATTCTACAATGGTTTCTTTATATAAATTTTTTATTTTAGTCAAATCAGATTCTACAATATTTTTTTGTCGGAGTTTCAAACGAGTATTATCTATAATATTAAGATTATTTAACTCTGAATAACAATTACTATTGAAAAATGCTTACATGAACATTTTATATAAACTTTCTCTCTATAGTATTAGAAGACCCAAATGAAAGTTGCACAGAGATTGAAGAAGAAGACAACTTTTCTTTTATTAATGTTTTCGACTTAAGAAATAAACTACAGAGTCTTATGTTCTTTTATACACGAAAATGAAATCTTATCCTCAAGCTGTCATCAGCTCATGATTGCGCAAGACTCCAAACATCCAAATCTGTTGGAGGTAAAGATTCCCTTAGCTGTCATCTTCGTACACGCTTCACGACACAAGCGTTCGTTGCTCTTTTGACCGCGAGTAACGATAGGAGCCTCAACGGCTAGAACAGAGACATCATCTTTGAAACCTTCGGAGAGAGTCGGAGTCTCTGCAGTTCTAACACCTTCTGCTTGAGTCAAAGTGTTGGGCACACTTAGGCTAATACCCTCCCTCAAACTTGGAGTCGGAGGAAAGGAGACATCAAGTTTGTTGCGTAACCGGAAGAACGGTTCCTGAGCCAAAGACTTCGTAAACACGTCGGCGAGCCGAAGCCTAGCAGGGATGTGCTTAACCTCTAACGCCTTCAAAGCAACACGTTCTCTCACATAATGATAATCGATATCAAAATGTTTAGTTCTCTTGTCAAACATCGGATTTGCAGTCAGACATACCGCGGAGAGATTGTCACAAAGCATCAAAGGTGTCACAGACTGTTGTAATCCCATAATCTTAAACAAGTTCTGCAACCACACCACTTCAGATGCTGCCATAGACATTGTTTTATACTCTGCTTCTGTTGAAGATTTGGAGACAGTTTCATGTCTCTTTGCACACCAAGATATCAGAATGGATCCAAGAATAGGGCAGAACCCACATGTTGACCTTCTCGTTTCATTGCATCCACCCCAATCACTATCACTTTAGCACAATAGTGTGGATTTTGTGTCAGCGTTGAGACCTCTCCCCATCTCATATGTACCTTTGACGTTACGCAATATCCTTTTCAAGAGATTGAAGTCAGACACACTTGGGACATGCATCTTTTGACACACATAGTTCACAGCAAACTGGATGTCCGTTCTCATGAAAGTAAGGTACTGCAACTTGCCAACTAAGCTTCTGAAGTAACTTGGATCCTCAAAAGCAACATCTTGATCCTTGAGATTGTTGAGTTGCAGAGGCAACGGTGTAGGCATCGGTGCACAGTCTCGCATGCCTGCACTGACCAAGAGCTCTTGAGCATATGTCTCTTGACTCAAGATAAGACCATGATCATGACGATGTATCTGGATCCCCAAGAAAGAATGAACTTCTCCTATATCCTTCATTCGAAAAGCAGAGTGAAGATCTTGCAGCAGCTTGGTCAATAGAGCTTCGTTGTTGCCACTGATTAACATATCATTGACATACAGAAGAAGGTATATCACATCCGTGCCAACGTGATAAACGAACAAAGACGGGTCTGGGAAACTGCATTGAAAACCAAAACTGAGCAAGAACTGACTGAATTTATCAAACCACGCACATGGAGCTTGTTTTAAACTGTAGATTGCTCTGTTCAGTTTGCAAACATACTCTGGCTTCTCCTTATCTTCAAACCCTGGTAGTTGTTTCATATACACAGTCTCTTGAAGATCGCCATGCAAGAAAGCATTTTGAACATCACGCTGTCTTATCTTCCACTTCTTAGTTACTGCAACATGAAGTATAGTCCTAATAGTTGCTGTGCGAACTACTGGACTGTATGTCTCCAGATAATCAACACCCTCTTCTTGTTCGTTACCTCGAGCTACAAGACGAGACCGAAGCTTCTTCACAGTTCCGTCTGCATTCAACTTCCTTTTAAAGATCCAACCACAGTTTACAGGATTCTGATCTTCAGCAGGGGGAACCAGTGTCCATGTATTCGTTTCATGCATGTTTCCTATCTCTTCTTGACAAGATCGAGTCCACCCCGGATGCTTCAATGCTTGTCTCACTGTATTAGGCTCAGCATCTTCGTCTTTAACAATGAACAGAGCATAACGAGGATTCGATTTTACAATACCTAACCTTGCTCGTGTAGTCATGGTATGTTGGTGGTGTGGAACAGGATCCAGTATCGGAGGTGGAACAATCACTGGAGCATCTTCAGAAGACGTACTGTTGCTGTCAGAAGAACTTGAAGGCATGTTTGCAAAGTCAGTGGGAGGCTCATGTGCAGGTTGATGCACTGGTGGGGGAGTTTGAATTGTGTGAGTGACTGTCTTGCTTGGTGGTGTTTCTTCTATTGCTGATTCACTTGAGTCCACATACAAAGGTTGTTGTAGATTTGACAAACGCCATGCATTGAGCAGAGGAGATTCTGTGAGCTTGTGAAATCTACTATAGACATCAGCAAAGGGAAAGCTTGATTCTTCAAACAGAACATGGCGACTTATATACACACGACCTGTTGGCGGATGCAGACACCGATAGCCCTTGTACTTTTCATTGTAACCAAGGAACACACACAGCAACGACTTTGGATCCAACCTGTTCTTCATGTAAGGTCACAAATAAGGGAAGCACTTGCAACCGAAGACTCACAGAGCTGTGTATGTCGGAGTTGTACCATGTAAGACTGCAAACGAACTCTGCTGATCTGGAAGAAGTGCGAAGGCAACAAGTTTCCGAGGAATGCTGCGGTGAAGAATGCTTCGACCCACATCTGCAGAGGTACCTTGCTGTTATACAACATTGTCAAGCCAAGCTCAGTTATGTGGCGATGTTTTCTCTCAGAAAGACCGTTTTGTTGGGGAGTGTGTGGACAAGAGATAAACTGTTTGATCCCACATTTCGACAGATGACTCAGAAAGGGCTTGCTTATAAACTCACCACCACCATCACACTGAAACTATAATATCTTCGTTTGACACTGATTTTCAACCATGCTTTGAAAGCGAAGAAAAAGAGAGAAGAAATCAGACTTCTGTTTTAAAGGATAGAACCATGTGCCCAACACTTCGACTCAAGCAGAAGGTGTTAGAACTGCAGAGACTCCGACTCTCTCCGAAGGTTTGAAAGATGCTGTCTCTGTTCTAGCCGTTGAGGCTCCTGTCGTTACTCGCGGTCAAAAGAGCAACAAACGCTTGTGTCGTGAAGCGTGTACGAAGATGACAGCTAAGGGAATCTTTACCTCCAACAGATTTGGATGTTTGGAGTCTTGCTTTATTCATTATTATTGCTTTGGTTGTTGAGAGATGTTGAAGAATGTCCCTGTGAGGATGACCCAAACGTTGATGCCACACCTCATCACTTGTAGCTTGTTGCCTATTAGAGTAAAAAGCTTGAAACTTTGCATCCTTCAACATATACAGATCTCTAAGTCGTCTTCCTTGTGTTATCACTGCCTTTGTTACCTTGTCCTTAACAAACACATGATAAGAATCAAAGGTAAACTCACAAGGAATGTCTTTTGTCAACTTAGACACATATAAGAGATTCTTTGTAATCTCGGGACAAACTAAAACATCATCTAAAGGCAACATTGTACCTTGAGTAGTGTGAAGAGCAACAGACCCGACGTGAGTGATTGGTAAATAATCACCATTACCAACAATAACCTGATCGTTTCCCACATATGGCTCAGAGGAGTGAAGCTGAGAGGCGTTGTTGGTGATGTGTGCAGACGCAGCAGAGTCGGGATACCACTCCTGACCATTCAGTTGTTCGCTACCAGACACCTTCATTGTTGCGAGAGTATTGTGAACATTGTCAGACACTTGATGATCCTGGTCAAAACGATTGTAGCACTTAAGGGCGGAATGATCATAACGACCGCATATCTGACAAGTGGGTCTTGTGTTGGAACCAGAAAACTGCTGCTGAAATCCTCTTCCACGAGTAGAGGAAGAACCTGAACCTCTTCCTCTGTAAGGACCTCTGTAACCACGACCACGAGAAGAGTAACCTCGACCTGTGTGAAAAGCAAGATGAGGAGTAACATCTGGTGGTTGAGTTTGAATCTGCAGCTTGTCGTCAAAGTTGATGAGTTTGAACACAACATCGTCAAAGCTCATCTGAGGAACAGAGTCCATAGAGTGTTCTATGACCGTGTAGATTGACTCGTACTCCTTTCCCAAAACCACTGAGAGCTCCATAGATCATCTCTTGTTCAGACACGGGACAACCAATGGAGTGAAGCTGGTCACACACAGCTTTGACATCGTTGAGATACTCAGCCATCGTCTTCTGTTGTTTGGACATGGCTTGAAGCTTTCTCTGAAGGTCAAGTTTTCGGGTTGCTGAAACACGTTTATACTTTTGTGCAAGCGAAACCCAGACCTCTTGAGCTGATTGAAGGCCGTACACAGACCGCAACGCTTCCTCTGTGAGAGAACCAAAGAGCCACGCCATGACAAGTTGGTCACGACGTATCCACTTGACAAACTCAGGGTTGGCTGCTTCAGTTTCTTCATCACCGGTATGTGTTGTAACAGTAGGCGTTCGACGAGGACTAGAACCATTAATGAAGCCGAGCATAGACTGACTAGAAAGAAAGGACTCAAACTGTGTTTTCCACAAGATAATTTGTGGAAGACAACTTTAGGGTAACACACTGTGAGATGGTTAACAATGGAGCGGAGAACGTGTCTGTGGTTTCTTCCATTGTTCTGATACCATGAAAGTTGCACAGAGATTGAAGAAGAAGACAACTTTTCTTTTATTAATGTTTTCGACTTAAGAAATAAACTACAGAGTCTCATGTTCTTTTATACACGAAAATGAAATCTTATCCTCAAGCTGTCATCGGCTCATGATTGCGCAAGATTCCAAACATCCAAATCTGTTGGAGGTAAAGATTTCCTTAGCTGTCATCTTCGTACACGCTTCACGACACAAGCGTTTGTTGCTCTTTTGACTGCGAGTAATGACAGGAGCCTCAAAGGCTAGAACAAAGACAACATCTTTGAAACCTTCGGAGAGAGTCGGAGTCTCTGCAATTTTAACACCTTCTGCTTCTGCTTGAGTCGAAGTGTTGGGCACACTTAGGATAATACCAAAATAGTTTCAGATTAATATCATACCCCATGTCTAAAAACCCGGTTTTGCTTCTCCGCACAGGCATAACCGGGCGTTGTCTTTATTAAATTAGTTGCGTTTTCTTTTCTATACATGCTTACGTTTCATTTGTTTGTTCCTCAAGTTACTATGCTCAGTTTGGTTAACAAAACTATATAGCAAGATCCATAGCCATCATTATCAATGTTTTACATATCAAAAAGAAGGGATAAAGAATTAGTAAATACACTTCGAAACATAAACCAAGTTTTATGAGTTCAGTTAAATCATACATGTTGTAATAACAAGTTACTAGTGGAATTATAAATGCAAAAGGTCAGAAGAAAATGATCATGTGTGACCGGTGTGAGACGAACATCTTGAGGAAGGAGGGTGTAATCGATCTCTAGGTCCTCGAGTATACACTTGAACTCGATGACCAGCTCGGTTCTCCTGAGATTTTTCTCTGTAAAATTTTGGAAGTTTATGGTGTGTATGACGACCAGATTCAAATTAAACTTGTTCACATTCTCGATCTCCTTCAGTAACAACATGAGTTCTGGATACCAGTTTTGTGGGTTCTGCACCAAGAATCTGACCAAATGCACACCAATAGTTTGTCGTCAATACACAGTGAATGAGTTAGTAAGATTGTTCTTGTTTTTGATACTTACTCTGCTATCTTGTCCTTGAGAGTAGCGATTTTCGTGCGCGATGGAGAATAGTACTGAATCTCTCATATCTGGAATACACAATCAGAACACAAGCTGAAACATACGCGAGCTTCCTTTTCACATGAACAACTACATTGACTGTGAAACTCCATTGATTTACTGATTCGACCTTTTAAGTGAGCCGCATGGATCTAACAAAGTTGAATGTTCAAAACCCATCCCATATTTGATATTTTTCAAGTTAAAGTATTGAGACCAAAAGTAGATTATGCCTCATATTCTTAAACAGCTAAAAAAGAAGAGAAGTTTCTCAACTTCATTACAAGCTCTTTAGTTTTCACTTCACCCACCCACCAGTTCCTCAAGGCTTCCATAGATCATCCAGATCCACACTGCAAAACCAAGTATACTTCTTCACAATTTGCATAAACACACAGAACGCTGAGCATATCTAGACATGATCAGTTGATCAGGCAACTATATCAACATCATCACCAATCACACATTGCATGACTCTTCAATTACATGAGAGAAAAATAAGGTTCACTACTGTATAAGTATGCATGCCTCCTGATGAGTTAATCCAAGAGAAATTCTTTCGGTATATAATTTACAAGACTCCAGACTTAAACAATGTGGGAGGTCATGTCTTAGTACTATTAAGAGAGTTAATACTAGATAGACGTTTTGGCTTGTGATAAGCATAAAGAGAAGACAATGACACATATAAGCTTCTCTTAGATTTTTCAATTCGCCTATTTAACAGTAATAAAGAAAACCCACAGATGCAAAGACTAATGGTTTCTGACAATAGTATTAAGGATTGTATCTTTCAAACTACAGTATAATAAATTTGTTCATATAGTGTATAGTATAATAACTAGATACGTCCTATAGAAACATATTTTTGGGGCTGACAATTAATTGTATGCAAAAAGTTGGCGTAACAACATGCAGCTAGGGGTGTCAAAATGGGTAAACCAACCCAAACCAAACCATATCCATATCCATATGGATTATGTTCTTTTTGGATCATGAGTTAACCCAATCCATTAGGCAAATGGATTGGATAAAACCATAACTCATATAAATTATGAGTTAATGGTTTTAATGGGTTGAACCATAAAAATATTCTAATAATTTTATGTTTTGCTCATTTTCTAAATGTGATGGTTTGAACCCAAAAACTTAATTATGCAACGTGAAATTAAAATTAGCTGAAAAGTGATTTCAATCAATCTCAAAGACCCAAAAGCAAAATCTATAATCTGAAATTAAAATTAGCTGAAAAGATCGATACTTTCCTTTTGCAGCAGTGCCAATTCTCGAAAAGTAAAGCAGTGCCAATTCTCGAAAAGTAAGACGAGATATGAAAATTTCACTTTAATCCGACCAAAGACAGAAACTTTGAGCATCGTGAGATTAATCTAAGATGAATGCAGAAATCCATCTCGGATTACACGGACGAGAACGAGAGATAGAGAGCGTTGAAAAAAAAATTGGTTTGATCACACAGAAATGGATTGGATTATACAGAAATAGATTGGATTGGATAATCCATTAACCCACTTCAATCCAGACCATACTAACCCAACTCACTAAATCCATCAACCCATAATAACCATTAATCCATTAACAACCAAAATTCTAACTCATTAAGGTCCATGGATTGGTTTGGTTTGGGTGTACCCATTAATTTTAGTCCATTTTGACATCCTTACATGCAGCCACGACATTTTGGGGTTTTTTTTAAGGACGACATTTTAGGTTGAACCCATCATCCCAATTTTTTCCAGACATAATCATTCTCTTCAACAAATAGATTTCAATTTTTCCAAATATTTGTCACTTCTTTTTTACTTTGATTCTAGTTTCAATCTATGCCAGTTTGAAAGTTGCCGTCGACGATCATTCATAGCCTGATAGCCATCGTATTCTTTTCCAAATAATTGTCACGTTTTTCTTTGATTGTATTTTCACTTTCTGCCAGCTTTAGATTTGTTGCCGACGATAAAGTTCTGAGAGCAATGCATGAATTCAGTTTCAAGTTTTTTCAGTAGGTTCATAAAAAGGTGTGTGAAAGGTCATGCCGCGCAATAAATTGAAACCGCTGATTTCTGACCTACCGCATATTAATATGACCGAATCATTTGACAAAAATAAACGTATAAAATACTTCTTATGATAATACCATATTTAGCTTTGATACAAAAACATTTCAACGTCTATGTACTTAATCCACCCACATCACATGTCCCTTGAAACAAAAAGCACTTGAGTTCTAGTGGACGCCGTAATGTAAATCCAACAAGAACGAGAACGAGAACGGGTATGAAACTGAACTTGTAGAGAAGTCAGGATAGGAAGACTTGTGGTTTCTGAGCCAGACATAGATAATGTTTTCATTGATTTTTAATTGTTTCTTATGTTGACTTCCGTTACTGAAATTTTCGGTCAATTTTTTGTTTGGGTTAAGATTTTCTTAATTTTGTAAAACGCAGTTACTGTTGCTCATATATATATATTTTTAATTCACGGTCTTTACACTTAATATGTTCTTTATCTTTTTTTTTGTCGGCAATTTCTTCCTATTTAGAATCTAGGAAGTTTCAAAACACTTTAGTTGTCGGTTACCATTTGCAATTTTATAGGTTTTACAATAACATTCACATGCTATCTTTAGAACTAGAAACATATGACGATTATAACCATTAAATTGGTTATTGAACTTTATATTCAAGTGAAAATACCTCAATGATGTTTTCCGTGTTTCTTTTACCATTGAAAACCTGGTAATATAATAAGTTTAACAGTTTCTTAATTCTATGAGTCACAAACTTGGACCAAAATCACATCAACAAGAAATATAAGGAATTACTTAAAAGAAAAATAATTAGTACTTTTTAAGAAGGTGGTGCAACAACGGTTAGAAGAAAGCATATGTAAAAAACTCAGGATGTACACGTTAAATATTAAATGCATTATAAAATTAAGGAGAAAATCAACTTCCTTTATTTTATTTCCTTTCCCATTCATCAAAACCGAAACTTTTTTCGAAAACGCTGACTTTTTCTTCACCGAACCCGCGTTTTCTCTCCCAACAACACAAACTCATAAAAACTCGTCGGAAAATATCTCCAACGCCCGACATGAGCTAAGTCTTTAGCTTTTCTTCTTACCGTTTCCTGTTTGCTGAGGTCTTTAACTCGGGCCATGGGTAACTGTAACGTCTGTGTGAAGCCTCCTCCTAACTCGGAAGAGTCGACACACAAACCCAAAACCCCAAATCGAGACCGGAAAAAACCAAACCCCTACGCCGGCGGAGACATCGTCAGATCCCCCGCGCAGCAGCGCACGCGAGGGACTACTCTCAAGGACTCAGTAGTCATCCCCACGAGCCACCGCACGAAGATCACCGACAAGTACATCCTGGGGCGAGAGCTAGGCCGCGGCGAGTTCGGGATCACTCACCTCTGCACCGACCGCGAGACACGGGAAGCCCTTGCCTGCAAATCGATCTCCAAGCGGAAGCTCCGGACGGCCGTCGACGTCGAGGACGTCCGCCGCGAGGTCGCGATCATGTCCGCTCTCCCCGACCACCCGAACGTGGTCAAGCTCAGGAGACTTACGAGGACGGCGAGAACGTGCACCTGGTGATGGAGCTCTGTGAGGGCGGCGAGCTCTTCGATCGGATCGTGGCGAGAGGGCATTACACGGAGCGCGCGGCTGCGGGAGTTGCGAGGACGATCGCTGAGGTGGTGATGATGTGTCATTCTAATGGAGTCGTGCATAGGGATTTGAAACCGGAGAACTTCTTGTTCGCTAACAAGAAGGAGAACTCTGCTTTGAAGGCGATTGATTTTGGGTTGTCTGTGTTCTTCAAGCCCGGTAATAAAAGATTGAATTTTTGGGGGGAGTAATCACTCAATGTTCATTCTGTATGTTAAAGTTTGTTACTTTATATTATTGTAGGAGATAAGTTTACGGAGATTGTAGGGAGTCCTTATTACATGGCTCCTGAGGTGTTGAAGAGAGATTATGGACCTGAGGTTGATGTTTGGAGTGCTGGTGTTATCATTTACATCTTGCTCTGTGGTGTTCCTCCCTTTTGGGCTGGTTAGTTTTTTTTTTTTGTTTTCTTGCTATGCAAAGCTGTGTGATTTGTTAGGCTAAGTTTGTGGATTCTGTTGACAGAGACGGAACAAGGTGTTGCTCTTGCGATTCTGCGAGGAGTTATTGATTTTAAGAGAGACCCTTGGTCTCAGATTTCAGAGAGTGCTAAGAGTCTTGTGAGGCAGATGTTGGATCCTGATCCGGCTAAGCGTTTAACTTCTCAGCAAGTGCTAGGTGAAGTTCTTTTGTCACTGTTTTTTTTTTAAATTGTCGAACTGATTCTAAATACCATCACTAACGTTTTCTTTTTTTGTTTTGTTTCACCTCTCAGCTCACCCTTGGATACAGAATGCAAAGAAAGCTCCAAATGTTCCTTTAGGGGATATAGTCAGATCAAGATTGAAGCAGTTCTCTATGATGAATAGATTTAAAAAGAAGGTTCTTCGTGTAAGTGTTTTGACTGTAAATTGGTTAGTCTCTTTGATTGGTTTTGATCATGAGCATCCCTTTGATGCCTCCAGGTAATTGCTGAGCACTTGTCTATACAAGAGGTTGAAGTGATCAAGGACATGTTCTCACTTATGGATGAAGACAGTGATGGTAGAATCACTTACCCGGAACTCAGAGCTGGACTTCAGAAGGTTGGCTCACAACTTGGTGAACCAGAGATCAAAATGTTGATGGAAGTGGTAACTTTTCCGCATCACCCCTTCCTCTTATAAAAGACCAAAACAGCCTTCTTCTCTGATTAAAAACATAGCTCAAATCCGTATGTCTTTGACGCAGGCCGATGTTGATGGGAATGGGTTTCTTGATTATGGAGAGTTCGTAGCTGTGATCATACACTTGCAGAAGATAGAGAACGACGAGCTTTTCAAGCTAGCTTTTATGTTCTTTGACAAAGATGGAAGTACATACATCGAACTTGATGAGCTACGGGAAGCTTTAACTGACGAGTTAGGAGAACCAGATGTCAGTGTTTTAAACGACATCATGCGTGAAGTTGATGCCGACAAGGTTATATATAAGGCCTAACATTTGAGCGTATGAATAGTAACATATATATATATATATATATATATATATATATATATATATATATATCAGTTTCTGAGTTGGACTTTTGGGGTTTGTGTGTGTTTGCAGGACGGGCGTATAAACTATGATGAGTTTGTGACGATGATGAAAGCAGGAACAGATTGGAGAAAGGCGTCAAGACAATACTCAAGAGAGAGGTTCAAAAGCTTAAGCCTCAACTTGATGAAAGATGGATCATTGCATCTCCATGACGCTCTCACTGGACAATCTGTTCCTGTTTGATTTTTCCGGTTTGTCCTTTTGAGGGATAGGGATGTTACAGAAGCCACGGTCCTTATATGAACGTTTTGGGTTGTATTTGTATGTAATGTTTTGTTCAAAGGTTGTATCTTTATTATTTCGAAAGCCAACTCAAAATCCTAAACCCAAAGAGGTAATAGTACAGATCTTTTATTACACTGAAACCTTATCTGTCACGGGATGAGTTATCCATGACATCTTTATCACAAAGGAATATCCTTTCGCTTATGCTTATTTCAATATCTGTTTTCTGCTTTATGCTTTTACTTTCTAGTCATCACTGGTCACGTGTTTATACCGTTAGTGAGCTTTTGTCATTTTCTATATATAATGGAGGTTAACACGAAATGCCCTTCCCACTATTAAAAATTGCTCATCTCTCACTTGATTTAAATATTATTTAATATTTAATAATAAATGTGGGTCCAATGCGGGTAAAGACCATATTGGCCTTAATTAAACCACTAAATTACATGACCCAACCTAAGCTACCCGACCCAACCCAATTCCAGTCGGATCAAACCCGGATCCTCTTAATACCAATCTCAAAACGCTGTGTTTTGCTTTCTCCCTTCTCTCTTGTACGACATAAACGAGGAGCTCCCAGAAACGACGACGGCGACGACCATGAAACCCTAAAACGGAGCCGTGATTCTCTGCGTTTTTTCTTCATTACCCATCTAAATCGACACTCCAATCGACGGTCTTCATCTTCCTGTTCAGTTCATACATCGTCTCCTGGTAAGTTCCATTTTATTGCGGCTCTGTTTTAATCACCATTGAGTTTTTTAGATTTCAAGTTTCGAGCTTTATGTGTTCGTTTGGTTGGTTGTACTCTTGTTAATCCTGTTTATAATTAAAGAGAAGATTGTTTTACAAAGAGAAGATTGTTTATAATTTCAAGTTTCGAGCTTTTTGAAGATTGTTTTACAAAGAGAAGAAAGAGAGAGACATGAGGACGAGATATGATGATTGAACTTTTCTTGGTTCCCAATTGGTTTGATTAGCCGAGATGATGGCATCTTACGTATTAGCTCTATCTGATCTTTCCTTTCTCCTCTAAAGTTCAATGTTTTTCTTTTCTTTTGTATTTATATAATTTTTTGAGAAGTTGTGAAAATCTTTTTGATATTGCGTGTGAGAGAAGAGAATGGAATGATGAATGTTGAACTTTATTGGTTCTCCTCGAGTTTAAATTTTACCAAAAAAAAGGTTCCATTTTATTTCCTTGTTCCCTTTGATTTGGTCTGATTTTCTCTATAGCATGTATATATGAGTTCGTGGTGAACCTTAGTTGATGTTACTAAAGGGTTTGCATTTCGAAAAATTGAGTTGTTGTGTTTGTAACATCCTGTACAGGAAATGAAGGGCAAAAAAAGAAAGCGTCCATCAAGTACGTCCGGTGGAGTCTCCACAAGAACTAGAGCTAGAAAGGCCCTCTCAGATGGGAATCAGCCCGTAGGAGATGGAGTGAGAGAAACGACTGTAGTTTCGCTCTCACTTGATTCTGAAAGTGAAGATATGTCCGCTGTATCATCTCAGGTATTTTTTGCATTCATTAAATAATTGTTAGTAAGAAAGTATGCTAGTTTTAGTAGTAATGAATGACTAATACATATATATTTTTTTTTAATTGCAGGAAAGGCAACCACCGCAGCCCCTTGAATTTTACTTCAAGAGCACAGAGTACATGAAGACTTGCAAGATTCAGACCAAGTGTAGAGTGAAGAAGACAGTCGATGTGATTAAGAAGCTTAAGGAGGAGGTCAGCTGGTTCACAAGCCATCCTCGGTTTCATCATTTCTTCCACATGCCCGATGAAGAATTCCCAAGCTCCAAGGAATGTGGATGTTACTCATGCGCACCATTCAGACAAGGAGAAGATGCTGCATGGTTTGGGGTGAATGGTGTGCCCATCCGCTATTCTATGAGGGAGCATGCCCTCATCTCCGCTTGACTGCCATGAGTATCCGAGGAGACATTTGAAGCTCGGGGGTACTAAGTTTGTGGATTATTACTTCGGTGAGAAGAAGAAGATCACCATAACAGATGTGGAGCAGAAGTTGTTGTCTATGAAGACATCATGTAATGATAGATTGAAGATGGCTGTCTTGTTCTTCCTTGGTCGAGTTATCAGAGGAAAGCCAAATGATACCAAACCATTAGACCCGTTCATCTTAAGGATTTTGGAAAATTTGGATGCTTGCAAAATATTTCCTTGGGGTCGTCTAACATTTGAGGATGCAATAAAGGAGATTAAGCATGTTATGGAGCTTCTGAAGGATGAAGTGCACCAGGCATGCGGCTTTCCTGGATTCATAATTCCGTTAGAGGTAAGCATACAATTTAGTGATTTTTTTTTAATTTTAGAACCGAAAATCTGACACTGTGACACTTCATTTGTGTAGGTTTTGGCTTTTGAGTGTATTCCTAAGCTTGGGGAAAATTTCAATCTCTTCGACAGCCCTTGTAAAGATTGTCCGAGAATGCAAGAGCCGGTTTACAAAGAGTAGCATGAAGGGTTATCCTTTGGAAGATATATATAGTGCTCTTGGAAACACAAAGGTATATGTTTTATTTCATTTAGTAGAAAATAGCAGAAAAAATATTTGAACTGATCTTTCTGATTGTTTTATTTTCAGGTTATTAACAGTGTGTTGGTTCCAACTGTGGATGAGGAAACTTTGCTGGCTCGTATCATTGATCCAGAGCCAGAGTATGACCGTGAGGGCACCACTAGTGATAGTTGGAACTACTGGCTAAATGTGGAGCAGAAGAAAATTTGGTGGAAAGAACTGTATGAGTCAGATGTTGCTGCACGAGTATTTCCAAAGAAGAATGACAAAGAAAAGGTGATGATTGTAGAAGGATCATCTTCTAATTCTGGTTTGGAGTCGAGCTTGAAAGGTCTGGAAGAGAGGATTGTGAAGGCCATGGGAGAAGGATTTTGTGAACTTAAATTAACGGTAGAGACAAAGCTGGATGCTATGAACTTGAGGATGGGTGAACTTGAGAAGAACCAGCGACTTTTGAAAAGAAGGGCTAAGAAAATAGAAGGCAGGTTGACTTCTATTGAAAGCAAGGGAAATCAGGATATGGAATTTGGACAGTGGAATGATTTTGATTATGGTAGAGATCAAGGGAAGGATAAAGAGATGGCTGAGGCAGAGAAAGATAATAGTGAGAAGGGTGAGGAAGAGCAAGAGCAAGAACCTGAAGAAGAGAAGGAAAATAGTGAGAAGGGTGAGGAAGAGGAAGAACAAGAACCTGAAAAAGAGAAGGAAAATAGTGAGTCCGCTGAGAAAGGCCAAGAAAACGTGGATGAATCAGAAGAAGAAGATTCTTTAACAAGTATTCGTGAGAAAGCGAGAGTCCAAGGGGAAGATTTTTGGAGGAAACTTGATTCTGAGTCTGACGATGAGAAAGAGGCTGAGAAAAGAGAGAAAACTCCTACACCACTTGAAAAGGAGGCAGAGAAAAAATCCGAGGAAACTCCTACACCACTACGTGGTAGGACTAAGGCAGCAGCCGAAGGAGACAATCCCATACACCACCGAGAATTGGATAAAGCCACCAGCGGTGGAAGCACCTGAAAAAAGTGAGGAGATTGCTATAGTGGAGAATTCCAGCGAGGAGGATGGTGAAAAAATAGTGGAGGAGCAGAAAAAGATGAAGAAGCTGAAAAAATGGTGGAAGAACCTGAGGAAGAGGCTGAAAAATTCACCGAGGAAGAAAAGCAAGGCTGGTACATGGTTGTCTATGAAGAACCCGAGAAAACAGTGAAGTCCGACAAGGAGGTGGAAGAACCCGAGGAAGCAAAAAACCACAAGGGGAGCCAGATCGGATACACCATGACCCAAAGTCATGGCAGTGAAGGGTGGGAAGAAAAGAGGCAGGTCGAAGAAGGCTGCTGCTACATCAGCTACGCACCGCCGTCGAGAAGAGAAAAGGTGAACCATCACGGTGGGTGCAGATCCTTTCATCGAGGGAAAGAGTGATGAGCTAGAAGTGCCAAAGAAGAAGCCTAAAACAAAGGCATAAAATGCTTCATATGTATGTATTATTCAAGTTAGGATGTTATGTTTCGTTTAAAATGTTTCTCTTGAACTTGTTAGGATGTTATGTTTCTTTAAAATGTTTCTCTTGAACTTGTTAGGATGTTATGTTTCTTCTATGGATGTTATATTATGTTTCGGTTATGGTATGTTTTGGAAAACAGGTGTGGTAACTTGAAATTACATAGGAAACTCGCTCAAAATTTTGGAAAAATACTTCAATGCGTGCCTCTCCCTCTTCCACTCCCTCTTCCACTCCCTCTTCCACCTCTTCCACTCCCTCTTCCACTCCCTCTTCCACTCCCTCTTCCACTCCCTCTTCCACTCCCTCTTCCACCTCTTCCACTCCCTCTTCCACTCCCTCTTCCACTCCCTCTTCCACCTCTTCCACTCCCTCTTCCACCTCTTCCACTCCCTCTTCCACTCCCTCTTCCACTCCCTCTTCCACTCCCTCTTCCACTCCCTCTTCCACCTCTTCCACTCCCTCTTCCACTCCCTCTTCCACCTCTTCCACTCCCTCTTCCACTCCCTCTTCCACCTCTTCCACTCCCTCTTCCACCTCTTCCACTCCCTCTTCCACCTCTTCCACTCCCTCTTCCACTCCCTCTTCCACCTCTTCCACTCCCTCTTCCACTCCCTCTTCCACCTCTTCCACTCCCTCTTCCACTCCCTCTTCCACCTCTTCCACTCCCTCTTCCACTCCCTCTTCCACTCCCTCTTCCACTCCCTCTTCCACTCCCTCTTCCACTCCCTCTTCCACCTCTTCCACTCCCTCTTCCACTCCCTCTTCCACTCCCTCTTCCACTCCCTCTTCCACTCCCTCTTCCACTCCCTCTTCCACTCCCTCTTCCACCTCTTCCACTCCCTCTTCCACTCCCTCTTCCACTCCCTCTTCCACTCCCTCTTCCACTCCCTCTTCCACTCCCTCTTCCACTCCCTCTTCCACTCCCTCTTCCACCTCTTCCACTCCCTCTTCCACTCCCTCTTCCACCTCTTCCACTCCCTCTTCCACTCCCTCTTCCACTCCCTCTTCCACTCCCTCTTCCACTCCCTCTTCCACCTCTTCCACTCCCTCTTCCACTCCCTCTTCCACTCCCTCTTCCACCTCTTCCACTCCCTCTTCCACCTCTTCCACTCCCTCTTCCACTCCCTCTTCCACTCCCTCTTCCACCTCTTCCACTCCCTCTTCCACCTCTTCCACTCCCTCTTCCACTCCCTCTTCCACTCCCTCTTCCACCTCTTCCACTCCCTCTTCCACTCCCTCTTCCACTCCCTCTTCCACTCCCTCTTCCACCTCTTCCACTCCCTCTTCCACCTCTTCCACTCCCTCTTCCACTCCCTCTTCCACCTCTTCCACTCCCTCTTCCACCTCTTCCACTCCCTCTTCCACCTCTTCCACTCCCTCTTCCACTCCCTCTTCCACTCCCTCTTCCACCTCTTCCACTCCCTCTTCCACTCCCTCTTCCACTCCCTCTTCCACTCCCTCTTCCACTCCCTCTTCCACTCCCTCTTCCACTCCCTCTTCCACTCCCTCTTCCACCTCTTCCACTCCCTCTTCCACTCCCTCTTCCACCTCTTCCACTCCCTCTTCCACTCCCTCTTCCACCTCTTCCACTCCCTCTTCCACTCCCTCTTCCACCTCTTCCACTCCCTCTTCCACTCCCTCTTCCACTCCCTCTTCCACTCCCTCTTCCACTCCCTCTTCCACCTCTTCCACTCCCTCTTCCACTCCCTCTTCCACTCCCTCTTCCACCTCTTCCACTCCCTCTTCCACTCCCTCTTCCACTCCCTCTTCCACTCCCTCTTCCACTCCCTCTTCCACTCCCTCTTCCACTCCCTCTTCCACCTCTTCCACTCCCTCTTCCACCTCTTCCACTCCCTCTTCCACTCCCTCTTCCACTCCCTCTTCCACTCCCTCTTCCACTCCCTCTTCCACTCCCTCTTCCACTCCCTCTTCCACTCCCTCTTCCACTCCCTCTTCCACCTCTTCCACTCCCTCTTCCACTCCCTCTTCCACTCCCTCTTCCACTCCCTCTTCCACTCCCTCTTCCACCTCTTCCACTCCCTCTTCCACTCCCTCTTCCACCTCTTCCACTCCCTCTTCCACTCCCTCTTCCACTCCCTCTTCCACTCCCTCTTCCACCTCTTCCACTCCCTCTTCCACTCCCTCTTCCACTCCCTCTTCCACCTCTTCCACTCCCTCTTCCACTCCCTCTTCCACTCCCTCTTCCACCTCTTCCACTCCCTCTTCCACCTCTTCCACTCCCTCTTCCACCTCTTCCACTCCCTCTTCCACTCCCTCTTCCACTCCCTCTTCCACTCCCTCTTCCACCTCTTCCACTCCCTCTTCCACTCCCTCTTCCACTCCCTCTTCCACCTCTTCCACTCCCTCTTCCACTCCCTCTTCCACCTCTTCCACTCCCTTTGCCTCTTTTTCCTCTTCCACGAAGCTTCTCCGCTGATGGAAACTTTGTTTCTTGCGGTTTTCCTTTCTTGACTTCAAGTCCGGAGGAAGTACTTTCATTGCTCTAACTTCTTATGGTATAACCCAATCGACATATGAGGAACGGGATATATTGTCTGTGATAAGCCAAAGCCCAATTCTCCACCAAATAGTACTTAGAACAATACTCGATAGATGGAGTTCCCTTCCGCTTTAGCTGTCATGAATGTAGCAGCAGCCATCGTGATGCACACATGGATATTTGTCTTTATCAAATTGCTCACAGTGCACGCCTTCATAGCCATATCAACGGTATATTGCTTCCCGTCACTACCATGCACATTGTACTCGAGATGGAAGATGTTTAACTCGTCAATTGTAAGAAACCCCGCATCAACACATCTTTTAGACATTTCCGCCTCCACAATAGGCACAAGCTTTAGTATGGTGGTATTTCAGCTGCCTCCTTCCTGTGCTTGTTAAACCATTCAGCGATTTTTCTAATGATAAAATCAAACATTGGAAGTAAGCTGAACTTTCTTGCATCCCTAATAACACCGTTTAAAGATTATGCAGAATTGGTGGTGTCAACATTGTACCTATCTCCTTCAAAGTAACATCTAGCCCATTTCTTTTGTTCACAACTTTTGTCAAGATACTCCGCACAACGAGGATACTTCCTACAAAAAGCGTCATAAAGGACCAGTAACTCAGCCTCCGTGATAAGCTGCAGCGCGACTCAGAAACTTAAATGCACATGTATCTCTGTTGTTACGGACGTAGCCTTTAACATTTTGAGACAAATGCCATATACAATACCCATGAGCGCCCGAGGGAACACTAGACGTACTGCCTTGATCAAGCCTTTGTTTCTGTCCGAAAGAAACACCAATCCAAGGATATCGGATATCACTGATTTCAGCTGTTCCATAAACCAGAACCAACTCTCAAAGGTCTCACCACCTGCAACACCAAACGCAATTGGGTAGTGGTGATGATCAGGATCCTGAGCAGTCGCAACAAGTAACACTCCACCATAAACAGTCTTCAGGTGTGTTGCATCCACAACTAGGACTTTTCTCATTGCTCGGAACCCTTCTATGCTAGCTCCCAAAGCCCAAAACAGATACTTAAATTTTTAGCCCTCATCCACAACCACACGAGTTACAGTGTCAGGATTCGCCTGCTCCAGCATGTGCATATAACAATATAATAAAGAATAACTCTCTTCAGGAGTTCCGCGCACTTTATTAGCAGCTAGTCTTTTTCCTCTATATGCCGTTGTGTATGATACTTCCACAGCAACCTTGCGATGAACCAAATCAATCAGAGCTTTGGGACGTGGTGTGTCAAAACTGCCGGGATAATCTTGGGCCAAAACAGATGCAACGATTTGTTGTGTGCCTCTCCTTCTATTAGGCAGTGTTCTTGTGGTAACAACAGAACATCTATGCTGCTTGATGTAAGTTCTAACCGTCCAACGATCTGAATTCGTTAACTTTGCAACACGCACACACCAGTTGCAGCCTTCTTTGGCTCCTCGGCATTTTATCACATATCTCTTAGTATCCGACTTAATTACCTCATACTCAAAACACTTCAGATGTGAAGCCCTTTGAATATGAGTTTGTGCTTCCTCCTTGGTTCTAAATTCCTGACCTAAAACCAAATCCATACCATCATCCCACTCTTTATAGATAACTGGTGAGACTTCAACTGATGGTCCTGCTTCTGTTTCGTTGACATTCTCATGCATCTCAATGTTTTCGTAAAATGTGAGCACACCACCAGTACCTTCATTATCAGTTGCACCCATCTCAGTACCATCTTCATCACCAGCCTCCGTATCAATCGCCTCTGTATCAGTAGCCTCTGTATCAATAGCTTCTGTATCAGTAGCCTCTCTATCAGTAGCCTCTCTATCAGTAGCCTCTCTATCAGTAGCCTCTCTATCCGATAAACCGCCATAGAAATCAATGTCATCATCCGTTTTGTTGAACTCCACATGTAGAACACTTCTACAATTCTCTTGATTTACTTGCATTAGATAACCAAAAACGTCTTCATCATCCCAGATATATGATGGCTTGTTCGAATACATTACCATTGGAAAGTAACTAATCTTCGCTTCCATCTTATATTCATCTACCTTTATCTTTCTGCAAATACGCTCAACCAAAACATAGTATGTGACCTCCTCCACTGATTTCTTCAAGACAATAGTGTGAATTTCATCTTTCCCTTCACCATCTCCCGATATCCATTTCATTTCAGCCCCATCCTTCATATAATATCCTCCATAATCAAAACAAATGATTGTGCAATGCGGATTTTGCATTTTCCTGAAATAAAAAAGAATTATAATTACAATTAGCATTATTAAGAAGCTTACATTTAATTCTCACACTGTACAATGCTCTCTTACTAATACTAATTTGGTTTCAATACTACACATAGTAAAACTTTTAGTAATACTAGTAATACCAGTAGTATTTGTAAACAGAGTAATACTAGTAATATCAGTAATACTATATGTCCTTAGTAAAACGAGTAATCTAAATAATACCCAGAAATTATCCTTACAGTACCTAATCACGTTTTTAGTCCGATTTTGTTTGGATTTTGCATTACCCATGATATATAATTCATCTTAATGAAATTACACACAAAAAATCATCAAAAACGGACATATAATGTACCATAAACTCATAGACACAATTTTCAAAATCTATTCTAATCTCTTAAAACTTGCATCCAATCTTCCTTTTTACACTAGCCGAGATCCATACACTTCTTTTTAATAGTATTCCAGCAAAAATTTCATCAAAAACGAACATAAAATATACCTAAAATCTATAAACACAGTTTTTAAAATTATTTTTAATTTCTCAAAACTTTCATCAATTCTTAGTTTTTCAACAATACCCATGATATACTCAACATTTAAATGATATTCTACAAAAAATTTCATTGAAAACGGATAAAGATTACCTGTTTTAGAAGCTTCAAAATCGTTAATGGAAGATGAGGAAGAAGAGAACTTTACGTGGGGAGGGAGAGGGAAGGTGAGAAATTTGAAGACATGTGGGTCCTATCTTTTCTGATTGGTTAAGGTTGTTTTGTGGGGTCCATATGGTTGTTGATTTATTTAATTGAGAAATAAATGAGAGTGGAAGAAATATATTAAAGAAAGGAAGGGATAGTTTGGTATTTGTATTGAAAGTGGAGTCCACATGAGGGGTAGAAGAATAGAGAAGGGATATGAAGGTTGATTTTTTTTTTCATGAGGGCATTTGGTGTTAGTCTCCATATATAATCCCTGCAATGCAGAAGAAAGAATAATCAGAAATATTTCATCTCGAAAACCTCTAAAACTCTCTTCTCTATTTTCATCAAGAACTTAGTACCTTCGAGGTGATTCTTCTTCCTTAGTAATCTCCTTCTAGGCTAGTTTCACCATTCTTAGAACTATTGGTTAGTTCCTAATTTGAATCTATCTCTCACATATCTCTATATTGTCTCATTGGTATCAGAGTCTGGTTGTCTGCATCTGATGATGTTGATTCTGCATCTGACGACAGCTCCTCTGATACTGAACAAGAGAGTCACACTTTGGTTGCTCCAGAGAAACCTACACAACCTGATGAAACGCCTGTTCTATCCATCAACGCCATCAATGGCTCCACCTCCTACAACTGTATGCGCTTAGTGGGTCACTATGGCCAACACAAGCTCCACATACCTGTAGACCCGGGAAGCACACACAACTTCCTCGATATCAACATTGCAAGCCAGCTCGGTTGTCAACTGGAAAACACAAAGCCAATGTCAGTTAAAGCAGCTATTGGTGGCACTTTCCTCACCAACTACAAGTGCTCTGCTTTTACGTGGAAAGTCCAAGGATCTTCTTTCACCATCGAGATCAGAACAGTCCCACTGGATTGCTGCGACTTCGTCCTAGGAGTTCAATGGTTGTGCACCTTGGGCCCTATACTTTGGGACTTCCTCAATCTACGAATGGAGTTACGCTCTTTGGCACCAAACACGTGCTTCGTGGGGTAGTCAAAACGGGAGGCAAAGTTATCAAAGACTCCAGCTTAAACAAGCTCATTTTGCAGGAACCTCAAATTGCCTTAATACAGCTGCGGGACATAGATGGCACTCAGGACGATCAACTTGACTTCACGCCTGCTATGTTGTTCTCTCACATCTCTTCATCAGCTACTACAAACGCTGATGATCCAGACTTTCAGCAGCTGCTCACCTCCTTCTCTGATATCTTTCAAGAGCCAAAGTCCCTACCACCATTTCGTGAAGGATTTGATCATCAGATTCCCTTGATGAAGGGCACCAACCCGGTCAACCTACGTCTTTACCGCTAATATTCTCTGCAAAAGGATACAATTGACTCGATGATTAGAGAAATGCTCACACAAGGGATCATCCAATATAGCTCCAGTCCTTACGCATCTCCAATAGTACTCGTCAAGAAGAAAGACGGCACTTGGAGACTATGTGTCGACTATCGAGGTCTCAACAAGCAGACTATAAAAGATAAATACCCCATACCTCTGTTTGAAGACCTCCTGGATGAATTGGGTGGTGCTCAATACTTATCCAAGCTAGACTTGCATGCTGGATTCCATCAACTACGCATGACAGAGTCTGACGTCTACAAAACAGCCTTCAAGACACACAATGGTCATTACGAGTATCTCGTTATGCCCTTCAGCCTTACAAATGCGCCTTGTACCTTCCAGAGCCTGATGAATCATGTTTTCCAACATGTCTCTCGGAAGTTTGTACTAGTATTCTTCGACGACATCCTCGTCTACAGCAAATCTTGGGAGGACCACTTGATGCACCTCAGTGAAGTCTTCTACATTCTTCGCCAACAACAACTTTACCTCAAGCTTTCAAAGTATACGTTTAGAGCTACTTTGATAGAATACTTGGGGCACTTTATCTCGGCAGAAGGAGTAAGCACAGACCCTAAGAAAATCGAAGCAGTCAGCAAATGGCCAATCCCTACGACACAGAAGCAACTTCGGAGCTTCTTGGGATTGGCAAATTATTACAGACGCTTCATCAAAGGATATAGCTCCATTGCTCGTCCTTTAGGCCAGATTTTAAAGAAAGACAGTTTCTCCTGGTCCCTGAAGCCATTGAAGCCTTCGCTTCTCTCAAGGCTGCGTTAAGCTCAACTCCAGTCCTCGCCCTCCCGAACTTTGAGGAGCCATTCATTGTAGAGACAAATGCATCAAATACTGGCATCGGTGCTGTCCTTATGCAAGGAAAACACCCTATCTGCTTCATCAGCCGTGCTCTCGGACCACGACATCAGAACCTCTCCGTGTACAAAAAAGAATTGATGGCAGTTGTGCATGCAGTTCAGACTTGGCATGCGTACCTTGCTCATCTCCCCTTCATCATTCATACCGATCAGCGAAGCCTTAAATATCTCATGCAGCAAAAGACCACCACACCTTTCCAGCATATGTGGATCTCCAAGTTGATGGGATACAACTTTGAGATACGATACAAGCAAGGCAAAGATAACGTCATCGCAGATGCGCTATCTAGGGTCTCTGGTTCTGAATTACTGAGCATGGTCCACTCTTAAGCTCACTCTGGGTTCTATGACTCTTTGAAGCTGCTGTGGGAGACTGATCCTCACCTCCGCAGGATCATCACTGATCTGCAAGATGATAAGACCTCTTACTCTCAGTTCACATTCACTAACAGAGAACTGCGTAGGAAAGGCAAGCTAGTGGTTGGGAAAGACCCTGAAGTCAAGTTACACATACTGAAATGGCTTCACGATTCAGCTATCTGTGGTCACTCTGGCAGATATGTAACCTTGCATCGCGTAAAATGTCTCTTCTACTGGCCGAAAATGAACATAGAAGTGCAGAACTACATCCGCAACTGTTCAATCTGTTAGAAGAACAAGTATGGCCTTGCCGCTAAACCAGGCCTCCTCCAACCACTACCCATACCTGAAGGTGTCTGGGAATCTATCAGCTTAGACTTTATAGAAGGTCTCCCCACCTCTCACGGAAAGATCTGCATCCTAGTGGTTATCGACCGTCTGAGCAAGAACGCTCACTTCATCGCTCTGTCTCACCCTTACACGGCTCTCACTGTGGCTCAAGCGTATCTGGATAACATCTTCAAGCTTCATGGAATGCCTAAAGATGTGGTGAGCAATAGAGACCCAACGTTCCTCCGTGAAGTATGGAAAGAAATATTCAGAGTTCACGGCGTCGACCTCAAACGTTCCACTGCCTACCACCCTCAGACAGACGGACAAACTGAGGTTACTAACAAGATTCTGGAAACCTACTTGCGCTGTATGACTGCAGAGACACCAACATCTTGGAGCAAGTGGTTGAGTTTAGCTGAATGGTGGTACAACACGACATTTCACTCCGCTATTCGCTCAACACCCTACGAGATAATCAATGGGCAACCCCCTCCACTTCACCTCCCATATCTCCCAGGAGAGAGCTCCTCCCCTGTTGTGGACCACAGCCTACAGAAACGAGAAGAGGTGATCAACATGCTAAAATTTCACCTTCTTCGAGCTCAAAACAGAATGTAACAATATGCTGATGCTCACCGTTCTTCCCGCGAGTTCAAGATTGGTGATCATGTTTACTTGAAATTGCAACCATATCGCCAGCACACTCTTAAAACCTGAAATTTCCCTCATAAGCTATCACCACGCTTCTACGATCCCTTTCGCGTTGTTGACCGCATCGGCTTGGTTACTTACAAGCTGTCTCTACCGCCGGAAGCTGGTATCCATGATACCTTTCACGTCAGTCAGCTAAAGCTCTGCCCCAACCCACCAACTTCAGCATCTGCTGTTCCACAATACTGGCTTGATCTTGGCATCTCCAAAGAACCTGAGGCAATTTTGGAAACCAAGACAGTTAAACGCCAAAACGCTGCTGCAACTAAGGTCCTGGTGCAATGGAAAGGAGAGACACCTGCAACGGAAAATTGGGAGTTCTACAATGACTTCATCGCCAAGCATCCTTTGTTCAATCCTTGAGGACAAGTTCTTTCTGAAGGAGGGAGTATTGTCACAGGATGAGTCATCCATGACATCTTTATCACAAAGGAATATCCTTTCGCTTATGCTTATCTCAATACTCGCTTTCTGCTTTATGCTTTTACTTTCTAGTCATCTTTGGTCACCTGTTTAGACCGTTAGTGAGCCTTTGTCATTTTCTATATGTAATCCCTGCAATGCAGAAGAAAGAATAATCAGAAATATTTCATCTCCAAAACCTCGAAAACTCTCTGCTCTATTTTCATCAAGAACCTAGTACCTTCGAGGTGATTCTTCTTCCTTAGTAATCTCCTTCTAGACTAGTTTCACCATTCTTAGAACTATTGGTTAGTTCCTAGTTTGGATCTATCTCTCACATATCTCTATACTGTCTCACATATCTCTATACTGTCTCATTGGTATTGATCATGATCATTCTTTTGATGCCTCCAGGTAATTGCGGAGCATTTGTCTATACAAGAAGTTGAGGTGATCAAGGACATGTTCTCACTGATGGATGAAGACAATGATGGTAGAATAACTTACCAGGAACTCAAAGCTGGACTTCAGAAGGTTGGCTCACAACTTGGTGAACCAGATATCAAAATGTTGATGGAAGTGATAACTTTCCGCATTACCTGTTCTCTTATAGAAGACCAAAACAGTATTCTTCTCGGATTATAGACATCACTCAAATCCGTATGGCTTTGACGCAGGCCGATGTTGATGGGAATGGGGTTTCTTGATTATGGAGAGTTTGTAGCTGTGATCATTCATTTGCAGAAGATGGAGAACGACGAGCGTTGCACAAAAAAAAAAAAGAGAATGACGAGCTTTAATTTCTAGCTAGCTTTTATGTTCTTCGACAAAGATGGAAACACATACATCGAACTTGATGGGCTACGGGAAGCTTTAAACGACGAGTTAGGAGAACTAGATGTCAGTGTTCTAAACGACATCATGCGTGAAGTTGATGCTGACAAGGTTATTTCAAAATCTCTATAAAGGCCTAACATTTAAAGCTTATGAATAGTAACATTTATCAGTTTCTGAGTTGGACTGTTGGGGTTTGTTTGTGTGTATGCAGGATGGACGTATAAACTACGATGAGTTTGTGACAATGATGAAGGCAGGAACAGATTGGAGAAAGGCGTCAAGGCAATACTCAAGAGACAGGTTCAAAAGCTTAAGCCTCAACTTGATGAAAGATGGACGCTCTCATTGGACAATCTGTCCCTGTTTGATTTTATTCGTTATCGTCAGAAGCAGAGCAATACTCTGTTCTTTGAGGGATGAGAATTTTATAGAAGCTATGGTCCTCTTATATGAACATTTTGGGTTGTTTTTGTATGTAACGTTTTTCCTCAAAAGGTTGTATCTTTATTATTTCAAAGCCAACTCAAAATCCTAAACCCAAAGAGGTAATAGTACAAATCTTTTATTACACTAAAACCTTATCTATGACATTGTCCTTGCCCACAACATCTTTGTAACGGTACCAATGTGAGACTAGTAAGAAGTATACAAAGTTTATAGTCATCATACCAGCAACAAAGTAGTAGAAATACTAAAGTCTCCCCTTGTTTAGATCTTCAGGAAGCCAATTCCCACCCAAAGATCCCTCTGTGATATCATGCACTGCTGATAGCAAGAAGCTGCTGAGGTAACTCGCCAATCCAATCCCGCAATAATACAGAGAACCAGCGAAACTTCTCATGTTCTCTGGAAACTGTTTGTAGTAAAACTCCATCTGACCAACTCCAGCTAGGGCGTCCCCAACACCCATTAGCACTAGCTGAGGAATCAGCCACATACCGGACAAGGAAGAGATTGTGCCTTTTCTTGGTGCAAAGCCTAGTGGCTGTCTTGTGAGAGCTACAGTTCTTCTGCGTTGTTCTACAGTTGCTGACACCATCATACTTGTGATGCATAGGAACATTCCTGCTCCAACTCTTTGCAGTTGAGTGATACCGCTGTCTCTACCTGTATACTTTCTAAGGAAAGGTACAAGGAGACGGTCATAGATGGGTATGAATATTGTCATTCCAAGCATCAAGAAGACTGTGTAAGTGGCGGGCGGGATCTGGAAACTTCCTGAACCAAGGTGTCTATCGGATTGAAGAGACTGGAAGATTGTGTAGGTTGTTTGTTGTATATAAGCTACGTAGAATAAGGCGGCTGAGAGCCAAACCGGAAGCACCCGGATCACGCATTTCACTTCCTCAACTTGCTGCATACTGCAGAGATTCCATGGATCTGACGGTGAGCCATCTATGTTCAGTTTATCGTCTGGCGTTTGGATTGCCGCTTTATCAAGAAACCTGCAAAAAAAAAAAACCTAAAACGTTTCTGACTTGTTCCACAAGAAATTAATAGGAAAATGAAACCTTATATTGTAACCTGAACTGCTCTGTATGGCTCAATGTCGAGTTCTTGAAGTCCTTTGCAATGTGGTTGTACATCGGACCAACGAGGTTTAACCGTCTTTTCTTAATTGCAAGTACGATGACTCGTGTTATGCTGTGAATGGGACTGCCACTAGGTTTAACCTTGACATAAAGGTTTGAACCAGCGAAGAAGATGATGCAACCAAGCAACATTAAGATAGCTGGGATGGCTAGACCGATACTCCAGCTCACGTTTGACTGAACATAGACGATGAGCGTTAACGACACCATCTGAGCAAACGTGAAGGTGAAGAAATACCAATTAAAGAAACTCTCAATCCCTCGTTTCCCTTCTTTAGTCTTGAGATCGAACTGATCAGCACCAAAAGGGAGGTTGCATGGCCTAATCCCACCGGCTCCGATCACCAGCAAAACCATTGCTCCGGCAAGAAACATTATCTGTCCGATAGATGGCCCCTTGCACACGCTTCCTATTTCTTTGGCGCATTTAGCTGGATGCAGCTGATTGATTACTGCCGTTAGATCCATTGCTACTGAACCCTTTGGATCAGAAAAAAAAAAAACAAAAAGATGCATACGTTCAGACATAAACAGCAGGATCATTGAGTTTTGTAACATGGGTGGTTAGGTTTTGCCAAAACCGTTTTGGTTTTACGAGGAAGCAAGCGATCATGGCGATAGATAGGGTTTTATAGCGGCCGAAGTAAGAGTCGCAGAGGAAAGCGGCGACGATGGTGCCAAAGTTGCTTGTACCAGCGTAGATGTTGACGACTGTGGCCGCCGTGATGCTTTTCATGTTGAAAACAGTTGTTAAGTATATGACCAGATTCGATGAGCTCCCAACTATTCCAAGCTTCTCAAATGTCTCATTTCCTGACAAATTAATAAACGACGCGCTAATCCTCTGTTTTTTTTTCTTTCTTTCTTCAGTTTCTTGTTGGTTTCTAGATCAAAATGTTAGAATTAAGAAACAATTTCACTATGTTCAAAAGAAAGAAACAAGTTTATGGAAAATTTGATAACGATACTAACTTAGGCTCATTCAAAATTACAAATTTTGATAACTCTATACATACATATTAAATTTTAACAAAGCATAGTCTCATTAATACAGTTTAATTACGATATAAAAGTGCATAGACTTAATTGATTTTTAAAAATTTATTTTTGTTTTTCTTATACTTAAAGTCTCTTTGAATTTTCTCCAAAATTAGTTAATCTTAATAAAGTAAAAGTTTGGTTTGAATAATAATAATAATACAAGCTTAACAGTTTATAAAAATAAGACAAATTCAAAATTTAAAAGGGATTTTAAAGAAAATAGATTTTTAACCAAAATAATAACAAATGAATTAAATAGATTTAAATTCAAAGAAAAGAAGCTGAAACGTGGTAGACAAAGAAAAACAGAAAAACAAATTGGTTATCAACGCAAACTTCATTTTTTAAAAGATAAAATAAACTACTTACTAATTAATATTATGTAAATAATAACATATCATATTCTCAGCAATATTAGTTTGTAAGATTGCAGTGTACTTTGTGAAGTGAAAAGATAAAATAAACTCCATTCTCTCTCCTCTGCTCTTCTATTCTCTCGGTAAATGTGTGTAATGTGTATGTGTGTTTATGCACGTACATATATACATATAAAAGTAGGAAGGGTGAAGGATTTCACTAAAAGAACCAAACAGTTAATTGGACATTACACCAAACGATCCAAACAAAAATGTTTGATTAGATATTAGTTTGACTTAATAAAGACTCCACTTTATCAAAAGGAGAGGACAGGAGAAGGTTTTCCCTAATTATTTGTCAACAAACGCATATTCCATTTTTTTGTGTTTGTTTGTTGTAAGAGGAACGTTCACGGTTCGTTTTATTTGTTGTCATGGCTAATGAATGACTTAATGTAATATTCTCAACTCGTTTGTTTCAAACATTAAGTTGGAATCACAAGAATTTATCTTTTATAACATGGACAATATTCCTTTACTTTTCATCTATGTAGGTACTATTAGTTAACATGTAAGAAACGAAAAGAAAAAAGTTGTTAACCTACATTGACAATAGAACTGAGGCTTGTTGATAATGGGAGTAAAATAGATTACTATTTATTGTGAATTGGTTTTTAGTTTAATGCAATAAAACATATAAAGTTGTCTCAAAAAATAAAAATAAATAAAACATACAAAGTTTCTACTTTTAATTTTCAAATAATATACAAGGGAATCTCCTCGTTGACGTTTCTCAAACTTTATTCATGCATTTTGAAGGGAAATCATATTTGGTCGCAATGAATAATCGTCTATTTACTTCTCATTTCCACACTAAATAAAATCGTCTTTATCTTTTCTTATTAAGAAAATCACAATAAATAAAATCCCATTTGATTGGATAGCCCAATCACTATCACTGTTGATAGAATCTGATTAAGTTCGATCTTTGCTAACCATCTAATAAAATATATTTGTTTTGGAGCGGAGACGTCAGCTTTTGATCATAACGTGCGTCATAAACCTCAGCCTCAAAGGCTTGGGTAAACAGAAAACTTCAAATTTGATGCAGCATCATTAGTTTTACTTCTAGTTTACAACATTGGCACCAAGCACACAATGAATGATACAAAGCAATTTGATTATGTCACTTAATTTACCAAACAATCTCATTTTGCCTTTATTTTAGTTGATCTGTTGCAAAGCTGGCTCATGTTCAAGTGATTTAGTGAACTGCAGAAACACACATATATACCAATACGTTTTCAGTTTTCATAAAGACATCGAAACTGCATTTCTGTCTTAAAGAAATAATTCCTCACCTGAGAGATCTTAAGATCAAGCTCCTTCCACTCCGAGGATGAAACGCTTCCTGAAACTATTCCTGTTCCTGCATAGATCAATGCTCCAAGACCCTAGGAATATACAAACAAAAAAGATCAGATAAATGCAATGACATAACAGTAAGTTTGGTACACTGAGTAAAGTTGTTATAAGTAAAAAAAAAAAACTAACCTTCTCGACTAAAGCAGATCTTATGCCTACAGAAAATTCACTCTCTCCACCACCAAAATATCCAACAGGTCCAGCATACATTCCTCTATCAAATGACTCTGAAAGAAATGAAGAAGAATATGAATCAAATCTCAGTATATAAGAAAAACTTATCATAATCCATCAAGTGAAAGCATCTATTATAGTGCTAAAAAAGGCAGAAGAATCAAACATCTTTTTACCAATTTGCCTAATCAAAAGCCTTGCTTCATCTACTGGACATCCGCAAACAGCTGGCGTTGGATGCAAAGCAGTTAAGATGTCAAACTGAAAATAAACAAAATATATTTTGGGGTAAGAGAAAAGTTGTAACTTCACTCAATGCCAAGACAACTATAAATGAATGTAAATATATTTCAAATAACCAGCACAACAAATCAAGTGATTTAGATGGTCATGACATGTTAAATCATACAAAACGGTAATCTAACCTCGTCGTCTTCTCTTCTTAGCTGCCCTGCCAATTGAGAATAAAGGTGTTGTACTCTTGCAAGTTTTCTCACTGTTTTTTGAGGCTTCACGATTACTCTGTCACATAAGGCCTGCAAAGCAGAAGATGGAACATGTTCTAGCATTTCGTAAATCATGGACAATGATTCTTCTAAAGAAAAATGCTTATTATATGGAACAAGTGACATTATGATTATTAATGAGACCAGAAATGTAAACTAAAGGCATTATTATTCTAGTCTTCTACTTGAAGTAGGGAACTGCGGTTGCTGGAAAACATACATTTAGTTTTTCTCTTATGTTCTCTCGCACAATGGAGAACTCAATATCGTCTTTGGGACTGCAAAAATGTTCGCAAAAAATATCAGCATGCATACTTATAAGTTTCTAAACATGCATCCAATAAAAGTGTATATTGACCTGGTTAGTAAGTCACGCTCTATATCCATATCAGAAACTTCTGAATCACCCCTAGGCCTTGTTGCAGCCAAAGCCTCGCTGCAGACACCTAGATGTTTTCTGCGGAAGAGTCTCTCAGGCTGTTCCATAAAAAGTATGTCAGAACTCGGAACCAACACTTGATTCCACATTGTTTTTCAGCAGCTAAACAACAGAGTGTGGCTATAACTTAGCTATAAGGATGCAGACTTAAGTAAACCTACCGTGTTTCCTATGAATGCTGGTGCGCCTGGTGGCTGAAGACAGAACTGGTACGCGTCTTGTCCTTCACGCTGTCATATTAACAACTAGGATGAGATTTCAACACTTCAAATGGCAATAACCATAGAAAGTGTTTAGAGTAAAGAATGGGCTAGGGAAGAAAAGACACCTGCAACCGTGCTAACCAAGCAATAGGATCAATATCGGTGTCCGAAATGATTCTAGTGCTGCGTGCAAGCACAACCTGATTCCCAAAACCAAAATCATCAGGGGTTCATGAAACACACAAATGTATAAACGTAAATAAGAAGATACATATATATTTCCTAAAGTACCTTGCTTAGTGGTGAATTTTTGGCCTTTATAATCTCCAGAGCACTAGTTACAGCAGGGTAATAGGCTCCTTCACTAGGAACATGGTTCTTGCTAACAACAGAAACTCCTAAAGATCCTCGCCTTAATCTCGTTATTACAGAAGAAATCTGATTGAACCAAGTATAAAGATCATCCTAAAAATTTTCTTTCTATACACTATATGCCAAGTAAGTAGCAGGGTTTTCAAAGGATAGTGAACCTGAAGCATAGTCTCATGAAGTGCTTCAGTGGCATTTTCAAACGTCCATGAGATCTCCTCGTCCCAAGCAACAGTTGCAGCCAGCATTGAGTCTCCCCCAAACTCAACAAACTCGACCTATGAAAGTAGCATTCAACCAACCAAATGGTTACAAAAACTCTCTTAAAAGAAACAAAAAAAATCTCATACCTGAGGCACTGTAAAGTAAAAAGAGCCAAACTGTTCCCATTCAACAGCGATCTTCCCTTTAGGATCAAACCGAAGTCCACCATACGCACGAATCAAAGGAGACCTCGAACATAGAAACCTTTCGAAGACACCAGACAGCAACACAAACAATCAAACTTCCATGAGTTAACATCTCGAGTTTCAGTTCTTGTAATATCGTGAAACTACCTTCGGATAGATCTCCAGTGATCATGAGAGAAAGGGTTCAGATCACGGAAAAATACAGAAGACCCGATTCCAGCAACGCTGACCGGATTACGCTCAGATGATCCATTCACATTCTTGCTTCCCAAGTCCTCGAGAAGATCTTGATGACGGCCAGCTTCGCTGCAACGATGGGAAAAGAAACTGCGAGGAAGAAGATCATTCTGTGCATGAAGCCAATCAATTGCACTGATTTGCTTGTCAATCGGCACCTGTGATCACGAAATTTAGGAGGTCTTACAAAAGTTTTTGTTTTTATTTTGTGCGGGAAAGATAAAAATATAACGAACGGAACAAAGCCGTTATTTAATGAGGTTTTCAAATTGGACGTAAACATAAATATAATACTATTTTTGGTATTTTCTTACTTCTATAATAATTTATTTTGCAAAATACTGAGTTTAATAAAAGAAATGTCTTTTTTAATTGAATAAATCATTATTTTTTGGTATTTTCTTACTTTTACAATAATTTATTTTTGTAAAATACTGTAGAATTTGCAATGATTTTGTCTGGATAGGTTAAAAACTTAAAATCTAAAAAATGTTTTTTAAAAAAGGTCAATCAATAATTCTGCAAAAAAAAAAAAATTCTGCAACCGACAAGACTCAAGTGTAAATGGAATAACATCACACATACCAATGCTAGATCTCCACGCGTGGCGTAAGTATGCATGTCGGATTGCACAAATCGGAGAAAACTATTACGTACCTGTAACCGGATGATACCGGATGAGAACGAAGGCGGTTCGGATTTAAGGTTAGATACGGCGGTTATCAGCCTCTCCGTCGCAATAGCCGTTGACGTAACCGTGGATAAAGTTCTTGTCTCTACCGTTCCAAGTGGCTTTCTGTGGCCAGCCTCACACCCGTTCATGGTCAGCGAGCATAGTAGGAACCTCTGTTTCACACAGATGGTTTTGTATTATTGAATACTCCTTCATTACGTAATACATACATATATATATATATATATATATATATATAGTGAATTGCAACAAAAGAAAAAAATGTGGAGAGAAGAAGAAGAACCTGGCGATCACGAGAGGCAAGCTTGGTGAATGAGGTTGGAGAGTAGCTTTGGAAGATCGAAATGGAGTTTTGTTTTGTAAGCTTTGTGCCCAGAAAATAAGATGAACAGTGAAGCGACGCCATTACAAACTAGAGAGAATGATAAGCTAGATGCTATTGTTACTGATTTGTTATGGAAGACAGTGAGATTTGAAGTGTGTATTGGTATGTCTTTGTCTGAATTTATAGGTGGCATGTCCCTCACGTAAGAAAGAAAAATTAATTAACAGTGATCGTGAAATGAGGCCTATATGTTAAATCTCGTTTTAGTTTCATGAAAAAAAAAATCAGCAAAATTTAGTGATCCCAAAAAACTATAGAAATATGTATAAAAATAAAATACGGATATTATGTTATTTAAAATGTTTACAGTCGCCAGTAAAAACAAACCAACAACAGATCTCTGATTGGTGATGAGATATGGATTAGATTAAACCCACTAAGAAATAATTCACCACGATCTGCGTGACCACTATTCGTTGTCATTGTCAAATATACGGTGGTTTAGATAAATGTTCGAACAACGTTTAAAGTCATTCTTAACATTTAACACCGAAACAAAAACGTTTAAAGTCATATTTGATCTTCTGTATGATATAACGACACATATGATTAGGTTCAACAGAATTAGCTATGTGGTTTTCTAAACCTAGAATGAACTGGTCTATAAACTATATACTAGATAGAGTTTTTATTTATTCATAGTTATTCTCATCAACTGAATGCAACTGTTTGGCTGGTTCGGTTATAATAGTTATCTTTCAGAACTATTGTGTTATTTTATTTTAGCAAAAAAAAAAAGCAATTGTGTAATTTTAGGACTTTCTATATATATTTAATTTATTCATCTAACTACACACTTATACATTTATACTGGTATACATATTCCCGATATATTAAATGAGAAGTCACTTTAGTGATTTCTGCTGACGTGTCACTCATATGAGAAGTTTCAAAAAATTGTTATAATTTGATTGGTCGATAGTTTTTAATTTTTATTTATTTAATAAATCTAAAAGTTTAAGGTAAGTCTAAAATCATTTAAGATCACTTGCCATATAATATAAAAAATATTACAAATAACAATTTATGGCAATTAATTCTCGAATTATAGAAAGATTAATAATGTTTTATTTATTACTTTTAATATTTATAAACTATAAAAGAAAATGAACGAATTTTTATATAATATAATTATAATAGTTTTATATTTTAGTTGATGAATTGTATTCAGATATAATTATATAATAACTATTTTAATATTAAAAAATTCAAACATGTTTTATTAATATTATTTTTTAATTATTTATTCTTGTTTACAGAATAAATTTATCAGAATTTTAAAATACTTTATAAAATGATATAAATTATTTATAAAAATGTAAATCCTACTATATATTGAGAATCACATAAGTGATTTTTTTCTTACGTGTCAATCATAAATGAACTCTTAAAACTGTTATAATTTGATTGAAAGATTATTTTTAATTTTATTTATTATAATTATATCTGAAAGGAAAAGATAATTCAATTATCAATTAATATCACTTTCCAAATAATTTACATAATATTAGCAATAATTATTTATGGTAACTAATTGTTGAAACTATGAAAGAGTAATAGTGTGATCAAATTTTTTATATACTTATAAACTACATAAAATAATAAACGAAAATGTTTATTTGAATTGATAAAATGATTTTATATTCGTATAGAAAGCCTTATATTTGTATTACTTGCGCAAGTTGAAAAGTAACTTATGAATAGTTTAAATGTAAGTTACTTTATTTAAAAAAATAAATTGCTTGCGCAAGTTACTATCACATTTATTGAAAATTTTAGTGTCAATTTACCTTAATGTTTCTAAATTCTTATTTCGTTTGTAATGACTTACCTAAATAGGAAATAATTTTCTTTAATCTATTTCAATATTTATTGTGAAAAATAAATATACAAACGTCATTTATGTTCGAAACGTGGACAGTATAAAGTTGTCTTACTGAGAATAACCATTTCTTGCGCAAGTTAGTATCACATTAATTCCACTTTTAAATCTTTCTAAATTATGTTCATTCGTTTTTAATTACTTACCTTATTGTGAAAAAGAAATATTCGACATTCTATGACTACTAATATCTCATATGCTCTTATAAATAAAGTTTATATACTCGACATTCTATACATCAGATTTCGCCAAAGAGGTTACAATCTCCACTCTCTATCTTCTGTATTATTATGTTATTAGTAGGTTATACAAATCGGGTATGAAGGTTGATTTTTATCTTTGTCAAAACACAGTATTCTTGAAGCAATGGAAAGCATGAAGAAAACAATTTATGAAATTATTGAAGCAAGATCGGTAAATATTTTATTTTTTTGATTTTCCCAAGCGTTTTCATTTTTTTAAAAAACTAATTCAAATATGATTTCACTACAAATTTATTGGAACTTAAATTAATCATAGTAGGCTGGAACGTGCGTGGTTGTTGCTATAATTGAGGCTATTGATTTGGAAAAACCATGGTATTACACTGCCTGCAATTTTTGCAAAAAGAAAAGTGGTCAGACAAGGAGATGCTTTAGAGGGAAATGTGCAACATCTTCAACAGAACCCTCTATACAACTGCAAAACATGCAAAAAAGATGTTCAACATGCTATTCACTTGTATGACTGTTTATATTCATTAATCTTGCTATCTTTCTAATCTCATATTATTATATGTTCTGAAACAAATTAAAATTGTTTATTTTTTAGTTACTACTTGGTTGTACGTGTCTCTGATAAATCAAAAGGAGAAGCCAAGTTTTTGCTTTTCAACAATATTGCGGAGAAACTCATTAGGAGACCTGCGTTTGAGTTATTACAAGAGGCTGCTCAGGTATTTCCTTCATTTCTAATATATATTAAAGAATATGGCATTTTTATAAATTTATTAAAATATTTAAATATTTTTACAGCAAAATCCATATTTTCTACCTCAATCTCTAACTGATTTAATTGGGAGGAGACTTCTATTTAAGATCACTATCGGAGGTTATGGTCAAAAAGAACAAAATGTGGTTGACGATATACACTTAATTCAACACTTTGATCCACATGTAATATTTGTTTATAGTTATAACTCAAAATTATTTATAGGCAGTATATGTTCTAACCAAATAATTGTTTTGTGCAGCCACATGTTGTTATTTTTAATGATTATGAGTCGGAAGAGGACTGAGTATTTAAGCGGTGATGGTAATCCAAAAGAAATGAAGAAAGTTGAAGTCCATTATGCACGTGAAAGTAGAAGAGTTTAAGAAATGATTTGTTTTTGTTGTCTTCAAATTTCATTGTTTTTCTATTGTCTATGTTTTTGGTTTTATAGTTATGAGCATGAATTATGAGCTGTCATTTGATTCGTTTTTATAAACAGCTTATTTAATCTATTTTTATTTCCACATTATAGCAAATTTATTCCTTGGTGGTAAATTTAAAACCAATCACTAGAAACTATTTTTCACATGGTTTTAATTCTTTGGCTTACAAAATATAATGAATAGGATTTACTCAACCAATATTTAACACGATTAATCTTATTATTATTCTTTGGCTTAAAAAAATATATCAACCTACATATAAATAGGCATGGCGAGTAGATGTATTGACTATATCTAAGGTCATAAAATAAGGTTAACCTTATATGTTAATCTTCCAAAAAAATCATAATAAATCATGAAACAATGTAAAAGAAGATAGTATAGCATTATATTGTCATAAAGTGTTTTCCAATAAATATAAGGTTAACCTTATATGTTAAGTATTGTATGGAAATAAAATAGTCAAGGACAAAATCGGTCATAAAATAAGGTTAACCTTATATGTTAAACTTCCAAAAAAAATCATAATAAATCATGAAACAATGTGAAAGAAGATAGTATAGCATTATATTGTCATAAAGTGTTTTCCAATAAATATCATATTTACTTGCGGAAGGAATAGATAGTAACATGGTAAGAATTTGATAAGGAAACTTTATTTGGCAAGAAAGGATTGTACGTATAAAATCGAAGATGCTATAACGTAATGGTCATGGATCGATCTCTATTATATTTTGGCGAAGAGGTCGGCTTGTGAACTCTATATCTTCGATTTTCTTTTAAACTATATTAGTTTATTCAAGTCTTTTTCTAACTGCATACGATTCAATCTATAGGTAGTGTTTTGGTATTACTGAAAACAGAAGCATTCGATTTTGAGTGGGAAGTATGAAGAGAAATAATCCGTTTACAGACACTGGGAATAAATCACAGAAGAAAAATAAACAGGGTATGTTCTACTGAAAATAAATAAATACCTAGACATTGTGTGAAGCTCAAGGTTGGTGCTCCTATCATTGTTTGAAGCTCAAGGTTGGTGTTCCTATCATGTGTCTCCGTAACTGTGATGTTGCATATGGTTTATGTATGGTACTAGGCTAATTATTACTCAGTTATTACCCCATGTGATAGAAGCTAGAATTATAACCGGAAACAATATTATTGGAGACAAGGTTTGGATCCCTAGAATGTTTGTCACACCACCTCACACGAAGTTTCCCTTCAGAATGCGTCGAAGACAGTTTCCAGTTACATTGGCTTTCGCGATGACCATCAACAAAAGTCAAGGTCAAACACTGAAAAATGTTGGTTTGTTTCTGCCTAGGCCAGTGTTCTCTCATGGTCAGCTCTGCGTTGCACTTTCAAGAGTTAAGTCGAGATCTGGATTAAAAATCTTAATAACTGGTAAAGAAGGAAAGCCTCAGACAAAAACATTGAATTTTGTCTACAAACAAGTTTTTTCAGAATATTGCATAGTCAGGGTACGTAATTTTAATCTACTTTTTCCAATAAATTTTTTAAAATATATAAACTGTTACAATTTTTTTATTATTTTCTAGATGGGTAATGCTGAGTTAGCAGACCGATTGTATTTGATTACCATCCAGTTTTCTGACTATTTCGATGATGGTATGTCAATTTAATATTATTTTCTGTTCAATAAAATTTAGAAATTTATAAACCTATCAAATTAAGTTAACCCGTCCAATTGCTTACAAAATTTAATAATTTTTTGCAGGTTTCTAATGGATTTTATTTTCTTTATCGAGAATTGTACTTCATAATTTATATTATTTATGGATAATATTTTGAATTTTATTATATTTTTCTTTAATATGTTTACATTAATTTTACGATAAATTTAAACATCATAATATTATACACCTAAAATTAGGAATTACAACACATATACAATACAATTCTAATTAGTGATAATATAAAATCTGTTAATTCTAAAACTATACACTATTTAATCAATATTTTGAATAAAAGTATCTTCTTAAACACATAAATTAAAAATCAACATTGTAATTATACATACACATGATAACTGCCTCTTCATACTGAAGTTACTTTGTTCCATCTCGTCCATGTCAAAGGCGGAGTAGCAGTATTTCTCCATGGCTGATGCTTTCTCCCAAAGATGGTGGTATTATGATGTAAAATCCATTACTTCTAAAACTATACACTATTTATTCTATATTTTGAATTTTTTATGCCCGCACAGGGTGCGGACCGGTCACCTAGTCTCTCTCTATTTAATAAGCAAACAATGACATTTTATTTAATATCTCCACTAACATACAAAACAATATTTTAGGAAACAAAACAAAATCCTACAGCATTTATTATGAAACAAACATCATATATGAATTAACAAAACAAATTGGACCAAACAAATTTGTAACATAGTGTACAAAACAAGCTGTTGTACAGATCAAAACCAAACTTAGGTTTAAAAATAGAAAATTCAAAATAAAAATATATCGTTTATAATCCTTATTCTATAAAACTATAATATAAAATAAAATTTTGAGAATTTCCAAAAGCAAGGGAACAAAGTATACCACCAACTAAAAGTATGTTATACCATAAAAGTAGAAGGTCAAAGTACTTATATATGTAAAGCAAAGACACCTTTATGAATCATGAACATATGAAACACGAGTGTACCTTTTATTGGTAAATATGAGTGGTGATCAGTGTTCGATTGTCTCGTAACCACTACCCTCAATCATTGACGTCTTTTCTTCCTTTCAAGTTGTCTCTCGTAAGTCCGCATTTTCATATTTCTTATTTTAAACCAGGGGCCTATTGTTTTAGAATTTCATAGATAATGGTCTCTTTAATCTACAGAGATCCTTTCGACGACCTATGTTGTGTTGAAGGGATATCTAGATGATCCGATAGGTTATAATGTGTCAAGATAAACAAATATTAGTAAAAGAAATTATGATTATAGAGTTTATTGCAAATATTTAAAGAAAATTTGAAGTGTTCGCGTTGGATGTTTGTGTTGTAGTGGCTAAAGAAAAAGTATACTTGTGGACTCGTTCTAAACTAGTATTTGAAATATAAATATGTAATTTAAATATTTAGTTTAATATTTATTTTGATATATATTTAAAAATAAGTATTTAAAATTTAAGTAAGTATTTAAATTTTTTAATTCTCTATAAATAATATATATTTTTTTTAATTTTAGATTTTACTTTGGATAGATCCAAACCGAACAAATATAATCCAAATACAAAAGATCTATAGTTATTTTATGAATTTTATAAAGATGATATAAATTAAAATGAAAATCAATTGTATTATATGTGAAACCGATATGTACTTACACATTTTTTAAAATGGAATTTAAGGTATCTTGTAAATTAGAACCAAAATCTGAAATACTAATTTAAACTCTAACGTATATCCGAACATCTAAGCCTAGTTCTAGTTGTCAACATTTTAAGCTTTTTCTTAGGATTGTTTTAAATTTTTCGTGTTTATTTTCTCTTAAAAAAATCTAATAGAAAAAATTAGTTAGTAATGATTTCATGTAAGTGCGGGTCAAATGGACCACTTTTACTTTTACATAATGACCTTTTGCTATTGTTTGGAAAGATAATCCATAACAAAAAGACAGATGTAATATTTTGTATGTGGAACAAGGCCTTCAGAAGAAAAAGAGATTATATGTGGACATTGTCGAGAAGATGCACGATCAAGATGTATGGCACAGACATAGTGGTTTAACCTTTTAACTAATAATATCGTTAACCAAAAAAAATTGAGATCATGTTTTTTTTTTTTTTTTGCATTCTAAAAGATTGAGATCTTGTTTTCTTGTAATTTTATTGTCCTTGGATATTATAATGATGTGGATTCGTTGATCACTACCAAATGAATATATAATATTTTCTACTATTCAACAGATACTTAAGTGGGTGTTAGATTTTCTTTGGGGGTGGAAAGAAAGGTGTTAAGACTTTCTGGTTTTTAGTTAAATTGTAGTAAGATTTTTCACGGTTAGAATGGTGATTGGGATTCAACTAGTTGAATTTTTTCAGCTGTTGAATAAACAGAAAATGGGCCACAATTTTATGATGTGTCTCTTTTTTATTGGATTATGTAGATTAAAGATTTTTCTTTTTATTTCTATTTTTCAATAATAATTATTTATAACTAAAAAAATTTATTAATTTATTTTTTTATATATAAAAATTCATAATTTATTTTGCTTTATAAATAGAGATTTGGTTCATTTGATTTGGATACAAACAATCTCTATTTATATTATAATTTTTAATTATTTTATTTTTAAAAATGGATCCTAATAATAGTTTAACTAAAAAATTCAGATTTACATTTGAAAATATTCAATTGTTTTTTTTTAAAGTTGAATTCAAATGTGTATTATCCGAAAATATTAATAATAAGAATTCATTATTATTATATTATTATTTATTTATTTTTTGTATATTAAATATTTATAAAGTAATTGTAGAAAAGGTTTATTTATATAAAAAATATGAGGTAGAGTATTGAATTTTATTAAACAAAACTATTGTAGAGTATAAAAAGTGAGAGGGTGTTGAATTGTTAGGTAGAAGAACGATGAAATGACGTAGAGTGTAAAAAGTAGAAAACAGGGGTTGAATTTTATGAACCAATGTACATCGTCATAGTCAGTCTAAGAAACATGAAATAAATGACCTGGAGAAAGTCTACGTTTTATTTTTCTATTTTTGAGTTTGAACCATAGCATACTTTCGAGGCTCACGAGCTTTTCTTTTTCTTTTAACGATATAAAACCTAGCTACATATTCGTTTCTTGAGATGTACACCTAACTAAACAACAAAAGTATAGATGCACTAGAGACCAAGTATTAAGCACTTCCTTTTAACTCTTCTCGGTTTCAGCTCTAGTCACATTTTCCATTTTTACATCTGTGCCCATAGTGGAAGATAGAGCAGTCGCAAGAGCCGATTGGAAATTGGGATTTTTCGTAATGGCCTTGATTGTTTCCGCCGGTACAGGTTGCACTTGATGAGTAATACTCTTGATTCCAACGTGATCAAGATTGGTTTGTGTAGGATGTGGCGAATATGAAGACGACCTTCCAAATAGGTCAAAAGATGACCTGGCGGTTCGGGTTTGAATCATATGGTGGTAAGGTGATTGCTGAAGGGTGGTAATGTTGCCGTACGCTGCACGGTATTGCCCATTGTAAATACCAACAGCACCCCAATTTATCAGTGTGTTGGTGTAGTTTGAGAAGTTGAGATTGGTTGAAGGGTAACTATTAGATCTTGAGACATTACTAGGAGGAGAACTGAACCTATTAAGCATTGATAAGAACGGTTGCTGCGAGGAGGAGGAGCTTGTAAGGTCGAGAGTAACGGTTGGGTGGCCTGAAGAAGAGGTTTGAAGGAACGGTGATTTAGGGTTTGGAATGTTGCTATTGTCGGAGAGAGAGAAGTTTAGGCCATGAAGATCAGCTGCGGCGGCCGAGGAGGAGGAGAAAGCTCCGGAGAGGAGCATGGAGGCTGCGGCAGAAGTGTCGGAGGCCACTGCGGTAGCTGATAGGGGAAGTGGATGGTTGAGTGTTCCTTCGTAAGTTGAGATAAAAAAAAAAAAGACATTTCTTCTGAACATCTTTGCACCTAAATAAGATTAGATTGTTATGGGTATTTTTTGGTAACATAGACTAAAGTATTAATATCCACATAATTATTTGGAATTATCAGTTTAGGTTTAGCTCACTCTTCTCAAAGTGAATTGCTCCAATTTTATCTCACTACTCTACCTTCCCCTTGCCTCTCCACTACAGATGATTGTTACTGCTGGAAAATAAATGACGAGAAGTTCGACACGTTCTCGGCAAAAAAGACATGGGGGCTGTTAGGTATCGTGAGGAGGAGAAGCCATGGACTGCTAATGTGTGGTTCAAAGGTTCGATCCCTAAGTACTCTTTTACTATGTGATTGGCTCATCTGGATAGGCTGCCGACGCGCTTTCGTATGGCATCATGGGGCTTAAATACCTCACCTTATTGCTGCTTGTGCGACTTGGAACTTGAATGTAGAGATCATCTCTTTATTTCATGTGATGTGAGCAAAGCGATCTGGAATATATCTTCAGCAGGTTAGGATACACCCTTGGAACTCCAGCCTCCTGGATATCGCTTCAGCAATGGCTCGTCCGTAAGGACTCAACCTCTCCACGGACCCTTAAACGCTTGGCTGCGCAAGTAACAGTTTATTCAATCTGGCAGAGAGAAATAAAAGACTTCACGATGGTATCATGTCAATACCGTTCACTATCTTCAAACTCATTGACAGACATGTCCGTGATGTTATCTTGGGCAGGAGGAACAGGAAAGACTTGCAGAACCTCATGCTCCTTTGGTTAAGGCACGAACGACTCTGCTTTTAACAGATCTAGACTATCCTTGTTTTTATATTTTTTTTCCAAGCACTACAAGAAAACAGCTCCGACGGCAATTCCGACGGAAAGAAAATTCCTCGGAATATACTGATATTCCGAGGAAATTCCGAGGAAAGGGAATTTTCAGGTTTCCTCGGAATTTCCTCGGAAATTTTCGACAGAATTCCGAGGAAACCAATTTCCTCGGAAAATACCGACGACAAACCGAAGAAAAATTATAACCGTTATAGAGCCGTTGGGAAATTATCTAAGTTCCGAGGAAATACCGAGGACTATTATGTTTCCGAGGAAATTCCGAGGGCAAATTATAACCGTTATAGAGCCGTTGAGAAATCTGTAAAATTTCCGAGGAAATTCCGAGAACCTTCCGAGGGCAAATTATAACCGTTATAGAGCCGTTGAGAAATCAGTAAAATTCCGCGAAAATTCCGAGGAATTATAAAATTTCCGTCGGAATTTCCACGGAATTGTCGGCAACATTTCCCTATAAAAGCCACCACCCCTCATCCTTTTCATTCACTCCATATTCTCATCCTCTCACTTACTATTTACACACGAATCTGGTTCAAAAAAACATGTCTTCTTCAAATTATTATCGTTCGTGGATTGATCGTCCTCATTTCGATCCTGACACGAGATTGCTTACGGAAGAATATCAAAAAGGTATAACCGAATTCATGGGGTTAGTTCAGCGATAACCGGAAGCAAAAACAGGTATGTTAAGATGTCCTTACTCTACTTGTAAAAATAAAAAAAGTTATAAAAGAGTGGGATGTTTGGACTCATCTATATTTGAACGGGTTTACACGAAGTTACAAAATTTGGTATCATCATGGGGAAACTGATTATGAATATGGTAGTACTAGCGAATCTCAGACAGCGGTTAGGTTAGAAGAACCAATTAGAACGGATGTAGATTATGGTGTAGGTCTTGGCAGATGGTAAATGATCATTTTAGAGGGGAAGAATTACCCAATGCAGAAGCTAGTAGATTTTTTGATATGTTGGATGCAGGAAAACAACCTTTGTACCAAGGTTGCAGAGATGGTCATTCACCTTTATCATCTGCAACAAGACTGATGGACATTAAAACAGATTATAATTTGGCTGAAGAATGTGTGGATGCGATTGCTGATTTTGTAAAAGGTATTCTACCAGAGGATAATGTAGCCCCGGGATCATACTACGAGGTTCAGAAACTCGTAGCTGGTCTTGGTTTACCGTATCAGGTAATAGATGTATGCATCGATAACTGCATGATATATTGGAGGGCGGACGAGAACAGGGTTACATGCAAATTTTGTGGGAAGGCTCGTTATAGAGATATGAGTGGAAGAGTTCCAGTGCCATATAAAAGGATGTGGTATTTGCCTTTGATGGAATGGTTGAAGAGGTTGTATCAATCTGAACGCACAGCCCAACCAATGAGATGGCATGCAGAGCATTCGACAGATGGTGAGATTAGACATCCTTCAGATGCAAAAGCATGGAAGCATTTCCAATCAACATATCCAGAATTTGCGTCTGAGAGAAGAAATGTCTACCTTGGATTATGTACCGATGGTTTCAGCCCATTTGGCAAGAATGGAAGACAGTATTCTCTATGGCCAATCATTCTTACACCATACAACTTACCGCCAAACTTGTGCTTGCGTCGAGAGTTTTTGTTTCTCTCCATTCTCGTTCCTGGGCCAGAGCATCCTAAGAGATCACTTGATGTGTTTCTTCAGCCACTAATATATGAGTTACAACAACTATGAGCTGAAGGTGCTTATACGTACGATGTTTCGTGCAAAGAAAACTTTCAAATGCGGGCAGTACTTATGTGGACAATAAGTGATTTTCCAGCATATGGTATGTTATCTGGATGGACGACACATGGAAGGCTATCATGTCCACATTGTCAAGATAACACAGATGTTTTCCAACTAAAACACGGAAGGAAAACGTGTTGGTTTGACTGTCACAGAGATTCCTACCACCGATCATCCATATCGTAGGAGTAGGACTTTGTTTCTGAAGAACAAGAAGGTGTTTGATAGTCCACCTCCCGAAATTAATGGGGCAGATTTGTTGATACAACTAAGATATTTTTGTGCAGAAAGGACGCCAGACGTTGGTGGACATGTTCATTATCCAGTAGATGCTGTTGGAGATCTACATAATTGGCATAAAAAGAGTATATTTTGGGATCTGCCATACTGGAAGGATCATCTGCTGCGGCATAATTTAGATGTCATGCATATTGAGAAGAACTTTTCGACAACATTATGAACACCGCCCTTAACGCCCAAGGTAAAACAAAAGATAATTTGAAGTCAAGACTAGATTTAGTCGATATATGTGATCGTTCAGAACTTCATGTTGATGAGAATGGTAGAGCCCTGCTCCCATATACCGACTGGATGGAGCGGCAAAGAAGCGTTCTTTGACTGGATTAAAAGCGATGTGAAATTTCAGGCGATTATGCATCCAATTTAGCGTAGCTGTGTAGCGAAATGAAGCAAAGTTTATCGGCTTGAAGAGTCACGATTGCCATGTAATGATGCAGCGCCTCCTTCCGTTTGCCTTCGGGCTATTACTACAAAAGGTTCATGAAGCAATTGCGGGGATAAGTGATTTCTTCGCGATTTATGCTCGAGATCAGTGACTCGAAGGTATCCAAAATTTGAAGACTAACATAGCTGTGATCGGTGCAACCTAGAAGATATTTCCCCATCATTTTTATGTTATGGAGCATCTTGCTATTCACTTGGCAAGAGAATGGAACTTGGTGGTCATGTGCAGTATAGATGGATGTATCTTCTGGCGGTATATGTATCATCGAAGAAGAAGGTCAAAATTTAAGTAGGGTGGAAGGTTCTATAATCGCACGGATGATCAATGAAGAAACTTCAAACTTTGCTGAGTACTACTTTCCAGCAGAAGTGAAGACAAAAAACAGAAGACCTGCTCGGCATGATGATAGAGGCGAAAGGGCAACATATTCTGTTACGGTTCCAAACATCTTTACAGATGTTGGACGACTTAGCGGAAAATCAAAGGCTCGTCGACTTAGTGAGCAGGAGCACAGTCATTTACAAACATATTTGCTCACCAACTGCGAAGAAATTCTGCAATATGAGAGGTACATTTATAATTTCGTTTACAACATTATTATTTGGGAAAGTTATAATTTAAATCTTAATTAATTTCATCATATGTACAGGATTTTCATGGCGAAAAGCGGTTCGCTCATAGACGCATACGAAGAGGAACTTGAAGAACTGAAACAGAGAGAATTTGCAGGATGGATGTTTGCTTATGTGAGTACATTAAACAAATTATTTTTCATCAGTACATATATATATATATTGCTATAATTAATATTTTTTCTATTTATAGGTGTCCGCTGGTATGGCCAGAGGTGAAATATTTGACGATTGGATACGCGAGATGGTGTGTGGACCACAATATGTTGTGAAGTCATATCCGAGATTTTGTACTCGAGGATATGCATTCACAACTCAAAAGAGGAGACGTTCAAGTACAACTTATGATGCTGATGTATCGCCTCGCATCGAGATGATGCGCATTCACGGAAACATAAGCGAAATTTTGGAAATCAAGTATCCGCATGGTTGGATTGCGGTGTACTGTTTTCTATTGTGATTGGTACGATAACACTGCAGATCGAGGTGTGAGAACAGATGCATTTGGTGTTACATCGGTCCATTCGCGAAGAAAACTGCAATATTATGATCCTTTCATTCTTGCTTCTCAAGCTGATCAGGTAAATATATATCTGTCAATTTAATCTTAATGATTCTTTCATATGTATATATTATTACTAATTTACATGATACATCTTAATGATTTTTTATATGTTACAGGTTTGTTACATCAAGTATCCTCGGGTTAGGAACAGGGATGATCCTTGGGTCACTGTTACATCACTCCACCCGAGAGGTCGAGTTCACGGAAGTTCTGATCAGCAAGACCCACTACAAGCAAGCACATCCGGCAACTTAAGTGCCTTAGAAGATTTAGAAAATGTTGACCTTGTAGTCGACTTAGCCGACTTTGGAGATGAGGCTGTTGTTCATGAAGAGGATGAACCTGTCATTGGAGAGTTCCACCAAGATTCAGATTCAGATTCAGATTCATCTGATGATGATTCCGAATCAGAGTAGTATAGAATTTTTTTTTTCCTATTTAGTAGTTCCGAGGGAATACCGAGGGAATGTAAGATTTTCCTCGGAATTCCCTCGGTATATTATGAGGAAATTCCGAGGGAATGTATACCCTAAAAAATCTCCGGCGGCTCTCTCTCCTCTCTCTCGATTTTCTCCGACGAAACCTCACATTTCCTCCTCAAATCCGTTCATATACCATGTAAGAACCCTATCCCCTTCTCTTAGATTCTTTTGATTAGGTTTTGGAATAGATTTGATAATTTTGAAAGTGTTTTGATAGAATTTTGTTAGGGTGATTGGTAATTAGTTGTATTGAATTGTTAGGATTGTGATTTTGATGGGTAATTAGTTGTATTGATGAGATTTAGAAATTTTTATAAAGTTTCTAATTTTTTGTAATTATAAAAACGATTTAATATTTATCATAACGTTTTTTGTATATAAATTTTGTTTTTGGATTTTATAAAAGATGATTTTATATTTATAAAACTATTTTGGAAATATGAAACTATTTTTATATTTAATAAAACTATTTTGGAAATATGAAACTATTTTTATATTTATTTTTACTATTTTGGAAATATAAAACTAATTTGTAAAACTAATTTATAACTATAACAAGATTTTTATATTATTAAAACTATTTTGGAAATATGAAACTATTTTTATATTTATTTTTACTATTTTGGAAATAGTAAACTAATTTTTCTATTAATAAAGTATTTTTATATTTATTAAAGTATTTTTATCTTTATTTTAATATTTTTTATAATAATAATTTTTTTTCAGGTCTGGTAGCGATAACCAGGCCAGGTCCCGCCGTTACACACCACGAGGTCGGATTGGTTCGACCGGCACCTCTCGTGGTTCTGCATCTTTCCAAAACCAAAATCTCGATGGTATTGGTCCCCCTCCAGCTCCTCCAGTCGTTCCGGGTATCATGAGTGTTGAACAATTGGTTCAACAGCCTGGTCGAGACCATCTTCCCTTTCTCACTGAGTTTCCAAAGGGACGACACCAAACATGGTTAGATTTTTCTTTATTTTATTTTTTCTTTCATTTTATTTTGCTTGATTATGAATTTTTTTTTTAATTAGGTTCAACCGGTCGGGGAACGGGATAAGCTCCTTCATCAACCGGATGATGTACTCGACCCTCAAAAAGGGTTATCTTACCTACACCAGGTTTCTTCCCGAGGATCAGGAGATGTGGTTCCGTCAGTTTGCGGTATTTCTTTTTATTTTGGTTTATCTTATTTATTTTGTTCTTTGACTTAAATTTTTACTAATTGTGTTTTTTTCAGCAAGAATTCAACTGGAATCACCTTCAAACGAACTTTATCCGTAATGAGTTCACCCATAAAGTCATGGACAATTATGGGAAGCAGATCTATGAGTGGAAGCAAAAGTGGCTCAAGGGAAAGAAACCGAAGTCGATTAACGATACGGTGTAGCTCAAGTTGCAAAACCATTGGGAGAAAGTGGAGATGCAAGACATCTCGGACACCAATTCCACCAACCGCAAGAGTGAACGTGGCAGGAAAGGCGTCTTCAAGCACAACTTGGGTGCTTGTAGTATGCCAACTCTGGGGGATCGACTAGTAAGTTATTTTTTTTTTGCTTATTTATTTATTTTGGCGTATTTATTTCAATTTTTAATGCTTTTTACTAACAAATGTTAATTTTTTCAGGCGGAACAAAACGATGGTGAGCCGGTTGATGAACTCGTGCTAATGAAGGAGGCGTATACCAACAAGAAGACCGGAGAGATTTTGGATGCCGTTGTGAAGGAGGTGGTCAACTTGGTCGAAACCCAGAGGGATGAAGAGATCCAGCGCTTATCTCAGCTTCAGTCTGACGAGGACGGAACTACTGCGGCTTCCACCAACCTGCCTCGAACTCGAATCAACGAACTCGTTGAGTCGGTAAGATCTTCATTTTAATTTAGAATTTAATTTTTACTATTTTTTCATTTCATCAGTCTTTTTTTTCTAATTTTTTTCAGGCTTTTCCAAGGAAGAAATGCCGTATGTTCGGGTTGGCTCGTCGCGCTAAGTCAATTCCTTTTACTTCAGAACCGACTTTTGTCGATCCGGCACTTATGGAGGAGCTACAGAACAAGGATGACCGCATAGTAGCTTTGGAGACCCAGAACGCCACCATTCTTACCCAGAATGCCACCATTCTTGCTGAAGTGGAGGAAACGAAGAAGAAGAACCAGGAGTTGCTGGAAATAATGCGACGGCTGTTACCGAACGAATTCTAGTTTGGAAATTTTTTTAGGGTCGACTACCTATTTCCCCACGGGAACTATCGTATAGTGTTATATGTCTCCGAAACTATTGCCTCTACCTATATGTCCCCGAGAATAAAGTTCTATTCATATTTCCCCCCGAATACATAGTTCGAAACCTATTTCCCCTCAATCATCAAATTTGACGGTTTAATATCGGTTTACTGTTTTAAGTTAAACCATACACCACTTAAAATCGTAGTTAACCAAATAAAACCGATTAAACCTAATTTTAACCCGATTAGAGACCCAGCCTTGTTAAAAAAAAACAGACCCGAGTTTAATCTATCAAAACCTAAATTCCCAAATCGTTTAGCCGTAGAAAGAACTCTCCTTGGATTTGGAAGCTAAGTCGAGAAGAGAGCAATGGCGTCAGTCTCTGAAGCTGTTCAAAACGAGGAAGATGAGTTCGACGAAGAAGCTGTGGAGAGAGAAGAATTCGAAATCGAGCAATTGATTGAGGACTTCGTCAACGAGCCTTCAATTCGACACGATGAGGTTCCAGAAAGTGACAGTGACAGCGATAACGAGGGTAACGAGGGTGGGAGAGTTTCGAAACAGAAGTCGACGAATTATGTGAGGCGTGGTAATGGGGTGTTGTACAAGGATCAGAGATTCTTCAATGGAGTGGCTTTTAAGGAATGCGTCCTTGATTACGCACTCAAAACAGGTCGAAACATTAAACAATACAGGTATGATAAAGATAAGATTGGATTTAAATGTGTTGGTGGAGTTAGCGAAGGTGAAGGTGAAGGTGATGCTTGTGAATGGAAGGTGTATGCATCCATCCTTCCAAGTGACAATATCTGGAAAGTTAGGCTGTTTGTAGATAAGCATAGCTGTGTTCCTAATGGATCTTGTGAGATGTTGAAGGTTCCACATATTGCTAGGTTGTTCGCCGATAGCATTAGAGAGGAACCGAGTATTATATGCCCATGAAAATAGAAGAAATAATTCAGGAGAAATGGGGAATCACCGTGTCGAGGCCGCAGTGTCGGTAGCTAGGCTTAAAGGCGTTGAAGTGGATCGAATTTGAATACGATCACCAGTTTGCACGGCCGATTATGCGGCAGAGTTAATTCACTCTAATAGTGACTCGACAGTGGAGATTGATACACTGAAAAATGACAAAGGCGAAGAAGAGTTTAACCGGTTTTACGTCTGTTTTAATAACCTCAAAAAAACCTGGAAAGAGACATGTAGACCACTGATAGGGATGGATGGTTGCTTCTTGAAACACAAAGTCAAAGGTCAGTTTTTGGTTGCATTAGGAAGAGATGCAGACAATGCTATATATCCGATAGCTTGGGGTATTGTCCAAGTTGAAAATAATGACAACTGGTTATGGTTTGTGAGTAAAGTGAGAGATGACTTGGGACTGAAAGATGGCAGTGATTTTATCTTGGTTTCAGATCGACAGAAGGTTAGAATATTATCTTGATTTTCTGTTTTTGCTTATGTTATATGATTTGGGATTGATTGCTAAGAATATTTTCTTTTTAGGGATTGATACACGGTGTCCAATTGGCATTACCAAAGATTGAGCATAGAATGTGTGTTAGACACATCTATGGTAATCTGAAGAAGAAACATGGGAAAAAAGCAGACATGAAGTCATATATATGGAGTTTGGCAAGGAGCTACAATGAAGCAGAGTTCCAACAAAATTTGGACAGAATATTTAATTACGATTCTGAAGTGTATGATGATGTTCAGAAGATGAAACCAAGGACTTGGTGTAGAGCTTTCTACAAGATAGGAAATTGCTGTGAAGATATTGAAAACAGCTCAACCGAGTCATTCAATAGCACTATAACAAAAGCTAGAGAGAAGGCATTTGTTCCAATGCTTGAGACTGTTAGGCGGCTTGCAATGGCACGCATTGCTAAACGTTCTGCTATCTCTCATGATCACAAAGGTAAATTCATGTACTGTTTTTTACAAGTGTTTTCATGATCTGGTTCTTATGTTTTCATATTCTGGTTTTTTTTCCAGGTATTTGTACACCATATGTGACAGATTTTCTTGCAGCAGAGCATAAAAAAGCTTCAGAATGCAAAATGACAAGAAGCACAAATGGGATGTATGAAGTAAAGCATGGTTGGTGTACTTACCGTGTGAGTTTGGAGAAGAGAACTTGCACTTGCAAGAAATTCGAGATTTGTGGAATCCCCTGCGAGCATGCATATGGCGTGATGTTACAGAAGAAACTCGCACCAGAAAACTTTGTCTGCCACTGGTTTCGTACTGCTATGTGGAGGCGGAACTATACTGAAGGTCTTGTTCCAGTGAGAGGTGCTCCTTTTTGGCCTTCTACGAATGCTCCTGATGTTCACATTCCTCCGGACCCAACACAACCCGGGAAGAAGAAGATTACAAAAGCAGAAAAGAAAAGAAAGAAAGGAGTCAATGAATCCCCGACAAAGAAGCAACCTAAGCACAAGAAACGTACAATGCATTGCGGAATATGTGGAGTGGCTGACCACAACTCAAGGTTTCACAAAAAGAACCAGGTTTGTTATATTCTTCATTGACTAATGTGTGCATCAAGACTAGGATTCACTTACCTTTCTCTATTTTGTGTTTTTTTCAGGCCTCTCAAGGTGGTTCTCAAGCTCCCTCTCCAGCAGTTTCTCATATTTCTTCTCCAGCTGCTTCTCAAACAGCCTCACCAACGACTTCTCAAGGTGGATGTCATGTAATTCTCGGATATGAGGATATGTGTTGATGAGTGCTTTAGTCTTTATCTTATCTAGGATGTTCTCTAAACATTATCTCGGGTTTTATGGATGTTTGTAGGGTTGCACTTTTTATGTAGAAAGCATCCAAATCTTTTGTGAAAACCAATATCTTTTGCCTTTTATGTGGAAAGCACATGGATCCATTATTTGTTTATGTTTGTTTGTTTGTTTGTGCAAGCCATTGTTCCAAACTGAACATTAAAAAGTGTAATTCAAGACTGCTAAACAAGAAAAACACATTCATAACTTCCAATAGTCTCAAACACATACAATACAAAACAAGCATCACCATTGTCTACCACAATACAAACCGAACACATCAACAAAACGAACACAAACAGTTTGCCATAACATTCAGTTTCTCGTTAGACATAGAATTCCCATCATACCGACCAAGGTCAAGCTTCCAATCACAACCACGATCATAGTCTTCTTCATCTTTGCATTTTCTGCAGCCAATGCATCTTCAACCCTCGCCATTATCTGTGTTTCAGACCTCTCAAAGACACTCATTGATGCAATCTCATTAATCACTTCTTCAAGTCTTGCAATTTTAAGTGAAAGTGTATCAACTTCGTTCAATAAAGCCTCATCCACCCACTTAAAGATGTGATTATCATTTTCAAGCTACAAATTAATAAGGACAATCACAAAACTGAGAATCCAAAATCAAAATCTCAAACACCATCTGAAATAATTACATTACCTTATTCTCTGCCGCAAATGAACACTGCAAGTATCTCCGGTGTGGATTCTGGCCGGAATTGGACGTCAACGTCACCATTAGCTCACCACACCAACATTTCTTAGGAACACCAAAAAATCTTCCACCACCTCTTGAGGGTCGATGACCGGACGATGATCCCCTCGACTGTCCAGACGTGTTGCTTCGACCTCCAGCCATCACCTTCACGAAATCAAAAATCGATTTCCAAATTTAGGGTTCTTAATGATTTTTCGCGATTTGGGATTTTTCTAGAGAGAGCGTTCACGTTTTAACGGGTCGGGTTCTGGTCTACTTACTCTTATTGTGTTTTGGTTTATTTTGGCTCTGGTTTAGATCATATATCGGGTTTAGACATTAAACCGTCAAATTTGATGATTGAGGGGAAATAGGTTTCGAACTATGTATTCGGGGGGAAATAGGAATAAAACTTTATTCTCGGGGACATATAGGTAGAGGCAATAGTTTCGGAGACATATAGCACTATATGATAGTTCTCGTGGGGAAATAGGTAGTCGACCCAATTTTTTTTTATTTGCATTTTAAAACTCTAAGTGTTTTATTTATAAGACTTTAAATATTATAATATGTTTTCTATTTCAGATTTAACCTTATAATTTAAAATAATTATTATATTTAAATAAAAAAATAAAATAATTAATTATATTTTTTTTTAAATAGAAAATTGGAAAATTCCGAGGAAACGCGTCCGTCGGAATATTCCGAGGAACTTATGCCGTCGGAAATTTCCGAGGGAATGTTTCCCTCGGAATATTGCCAGGAAACGACGCCGTCGGAATTTTCCGAGAGAATTTCTCCGTCGGAATATTCCGAGGAAAGGATGCCGTCGGAATATTCCGAGGAAAGGATGCCGTCAGAATATTCCGACGGACACGTTTCCTCGGAATATGCCGACGAAACTCTCCCTCGGGAATTTCCGACTTTCCGATGAAGAGCGTTGGTCGGAATTGCGTCGGAATATCTGTTCCTCGGTATTTCTTCGGAGTCTATGACGAAATTCCGAGGAATTTTGTTTTTCCGACGAGAAATTTCCGAGGAAATTTTTTTCTGAAGTCCGTCGGAATATGCGTATTCCGACGAAATCCCGAAGATTATGGCCCTCAGAATTTTCCTGTTTTCTTGTAGTGAAGGCATATCCTAGGTAATTAAACTCTTTTGTAACTAGTTACAAACCTTTCTCATATTTTATGAAAATTCAAAATTTGACAAAAAAAAAGGTTTAGTTACCTGTTTTCTTACGGGACAAGAAGGTGCAATGGTACAACGATAGTAAGCTCGAGGTCATGGGTTTCCTTTACCTATTTTCTGCCCGTATTTCCTCCATTGACATCCATCGTTCAACTACACAAACACAAACCCAAAAAAATATGTATTTATAAAAGAAAAAAAATCCACACGTAAGTACCTTTTCATGCTCTTTTCCTCGAGAGAATGACAATTTTGCTTTTAAAATTCAAGATGTGAACTATTTCAGTTTTCCTTTCTGAAATAGCTTAAAGCTTAAAGAATTACACAATAAGTTACTTTACTCTTCAACTAATTATATATACACCGATCAAAAACTTTGAAAAACCTTTGAGAACCAAGGATTATACTATGTATGTTACTTTTTTTTGGGCAAACAAAGAATTTCATTTAAATCAGAGTTTAGCCTCCAAAAGTGGAGCTCATTACAAACAGACCAAGCGCAGATTTTGCCACCAAATCTGCCTCGATATTAAAATTGCAAGACATGAAAGTAAAAGAAATAACATCAAAGAAAAGAATAGATCGATAGATATCAAACATGATACCGAACAGTTCAGGTTGATATCCTCCCGCCTTCAACAAGTTGATTAGGGATAGAGAATCAGAGAAAACCGCCAGGGATCAGATGTTTGAATAGACAGCGCTTGAAACCGCGCGATGAACAGCAATGGCTTCTGCCATGATAGCCGACGAAACATGACTGTGATCTTCCGATATTACAGATAGATGCACCGAAGCTTCCCCAGAATAAATTGCTCCAATGCCACAGTTCCCAGTCTTTGCGTCCCAGGCCGCATCGACTTTGACAACCATAACTCCGGGGGGGGGAACGATGGGGGAGGGCGTGTAGCTCCGCTCTGGTTCTGGTGGAAAGAGTTATCACGAGGTATCCTAACCTCATTTTCCAATTGTGCATCAGTCCATTCTTTGGAGTCTCTTATACTCTTAAGCACAATCTCTGCTGCCGTAAACACTCTGTTTTTCATATACAAACTGGTTTCTGGCCTTCCATAAATTCCACAAAATCCATGGCCACAGTGGGTTAGTCACTCCCGTTGGTGGCAAAGGGATATAAGTGTTTCCTTGTTTGATCAATTCAGCAACTGTTGGAAGGGAGAGTGAAGGTCGTTGACGAACCGGAACCTGATTCCAAACCTCTATCGCTATTGGACAGTTGAGGAACACATGGAGATCATCCTCATAGCCATCACACTTTTTGCATTTGAAACTCGCCACTCCTCTTCTTTCTAAATTTGCGCTAACAGGTATAGCTTTTCGAACCAATCTCCACAGGAAATCCTTCAGCTTAGGTGTTGTTTTTAGGTTCCATATGTGCTTAAGCCAATTAACAGGGTCGTCCTCCGTCTCTCTCGGTCTCCTATCTGTTATGCCAATGCATACCCTGTTTTCACAGAATAATTGCCAGATTTCTCCGGAAGCCAAAACAGAGTGTCCGAAGAAGGTGATGCACTTGTTTTTATCTTCAGAATCGTCTCCTCATACTGAGGTATCAAGTTACGAATTTTCTCCTTCTCCCATCTGTTTGAAAGCGGGCATAAAAGCTCACTAACTTTAAGGGATTGGCTTTCCTTTGTTGGAGGACCTATAGGCTTTGTTGGGGAAGTGAAAGCTAGCCATGGATCCTCCCATAAGTGAATCGTCTCTCCATCGCCAACCACCCAGCTCAGGCCTCGTATCAGGATATCTCTCCCTGTTAGTATGCTCTTCCATCCGTGGGAAGCTGTTTGAGGCACTGGACAGTTTAGGAAGCTCCCATTCTTTGCATACTTCCCCATCAAGACTTGCGCTAGAAGAGAGTCTGGTTCCTTAATTAACCTCCATCCAATTTTTGCAAGCAGAGCATCATTGAAAGTTTCAATGTCTCGGAAGCATACTATGTATGTTACTATGTTAGTATTTACATGTGAAGAAATTGTACCAACCGTCGTTGTCTAACATCTTGATCTCACAGAAACCCTAGTTTCCTTAACAAGGTTTTGACACAAAAGCTCGTCTTCATCTTCATGATCAGCTTCATCATTCTTAAACCCAAAACTTTTTTCTGATGGTATCTTAGTCGTGTTACTAACCACCAAGGACGTATTTTCTTGATTATGGTCAATCTCTATCTTCTCAGTAGGATTACTCAAATCCTTGTATTCAAATCCCATACTTAATCCTTGATCACTACTTCTTTTATGTTAATCAATTTTTCTGTCATCACCGGTTTCATTCATGAAATCTTTCATTTTTTCTTCTTTGTTCATTACTGAACCACTTGGAACTGGTGATTTTAACCGTCTACCTAGGCTCAACAAGACAAGTTCGTCGCGCTCTCTTATTCTTTCTTTGTCTTCATCTTCGTCTTTGTCTTGATGATGGCCTTTCGGTAAGAGCTTATTAAGGTCTTCATGTTGTACCACTAATTTCTTGTATTGTGTTTGAAGAACCTCAAAATCCTTTTTTATTTTACTCAATGATGACTTTAGCCTTCGATTTTCCTCTTTAGCCTCCTCCATTTCGACTTTAATTGAGTCCAACTGATCTCATTATACTTTTATAATATGACAAATCAAAATATTAACATATAATATATATAAACATATATTGTCTGGTTAGTCTCTCATGCTTTGATATTTATGCCTTAATATCCTGTATATAGTATTTACTTTCTCTCTCTCATGATTATTGTCGTTGTTGATATATATGTGCAAATTTTTATCTGGTACAGCAGAGATGAGCTAATTAGTTTGGAAAAAAATGCAACTAGATTATCGAACAGAAAAAGACAACAAATTAAGACATCCACAGATCTAGCCAACCAGTACTCCCTCTGTTCCATTTTAAGTGATTTTTAAAAAATCTATTTTGCCCGAAAATAATTGATGTTCTTGTTAATCTAGAGAAAATTAAATGTCAGTTTAAATCTGTGACCAATTACAAAATACTGTATTTTTTAATTGGTTGAATAAGTTTTATTTAATGATATTTTATGCAATCAAGATAAATTATATAGAACTTTGTATTTTTTTTTAATTCTTGTGAAAAAACTTTAAAAACCACATAAAATGGGACAGAGGGAGTAAATTTTAAGAATCCAAATTAAGCTTCATTGATTAAGAAGTCAAGGATTAATGACTTTGGATAAAGAACAAACCATTAATAAAGACAATTTATGTGAGAAAACTACTAAATATTCCAGGATTAATTTTATTTATGCATATGTATGGCATCGGAAGTGCACAAGAAATCAATTATACCTTGGATCTTATAATATCTTCTTGAGAATCATCGTGAGACGCATCGAGCTTTTCTATCTTCTCATTCTCATGTCCTTCTTCGCTTCCATGACCACTCTTCAAGAAATTGTGGTTCGCCATTATTCCCCTTTGATATTCTTTTTGAAAGCTCGTGTAATTTTTGGGAACTGTTGATTCCCATTTTTGAAAGTTCCTGTAATAATTCACAAAATATGCAAGGTTAAGTTACAAAAAAGAAAAAAAAATGCAAGGTTCTTATTATTGATATTAATATTCAGAAAAATTATTTCTATATTTTATAAAAAGCTTAGGGAAATTAATTATCCTAAACATATAGCTTGTGTCTTTGGCAAAGACACAAGCTCTGAATAAAGTCAGAGCATTTATTTGTTCAATACGAAATCAGAAACAAGATAAAACCTTGAAGAACAAATCTGACTTTAGATTGAAAAACACTACAAAGTTAGCCTAGCGAAGTACATAGTCCGTAACCGGAAACAAAAAATCGATCTACTGAAGAGAACATTCACCTTTTTCTTCCATGGAAAGATATGTTGATTACTCTAAATGAGATATATTATTTAAATAGGTGACTATTCGAGGAAAAGTTGCCGAATATTATTATTTTTATGACATAAACATTCTTAGAAAAGGTTATTTATATGCCTTAGATTATAAAAGAATGAAAATTCTGACCGTTTTTTCCTATAAAAACAGAAGATGTCAGCGAGTACAAAATTTTTATTTGCTATTATATATAAAAAAAACTTCGATAGTTTTAAGAGTTGTGTTTTTTCATTATAAAAAATTATATCTTTTTATAAAAAATAAAATTTATTAATTTTAAAAGTTGAATATTTTCATTATAAAAAATAAATATCTAACAATAATAAAAGTTCTTAATACTCAACATTTAGCTATGCTACCTCAGCAAATATAATCAACCAATTAGAACAAAGGTATTATTTTGATGGGCCACGTTAAAAAAACAGTCAACCCAAATTCGTTCTCTTCTCATCTAATTATTCGTAGTCCAACAGTTGAAAAACATGTACAGTTTCATCAGCAAAACCTCTATAGCTTCTTCATATCTCCGCTACGTCAGCAGCTCATCGACCTTGGACCTTCCTCAAGTCAATCCTTACTCACCGTCCCCTGCTGTTAACCACCAACACTTAGTGCTGGGTATCAATTGCTTCTCCAATCAAAGAATTGTCACCGATGTCCGCCTCACTTATCGATTTTTCCCCCACCCCTTTATATAGCCCGATTAATCCCTTGGAATGGAAGCCCTATTATTCTTCTGCTTATTATCGAAAACATGCCTCTAACTATTTTCATCCTGCTCTGGCCGAAAAATAATCTCCGATTTCAGTTTCTATCACTGTTACATTAGCTACTGATTTCTCCGTCTGATGAGTTTTACACTTTAACATCTTTATATAACAACAACAACAACAAAGAGCTGGTAATGTTTGCTAATGCAGTCACTTCAATAGTTCAAGTCCTTAAAGCTGGCACCATGGAATCAAGAAAAAACGCAGCAGCAACTCTTTCAACTTTCGTTAGCCGACGAGAACAAGATCATAACAGGCGGTGTGATGATACCTGCATTAGTGGATCTTCTCGAGCACGAGTCACTACAAGAAAAATGGCTTTTATTAGAGGACGAAAAACGCTATCTATCGATACGATACTGCTATTAAACGCCAGATCATCGCCATAATAAAATAAAGACTTTAGATAGCAGTTTTTACCCTGCTATCTTATTGTTATATATTATAGCGTTTTTTGTGTGCAATTAAATAGTCTTTGATAACATTTAATTTTTATTATTATTTATATTTTTGAAAATTAAAAAAAAAAAACAATATATATATATATATATATATATTCGTTTTAAAAAAATGTAATATATCAAAATTATAATTTATAAATTAGATTGAATTACAAATGGTTTACATGGAAAAAAATAAACCAAATAAACCAACTAAACCAAAACCTAAACCAGAAACTTAAACCTAATTACTAACTAAATGGAAGCCGCCGCACCACCACCACCTTCTTCATCTTCTTCATCTTCTACTCACCCGCCACACCACCACCCATCGCTGTATACATCTCATCTCTGTGTCCATCCTGTCGTCCTCCTCCACCATTCATCGCTGTCCTCCTCCTTCCATCCACCGTCGCGTCCTCCTCCATTCACTGTATCGACCAAGCCCTGTCTTATCTCCATCTCCGCCTCTCTTCTTCTTCTTGCTCGGCTCCACCCTCGCGTCTGTCTTCTCTCCTTCTCTGCATCTCTTCTTCTCCAGTTCCACCTCCACTACCACTGCTAACTTCCGGTTACACCACAGATTCTCCAGATTCGACCAAGATCTGTTTCTCTGTTACAAAATCTCAAAAAAAAAATCTAAAGGGAATCAAAACCACATAACTCAAGGAAGCTACGAGAGAGAGAGAGAGCAGAGATCGTAGAAGGGAGATGAGGAGACGAGATCAATGGACTTCATATCTTTTAGAAACCAAAAGAAAATTGAAGAGAAAGGAGAGATCGTGAGTTGAAGAAAAAAATGAGAGAAAGGAGAGAGAATAATGAATCTAGGCCGTCGGATTAGATCGCATCCAATGGATGAAAAAGGTTATCCTTGTGCATAAAGATTTGGCCAATGAGAAAGAAGGGGGAGGATTAACCAAAGAATGATTTATAGCCATTGGATTAAAAACATCAATGGTCAAAACTGATCAATCAAAAATTGTTTTTATTTAATAATTGTTTAAATATTATAATTTGATTGTTAAGTAATTTTATCTATATAAAATTAAATTATCATTTATATTAATAAATTTAATGATATATAACTTTAACAAAGTGATTAGACTTTATTTTTATGATTTATAATTTAAGATTTTATGTAATAAGTTTTAAAATTTTGGATTTAAAGTTGGAGTTTATAATAAATGTTTGAATATAGGGTTTGAGGGTTAAAGGGTTTGGATATTGATTTAAGATCTGATATTAACTTTTGAAAAATATTACTTTTTGAGTTTTATTAAGATTTAAAGTTAAATTTAAGATTTGATGTTAAATATTAGAGTTTAAAGTTTGTGTTTATAGTTTAGGGTTTAATGTATAGGGTATAGAGATTAAAAAAGCCAAACATAGCATATCAAATTTTAAAAGAAAAAAACTTGAGTTCAAATTCAAGATTTGAAGTTATAATACGAAAATATAAGAGTTTTAAGGTTTATATTTAGAGTTTAGTGTTTGAAAACTTGTTTAGGGTTTAGGGATTTGGGATTTAAAAACCTAAATATAGCGTTTAAGTTGTTTTGCTATCAAAAATATGCTATCGTAGCGTTTCAAAATATATTACTCTATCATAGCGTTTCTAAATATACAAACGCTATCTAAAACTAACGGATATGTCAACCATAGCAGAAAGGTAAAAAACGCTATCCTTCTCCGCTATCAAAGCCAATATTTCTTGTAGTGAGTATCCGAGAGAGAAGAGATATGCAGCAACAACATTGTTCAGTCGCTGCCTTAAGTATGGAAACAAAGCAAAACGATTAGAGCCAGTATAGTAGCTGCATTGGTTAAAATGATAAGTGTTGATCAAACTTAGACAATACTTTTAGACTATATAAGTAACCTAGACATGAATCCGCGATATTAAAAGCTAATACTTTACTGGCATTGATAGATATTCTCCTGGTGGATTAAGCTACAATCTGAGAGAAGGCGCAGCAATTGCTTTCGCTGTCTAAGAGAGACACCGAGAGGCTGGTCTCAGTAGGTAGATTCAGTGCGGTTGTGTCCACTGATGGATCTGTCGAAATTGGAAACAGAGATAGGAAAATGTAAAGCTACCTACATCTTTGTTAGAGCTCTTGGTAAAGCAAGCCAATAATTTCTGTTCAATTATTTTGTTCACTCGATTTGAAATTTTGGATACCAACTCATTTCTGGAATCAAATCCGGAGTAGGTGAGCCGAAAGGATTTTCGAGTATCTAACTCTTTGGTTTACTGTCTATTTATTTTGTTATACTTGTAATATAAGTGCGAAGGAATAATCACTGAATTTGATTCTTTTGGTTTCCTTATTCATCAATTTCTGTTTTTGTTTCCCTTCGTGTGAATTGGTTACTCTTCTCAGCAAAGTTACTTGGAGGAGAAGCTACAATTGTAAGTAGATGATTTAGCATACATTATTTGTTGAATTTCAAAATGTTTATGTGGCTTCGTTGGGTAAATTAGGGATCACATGTACTTATAAACTCGCCCGATGCTCTAACGAGTCAATCTCTTTGCTGGAGGGATCAAAACTTTCAACATTACCTCGTAAATTATATTGCACATGATCTTCAAATGCCGAAAATGACAGATTCCGAATGAGATTATTCATTAGGTTATGTCATTGTTTGAAATTTTCTTCAAGATCGAAAAAGTGAAGTGAGTCACATTAGTCTTCTCATTATTTTGTGGTTTTTGTTTATTGTGTTTACAAACAGTTAATCTGTCATATGATACATCGTACATGGTCCGTTTTCATTAACATCTTCAACGACCCCCAGATATTAGCTTGAATAGCAAGAAATCTGAAATTTCAAGATTAGTTCGGTCTGAAGAACTGAAGCATTTTGGAACAAAACAATTTTTAGGTACAATAAAGTTTTGGTATTCAAATGGTTTTTTCATAGTTAAGCAAATATGCATATTGCAAACTCATTTTGCATCTTATAAAATATTTGCTTCTCATTTCCAGACGATCAAATTAAAAACGTTTGCGATATTCAAGTTTTTTCTTTGGCTAGCTGTGTATTATTACTTTTTTGTAATATAATTGAGGAAAAATAGATATCGTCTGGATTTATTTTTAGGGGTTTTTAATCTAGATAGCACGAAAGATTCATAGACGTGTGCTTCCCACTTTGGAACAAAGCCGGAATCAGAAGTTTGTAAAAGCTTTGGGAATCTCACTTACAATAGCATTTTCAAATATACATTTTCAAAAACACATTGGAACTTTACGCTTCTCTTTAGAAAGCACACTTCCATTTAATAAATTTAGTGTCATAAATAAATAAAAATTATATTTTTTATATAAAATCTAAAATAAGTAGTATTAAAATAGAGATAATACAAAATATACCAATATCAAAACTAATACTATAAATTATCTTTGTGCATAATATTTTTTTATAAAAGATAAGGCATATATATTCATATATATTCAAATATATTGTGACATATATTCGTGAACTGTTAAAAATAATTAATTTGATAATACTTATAATAAGATTAATCTGTTAGTATTTTTATAATTAAAATATGAAGTCAATTAAATTGAATAAAGAGTGAATTAGTAATTTTTATTTTGAATCATATATTTTTAGGCATAAGTTTTTATATTATATATATTTGGATATACGCGCTTCCAACATCCGCTTTCTAATTTTATAAAAAAATCTTGCTTTTTTTTTTTTTTACGATTCCGCTTATTGCTTATGATTTCATCTAACATAGTTTTTAACTCAAGGTTTGTTGAAATTGACAGATTTTTAGAGTTATCATAATTGGTACATTTTGTAAAGATGAATTCCTCATATGGACGTAGTTACACATTTTTCTAACTGCATATTAGGACTAAAACTCTTTTTGAAGCGTAGGTTTTGTGATTCTGATGTTTTTATTATAGGCTTTCAACACATGGCTCCAAAGTTTAATAACAAAACGAGTAAACAGTGTTCATTTTCAGGTGCACCAAAATAGTATTCGTTTTAATATCAATTCCCTTTAGTTTTTTTTTTTTTTTACTGAAATTTATTGTTCACCCGAAACTGTAACAACAAGAAAAACAAGTTAAACAACAACATCAAAATCATTTGGTACAGCAAATTTAACAATACAAACTTACTTTCAATACATTTAACATATTATACAATATATGAAAACAAAGTATTAAAATTATTTATACGTCTATAATTCTTTATTTCTTAAAACAATTATATTATAATTTTTTTACGCTTAATGGTTGAAGAAATGTTTATAATGCTTTTTAAATAGCCAATTTTGTGTTCTTGTCTTCTTGAAAACATCGCCGATCTCATTTTCTTGAATAAAGAATTCAATCATAGAGAGCATGGCCAATCGTCACCTACGTCTTCCATTATGTGGAAGTCTTTGGTCAGTAACCAAACTTAATTGGTCGAACCTGTCATTTCGGTAAAACAAAACCTATTCCTTTTCAGATAGCTTTTTTTTTTTTTTTTGTAAACTAGATAGTTTATTTTTTGTTCTATAACCTTTGATAGCTTCCATCAAGATTATTTGAGTAGTTCAGATAGGAAAAATACTCTGCATGAAGTTTATAGCAAATGGAGCTGTGTATATATACAATTTTAAAGATATTTATCTAGCGACAAGTAACTGAAAATAGGCGAAAACATATTTTTTACATTTCTACATTATAACAAAATTATTTAATCATTTAAGTTTAGTTAAAATATATGAAAAAACCCGGACGTAGTCTGGGAAAATCTCTGATTAGTTTAAAAATAACTAAAATATCCCAATAAATATCTTTTTATAATTATTAGTTTAAGAGTTTTGTCTTCTCACTATAAAAGAAAAATTAATAATAGAACTCCTAATAAATATTAAAATTTGTGTCTTTTCATAGAAAACCTGAAATGTACTTGTTCTAAGAGTTGTGTTTTCACTAACATATTTTAAAGTTGCAGAAGAGAAGGCTGGGTTGGCGACGTCGAAGGGATGGAGAGAAGCCGGTCCCTAATAAGCCTGACCACCTGAGAAATGAGCACTGTCTGCGGAGAAGATGTTGACCTGAAAATACATGAGTTCCTCTCCCTCCACAAATAATATACAACCACTTGCAGAAGGAGCTTTAGCACCAAGGAGTGACCCGGAGATGTACTGAAACTTTGCTGTACTAACAGAGAAGAGCATGACAGTATGGAAGACGGGGGAGCCGAGAGTAACTGACCAGAGAAGTGAGACCAGACAGTGGCTGAATAAGGACATTCAAAGAATAAGTGTTTGTGGTTTTCCATGCCTGTGGAACAGAGGGTACAAGCTACTGGAACAGACATGCCCCATGATTGCGCAGTCGGTCTCTAGTTGGAAGTCACTAAATTATTAGAAACACACAAACATGAAACTTTCATCATAAATATGGAGCTTATAAAAAGCCAAAAAAACATGTTCCATCAATCTCATTATAAAACCAAAGAACTCAGAAGTAAGCAAATTACAAGAAAACTTACCTATTCATCTTCAAATCTCCAATTACACAGATAACTCTTTCACCCTTTTTCTTCAGTTTGCCACGAATCCTTCACTGTCACATTTCAATTTCGACAAAGAACACACAAACACAAAAGGAGTCTATAAGCCTTTCTCGAATTCGCCTCTCTCACATCTCACAATTAAAATTCGAAAATCCCAGAATTTGATAGTATAAGTCGTAAGCTTAAACAATCTCAATCTTCAAAAGAAAAGCTTAAACAATCTTAAACTAAATGTATTTTAAGCTAATGTCGTGGTGTTTAATTAAAAAAATCATGTAGTCTACAAGATAATCAAAACACATTGTATTGCTTAAACGGTTGAATTAATGGAGGGGCTTCTTCACTAAGATAGTAACGTTAGGGGTTAATACATTGAGTCATTAATTGAGGGGTTTCTACCCAAAATAAAACATATTTGAGGGGTTTTTATGCTAAAAATCCTTTTTTTACTAAAAAATCCCAAAAAGTGTCATTTAAATGGTAAATTGAAATTTATACACTTATGATTAACTAATTTAGACTTAAGGTTTAGAGTTGAGAAAGAAGTTTAAAGTTTTTAAAAATAAATAATAGTTTAAAAATTATATTTGAATTTCAAAGAAAATTTGAAATTTGAATTTTTTTTTAAAATCAATTTGAAAATATATAATTCAAAAATTATTATTTATTTGTTTATTATTTTGATAGTTATTTATATTTATAAAGTATGTGTAGAAGATTTTTTTTTGTCTATTTAATGAAACATCTTTCGATCATTTTCTCATTTAGAAGCTTTTAGGTGAAAAAATGAATTATTCGTAGGTTCATCTCATATGGTGAATCTATGTTCATTTCCTATGGTGAATCTTTAGGTTCACCTCTAACATAATAGCCAATAAGAATTAATCAAGTCATATTATACTTTAAAAATAAAATAAAAAGTAAAAAATATAGAAAAATGATAGTAATTACAAAGAAAAATAAAATAAGTTTTGGTGTTATTAACGCCGTCAGAAAAATCTTCAATCCTAAATACTAAATACTCAACCCTAAACCCTAAATCCTTATGCAAACTTTAAACTCTTGGATAAATCGTAAATCCTTAGATAAATCTTTAGAATTTACCCAAAAGCTTAAGGTTTATCCAAGAGTTTAGGGGGATGTATTCAATTAAGTATTTGAGGTGATTTGTCTTAAAATGACAAATCCACTGTTATTCAAACGTGAATTTTAAAATTCACTTCAAAATCCGGTGTTATTGAACTTGTCATTTCATAAAACACTCCAAAATCCACTGTTATTGAACAAAATTTAAGTTGAAGATTTCAGAGTGCTTTAGGTGTTTTTAGAGTGTTTCAGAAAAGTTTCTTAGTTATAAAAATAAAAATCCAAATCCCATGGTTTTAGATGAGATTCTAGAGTTATTTAACATAAATCACACCAGATCTCAAATTCTCCTACAATCATCTAAAAACTCACTAAATATCAAATCACTTCAAATTTCAGATTCAATACACCCCCTTAGAGTTTATCAAAGGATTTAATGTTTACCAAAGGTTTAGGGTTTAGTATTTAGGATTTTGTTTTTCGTGAGTTAACAACATTTTAATTTTTTTTTGGAAATTACTACTATTTTCTAATTTTTATTTTTTATTTATAATATTAGAGGTAAATCTTGAGATTCATTCTAAGGAAGAATCTAAGAAAAGCTCATTAAATAAAAAGAGACTATTTGTGAGTTACCCCATGGCCTTAGTGATCTTTTAACTTGTGCTAGTTTCTCTGTTTTTGTTCGTGTCAGAAAAAAGGAAATGACCTGTTAATTAGTTAAACTTGCATTACATGCATACGTTGCTGCATTATTGATCGATAAGGTTACAAATTTCTTAAACGGAGTAAGTTTCGAGAATTCAAAGTAAGTGATTAAAACTATTTATTCACTTATAATAAGCGTTCTCAGAAATCGCATAAAGCATTTTTAAACGTAAATAATTGTCCACAAAAATCGCCTATAAGACGTTCTTAAAAGTTTTAATAGTAGTTTTTAGAATTGTATAAAAGCATTCTTGAACTCTAATATTCGTCTTTAGAATCACTTTAAAGCGTTATTGAACTTTTAATATTCGTCTTCAGAATCGCATAAAAGCATTTCTTGAACTTTTAATAGTCGTTTTCATATTTCCCCAAAAAGCTTTCTGATATACCATGGATTTGACCCACTTTTACCCATGATATATAACTTTTATCCATGGTATTAGGTGTTTTGAAATATGTTTATTATGTTTTGGAATCTTTTTAGAGTATTTACAGGTTCATGTACGTTTTGGAGGAAACACTACAAGAAAGCTGGGTTTTGACGAGGAAGATTAACGAGGAAAATATTTCCTCGTTAAATAATGTGGGCATTACGATGAACTCACGAGGAAAAAAGAAGCACACGTTATTTCCTCGTTAAATAACGTGGATAACTTTTCCTCGTAAGGAACACGTAAATTGACGTCGGCTTTACGTGGATGACGTCGACGTTACGAGGAAAAGTGATTTCCTCGTAAAGTCGACGTAAATATAGCTTCGTATTTACGTGGTTAAAGTTGGACGAGGAATTAACCACGAATTAATTGAAACACGTTTTTTTTTGGTTTCACCTAATTATATTTTCGTACTTAATTCCTTGCTAATCTCAACAACCAGATTCAAAAATTTCCTATAAATATGGACGTTTGAACCTCATTTTAGACACACCAACAAATAAAAAAAAGTTATAAAAAAAAAATTATATCCATGTCCGGGAATATTTTTGAGTTCCGAAGGTGGATGTATATGCATAGAGATGTTAACGGGAGAGTGACGAAAGAATACCTTACGGGGATGGAGACTTTTATGCATCAAGCAGATTCTACATCGCTCGCCCAAGAAAGCGGTAAGATATTCTGCCCTTGTAAGAAATGCAATAATTCAAAATTAGGAAATCGTGAAAATGTTTGGAAGCATTTAATAAATAGAGGTTTCACGCCAAATTACTATATCTGGTTTCATCATGGAGAAGGTTATAATTATGATCGAATGAAGCTAGTAGTAGTAATAGCAACTTCGTGAAGAACGGTTGATCATCATTTGCTTATCGAACATAACCATCGGGAAGCGGATGGTAGTGGTAGATTGTGATAGGGTTCATGATATGGTAGCGATGCATTCAGTAGCTCATGACGAAGATGAAGAACCTAACATAGATGCCAAAAAGTTTTATGAAATGTTGAATGCGGCAAATCAGCCACTTTACAGTGGTTGTAGAGAATGTCTCTAAATTATTGTTGGTGCTAGAATGATGAATATAAAACTGATCACAATCTACGAAAGTTGCATGAATGAATGGGCGGACTTGTTTAAAGAGTATTTGCCGGAAGGCAATGAGTCCGCTGATTCTTACTATGAGATTGAAGCTGGTCTATAGTCTTGGGTTGCCTTCGGAGATGATAGACATTTGCATCGACAACCGCATGATCTATCGGGAGTTGATGAGAAGTTAGAAGAATGTCGATTCTGCAAGAAGCCACGATTCAGCCGCAAGGACGAAGACGTAATAGGTACCGTACCAAAGGATGTGGTACCTACCAATTACGCATGATTGAAAAGATTGTATCAATCGAGAATGCTGCTGGGAAGATGAGATGGCATGCCGAGTATACTCGACGGATGGTGAGATGACTCATCCATCGATGCAAGAGCCTGGAAACATTTTAACAAAGTATATCCGAATTCGCTAGCAATAGCCGAATGTGTATCTCGGTTTATGCACGATGGATTTAGTCCATTCGAATGTCGGGGAGACAATATTCATTGTGGCCAGTCTTTCTTACGCCATACAACCCGCCAACGAGATGTGCAATTTAAGGAGTTGATATTCTTGACTATATTAATACCTGGTCGAACCATCCAAAAGGTCTCGGATGTTTTCCGCAACCACTTATAAAAGAGTTGAAGGATTTGTGGTTTACGGGAGTGAGGACGATGACCGCTCAACGAAGACGAATTTTACGATGCGGCGATGCTTTTGTGGACGATAAGTGACTTTCCTGCCTATGGGATGTTGTCGGATGGACAACACATGGTAGATTAGCCTGTCCATATTGTAATGGAACGACATATGCTTCAACTAAAAATGGTAGGAAGACAAGTTGGTTCGATTGTCACCGTCGATTTCTTCCGCTGGCCACCCATACCGAAGAAACAAGAAATTGTTTAAGCACAAAAGGGTTGTCGACACACACCTCCTCCATATCTAACGGAGAACAAATTGAAGCAACTCGATTACTATGGAGCATTGGAAGCAGCTCCGCGTGGTGGTAATTGGCATGTCCCCGTAATATGCCCGATTCTTATGGTGTTCATCACAACCGGCACAAGAAGAGTATATTTTGGGAGTTGCCGTATTGGAAGGATCTTCTTCAGCCATAACCTCGATGTGATGCATATAGAAGAATTTCTTTGAGAACATCATGAATACAATATTGAATGTCCGGGAAGACAAAAGACAACATAAAATCGAGGTTGGACTTGCGGACATTTGCGCAAGAAGTGAGTTACATATAAAAGCAATTGACAAGTTCGGTTCCCATATTTCGATTGTCTTCAAAAAAGTCGGTGTTGTTCGACTGGGTTGCATCGAAGTGAAGTTTCCGATGGGTATGTTTCAAATCTCTCAAGATGTGTTGAAAAGGTCAAAAGTTCTCCGGGATGAAGAGTCATGATTGTCATGTCTTTATGCAACGATCGCTTCCATTTGCATTTATGAGCTACTTCCAACAAACGCATACATGAAGCACTTGCGGTATATATATATATATATATATTAACACAATTATTTTAAAATGGTTTAGTTTGCTATTATATATGACTAATAATGTGTTTCATTGTATTTGGAATATACAAGGCATTGGAGCATTTTTCGTGGATCCGAGCACACGCGACTCTTAAAGAAGAAGTCGTCGAACAACTGCAGGAGAACATTCCCATCTTATTGTGCAATTTGGAGAAGATATTTCCACCTGGATTTTTGGCGTCATGGAACACCTAGCTGTCCACCTCCCATATGAGGCATTACTGTGGACCTGTACATTACGGATGGATGTATCAGTATGAACGAGCAATGAAATATTTGAAGGAAAAGCAAAAATCTTGCGAAAGTTGAAGGTTATATAATTGCGGAAGTTTGTGGAAGAAACTTCCCACTTCACATCGTATTACTGCGTCAAAAAATGCATTACTCGAAAAGAGCTCCAAGAAGATAATGATGATGGTGGTGTCGCTACCAACATATGCAGTTGCTGGTGTTCTAGACATTTTAGCCGATAGGTCGACTCGGTGGAAAATTAAAAGTGGTTTGGTGGTCAGTGAAGAAGGCGCTCATAGTGCACATATCTATATTCTACTCAATTGTGATGATCCTTTGATCGTTATTTTGAAAGGTAACATATATTGACAATTCTAAATACATATATAAGTTTAATTTTAAATACATATATATAAGTATATTAATTTTCATAAAATTTGTGATTTTATAGCATGTTTGTTTCTCAAGTCGAAGAAACATTCCAGGTATATCTACAAGTCATGTAGACAAAAGAAAAGATCAACACTTTATTAAGTGGTTAGGACTCGTGTATTACTCTAACTTTTAATTTTGCAGAATTTTTCATACAATGTATAATATGAAACTCTTAATTTTGTAGGTTAATTATGAAGACGATCCAGATTATCCTAAGTGGTTACATGAAGTAATTCAAGCTCCGTGTAAAGGTTACCACATCACAGATGTATTTCACACGAGGTTATACTTTTCACACATATGAGTATGGTAGGCATCGGGCGACCAAGAACTATGGAATATGTGTGAAAGGCTAAAACAGATTTCTACGGTATCTTGGCGGATATTATTGAAGTGGAATTCCCGGAATATTGAAGCTGAAATCGTTCTTTTCAAATGTGAATGGTTTGACCCTATCGTGGACAAAGGTGTCGGTTTAACAAATTTGGTGTAGTTGATGTCAATGGTGGGCGAAGGTACAACAAATTCGAGCCTTTCATCTTAGCTTCACAAGCAGACCAAGTTAGCTTTCTTCCATACCCGAATGAGAGAATCGGAATAAATTGGTTAGCCGTGATCAAAGTTACACCTTGAGGATCTAATTATCGGTGGGGAAGAACCACCATTGCAAGAAGAACAGATAAATGTCGTCGAGCAAGCTCAACAACAAATTGATGACATCCTTCTCATTGATCCATAATGAAGAATATGAAGATGTTATGGACGATGCCACGAGACGAAGCTGTTGATGACGAGTTTAATGAAAATGATGATGTTTCTAGTGATGACGAGAATGACGATGTATCGATTGATGTATTTGTTTTTCGATATAATCACTAAAACTATTTAGATAATTTTATTAAAAAAAAGATTGAGATTATAAGTATTGAAATTGTGGTTTTATAATTTAAGGTTTGGATTGGAGAGAAGAGATATGAAGTAGAAGATAAGAAAGAAAGTGTTTGGGGTTTGGAGATTCCGGTTTTAGAGATTTCCACGTTTCCTCGTAATATCCTTGTTCATTTACGTGGATTAGACGAGGAAAGTGTTCGTAAAACGAAGATTTCCTCGTTAAAACCACGTAGCTGGACGAGGCCCTTACGATGAAACCTTGTTACGTGGTTTTAACGAGGAAATTCGTCCTTATTTCCTCGTTGATTCTAAATCCCTAAATATCAACCCTAAACTCTTAATTTTATCTATTTCAGTGTACTAAAAAGAAGAGAAGAGAGATACTGGAATCACATATGGCAAGACCTACGCAAATTTAACCCGCGTAAGGCTATACTATATGTAACTCCAATATCTTCTTTTCTTCTTTTTTTTTCTCAAATCTTTGTAATTTAAAACACAAATTTAAGAGTATATATAGTGTGTGATTTGGGTGATTTGGGTGGGATATGAGAAAGGGAAACAACCATGTATATATAGGAAAACATATCCTCGTTATTTCCACGTCAGCACATTTCCTCGCCATTTCCTCGCCAAGTGACGTGGAATTAACGAGGAAAGTTTTACTTTTTTTTAATTTTCCTCATTAAAGCCACGTCACTTGGCGAGGAAATGAGGAATTGTGCAAATTCCGAAGTGTTAATATTTACGTTAATTTTTTAAATTTTAATGTTAATTTTTTTTAAAAAAATTTCCTCGTTAAAGCCACGTCAATTGGCGAGGAAATGGCGAGGAAATGAGGAATTGTGCAAATTCTTTTTAATTTTAACGTTAATTTTTTTGTTTCGTCGTTATTTCCACGGTAAATAACGTGACTTTAACGAGGAATTGTGCAAATCCCTAAAGTCCGAAACCCTAACCCTAAACCCTAAACCATATATTCCAAATACATCTTCCCTTAAACCACAATATCTTAAGTTGTATAGATTTGAAAATAATGTTTATATTTTTATAAAAAATATAATTAAAATTAAATTTACAAAATTTTAAATAAAGATTTTAAAAGTAGACTCTAAAGTATTTTCGATTTGGAAAATGAAATGTTGAAAAGAAAAAAATAAATTTAGAAATAGAGGAGATTGAAGTTATAGGAATGATGGTTTGAGATTATATGAGATAGAAGATATGAAAATGGGATTATAGGGTTTGGGGTTTGAGATTTTAGGGGTTTAGGACATTGGCCTCGGTATTTCCTCGCCAAGAAAAAGACGGGCCTCAGGCTTTCCTCGTGAGGTAGCGTGGGCTTTACGAGGAACAAAAAGACGGGCCTCGGGCTTTCCTCGTTAACCTACGAGGAAATAGCGAGGAACCCTAATCCTATATATATGCGCAGCCGCGACCTCTCCTCATTTCTCTCCATTTCCTCTCCTCTACCTCTCCAATAATGGTAAGCCTCTCTCTTTCCTCTCTTTTGTATAGGATAGATTAGATGGTTAGTTTAGAGAATTTAGATTAGGTGGTTAGTTTAGAGAATTTATATAGGTTTATGGAATATTTATTTATATATATTAGTTATAGATTTTAATTTAAGTGTTGATTTTAATTTTGAATTTAATTTTTTCTCAGAGTATTCGCAAGCATCAGCGCACTCCTCATTACGCACAGATGTTCGTTCACGGTACTTCGGTTAGACCCGCCATCTGTTTCAGGTCCCGTTCTTCTTCGAGTCAGCGAAGACTGTCCCCGAGACTCAGTATTCACATAGAGTCTCGCCTCCTCCGATGGCTGCTCCTCCGATGCCGGCTGCTCCTCATGTGCCGCCACCTCAGATGCCCGCAAATCATGAAGTTCATGATGATTTTCAGGTGCCTCCGAGTGCCCCTTATTCTCAGTACACGGTCGAGGACATTCTCGCTATGCCAGGCAGAGAAGGCCTACCGATCATAGACCCCGACCGACCAGACGGAACTATGTGGTAAGTTAAAATATTTTATATTTTTATTTGACTTTTAAAAATAATTTTAGGTTAAAATTAATATTTTATATTTTTTAATGTTTTTTCCAGGTTTGGGCTTGACGGACGACTTGCAACGGACGTAACCGACACGATGAAAGGTTACTTCCCGTATCCACATCCTAACTGGAAACTAACTCCGATCCACGTCAGAAGGACGTGGTTCAAAATTTTCGCTGTAAGTTATTAAATTATTTACTAATTTAATTTTTAAATTTTAAAATTTTAAAATTATCATAAATTATTTACTAATTTAATTTTTTTTTGCAGCAAAAATATAATTGGTCTTTGGGGGTCACGGAGAAGGTGCGGGAAGGGTTTCACGAGAAGGTGAAAGCACGGTTGCTGGACACGGTCTCCAACTGGAAGGGTGACTGGATCGTGAAGGGTTATGTGAAAGGCAAACCCGCTGAGCTCACCACGGAAGTCTGGGATGGCCTCATCGCCTATTGGAAGGATCCGAACTCCATCAAAGTCGCACAGGCTTGCTCTAACTCCCGTAACTTGGTTGATGAGAACGGCCATAAGGCAATGCTACACTCTACGGGCCAAAAATCCCACGCTGCTATCCGTTTGGAAATGGTACGTAATTAAATATTTTAATTTATTATTTTTAATATATATATATATATATAATAAAAATTTAACTAATTTTCTTCAATGTTTGTAGGCCAAAGAGTTGGGACGCTTGCCCACTCTTCTCGAACTTTACGACCGGACCCACAGGAATAAGGCGGGCCAGTTTCTAGATGGAAAGTCCGAGCAAATCTACAACGAGGTGGCAACTCGTCATGGAGCGTGAGACCCAAATGACACAGAGTCGCTCGACGGATTGCCCGTCACTTTATCCGTACCTGAAGTGGATCAGATTTACGAGGAGGTAACTTTTTAAAAATTAAATTTTAAATTATTACTTTAAAACTATTACTTTAAATTTAAAATTTTAATATATATTTTTTGTTTTTTTAAGGTTGCCCCGAAGAAAAAGGGGAGTACGATGGGGATTGGTTCCGTCAACGATGTTCTGAGAGCGACATCGCCTTATGGTCGAGACGGAGGACGAAGTCTCTCAGCTACGCATCGAGTTGGACTCGACAAAACCGAGCTGGCCTCGACAAAACCGAGTTGGCCTCGATGAAAACTTCGCTCACGTATGGGTGGAGTGGAGGGCTTTTTGGACGTGATAGCCGCCACAAATCCGGAATGGGAGGCATTGTTGAGGAACATGCGACATAGAAACCCTATTCCAGGCGAGCCATCCGGCACACATAACGAGGCAGATGTCGAGAGAAGGAGCAATGAATTCTATCAGGCGATGCACGAGTCTTCTTAGTTTTTTTTCAATTGTTCTTTTTTTTTTTTTTATGAATGCTAAACTTATAACATATTTATTTATAAAATATATTATTTTAAAACTTTTTTTTAATTTATAATGTTTTAATAAATAATTTGATTTTTATTAATTAATTATATTTTTAAAATCTGTAAAATAAGAAGCGACGTAAATTCGAAGCTAATTTACGAGTTCTTTACGTGGAACATTAACGAGGAATTAACGAGGAATAGTCAACGTGGAATTAACGAGGAAAGCTTGTCGAGGAGTTTACGAGGATCTTACATTGACAATTTTCTTCGTATTTACGTGAACTTTATGAGGATCTGTTTCCATGGTATTTTCGTGGTATTTACGATGAAACCATTTACGTGGTATTTACGAGGAAAGTCAGCGACGTCTTTACGTGGAAATGTCACGTGGTATTTACGAGGAATACTTTACTTCGTCTTTACGAGGAAATATCTGACTAGCTAATTAACGAGGAAATGGCGAGGAAATATATTTAACGACAAACGTATTACGACCAAACGGGTTTCCTCGTTAATTCCTCGTAAGTCCTTTTTAACGACGAAGTAACGAAGAAATTCGCCCTCGTAAAATAATTGTTTTCTTGTAGTGAAAGTAGTGATTTTAGTGCTTTTTGGAGTCTTTCGAAGTACAGAACTGCACAGATGCATCATATGTTTAGATATGTATTGACACCTTACCATTAGGAGATTGAGCTGATATTTTGACACAAGATATAGCTTTGAGTTAGCTTTCCAATGCCGCTGGTTTCAGTTCAATCTAACGGTTAGATCTAAAGTTATGCCCGTTTTACTAAAGAGTGGTCAGTCTGCCTCACGAGAGGAAGCTGTCGAGAAGAGGAACGTATGTCGATCGATGCAGTAACCTTAATATCAATCGACATTGATGCCAGGACGTGTGTCTGATATATTTTATGACTTACTTAGGCTCAGAAGTCACCACAAATTACCAGAATATCCCTCGACAAATGTAAACCCTATTCTATGTTTTCTAAGCCATTGTTGACGGCTATGCTTCTTACTATTCTAGAGAGAGAAAGCTTAGGACTGGAGAGAGAGATCTGAGCACCTTGAGAGAGGGAAGATATTGAAATTCTTTTGTTTCTTTACTTTATTTTGTTCTTCTATTATTCTATTGCAGTATTATTCAGACCATCTTGATGTTTCTTATGAATATGTCTGGGTAATCTCACTATTAGATTTAGATTTCTCATAAGGTTGATTTATGTATTGCTAATAAACTGCAGTTAGGGTGTTTAAACAAATGAAAATTGATAGATTATTGCTAAGTTGAGTTCTAATATACCATATAACTTTAGCTCATATATAACTATAATCTTGATTACCTGAATAGAAACACTAAGTCTAGCGCCTTCATAATATTGACTTAAACCTCAATCAACCGAACAACTTCCTTGTTCACCCTTGCTATTTTATTTACATAAATTGAACCTAGCTTAATCACTACCATTTGAATCTATTGTGTGCATTAGCTCTCTATGGATTCGATCCCTAAGTGCTACATCTGAACCTCTTATTTAAGATAGTAATTCACTCCTTCGGGTAATTTGAGTGATATCAGAGCACTGTATCATCTTGGGATATCGGTAGGTTTCAGTGTTTTAATTGGTTGTTTGATTTAGTTGTCCCTTGGAACCAACTTCTTGGGATCCCCAGTCATGTTGATAAGGTTTCCATCAAACATCCTTTAATCATAGGCAATAAACCCATTCCCTTCAATGATTTTAATACTTAATCTCATGTTAAACCTTTGGTATATAATCCATAAGGTTGTCAGCTGACGTTTTGAGATCACAATTTCTAATGGTTTTATGTCGTGTTATGTGATGTGACTTACCATTATAGAAAATATCCAGTGCCCGAGATATAGCCGATTGACTAAGCGTAGAGTTAGACTGGTTTCTCCGACATTGGAATATCTTCTAAAAATTACTGAGTCGTTCTTCTTCTTCAACTTCTTTGTTTAAAGCAATGAATTCATATTACATTGTGAATCTGGTCATATTTGGAAAATTTCCAAGATATTGTTTTATCTCCAAGTGTAAAAACATCTCCACTTATGGATTTTGAATTCTTAGATTCAGATATCTAGTATGCATCACTGTATCCTTCTAAAGCTCTCGTCTTTTTTTTTACCGTAGAGCAGCCCATAACTAGGTGGTTCGCAAATAATTTAATACCTTTGTTATGGCTTTTGCTAAGCAACCCCACACTTTGAAGTATTTGTTTGAGTGTACATTACCTTTTCAAAGTATATGGTCTTTTGCTAGTGTTTGAATGTGGTAAGCAACGCCCTCCCTACATTTCCTGGATTAATTCAGGATCATGTATATTTTCACGCATCTATTAAGAATTTAGAAATTTTGTTCCTCAACTCCATGAGATTCTAGGTTTACATAGTTCTTTGTTCAATCACTTTTCGCATTATGTTCACAATTGTGAATACTATGTGATTTGAAAATTTTGTATTGCCTGATAGCAATTTGTTCTTCTATCTCCATTGCCGCGTAGTCATCTGTTAGCCATTGATCAAACCCTGATGAATCTGAAGAAGAAGAAGAAGAAGAGTTTTAAAAAGAAGAAGAATTTCCAAGACTAAAATTCATCTTTTTAAATTCCTTTTTATCTGATGAGAAGAAGAATGACATTTTCTTTTGTGAATATATTTGTTTTATAGACATTAAAAATTATTATTTAAAAAGATAAGGAAATCTTCGTAATGTGATCTATGCCATTCAATAGATTTTCTTTGACATCAACCATTAGATTAAATTTTGTCATTTTCCTTTCCACATGTCTAGCATATCCAGTAGATAATATAAGAAAATCTTTATAATTTTATTCACAATACCATAAATTCTCTTTGACATCAACGTTTGATTGAAATTTTGTCATTTTCCTATCCATATATCTAGTATATCTAAAAGATAAGATAGGAAAATCTCATAATTTAATCCATACCATCCAATAGATTTTCTTTAACATCAACCATTAGATTGGATTTTTGGATATTATCCTATCTATATAAAGAAAATATACATAGATAATATATAAACTTTCAGAAATTAATCTATGGCCATTCATTTGGATTCTTATCCACTTATAGTTGTGTATAAATAATGGACTCAATCCAATGAATAAAATCACACTTCAACCAATATCTTTCTCTTTTAAAAATATGGAAAAAAATAGAGGTTCATCATTCAACCAACAAGAAGATGAGTTGTTATGTCGTGTGTATTTAGAAATATCACAAGATCCAATTGTTAGTAATAACCAAGCCCTCAAAAAGTTGTGGAAAAAATAAAGAAAAGGTACAATGAAACAAAACATGAGAGTTGAGAAATTAGAAGTAGTAGATCTCTTCAAGGTAGGATGGGTACAATTTTGTACGCTGTTAGAAACTTGAAGAGTTGTGTGATCCAAGTGGAGAATATGCATCCAAGTGGTGCTTCTGAACATGACATTGTAAGTATATATTTAGTTAATTTTGTGTTATTTATCTACTTTTTATGGTATTTGTTAGGCATTTGAAATTTTTTTTATCTAATAAAATGCAGATGGAGAAGGCAAAAAAGTTATTGGTGCAAGATCCAAAACTAAAAAAAGGTTTCAAAATTGGTCATGTGTGGATATTGATGAAAGATATTCCAAAGTTTTCCGACAATGTCAATGTCGGTATTCCAGATAATGAGAGTGAAACTCTCGGTTCTCCAACATCACAATCTCCAGGGCTTTCATCTTTTTCTATCAATTTAAATAGCGATGATGGTGGATCAAATTCATCACAACGTCCCATGGGATCGAAGAAAGCAAAACTGAAAAGAAAACTTGATGAAGGTTATTACTCATCTACGGCTACTATGGTTTCATCAAATGAGCAAATCCTTAGTTTCTTAAAGAAAAGTGCAACAACTAGAGAAAAAAATTACGAGAGGGCCTAATTGCGTATACAAAATCAAGCAAAAAAAATTGGCGTTAAAAGAAATAGATCAAGAAAATAAAATATTGCTAACAAGTTTAACCTCTATCGATGATGATAATACACGTGAGTTTATTCGATCTCAACAAGCAAGAATCATCCAAAAAAGAAGAGAGCAACACCAACCTCCTACTACACCAAATTTCTATAGACCATATTTTGGTGATCTTAGAGGCGAGGGATCAAATCTATCCGATTATTAATATCAATGTATGGATTATAATTTGTGTAATATATATGTGTGTAATATTTATTGTAACATATTTAATCTTGTACTTTTGTTCTTTAATTTGTAATATATTGTTCAATGTAATATAATTATTCTGTAAAATAACAAATATCCTTTAAGTAATATTAATTTTTATTTATTTTTATATTAGTTTTAATATCTTTATATATATATTATGTATTAATAATATATAAGATATATTTGAATATTTAAGTGAAATAAAATTATAAGGATCAAAGTGATAAGAAAATTAATAATAGTACAAATATATGTGAATTATAAATTTATAAGTACTAAAATGAAAAGTAAATAGTGTTTTGAGGGTCTGAATAGTGAAACCTCAAATTTGAGGTTCCAATATTCACGCCCTCAAAATTTAAAGATTTAAAGATATGTTGGAGAGTCAAAAACCTCAAAATTTAAGGGTTCGAGGGTCCGATGGTTGTGTAGAGTTGTGCATATGCCATTGACGTTTTACGACACTATTAGTTAACCTGTTCACCAAGTTCTTATAAAGCTCATTCCAAAACGGTAATAAGTCAGCAAATACAGGGGTACATTGGGAAATAACTAAAAAACACAGAACAATTACAAAAGCCCTAAACCCTAATCGTTTGCCTTCTCAAGGTTACACCTTTATTTTCATCTCTCTTCCTCTTTGCCGCGTAGGTCTTTTGGCGATTCAAGAACTGAAACATCCATCCGAAAAGCTTTTGCCTTTGGCTACTCATCATCCTTTAGTCTCCTCCCCAAGGTAAAATACTCAGATTGCTAAAACGATTTTGTTAAACTCCATTGAACTCTTGTTTTTGTTTTTTTAGATTTGTACTCTTTGTTTCCGTAAAAATTTATGGTATTGGATTGATGGGTTTCTCTTGTTCTTACAGATTTAAAGATAAAGTTTGATCCTTTTTTCTGCTCTGTTCGTAATGACGCTGCTCGAAGCAATCTCCACCACCGTAGCGAGTCAGGAACGAGTCGATTCGCAATCCGAGTACCCGTTCCCTCTCAGCCAAGATGGTGTCTTTGCTAACGTGAAACCCAAGGTGGAAGAAAGCCTTAATCTCGGCACCCTCGTCAACCCGATAACTGGGTGGGAAATCTCTGGAAGCGATGCTGAGCTGATCAAATTGTTTAAGAGCTTTTCGTCTAAGCTGAAAAGCAAGCTCAAGGATACCCACAGGTTTGACAGAGGTGAGTTTTTGAGTATGTTGAAGCAGTTTCTGGAGAAGGTTGGTGGGGAAGTTGGGGAAGAGATGAAGGACATGGTGGAGAACACTGAGGTTCTTATGGGTAAAGATGTTGCTGGGTTGGTTTGGGGAGATAAAGCTTGGTCTGATGTTCAGAGGATGGTGGAGAAGACTGGGGTTTTGATGGGGAGAGACGTGTCTGGTTTGGTTTTGAAAGGCTGTGTTCGTCTAGAGATGTGGGAGTTAGTGGAGACTTTGGTTTCGAACTCCTTGGTTGACCATTCTTTGAACGGTTACTTAGTTAGCAGTCTTGTCGAGAAGCAACGTTCTGATCTGCTATGCGTTGTGATCAAACAAGCTTCGGATCTTGGGGCAAGCGAGCTGCTTTCGATCTTGAAGTATTTTCTCTGCCCTTCTAAGGAAGCGGTTAGCACTATGGTGAAGGTGAGAGAAGAATGGGACAGTGAGGCTTTGTTGGCTATTGAGAAACTGAGCAACAAAGAGGTATCAAAGAAGTCTAGAGTCCTCGCTGAAGAGGCTTCGATCTTGCTGATGGTTGCTCACGACGGGTTCTCGCCCTCTGAGCTTTGCCTTCACTACTTGTTAGCTTCGTCTGATGTTGACGAAGTCATGTTTTCGTCTGCAGTCAGTAAGCTGAATGGTAATGAGATGAGAAGCTTCATAAGATACCTATCTAAGTGGATGAAGAAGTACGAGAGGTTCCCTCAAGCTGGTCCGTGTCCTAAAGCCGCCTCCATGCTCGGTTTGAAGCTGTGCGACTGGGTTCCTAAGCTCGAGGACGTGACCAGATGTTTGGGGCTTATAATCGATGAGAACTTTTCGACTCTGGCTCTGCACTCGGATTTGCATGAAGAGCTGAAGGCTATTGAGAGAGTAGCAGATGGTTTAGCTTCGGAGTCAAAGCTTTGTGGCTTTGTGGCTAATGTTGCTGAAAGATTGAAACTTTGAGACGCCATAAACTAGACGTTGGTAGTTCTTGGGAGTTTCTCAGACTAGATGGCTTTCCCTGTTTCACTTTTTTTTGAATGTTCTGCAGTGTTTTTTGTATTTTCTAGTTTCAGTTAAACTATTTTTTTATAAGATATAATTTTGGTCGTTATCTTTGTGAATTGCTTTGTTCTTCAGCTTCTCTTTGGATTTAAACTATTTGGGAATTCACATAGGATGCGAAGAAGGAATCACAGATTCACAGACATCATCATACCAAAGCATGTCTGTGAATTTGCAGGTTTCACCTTCATGTAGACATTATCATGCTGTGCACGAGTGAGAGGAATAGGGACAAAAGCACATGGTCTCTACTCTCTTGCATTCTTACGACAAGATCCATGTGGGAAGCCCTCCATTGCTTTCTTATATGTCTTTTTGGTTGTTGACGATCGTCTCTGTTCATGTACAACACAGAAGGATTATAAAAGTCGTTCCTTTCATTGCTCGAGCAGCTCTACGAGAACTCGTCGCACGATGCAACGGTTATTGTATAACCAAAGCTTCCTTGACTCGCGCAGGTTGAAGAAGTGGAAGGGTAAGAAGGTAACAATCTGGAGATGCTTTGTAGTCACGCAGACAGCTATTGAGTTATCAGTATTACACATGTTCCCAAAGTAAACAGCAATCTGGAGAGTGGAGAGTAGACAACCCCACGCCTAACTTTCATACCTTCTCTAAATTATGAATTTTTTACATTCTGGGCCACTTTCCCACTTTATATTTTCATCTCAAGCCATTTCTAACTGGTGACATACTTTTCTATGCTTGAAAGACTACACTGCCCTCTAACTAGAGGAACAACGATTTTTTGCAATTTGTCCACTAAACCCAAACCAGTTTCAACTAGGGTCCACCTCACTAGAGAAAGTTCAACTTTCTTTTTTGAAATCCAGTGGGATTTATATCTTCTCGATCGATTTACAATTTTGAAATCAACTTCCTAACCCTAATCCTTTTTTTTCCAGCTTCTCTCTCTCAGATCCCCTAACATCGTTCTCTCCTAAAGTCTCCCAGCGGCTGTCTCTGGTTCTTCTACTTGCGGTTCTTCTTGGAAAGGCACCATCTCCTCCAATATGACATGAAAGGTACAGTTTCTTCTTCGACATGCTCTGCGTTTTATGTCCGTATCCAAATCGTCTATGCTCCTTGTTTCTGGCTTTGTTTCATAGATTCGAAAGCAATATCCGCTTTTTTGCTTTCATTATTAAGTTCTTTAGATCTGAGAAAAAAGATTCAACTTTTTTTTTGGGTTTAATCGTACACTTTTTGCTTTCTTAATCACAGATTTGCTTTGCTTTTCAGAGAGTGGATGAACTTGGTATTTGACGTCGGTGAGCTCGGGGATCCACCGTGGATGAGTTCGGGATATCTGCCGTGGTGTTTCAGAGAGTGGATGAGCTTGAGATTCGCTGTGGGTGAACTCTAGATCGGCCGTGGATGAGTTCGGGATCCACCGTGGATGAGTTTGGGATCTGCCGTGGCTGGAGTTTCAAAGAGTGGATGAGCTCTAAGGTTGTTATCTCCGATACTTCAAGAGATGTAGTAATCAATGGGTGGAGACAAGACTGTGACGAAATAAAACAGAGTCTCCCCTGTTACCGCCATGGTTGTGAAACCCCTCAATGCTGCGATTCAGATTCATCAATGGTGGGAACAGAACCCTAGTTCATTACTAATAATGGCGGAGAGCCAGACACTTGTGGTGGTTACTCGTTGGCCAGCTACTACACGTCATCGGGTTAGTTCGTTATTTCAGTTCCAGATCTTTGGTCTCTTATCAAACGCTCCTTAAATCAAAGGTTCAAACTTTGGTCTCTTTCTTTCTCTAACTTCGCCATCAAACTTTCGAAATCAATGTTTGGATTTTTTTTTCAGATACTGAGGAAAACCTTTGTTGTCAGCTAAGGAGAAAGAGCCAAGAAGGAACCAAATCAAGTTGCTGGAGAGATTCTCTCTTTCTTCACAAGAAAGAACTTCAACATCAACTGATCGTGGAGAAATTAACAATCATGTAAGCTCATCCAGAATAAAGTTTTCAGTTTTTAGACGTTGTGGTATAAGAATGTTATGGTTGCTCAGATTTGTGGACGGAGAAAAATTGATAAACATTACGTGGATATACAAACATTATGTGGACAACGAATGTTATGAATATAAAAATAGTGGACGTATAAGTTGTAGACATACAAATGTTAGAAGAATGAGTTATAGACGAGAACACAACATGTAAAAGAACAAAAATATATTTAATTTAACTTTGTGGACGAAAGCATCCACAACGTCTAAACATGTATTTGTGGACACGATAACATCCATTAAATAAAACCAACAGGTGTTCTAACTTATCTAACTAATCGACTAACCAAACTAAAAACACGCTCTCCTCTATAAGGGTATTTCTGTCTAATAAATACTCTCTTTCCAAGTGAAAGTATACTCCAAGCAGGATGTGGCCTTGAGTGTGAACAAAAGACAAAAAGTGGCCCATTATGTAACTCACTCCTAAATTATTTACTTATTATCACTTATATCTATTTCTCTTAAATGTATAAAACTACTCCATTAAAATATTATCCAACGGCTGTAAAAGAACGGTGCTTGATTTGAATTTTGGAGATGCGTTTGCAGTTTTTTTTTTGTTTTTGTTTTTTTAATATAGTGAATAAATAAATAAATTATCTGTCTTCGTGGGTCACTGAAACTAACCACCACCAAAGAGTCTCATATCGATGCTCCTAAGCATTCTCTAGAGATATAGCAACCCGAAGCATCGCTACTGAACCATTCTGACGGTAAGGCTGTTTTCTTCTCAAGTTTGTTGTCGGATTCAGACAGTGGATCTAATTTGAGACCGACATTTCTTGAAATAGCTGTAAAGTTTACTTCTTTTTTTGAAATACTCAAGATCCCTTTTTTCTTTATTACTGTTGATTCTGAGATGGTAGTGTGGGTTTGAGATCAGGGTCAGTTACTTTGCAAGGTGAGCTCCAGATCTGGTTTCCCATAATATTACTGCAATTTTGGAGATTTAGTTTTTTTTTTTTTTTAAGATAATCATTGTAGTTCTCTTGTTTGATTTCATTGCTTAATGATTGTGATCTATTATTAAAACCTTATCATTAGGAGCTGGTCATATAAAACAAAGTACAAATCTTTAATGTTTTTAGTTTGTTTAATCTTCTTCAGTTTTGTTGCCTGGCGGTGATTCTAAGTTTGGATCTTTACTTGGCCTTTATAAAACAAATGGCAGATCCATTGAACTTAGCAATGATTAATCCCGTTACAAAGTGCTTATACATCTCTTCCAAGCTCTAGATACAAACAAAAATTTACAGAAGGAACTACTGCAGTCTTTAGTAATTAGATATGTGATGTGTATAAGCTTTTGTGATTTGGTCGGACAAATGCAGGTGGTGTTTTTGAATTCTGGTTGTGGACACACATCATGGGGAAGCCTGCAAGGTGGTTAAAAAGTGTGTTACTTGGAAAGAAACCATCTAAGTCTAGTGGTTCTAAAGACAAGGAGGTAAACCCTTAGAACTTTTGTGACCGTAGAGGACTAAGTTTCTTCAGTGTGATTGTTCACAACTTATTTATTTCAATCTAATGTTTGTCTGATCACCTTTCTCTTTGTTGTCTGTTTCTATTGGTTATGGTTGTCACGCTCAGAGAGTTGTGAATGGAAAAGAGGTGGTGGTCATTTCAAAGATTGAAGAATCCGATGTGGTTTCAGATCTTCCATCCTTTGGAAACGCAACAGTTCATACCAGTGGTGTGGTAGAGACGCAGACTATAGAACATGAAGCGGTTTCAGATGATGAGATACAAATTTCTGAGGTCCAAGTCCAACCAACAGATTCTCCAAATGCTGCTTCTGTTCCTGATGATTCGTTATCCGAATCAGACAAAATCTTGCAAGAGATTGCAGCAACAACTGTCCAGGCTGCCTTTAGAGGCTACTTGGTACATATTTTTAACCCCTTGAATTGCATTTCTTTATGTTTTTTCCTTTGTTGTATACTGACTTGAGCTCTCTACGTGAAGGCTCGACGTGCTTTCTGGGCACTAAAAGGTATAATAAGGCTACAAGCACTTATCCGAGGCCACATGGTCAGGAGGCAAGCTGTTGCGACTTTGTGCTGTGTTATGGGGATTGTCAGATTGCAAGCACTTGCTCGAGGAAGAGAGATCAGACACTCTGACATTGGAGTTGAAGTTCAGAGGAAATGCCGGTTCAATCATCAGCATTTGGTAACACTCATCACTTTGACTCTTGTGATTTCAGTTTCTGTTCTTGATTAGCTTTGAACTTTAGTTCTGTTTCTGTCTTATCAGGAGAATAAACTCCCTGAAGACGATACTTACCTGGGAATCAAGAAGCTAACTGCAAATGCGTTTGCTAAGAAGGTATGCTTGTAAAGACTATTACCATGTTTGAAAGTAGAAGCTCTTGGTGGATAATGATGTTTGTCTTTCTTATCAGCTTCTAGCTTCATCTCCAAACGTGATGCCTGTGCACTTGGAAAATGATTCGTCCAACACGATCTGGTTAGAGAACTGGACAGCCTCTTGCTTCTGGAAACCAGTTCCTCAGCCTAAGAAAACATCAGTCAAGAAAACTCAGAAGAAGTTTGCCAGTAACTCTCAGATAGTCGTTGAGGGAGATTATGGTAAATCAAAGAAGAATGTTCGCAAAGTCCCTACTTCAAATCTCGACAATGCCTCGGATGCACAGACAGCGTTTGAGTTTGAGAAACCGAAACGCAGCAGCTTCCGCAAATTCTCAACAAGCCAGTCTGTAGAACTACCACCACCAGCAGAGACTCCTCAAGTTGATCTTGAGAAAGTGAAACGTGGCTTGAGGAAAGTGCATAATCCAGTAGTTGAGAACTCTATCCAGCTTCAGCCAGTTCCGCATAAGGAGATTGAGAAGCCAGCTCCGGCTTTAGAAGAACCTGTGGATGCCTTTGATGAAGAGAAAACAGATGAAATCGCTGAGACTGTGGTGGAACAGCCTGAGGAGTTGAAACACATTCATGAACCATTGGTAACCAGTGAAACAATTGACTCCACATTGGTCAACCAAATCGAAGAGAGCGAAGAAAATGTAATGGTTGAGGAGAAGGAGGATGTGAAAGAAGAGAGAACTCCCAAACAAAACAACAAGGAGAATCCAGCTAGGAAGGAGAATAAAAAATCAGGGAAAAAAGATTCTCCGGTTACTACTACTCAAACCATTGAGTGTGAAGAGAGTACTGATGTGAATCAGAATAGTAGCCCGGGGTTACCAAGCTATATGCAAGCGACTAAATCTGCAAAAGCAAAGCTGAGGCTACAAGGCTCTTCTTCCCCTAGGCAACAAGGGACTGAGAAAGCCACTAGACGTTACTCGCTTCCATCTTCAGGTAACAATGCAAGAGTCACATCTGATTCTCCTAAAACAACAAGAGTCTCAAACTCAGGTGGCAAAACCGGGAAGAAGACTGAGAAACCTCTTCTTAACGGTTAGTGTCCTAAACAATCCAGAAAGTCTGTATAGAGGTTCTGAGTTTCTTCTCAACTGTATTACTTTACGGGTTTGGTTTTGGCTTTTGCAGGGAAGACAACTCCGGTAGAGTGGAAAAGATGATTGAATGATCTTGGGGTGAAAGCAAAGAAGGCTATTGATGATCACTCTACAATATTTTACCATCTATCTTAATATAGTTTGTGTGTTGTGTTTGTGTTGAAAATGTACATCGTAGGTTTGTTTTTGTGGGAGTTTCATTATGTTTTCATTATGCATTATTTTTACTTCCAAGTAAACCAAGTTTAGATGTTTATGATATGTAATGATCCTCAAATCTTTTTCTCAAAACAATTTGATAGATGGAATTTAACGTTTTTAATTGAAGAAGTTATCAGTGTGTATAAACACTTCAACAAAATGTTTTAAATTATGAAACGGATTGGTCCAATAGTACTGAGTTTGAATTGGCTAAGTAACTAAAGTGGGGTAAAAACAAAGAAGAAAAGCATAAAGGATAATCCATTGAGCTCAAAGAAGCAAGACTGGATATTACTACAATGTGAAAAGAGCTTGGAATTGTAAAAAGTTGGTATCAACACAAGCTTTCACACCAACTTCTCCTTCAAATTTTGTATATTCCTTTTTGAATAAAACACTTTTCCCCCTTTAAGACGGCCTTCTTGCTTCTTGAATAACAATTTTCAAGCCAAGCCTTATTCTTTGCATATTTTATTATTCTCTCTTGGACTTAGTTTTGCTTATTTAGGATAATTATATCATGTTTTTCTTTGTTATTGTGCTTAAATAAACAAACCCTTTACATTTAAAAAGAGAGAGAAGGTAAACCTCATCTACATTAACAATAGTTTTGTTTTTGTAAAATAAATCACTGTCATTGTTATTTTATGACAGTAATTTATGATGTCTAAGTTTATGTATGAACATTCAAATACAGGGAGAGAGAGAGAGAGACACACACACACACACATATATATATATATATATATATATGTAAAGGCTGTCCATGTCAGGCAAAAGAGATTGTTCCAAAGATATCTCAATGCTCTTTGGTGATTCCATTTGATAGGGACATATTGTATGAAGTACGATGCCCAAAAGCAACACAAGAATGCACTCTCTATACACCTATGTTAGTGTATATTGTATCACACCATTCACCTTATCCAATAAACAGAAGTGTTATATATATATATATATATATATATATATATATATATATATATGTGTATGTATATGAGTGTTCTATGTTTAATATAGAAAAGGTATGGAGGTGGAAAAAAGGAAAAAAAAAACAAAAAAAAACAAAGAGATATGCTTAGCTTCCCAATAACAGAGTTCCAAATGTAAAGCTTTTTGGTTCAAACTTGTCAGAAGATTGATCTTCTAAAACCAGCCTTTATATATGCTTCCTTCTTACCCATCTTCTCTCCATTCCAAAGAGAGAGGGAATGAGTTACAAACTTCTCCCTTCTTCTTTAACCTTTTACCATTTATATAATCTCTCAAGTTTTGTATATATATCTTCACAAGCTAGCTAGTAGTAATTATCAACAAACATTGTTCAAAATGGGTGTTTTGATTCGTCAAAGAGGAATGTTTCTTCTTCTTGGCATCGCATTTTTTGTATTTCTTCAAACGGATAAGGTCTCAAGTCTAAGATGGGAGAGAGATATGAGGCTGCAGCTTCTAACTGTTCACCCTTTGCGTGTTCTTGAAGAGTCATCACCATCATCGAAGGAAAGAAATTTAGATACAAATGGAGACTTGGCGCCTTCTGTGATGCATGATCCTAATCAATCTGTAAAAAGAAAGATTGGGAGAGGATCCGATCCTATACACAACAAATGCTGACATTCTTATAGAAAGAAGTAACAATGTTTTGTTTCTGAAAGTAAAGTTAGTCTATACTCTGTTTCTGCAGTCTCAGTTACTATGTTTTCTTTCAGTACTCTCTGGTTTATTTAAAATGTTAACCATTTGTCTCTTAATCCTTCAAGGGTTGAAGTCTTTGTTCTATAAAACATGTCTGGCTTTATGGCTTTATATATGTTATGTTTGATTCATTGTATATTGGAATATACAAGACTTGGTTTGTTCTATGTGTTTTAACAATGATTTTTTATGAATCATACAAAGAAACATATGCTTTGCAAGGGGACTGAGGATAAGTTTTACTGGTTCTGCACAAGTAGTTCTGCACCATACTTGTGTAATGTATTTGTGATTATGCTAATGTGTGGTACGTTGTCTAAGCCTGCAGTTGTTTGGGAGAAGACTTAACAAGGTTGAATTGGTTCTGCTTAATCAGATATGGATCTTTTGAGATCTTTTCAATGCAAACAAATACATTCAAGAGTTTAGGCTCTTGAGCCCAAATCCAAACAACTTAGAGCCATCCTGGAAAATTCCTCGAATAGGTTGGCCTTTTGTTTAAAAAGCCCACAAGTACTTCTTAGGAACTAAAGAACATGGAAACGAGAAACATTATGTTCTATTGGACTCTTTCTTTTGATTATTAGATATTTTGATTATCCAAGTCTATCGCATAGTATAGTTGTTTGATATTTAAATATTAGATGCAACCCCACGCATATACGGGACAACCTTCTAGTTTGGTAAATATTTGAGATGCATGGGGTTTGTAAGATTCTAGGTTAGCAACTTCACGGCTCACGAGTAGGGCACGGTTGGTGAGAAACAAAGAGTCTTTAGTCTTTATACATAAATATTAAAAACATCCCACCTTTCATCCTCTATTGCAAAAATTGTAGTAAATGCGGTCTCAGCTACTTTTTCTATTATTGTACGAATAAATTACTAATCTCCGCTATAATGCGAATGATTGAATGTTATTATTAACTGGAGTACTACTTATTGGATATAAAAGAAAAAATCGAACTCGTCAAGAGATTGAACAAGAACTGATCACCGTGTATTAATTTTCAATTTAACAAACATTCTCCCGTGATTTTCCGTTTTAAATTTTCTTAGTAGTATATTTCAATGTTCACAGGTATACTTTGAAACTTTGAGATTATATGATAGAGATTATCGTGTATTAATTTTCAAGTTAACAAACATTCTCCCGTGATTTTCCGTTTTAATTTTCTTAGTTGTAAAATAGATTATATGATAGAGATTATATATAGTTTTATTTTTTTGTAACTTTGAGATTATATATATTTTATATATACATCCATGTCATAACATAATTCTTTTCTATCCCAAAACATTTAATTTTTTTTTTAAAAAATTGTTTATGTATGCGCCAAAAATATATATAATGGGATTATTCACTATCTAACTTTATGCAATATGCATATACAATGTTAACCCTGATAAATATTTAATTTCTATTTTGTACATAAATAGGATAGGTAACTCTTGATGGTTTTTTAATTTCCAAAAATTTAGGTAAGGAAATTTAATGCATAAATCCCTTTCTTATTAATGGAGAAACAATTTGAGAGAATAACCTTAAAAGTGTAAGTTATTTACAATTGAACCAGCTGACGTGTCGCACTGTCAGAGCTTCTCAGCCTCTTTTAAGAAATACCCTTAATGCACTAGACTAATTACAATTCATTGCCACTGAAATATATTGGACATTCATAATATATCATGATTGAATATTTCGCAGGCCCCTTCTTCACTACAACTTTTACTATTTGTCATTTCCACCGTAAAATTTCCTACATGTACAGAAATATGATTTGTCATATAAAAATAACAAATGAAATCTCTTGCAACTGAGTCCTAAACGAACCAATGAGTTGAGATGATTATTTGTGCATTCTATACAATACAAATTCAGTCAACTCAGACCTAAAAATTTATTTGCATTTGAACCAAGGAATAATGATTTTAATCTATGTTCTACAATATCATTTGTTTAGCTGACTGCATTCGTATTAACAATTTAACACGTGCCAGATGATCCAAAATATTAGTCTTTATTATAATGATTTTAATCTATGTACTAAACTAATATGATAATGTACCCATTTTTGTACACATTATTGTACGTCGCATCTTATATATAAATAAAAATCGTGTGGAATGATGAGACAAAAACATAATGTTATAGTGCTTATTGCTCTGATACGTTAACCTACAGAAAATATTTTGATAGTCATTCTTTCAATATGGCGCGATATATTTATGCTTCTATAATAAATGTCAACGATTAAAATGTAACGTTTCAACAGTTTTTAGTCTATGCGTTAGACTTCATGTTGTTTTGACACAACGACGACCACAACTTTCGTGGATAATACACAAGATTTTTTTTTTTTTTTTTAAACACTGAATTTAACATTAAGGAAGAAAGGGTAAAAACCCCAAAGAGGACAAAGCCTCCAACGTACAACACGAAAAGTAATGAAGAAATAAAAGACAAAGCAGGATAAGAGGAGATAAAGAACAGAAACAGAACACAGCAAAGACATAAGACCACCAATAGGCAGTATTGCAGACAGCACTCATTGACGAGGGAGAAACAAAGGAGACACCTAAATAGGGGCCATCGTCGATTCCGGAGCTAATATATGCTGGAGCCAAGAGGGTCCACCAGTAGCTACATAAGAGTGGAACCGGTTGTCTAAGGTGACGCTCCTAGCTATCAGGCTAGCCACTTTATTCCGCTCGTTCTCCACATGACTAAGTCTCCAATCTGTGAAGGAGTTAAGCTTTTGGAGTATGTCAGCAACCAGTTGATTAATCCTGGGGGAGGAAGATCTTCTGAGAAAAGCAACCTTAAGTACCTCTGATGAGGTTTCAAACATCACCTTGTCCATCTGTAAGCTTGACATAGCTTCTATAGACCACTGAAGAGATGTAAGATCCGTTAGTAGGGTGGAGTCCAAATTGCTAAAGGATCTTCTACTATGGAAGACCACAGAACCACTAGCGTTACGAACGATCCACGCACCACCACTAAGGCAGCTGGAAGGAACCCAAGAAGCAGCAATATTACACTTGACCCACGCCTCAGGAGGTTTTATCCAACCAAGAGGGCTGGCGTTCGGAGCGAGAGAAGTGGCGGTTCTGTCGTGGATAGGCACTTGGAGGTTTCTCCATATCTCGCTTCCATCGCCGCTTGTCAATAATTATAGCTGGATCCATTCTCACATGTTCAAAGCAAAGGCTATTCCTAGCTTTCCAAATTTGCCACAAAATCCACGGGAAGATAAGCCCCGCTTCTGGAGCTAGATTGCTCTTTTTGCTACAAGAGATCAGGTGATACATGTTAAGAAAAACAGAGTGAGACCAACAACCTCCAGGGGGCATAGGTACTAAGGACAGAGCCCAGACAGCCTGAGCAAAACGACAGTGAAACAGAACATGACCAATGTCTTCAGGACCCTCATTGCATGAAGAGCATGTCGTAGATATATTGATACCTCTAGATCGTAATTTCTCTTTAACGGCTAAAGCACCTGAGAGGATCCGCCAGAGGAAGTGACGCAACTTAGGAGAAGTCTTGGTTTTCCACAACGCTTGCCATAATTGTTTTTCCAAAGGAGGAGTGGAAACGGTTGACGGAGACGCTAGGTCCTCAATGGTAACAAGCAATTCATATCCACTCTTGGACGTATACACCCCATTCCTTGTGAAACCCCATACTACTTCATCTGAACGAGATAAATTACAAGGCAGCTTCAAGATGATCTCAGCGTCCTTTGGCGTGAAAGTATTGTATACAAGGGCTCTTTTCCAAACGCAGAAGTGAGGATCTATCAAGTCCTCCACCTTGAGAGTAAGATCAACAACAGAGTCTTGTCTATACTCCGGGACACGAGGGACTCCATCCACAATCCAGCGATCCCACCACACCTTGGTGTCTGCACCATTCCCGATTCTGGTCACCAGTCCCTGTTGCAGGAGCTCCCGTCCATGTAAGATGCTCCGCCACGCAAAGGATGGCCTAGCACCTAATCCACACTCAAGAAAGGAGCTATTTTTGAAGTACCGCTGCTTAAGAACTTGAGCTAATAGCGATTCCGGGTTATTCAAAACTCTGGCCGCTTGCTTAGCTAACAAGGCTTGGTTAAACTTTTCCAAATCCTTAAATCCCAAACCTCCTTTGTTTTTAAATTTGCAGAGTTTTTCCCAAGCTACCCAAGCAATCTTCTTCCTATTATTACCATTGCTCCACCAAAATTCAATCATCGCACTCCTCAAGCGAGCACAAGTGTCTTTTGGAAGTCTAAAGCAAGACATAGCATAAATTGGTAGAGCAAGACAGATGGATTTTAGAAGGATCTCTTTCCCTCCTTGCGATAATGATTTCGCGAACCAACCATTCAAACGCCCTTGAAGCTTGCCGCGAAGGAAACTAAGTAGCTGCCTCTTTGATCCACTAAAGCACTCCGGCAAACCCAGATAAGTACCATCACCCCCTTCAGAATCAATTCCCAACGCCAATTTAACTTCAGCTTTCACTGCAGCATCCACTTTAGCACCAAATATGATAGAGGATTTATCTGGATTAATCATCTGACCAGAAGCTTCACCATATCTTTTGAGACATCTGATAATTTCAGTAGCTTCATCAGTATTAGCTTTACATATCAACAAGCTATCGTCAGCAAAGAGTAAATGATGAACCGAAGGACCCATATGACCAATCTTTATCCCATGTAGATTTCCATTTGATGCTGAGCTATTCAGGCAATTAACTAGAGCTTCAGCACACAAGATAAATAAAAATGGAGATAATGGATCCCCTTGACGCAGACCTCGTTCTGGCTTGATAAACCCATGAGAGGAGCCATTCAACGAACAGTAAGATATGTGGTGACACAAGCCATTATCCACCGAACCCAAACACGATCGAAGCCCGTCTCTCCAGTAATGTTTCAAGAAAGCACCATTCCACACGGTCATATGCCTTAGACATGTCCGTCTTAATGGCCATAAACTCCTCAGAGACTCTTTCATGGGTACGCAGCGAGTGGACCATTTCATGAGCAATGATGATATTGTCGGATATCAATTCCCTGATACAAAGGCTCCTTGAGTCTCCGACACTACATCCGGAAGAATGCGCTTCAAACGATTGCATAAAATCTTAGAGATGATTTTATACTGCACTGAACACAAGCTTATGGGTCTTAGATCCTGCATACGAACCGGATTGCTCACTTTCGAATAAGGCTGAGCTGGGTATGGTTCCACCCTTCGTGGATAATAGCTGTCTCAAAGAATTGCATGATTTCACTTGAGATCACCGGACCGACAATGTGCCAGTACTTGTGATAAAAGGAGCCCGTGAGACCATCTTGGTTTTCCACAACGCCATAATTGTTTTTCCAAAGGAGGAGTGGAAGCGGTTGGCCGAGACGCTAGGTCCTCAATGGTAACAAGCAATTCATATCCACTCTTGGGCGTATACCCCATTCCTTGTGAAACCCCATACTACATCATCTGAGCGAGATAAATTACAAGGCAGCTTCAAGATGATCTCAGCGCTTTGGCGTGAAAGTATTGTATACAAGGGCTAAACGCAGAAGTGAAGGATCTATCAAGTCCTCCACCTTGAGAGTAAGATCAACAACAGAGTCTTGTCTATACTCCGGGACACGAGGGACTCCATCCACAATCCAGCGATCCCACCACACCTTGGTGTCTGCACCATTCCCGATTCTGGTCACCAGTCCCTGTTGCAGGAGCTCCCGTCCATGTAAGATGCTCCGCACGAGGATGGCCTAGCACCTAATCCACACTCAAGAAAGGAGCTATTTTTGAAGTACCGCTGCTTAAGAACTTGAGCTAATAGCGATTCGGGTTATTCAAAACTCTGGCCGCTTGCTTCGCTAACAAGGCTTGGTTAAACTTTTCCAAATCCTTAAATCCCAAACCTCCTTTGTTTTTAGATTTGCAGAGTTTTTCCCAAGCTACCCAAGCAATCTTCTTCCTATTATTACCATTGCTCCACCAAAATTCAATCATCGCACTCCTCAAGCGAGCACAAGTGTCTTTTGGAAGTCTAAAGCAAGACATAGCATAAATTGGTAGAGCAAGACAGATGGATTTTAGAAGGATCTCTTTCCTCCTTGCGATAATGATTTGCGAACCAACCATTCAAACGCCCTTGAAGCTTGCGAAGGAAACTAAGTAGCTGCCTCTTTGATCCACTAAAGCACTCCGGCAAACCAGATAAGTACCATCACCCCCTTCAGAATCAATTCCCAACGCCAATTTAACTTCAGCTTTCACTGCAGCATCCACTTTAGCACCAAATATGATAGAGGATTTATCTGGATTAATCATCTGACCAGAAGCTTCACCATATCTTTTGAGACATCTGATAATTTCAGTAGCTTCATCAGTATTAGCTTTACATATCAACAAGCTATCGTCAGCAAAGAGTAAATGATGAACCGAAGGACCCATATGACCAATCTTTATCCCATGTAGATTTCCATTTGATGCTGAGCTATTCAGGCAATTAACTAGAGCTTCAGCACACAAGATAAATAAAAATGGAGATAATGGATCCCCTTGACGCAGACCTCGTTCTGGCTTGATAAACCCATGAGAGGAGCCATTCAACAGAACAGAGTAAGATACTGTGGTGACACAAGCCATTATCCACCGAACCCAAACACGATCGAAGCCCAGTCTCTCCAGTAATGTTTCAAGAAAGCACCATTCCACACGGTCATATGCCTTAGACATGTCTGTCTTAATGGCCATAAACTCCTCAGAGACTCTTTCATGGGTACGCAGCGAGTGGACCATTTCATGAGCAATGATGATATTGTCGGATATCAATTCCCTGATACAAAGGCTCCTTGAGTCTCCGACACTACATCCGGAAGAATGCGCTTCAAACGATTGCATAAAATCTTAGAGATGATTTTATACTGCACTGAACACAAGCTTATGGGTCTTAGATCCTCACGAACGGATTGCTCACTTCGAATAAGGCTGAGCTGGGTATGGTTCCACCCTTCAGGGATAATAGCTGTCTCAAAGAATTGCATGATTTCACTTGAGATCACCGGACCGACAATGTGCCAGTACTTGTGATAAAAGGAGCCCGTGAGACCATCTTCCCCCGGAGCACTGCCTCCATCAACACACATTGCTGCTTTTTTAATCTCCTCCATCGAGACATCAGCAGTGAGGCCCGCATTCATATCAGCAGAGATACGACTCGGAAAGTCTGAGAAAAGATCATCAAGGTTGTGGGAACCGAAATTCACACCGTCAATTTTAATGAATAAGATTGCGGAGGAAAGCCAAGTTAACCCGACTTTCCTTGAAGGTCCGGATTCTGCGACAGTAACGACAAGTGACGAATAAATCGCGGAAAAAGATTTGTTAAGATTTGAGACTGGACCTTAAGAAAGGCTGCTCACATTACCTTCGAGGATCAAGTCGGACGTAGTTCAGTTAGAAAGAATTGAACAAGAGATCGAACCGTCGAAGCGGGTTAAATCAGTATGGCGTTGTCATAGAAGCGGGCATGTCGAAGATAATGCCAGGGTTTTATGTCGCGGGCTCTTAAGTAAAAGAATTGTCCGATCGCCAGAGAGGAATTTTGGCGGGGATGACCAGGCGTTAGGGCCTGGTTCGTCCAATATGGCGTTGGTCATAGAAGCGGGCATGTCGAAGATAATGCCAGGGTTTTATGTCGCGAGCTCGAGTAAAAGTATAGTTAGATCCTTCGAGAGGAGCGTGGGTCTGCGGAGAAGATAAAACTAGAACAAAGCGCCAGCGTTCGAGTCTGCCTCGGCTAACCGCTAAGTTCAGTTCTCTAAGCTAGCGAGGATGCTCTAAGTCTCCAACCTAGGATTTTGGATCCCTTCTCTTCTGCCCTTGCTCTCCTTATATATCCACTCCAAGGTCGGTTTGCCTTGGGATGATGGACCTGCCTTTGGGCCCAAGCTTATCTCTTGAGAAGTATTCCATTTTATCGATCTTTGTAATTATCCTCGAGTTTTCGGTGACTTGATGTTTATCCGATGTTGGGATATCGGACAAACCGTCATAGCCTGATTGGGCCTGAATTCTAAATTAGTAAGTTAGTCCGTGGACTTGTCTTAAGTCGTTAAACATTTTATACGATTTCTGGAAAGACTATCTTTCTCGTAAAACAAACCGTATAACCTAAAGGATCGATGTTCAAGTTAATCGACCTTGTTCTATCACGATATCTTCTACGAAATCCAATCCTTCTAGTTTTTGTCGTAAAACATGGGGCGATTCCAATCGAGTCGTAGGATGTTTATTCAGTAGCGTGATCGTCCCAAACTCATGATGATTGATCCAAACAAGCCAAGATGGGATCAGACCGAACACGATGGGACCGGACCAGATCAGGGCCGCCGACCGGGCGCCAGGTCGGTGCCGGCGCCAGGCCAGCCCGCGACGACGGTGCCGCCGGCGCCAGGCGAGTGCCGCCGGCGCCAGGCGAGTGCCGCCGGCGCCAGGCGAGTGCCGCCGGCGCCAGGCCAGCCCGTCGCGGCAGGTGCCGCCGGCGCCAGGCGAGTGCCGCCGGCGCCAGGCGAGTGCCGCCGGCGCCAGGCGAGTGCCGCCGGCGCCAGGCGAGTGCCGCCGGCGCCAGGCGAGTGCCGCCGGCGCCAGGCGAGTGCCGCCGGCGCCAGGCGAGTGCCGCCGGCGCCAGGCGAGTGCCGCCGGCGCCAGGCGAGTGCCGCCGGCGCCAGGCGAGTGCCGCCGGCGCCAGGCGAGTGCCGCCGGCGCCGAGCCAGCCCGTCGCGGCAGGTGCCGCCGGCGCCAGGCGAGTGCCGCCGGCGCCAGGCGAGTGCCGCCGGCGCCAGGCGAGTGCCGCCGGCGCCAGGCGAGTGCCGCCGGCGCCAGGCGAGTGCCGCCGGCGCCAGGCGAGTGCCGCCGGCGCCAGGCGAGTGCCGCCGGCGCCAGGCGAGTGCCGCCGGCGCCAGGCGAGTGCCGCCGGCGCCAGGCGAGTGCCGCCGGCGCCAGGCGAGTGCCGCCGGCGCCAGGCGAGTGCCGCCGGCGCCAGGCGAGTGCCGCCGGCGCCAGGCGAGTGCCGCCCGGCCTGGCGCCCGGCGGCACCGGCCTGGCGCCCGGCGGCACCGGCCTGGCGCCCGGCGGCACCGGCCTGGCGCCCGGCGGCACCGGCCTGGCGCCCGGCGGCACCGGCCTGGCGCCCGGCGGCACCGGCCTGGCGCCCGGCGGCACCGTCGCCGCGGGCTGGCCTGGCGCCGGCGGCACCGTCGCCGCGGGCTGGCCTGGCGCCGGCGGCACCGTCGCCGCGGGCTGGCCTGGCGCCGGCGGCACGCTGGACGCTGGCTGGCCTGGCGCCGGCGGCACTGCCTGGCGCCGGCGGCACTCGCCTGGCGCCGGCGGCACTCGCCTGGCGCCGGCGGCACTGCCTGGCGCCGGCGGCACCGTCGCCGCGGGCTGGCCTGGCGCCGGCGGCACCGTCGCCGCGGGCTGGCCTGGCGCCGGCGGCACTCGCCTGGCGCCGGCGGCACCGTCGTCTTGGGCTGGCCTGGCGCCGGCGGCACCCGGCCTGGCGATCGGCGGCCTCGTCTCGGTTCCGGTCCCATCGTGTTCGGTCTGATCCCATCTTGGCTTGTTTGGATCAATCATCATGAGTTTGGGACGATCACGCTACGAATAAACATCCTACGACTGATTGGAATCGCCCTCGATGTTTTACGACAAAACTAGAAGGATTGGATTTCGTAGAAGATATCGTATAGAACAAGGTCGATTAACTTGAACATCGATCCTTTAGGTTATACGGTTTGTTTTACGAGAAAGATAGTCTTTCCAGAAATCGATAAAATGTTTAACGACTTAAGACAAGTCCACGGACTAACTTACTTAATTTAGGAATTCAGGCCCAATCAGGCTATGACGGTTTGTCCGATATCCCAACATCGGATAAACATCAAGTCACCAAAACTCGATGATAATTACAAAGATCGAATTTAAAATGGAATACTTCCTCAAGAGATAAGCTAGCCCAAAGGCGAGGTCCATCATCCTAAGGCAAACCGACCTTGGATTGGATATATATGAGAGCAAGGGCAGAAGAGAAGGGGATCCAAAATCCTAGTTGAGACTTAGAGCATCCCGCTAGCTTAGAGAACTTAACTTAGGCGTTAGGCCAGCGAGGCAGGACTCAACGCTCACTTCTTGTTCTAGTTTTATCTTCTCCGCAGACCCAATGCTCTCCTCAAGGATCTAACTATACTTTTACTCGAGCTCGCGCATAGAAACCCTAGGCATTATCTTCGACATGCCCGCCACATGACGCCATGCATGAACCACTGCGGCACTCCTGCCGCCAATCGGCTCTCTGGAAGGATCGGACAATTCTTTTACTTAAGAGCTCGCGCATAGAAACCCTAGGCGCTATCTTCGACATGCCTGTTTCTATGACAACGCCATACTAGACTTAACCCGCCAGACGGTTCGATCTCTTGTTCAATTCTTTCTAACTGAACTACGTCCGACTTGATCCTCGAAGGGGTACATAGGCAGCCTTTCTTAAGGTCCAGTCTCAAATCTTAACAAATCTTTTTCCGCGATTTATTCGTCACTTGTCGTTGGCGATCAGCGAAATCGTTCAAGAAAGTCGGTTAACTTGGCTTTCCTCCGCAATCTTATTCATTAAAATTGACGGTGTGAATTTCGGTTCTGGCGCTGGAAGGGGGCCGGATTACTCTTACTCATACGGCCGCAAAGCTTGATCGAACCAATGTCCGAATTATGAAAGAAAAGTTGCAGTTTCGTCAGCGATGGTAAAACAGCTCCAGCAGCGACTGTTCTTATGGCCAACGCCACGCGAAACGCCACGGTGCTCGAGCAAATCAAAACCTAGCGGCGGCTTTCCGCCACAGGAAGAGCACAAAAGCGAGCTCGCAATTTCTCTATCTAAACGAAGGGCAACGATAAAATCTGTCAAACCCCAAAAATTCGTCTTGTTACCAAGTTAGAGAAATCGCGAACGAGCAAGGTTTCTGAAAACGTTTCTTCGAGAACCTCTCGGAAAAATAAAACTTATTCTCCTCGAACCTTGGGAAACCCTATATTACTCGTGGAACAGAAGCACGGCAAATCGGTTCACCGATTCCCACTGCCATACTTCTTACAAACAACTCTCGAGGAACAAACGGGAAAACGAAAGGAGGTCGGAGCTTGATCTTACTAGGACGACTTGCCATAAGGTAAGATCAGTCTTCCCAGTTCGCCTTAGTAAGAGCCCACTTTGTTCTCTTTATGTTTAGGTCAAAATGGCTTTCGTTTCGTCTCAATCGGAGTTTCCGTTGAGATTTTACGAAGGGAACAAAATCACTCTCCCGGCCACCTCGCCTGTGGACGAGAACAACCATCACCAAGGTCACCTCGCCTGTGGAAACCTCACTTTGCTCTTGTTGGGGTCAAAAACGGTTATCTCAAAATCTACTAAAGACCTTCCCAAAACTCAAAAGATTTCCATAAGCGATCGACGAGGAAAGATCGAACAACGAAAACCCACAGGCGGCAAGACGGCCTGGCACCGGTGGCACGCTGGACGCTGGCTGGCCTGGCGCCGGCAGCACTCGCCTGGCGCCGGGCGCACGCTGGACGCTGGCTGGCCTGGCGCCAGCGGCACCCGCCTGGCGCCGGCGGCACACGGACGCTGGCTGGCTGGCTGGCGCCAGCGGCACCCGCCTGGCGCCGGCACGCTGGACGCGGCTGGCCTGGCGCCAGCGGCACCCGCCTGGCGCCGCGGCACGCTGGACGCTGGCTGGCCTGGCGCCGGCAGCACTCGCCTGGCGCCGGCGGCACTCGCCTGGCGCCGGCAGCACTCGCCTGGCGCCGCGGCACGCTGGACGCTGGCTGGCCTGGCGCCAGCGGCACCCGCCTGGCGCCGGGCGCACGCTGGACGCTGGCTGGCCTGGCGCCGGCGGCACTCGCCTGGCGCCGCGGCACGCTGGACGCTGGCTGGCCTGGCGCCAGCGGCACCCGCCTGGCGCCGGCGGCACTCGCCTGGCGCCGGTCGACGGTCCTCGCCCTGGTCTCGGTCCCATCGTGCTCGGTCCGATCCCTCTTGGCTTGTTGGATCAATCTTCGTGAGTTTGGTACGATCACGGTTATTAAACACCAATCGCCTCGACTATACGAGGAAATGGGATTCCTCGAAATGACGAACCTTCAAAAGACTATTTTCTCGAAAAATTTCAGAAAGGTTTTAATTCTTTGTAGGACAGGAACAAAAACGTCTTGAAACACTGCCGTAGAATTTAGGGAACTTAGGACCTAGGTGGATAGTCTAGCAAGCTAAGTCTTAGGCAAAATTTCCAGTCTTGTTCCATCATTCCTTGATTGTCCAGCAGAACATGCAAACCGATCTAGTCTCTCGAAAACCGAGAAACGATCGCCACGCCGCTCTAAAAAGCATACTCATCCCGCTCCACTAAAAGAAAGAAAAACGCATACAAGCCTCGAAGAACGGCTAACCCGCTTTTCGTGAAAAGAAAAGGGAAGTAGGTACGTATACTATATCCGTATAATCCCATCTTCGAAAACTTTTTGCTTCAGCATCAAGACAACGCTTTTGACAAAGCAAAACTCTCGCAGCAATAAGATTCGTCTAAAACGCTTAACGGCATAGCCCAACCGCTACAAACATAGTCTTGAAAACTCTTACGCCGCCTCGCCGCAAACTCGCGACTAGAAACGTGTACCAACGTCGGACTAATAGCACGACGGTGAACTACGAAAATAACGAAATAACCTTCGGTAAAACTCCATAAGTAGTTCGAAGCAGCTTTCGTCCAAAGGTCGAAATCATAGCGAAACGCCTCCCGTAATCCAAGGAAACATCGCTACTTTAACAATCTGCGATTTTTATCTCCATGAAACCGTCATCCATTACTTCGTGATAACAAAAAATTTTTATACGAACCATTCATCGTGTAACTGAAACCTAAAGTGGAAGATCGCTTTAAAAGCCATCAGCCGTAACTCAGAAAACTCCACTATGCTTGGCATGTCTATTCTAAGAACGCTATTTGGCCCTAGGCCAACTACGCCCTTCCGTAAAGCCCGGACCTGAATTCGGCATCCCCATTAAGGACAATCGTAAACTAACATGACCTTAATAAGGGTCATGGGCTGATCGTTTACCAACAACTTCCTTGGCGGTGCGGCTGAATCAAGCCTCCATGCCAATCCAAAGCTACTGGCGAGCACGCTCCAATCACTTAACGGCTAAAACAACAATCCACGATTTGTTCATAGAGCGCCAAGTGACTATTACGCAAGCAATTTGTCGCATAACCCAGAATCGAAATCATACGATAAACTCTTCATACCAAAACTCAGTCCTAACAACCATATGGTTAACGGAAGATTTAAACTCATCGTCAATCGATTAAGTTCTATACGCCCGTAAACACGGCATGAAAAGAAACACTCGTGACAAGGCTCCAAGAGTTATACGAGCCATTCTTAATATATACAAACAAATCCCGGAAGGCCAACGCTTCACGAAGCACTGTGAATGTAGACGCTTCTCCCTGGGTCGAACTTACGCGACCTCTTGGTCCTGCGTCCAAACCGAAACAACAGTTTCTGGCTGCGAACATTCGCAAAACATCTCCAAAGCCCGCGAACATTTCAACCACGAAATGCGGCACAAGGGAAACTCGACCTTCAGCACTGCGAGACGTCGCTAACGCTCGAAGGACATTCTTTTCCTCAAAACGTTCCAGACGAAATCCTCGTTTCTAGAACTCGAAACATACAAACACACCTCTAAATGGTAACATGCCTCTAAACTGGCATCATTTCGTTGTTGCTGATCACAACAAACGAACTCTAGCGTCTAAGCGGACAAATAGCAGCCCTTCAGGGTAGGCTCTCTTGCATCCGACAAGGATAAACATAGCGCTATACAAGAAATCAAATTTTGGTTTAGCTCTTAAGTAAAGGAAGTAGCTCGACTCACGCCAGACAAATCATATAAGCCGACAACAATTCGCGGATTTTAAGCGGTGCGAGTCAGGTTAAAATCGCAAACAGGCAAAACGAAGCCGATTTGTCATCGCAAAGCCTCAGTCCGAGAGTAAACCTAGGTCTTGCCTAAACCCAGCCACGCTGGATCTTGAAATCTCATAGACATAGTATGGTATCACGAGATCCAAAATTTGTCTCTTCACTTAAGCTATTCGTTTCACGAACTTTCCACAGAATCGGTAAACCGCGGAAAATCTCGCTTTATGCAAACGATAGGTACGGTGATCATCGGGGAACTAGGAATGAGACGACAACTCACACCCTCTTTCTCATACTTCAAAAAAAACTGAAGTTCATAAATAATCGAAAAACAAATACATCAACAGCATCATGCTCGAAAGTCTCTCATGACACATAACAAGACCATATAAGTCTCGCGGAAAACAGATCACAAGGGTCTTAAACTCCAAAACGAACTACGGAAGGCTTGATCCCTACACCAAGGGTACGAGGCAGCCTTCAAAGGCGCAGCCCCAATCTTACCACTTTCAACGAGCCTTTCAACCATTAATTCCGCCTATCTTACCTGACATATCTTATCGCTCGCAAGAACATCACAAAGGTTCTTACGAGCTGGGGGGCTAACTGTTGGTGTCAAAATCGGTCACGACGGAATCAATGACTGAAAGTCTCTAGAAAGTATTTCTTGAAACAAAAAGTCTCGGATAATTTCTAAAAGGAGTTATACGAGATTTCGTTAGAATATCCACTCTCGTGAGATCGAAGACTACGGGCGCGTGGACGAATCCCCGAAAGATCGGTCCGCTTCAACGACATCAAGATTCGATCACCACAAAACCCTAAACATAAAAGAATCTGCCTCGAAACTTGAAGAGGTCGTTCTCTCAAACCGTGAGGAACCAGAAAACGATCAAGATATCAAATCGAAGCCCTCGCCGAGATCTACAGCCTGGCGCCGGCGGCACCGGCCTGGCGCCCGCGGCCTCCGATCCTGGCGCCGGCGGCACCGTCGCCGCAGGCTGGCCTGGCGCGGCGGCACCGGCCTGGCGCCGGCGGCACCGTCGCCGCAGGCTGGCCTGGCGCCGGCGGCACCGGCCTGGCGCCGGCGGCACCGAATCACCCGGCCTGGCGCGGCGGCACCGGCCTGGCGCCGGCGGCACCGTCGCCGCGGGCTGGCCTGGCGCCGGCGGCACCGGCCTGGCGGCGGCACCGTCGCCGCGGGCTGGCCTGGCGCCGGCGGCACCGTCGCCGCAGGCTGGCCTGGCCGGCGGCACCGTCGCCGCGGGCTGGCCTGGAGCCGGCGGCACCGGCCTGGCGCCGGCGGCACCGTCGTCTTGGGCTGGCCTGGCCGGCGGCACCGCCTGGCGCCGGTCGACGGCCCTCGTCCTGGTCTCGGTCCCATCGTGTTCGGTCTGATCCCATCTTGGCTTGTTTGGATCAATCATCATGAGTTTGGGACGATCACGGCTACGGAATAAACATCCTACGACTCGATTGGAATCGTCCTCGATGTTTTACGACAAAAACTAGAAGGATTGGATTTCTCGTAGAAGATATCGTATAGAACAAGGTCGATTAACTTGAACATCGATCCTTTAGGTTATACGGTTTGTTTTCACGAAAGATAGTCTTCCAGAAATCGTGATAAAATGTTTAACGACTTAAGACAAGTCCACGGACTAACTTACTAATTTAGGAATTCAGGCCCAATCAGGCTATGACGGTTTGTCCGATATCCCGAACATCGGATAAACATCAAGTCACCGAAAACTCGAGGATAATTACAAAGATCGACGAAAATGGAATACTTCCTGAAGAGATAAGCTTGGGCCCAAAGGCGAGGTCCATCATCCTAAGGCAAACCGACCTTGGAGTGGATATATAAGGAGAGCAAGGGCAGAAGAGAAGGGGATCCGAAAATCCTAGATTGGAGACTTAGAGCACCCTGCTAGCTTAGAGAACTTAGAACTTAGGCGGTTAGGCCAGCGAGGCAGGACTCAGAACGTCTGGCCGCCTCTTGTTCTAGTTTTATCTTCTCCGTAGACCCACGTTCCTCGGAAGGATCTAACTATACTTTTACTTAGAGCTCCGGAAAACAGATCACAAGGGTCTTAAACTCCAAAATCTAACTACGGAAGGCTTGATCCCTACACCAAGGGCAACAGGCCCCGAAGAGCCCCAATCTTACCATTTTAACGGAGCTTTCAACCATTAATTCCGCCTATCTTACCTGACATATCTTATCGCCGAAGAACATCACAAAGGTTCTACGAAATGGGGCTAACTGTTGGTGTCAAAATCGGTCACGACGGAATCAATGACTGAAAGTCTCTAAAGTATTTCTTGAAACAAAAGTCTCGATAATTTCTAAAAGGAGTTATACGATTTCGTTAATATCCACTCTCGTGAGATCGAAGACTACGGGCGTGGACGAGAATCCTCGAAAGATCGGGTCCGCCGCCCAACGACATCAAGATTCGATCACCACAAAACCCTAAACATAAAAGAATCTGCCTCGAAACTTGAAGAGGTCGTTCTCTCAAACCGTGAGGAACCAGAAAACGATCAAGATATCAAATCGAAGCCCTCGCCGAGATCTACAGCCTGGCGCCGGCGGCACCGGCCTGGCGCCGGCGGCACCGGCCTGGCGCCGGCGGCACCGTCGCCGCGGGCTGGCCTGGCGCCGGCGGCACCGGCCTGGCGCCGGCGGCACCGTCGCCGCAGGCTGGCCTGGCGCCGGCGGCACCGGCCTGGCGCCGGCGGCACCGTCGCCGCGGGCTGGCCTGGCGCCGGCGGCACCGTCGCCGCAGGCTGGCCTGGCGCCGGCGGCACCGTCGCCGCAGGCTGGCCTGGCGCCGGCGGCACCGGCCTGGCGCCGGCGGCACCGGCCTGGCGCCGGCGGCACCGGCCTGGCGCCGGCGGCACCGGCCTGGCGCCGGCGGCACCGTCGCCGCGGGCTGGCCTGGCGCCGGCGGCACCGGCCTGGCGCCGGCGGCACCGTCGCCGCGGGCTGGCCTGGCGCCGGCGGCACCGCCTGGCGCCGGTCGACGCCTCGCCCGGTCTCGGTCCCATCGTGTTCGGTCTGATCCCATCTTGGCTTGTTTGGATCAATCATCATGAGTTTGGGACGATCACGGCTACGGAATAAACATCCTACGACTCGATTGGAATCGTCCTCGATGTTTTACGACAAAAACTAGAAGGATTGGATTTCTCGTAGAAGATATCGTATAGAACAAGGTCGATTAACTTGAACATCGATCCTTTAGGTTATACGGTTTGTTTTACGAAAGATAGTCTTTCCGAGAAATCGTATAAAATGTTTAACGACTTAAGACAAGTCCACGGACTAACTTACGAATTTAGGAATTCAGGCCCAATCAGGCTATGACGGTTTGTCCGATATCCCGAACATCGGATAAACATCAAGTCACCGAAAACTCGAGGATAATTACAAAGATCGACGAAAATGGAATACTTCCTGAAGAGATAAGCTTGGGCCCAAAGGCGAGGTCCATCATCCTAAGGCAAACCGACCTTGGAGTGGATATATAAGGAGAGCAAGGGCAGAAGAGAAGGGATCCAAAATCCTAGATTGGAGACTTAGAGCACCCTGCTAGCTTAGAGAACTTAGAACTTAGGCAGTTAGGCCAGCGAGGCAGACTCGAACGCCTGGCGCCTCTTGTTCTAGTTTTATCTTCTCCGTAGACCCACGTTCCTCTCGGAAGGATCTAACTATACTTTTACTTAGAGCTCCAAGACATAGAAACCCTAGGCATTATCTTCGACATGCCCGCTTCTATGACCAACGCCATATTAGATGAACAAGGCCCTAGAGCGTCTGGCGCCTCCTGCTCGCAAATCTCCGCTCCTCTCTAAGGATCGGACAATTCTTTACTTAAGAGCTCCGCATAGAAACCCTAGGCATTATCTTCGACATGCCTGTTTCTATGACAAACGCTCATACTAGAGGAACCCGCCCAGACGGTTCGATCTCTTGTTCAATTCTTTCTAACTGAACTACGTCCGACTTGATCCTCGAAAGGGGTACGTAGGCAGCCTTTCTTAAGGTCCAGTCTCAAATCTTAACAAATCTTTTTCCGCATTTATTCGGTCACTTGTCGTTGGCTGTCGCAGAGAATCCGGACCTTCAAGGAAAGTCGGGTTAACTTGGCTTTCCTCCGCAATCTTATTCATTAAAATTGACGGTGTGAATTTCGGTTCCCACAAAGGTCATGGGGATTAGAACTCATAAACAATTCACGAAAGTACTCAACTGCTATCTCTCCTTTGGACCCTTCCGAGAAGTGCTCATTCCCATACTCATCAAGGAGCATAAGGATTCTGTTCCTTACTTTCCGACCCTTCACCACATTGTGAAAAAATTTGGTGTTGCGATCTCCATCCCTCAACCATTCTTCTCTGCACTTTTGTCTCCAGAATAGCTCTTTGTCTTTGTAAGCTTCATCGAGCTGTTGCTTTAAGCTCTTCATAATCACTCGGGAGGGATGAAGCTTTGCAATTTCTATCTCATAAGCGGCCTTAAGACGTATGATTCTTTCGTGAGAGTTAAGATCCGACGTCTTTCTCCAGCGAGAAATAGCTTTCCTGCAGTTAGCTATACGGTCCATAAGATTAGCTTGGCCTCCAATAGCTCCCCACCCTTCAACGATAGCTTTTTCAAAGCCCGGCTTAGAGAACATCCTGTTATCAAGATAGAATCTACCCCTGTTTTGCTCCCTCTGTTCCAAGGAGAAACCAATTAGGAGATGTCTATGGTCAGATCCCCACAGTCCACCATAGTCAACACTCGATCTAGGGAACAAGTTGAACCATTCATCATTACCAAAACACCTATCGAGTCTACACTGTACCCACACACCATCACGCCAGCCATGCCATGAGAGAACATTTCCAGAGCTGCGCATCTCTTTGATTTTGCAGTACAGAGCCATGTTTCTAAAACCCCAAAACGTAGACTCCTCACGCACTACACCGCCAAGCTTATCATCATTCGACATGAGTTCATTAAAATCCCCTGTCAACAGCCAAGCTTCATCTCTTCTCACTCCAATTGCAATCAGTCTATCCCATACTCCCTGTCTCCTCGTTCTCACTGGGTCCCCATAGACACATGAGAGAAAGAAAGACATCGAACGGCAGATCACTTTCATATCTATGATCCTGCTATCTCCAGAAAGAATCTCAATGCTGTAACTATCTTTCCAAAGAACCGCCAAACCTCCACTTAGACCTTGAGGCTCAACAGTAAACATTTTATCGTAACCCAAACTCTTTTGTAACCCTGACATGTATTCAAACTTTTGTTTCGTCTCCATCAAAAAAATAATGTCCGGAAAGAACCGACGACGAACTTCCCGGATGGTTTGAACTGCCTCAGTGCTTCCTGCACCTCGGCAGTTCCAGCTCCACACACTCATTGGGGGAGCAGCGGCTTCAAACCGGAAGCCACCGAATTGGAGGAGGGAGTCGTGAGTTTCTTAGACGGAGACATGGAGACCATTTCTGGCTTACGCTTACCACCAGACTCCAACGGTGGAGGAGCGAGCTCAGAAGGAGGTGAAACTTTAGCAGAGGCTTTGCCAGCCTGGGCCTTTCTTTTCCATGAAGGAGGACGACGACGAGGAACCTTAGCACCACTACTATCACCGGCAGATGGGGTCTTTGAGGACACACCAATCTGAAAACCCGTAGAGACAGTTGGTGTTAGGTTCTCTGCAGTACCCGAACAGCTAGATGCAGATTGCTCGTTCTGAACACCTATCTCCTTTGACGCAGACTGTCGAAGAAGGAGAGGAGGGCTTGAGTTATCTTCTAAATCAGGATAGGAGAAAACATGGCCCTTCCCTTTATCTAGGTTTGTTGTGAATCTCGTAAGCGTAGCAACATGTGACTGCCCTTGGTCTTCAATAGCTTGGCGAACTCTCCTGATTCTTGCATGCCTCTCCGTATCATCAGAATGGGAAATGTAGAGTAATGCCGCATTGCGTTCTTGGGGCAGGAGCTCAGGAAACATCGTGGGGAAACCAGGAGGACCATCCAAAGGAGCTTCCTTAGCAATGATAGGAGAACTTTCAGTGGGTGTCCTCTCGCAGCTAGAAGAAGGTGGGTTGTTTGGTAGCTTGGCTGTAGGGCCCTTTCTCAGCATGGGACAACGAAACTTCTCATGCGTCAAGCGGTAGCAATGAAAGCATTTCTTATGGATCCTCTCATACTCAAACTCGATAGTCACCGTAACATCTTTGCTCACACTTAGCTTACGAGAAGCTCTAGCCGGTTTCTCTGTATCAAACGTAATCAGGGCACGTATATAGTCCTTTGTGTGTGAAACCTTAGGATCATAAGCAATTTCTTCGACATGACCAACTTCTGAGGCAAGCCTATACATCGTGTCGCCTGTAAAGAACTTCGTTGGGATGTTCTTTATACGAATCCAAAGCAGCATGTACCGTAGAAAGTCTGGGGGAGGATTTTCAGTCCACCTCTCAAGAGCCATAGCCCAATGGTTATAGGACCACGGGCGATCATTGAGAACCGTCTGGAGATCTTCCTCCCGCTGGAAGATGAACTGGAATCTGTCCCTCGATAGAGCGATACCCCTCACTCTCCCATGTAAACGCCACGCCGTCGGCATATAATCAATCATCTTCTCCATCGATTGGCAATCAGGGTTTAAAAGCCTCCCCAAAAGGCTAATAGAGTTTCCATCAAAGACCCTGAATCTAGGGCTGTCTGGAAGAGTAAGTGGTTCCTCATCATCATCAATCTTCATCGACTTGAGACTTTTATGTAACATATCCGCCATAATCAACAGCTGAGCGTAGCTCCGAACAGTCTGGAGATACACAACACCGTGGTTCTTTGGCAGAAGGTCCGAACAAATCAATGCAAATTTCCCTTTGATAGCGCAAAATTGAACACAAATCTTTAGGGACATCATGTTAAAAGGAAGTAAGATCAATCTCCTCTTCAAAGAAGGAAAAAAAGAAATTTAGCGGATTTCTTGAGGATCAAGTAAGGGAAGACTTGAAGAAGAAAGGAAAGGGATATATTACTTTCCAAAAGAAATACCGTAGCCTCGGGCCGGTAATAAAGTCCACTCACGGCGAGGGAAATGATTTAAATTTAAAAATGGAAACTAAGGCTCACCGGAAATCGCCTTTACTTAGAGAGAAATCGATGATTGAGAATGTTCTATGTTGACACTCAATAAAGAAAAAAAGATGATTCATACACAAGATTTTTACAACCAGCAAATTGAAACCAGACAATATTTTTGTGAGTAAATTGTCAAGGTAAAAGGCAATCATTAAATTCATAATATTAGAGTGCAATGATATAGGCTTTGATTGACTGGCGATTGCATTAGATCTTATGATACCAATATTCGATTGTCAAAGTTGATTTTGTGTTCAACCCAACATTTCCTTATCTTAGTAATGTAATTACTGTATATCAAACGGGGGAATATTTTTTATTTAATAGTATTAAATATGTAATTACTCTGTGTTTTCGAAAACGTAGAGGGCAACCGCCTTGGAGGCTTGGACCCTATATCTCTCCACTTCATCACGCAAAAAAAATTATTCAGTAAACCCTTCTCGCGATAAAAGAATGGCCGGTTTTCACCAAGTTTCACAACTGAAACCCTACAAGTTGTGGAGAATTAAGGCCAAGATAGTTCGTCTATGGAAGCAATATTCTGCTCAGGGTGGTGAGACTATCGAATTGGTTTTGGTTGATTCCAACGTGAGTACAAACTTGGTTTGATTATATATTTAAAACAAACGTCTGTTCTTATTAAAACTTTTAACTGTTTCTCATTGTGTATATTTGGAATAGGGAGATAAAATCTATGGCAGTGTTAAGAAAGAACATGTGGCTCAGTTTGATCCATTTCTAAGTGAAGGTGACTCGAAATTTTGATTAATTTTGCAGTTACTCACGCATGCGGCTTTTATCAGACAACCAAGCATGCCTACAAGATTGGATTTCTTGCCACTACGCGGGGGAGAAGTTGCGAGGATTTGCCAATGAAACTAACTGGTTTTTCACCGACAAACTTCCGACAGCTCCTCGATGGTAGTTTAAATACTGACTATCTGGTTGGTAAGTATTTATATAATAGCGTATCATTACATATTTTGTATCTTAAACTATGTTTACTAAATCCATTGTATATTTATTCTACCCTTTTTTGTAGATGTCATAGAGCAGATTGTGGAAGTTAGTCATGCGGTGATCTTGGTTGCAAATGGAAAAGACACAGAAAATATCACTGGAGCTTCGTAATGAAGAGTAAGTTTATTGTTTCCATTTGGTTGCCAATTGTTTTGTTGTTTTTCGCTTGGTTTTCACTATCATATTGCTAATATACAATTACATAATCTGTATATTCATATTCTAAGTTGAGTTCTGTTTGAGTTTTGAGAAACATATACAGCTTTACCTTTAAATTTATTTACTTTTGCTTTTTACAATAATATGCATCTTTCTTTTTTTTATTTGTTAAGAATGTTTTTTTATAATATGAAGCTTTTGCATACTATATGTTATGTCTGGTTTTTATTAATAATATGAAGTTTTCTTACTTAAGATAAATTGCAGAAATAATTTTCACCGAAGATATTCTTTATCCTAAACTCAAATTATTTCACGCACATTCTTAGAAAGAGTAAATTTATTTGTTTGATTGCTAGCTGTAATTTTTTTACTATAACAAACGATCCGATGATCAAAAAAATTCAATTTTTTTTTAGTTTCAAATTTACGTTCTTGATATCTAACCGTTTTAACAGTGGGGTTTATAAACAATATATGGTTCAGTGTCAATTAGCTATGATCTAAATATACATCTAATAGAGTTAACTGACCTGGAAGGGTACTTCAGATTGACCCGAGGAAATCTGAACTTCTCAGAGACCTGTATCGCCGTCGACTCTGATTGACTTAGTGGGGAAGGAATTCCAGAAGCTTATTTCCCCACCTAATATTCAAGGGTTTTTGTATTGTATGTACTTCGCCTTCGATATAGTTTGTTCGACAAATTAAAAAAAAAATTAATTAGATCTGTCAATGAACAGAACAACGATATCAATGAAGAATAAAAAAAACTAAATGAAACCTATAAACCGATAGCAAATCACCTGGAAGATCTTCTGATTGGAATTCGCCAAAACCAAACCCTAGCCCCTTTCCTTGCTCTTCTGATTTTCGATGTTGACTTATTATTTTGGAAAGCTCATGTCAAAATTTTATGTACCGTATCTTTGTCTCACGAAAGCCCAAATGGAAGCTTTGTAAAAGCCGAATAGCTAACCAATTATGGTATTCTTGCTAAAATTTTTTTTTTGTAAAATAAAGTTTGCTAATTTATTAACTATATGTCTAACTGTGATAAATCATACACGTTTATTAAATTAAAGTTTGAAAAATTATTAACTATAAGTCTGTAAAATAAAGCTTTGATATAAGATAAATAAAGCCAGATTTATTAAAATAATATATTATGTCTTTATACGTTTAATTATATGGGCAAAAAATCAAATAACCACATATTATAGGAAAATTAATTATATAGCTGATTTTAAAAACCCATCAATACCTCAATCCGAAATTAGTTTTATACTTTCAAACAAATTATAAAACCACCTATTTTATTTTATTATATATATGGTGTAATGCATAATGATCTGAAACAAAAACAAAACTTTAAAAAAATGTACAATTTTTAGCATGATAAAAACATATGTTTTAAAACTTTATAAAATTTCAACAAATTATTAAATAGTATTTTTACTCCGCGCAAGGCGCGGATCTCAGCCTAGTAGAACGTTTATATAGGTAACAAAAAATTATCCAAGATATCAAATCTATTATAAGAAGATACATCCGATTTTTTTTAACAAAACATTTACATATTTAATCATTTGGGGCTACATTAATATTTGGGAAAATTTCACTTCTACACTTTTCTTATATCATTTTTCATATACACTTAGAAAGAGGACATTTTCAAAAATATTTAAATCATTAATAGACAAAAGACAAAAATAATCCGCTCATAATTTAACCTAATTTCCTATCTTTTTCTTTCTCGAGAGAATGCTTCGTTGAGCAACGGCAACGTGACGAGACGACGACAATGATGCGGCGTGATTGAGGGACGACGACGAGATCGAGCGACGACAGCGGCGATGAAGACGAGATCGAGCAATGGCGGCGGCGATGAAGACGAGATCGAGCAACGGCGATGAGATCGAGCGACAGATTGAGCTACGGTGACGAGATCGAGCGACGGCGATCAGGGTAATAGATTCAAGAAGAGTCATCTCGGAGGAGAAGGGAACTCGTGGAAGCCAAGGCATCCCACGGTGGTTGCATTGCAGAAGAAGGCTGTGGTGTAGAGTCCGCTTAAGTTCAAGAACAGAAGATCATCTTTCATAGCGATGCGAGCTTCTTCTTCTTCTGCTACCGATTTGGTCAGGAGGGAACAGTAGTGAGTGATCTTTTTTTTATTCACTGTCTTTTGTGAAAGTGTTTGTTTACATTGAAATAGGATTTTGTGTTTCTCTATTAATATTCATTTGATTTGTTTAACTACAACACTCTATTGAGAGACCTTGACTTTGATATATGGGATGGAATTTAAACTCGGGCTCAAATGCATAAGAAGAAACTATGCAACAGAATATAAAGCTTCGGAAGCAGATAACAATAAGTTATATTCATTTTGTTTATACAAGAACGTAGTGTTTTTTCTTCATTGATGACTTATAATCCTATGCTCTTTATCCCCTGTCTAGTTATGTTAAAGATTAAACAGTAAGACCTTTGGTGTACATAGGGTGTGGAAGCTTTTTCTTGAGCGTTGCTAAGATTTCAGTTTTTATCTTCAAAACCCATATTTGTGATTCGAGAGATTTTGAATAGAGAGGTTTGAGTTATATAACTTACTGTTATATAACTTTCAGCTTTCTTGCATTGGTACACTAGTGAAGGGATGGACGAGTTGGAGTTCACAGAAGCTGAGAGCAACATGAACGACCTTGTCTCAGAGTACCAGCAATACCAAGACGCAACTGCTGATGAAGAAGGTGTGCTTAGAGCATTGGCTCCTTTGCCACTCACATCAATCTCTTCTCTTGGAATCATCAATGTTGACTACAACTTCATCGAAGCCTCTTTTCCAGCAATTGAAGCCACCAAAAAGCCACCGTGTGATCCTATAAAAAACAGTTCAAGATAATAGGAGAAATCTCAGCTTTGAAACTCTGAAATGTGATTATCTTGCTGCAGTTTGGGCTCTAGTTGATCTATATTATCTTACATGTTAGAAACCTCTTATAAAGGTTTATAAAACCATTTATAAGAATTTATAAATCATTTATAAGATTTTATAAATATATTTATAAAAGTTGATGAATCTGTATATAAGGGTTTATAAAAATATTATAAGAGTTTAATATTCTTCATAGCACAATTTATAAGAGTTAATAAATATTTTTCAAGAGTTTATAAATCTTTTATAAGAGTTTTTAAATATTTACAAAACTTTAGAAGTAAATATTCATAAAGCTATTATAAGTGTCTATAATTCTATTATAAATGTTTGTAAATTATTTATAAGAAATAAAAGATTATTTATAATGGTTTATAAAACAATTAATAAGATTTTATAAGAGTTTATAAAATCAGTTTATTAGGCTTTCTAAATAAATTATTAAAGTATACTTCATTTATAAGGGTTTATAAATTCAGTCTATAAGGCTTTATAAGGATTATAAATAATTTATAAGTGTTTATAAATCATTTTTAAAGATTTAGAAATCATTTTTAAACCTTTATCAATAGTTAATATATATATATATATATATTCCTATAAATGATTTATAAACCTTTATAAAATTACTTATAAGAATATACCAAATATTTATAAGGTTTTATATAATCATTTAAATAATTTATACGGGTTTATAAAACATTCATAAAGTTTATAAAAACAATTTATAAAGTTTATACACCAATTTATGAGGGGTTTATAAGGTTTTTAAATGGTTTATAAATCAGTTTATGTCACTTTTAAAACTAATATTATTATAAATCTGGGTTTTATGATATTCTGATGATACATCAAAAAATTTATGTTTTTATAAAGTAGTACTTGAATAATATATATATATATATAAAGGTTTATAAAATAGAAAAGAATATCACTGCTTAAACAATTTATAAGGGTTTATAAAGGTAAAATAAATCAGTTAGAAGAACTCTAAATCATTTAAAAAGTTTATAACCATTTAGAAAGTCTAATAAAAGAATTTATAAGGGTTTGTAAAATATTTTATAAGGGGGTTTAATGATATATACATAATTTATAAGGGTTTATAAAATATTCATAAAGTTTATGAAAACAATTTATCAAGTTTATACACCAATTTATGAGGGGCTTATAAGGGTTTTTAATTGGTTTATAAATCTGTTTATGTCACTTTTAAAACTAATATTATTATAAATCTGGGTTTTATGATATTCTGATAATACGAATTGGGATCGTTTAGTTGATGAGGTTCCTTATGATCATGTTGAAGGGTAGAGGATAGCGATGGAAATGGTAGACTGGATAATAGTTCTGTAGTGCTTGGACATATGGTTTAGTATGATGCCTTTAGCTTGCTATAGATTGTCGGTTCTTGATTATTGAAGGAAACATCCAAGCATATGCCTTATTCTGCTTCTTATAATGTTCTCCTTGCCATTTCGGAATAAAAGTACAGCAAAGAACATCATTGATTTTGTTTGAATGGTATATGTACATAGTTGCTAATCACATTCCAATGGATAACACTTGCCTAGAGAATTGTTGCCAGTGTGCTCTCTTATGTGGCTTATAATGTTCTTGCAATTCCACACCCCTTTGTGGCTGAGGATTTCCTCACAATTTCAAGGCTCATCAAAATGGTGTTTGATCACTTTTGTAGCCAAGTTTCTTGCTGTTCTTTATGCCTTTATTGCTGCAGCATGTTCAGTAGCACCTATTATGTTTCAGTTTTAAGTTGCTTAAGTGCTTTGTTTGCCTTTATCTGTGTTTATGTTATCTGTTTAGCCTTTGATGCAGCAGTCTCCTTCGTCATTTTGGCTGTGTTATTATGTTTGCTAAACAATTTCTCCATTGATGGAGCTTGAGTTTTATTTATAAAAATTGGTTTGATCAAAAAAAGAACGAGGGTTATATATATATATATATATATATATCTGGAAAGCTTGAATCATTTTTGTTTAAGATTCATATTTTGTTTACATTGATATTTTTTGGGTGTTTTCAATTTCAGTCTCTGCAAGTGTATAAGCTTTGAAAACCAGGTACATTGTGAAGGAGATACACAAAAGTGATGAAAAAACTGCTGGGAAGATTATGGTAGAGAGGGAAACTGAAGGTGCTTGAAACTTTACTCTCTTGAAGCTAATCTAATAAGTATTGGCTGTATAGGTATTGGTTATGTGTTGTAACCAAACATAGTATTAAGATTTGGGATTATGAAAACAAGAACATTGTTGATGAATTGAATGTTGATCTCATTTATAAGGGTGTATAAAGACTTACAAATCTTGTATAACAGTTTATACATAGTTTAAAAGAATTTATAAATGTTCACTAAATGCTTAAAATCTTTGCTAACTTTATATATTTTGAACATCTATGAATCTTTTCAGTTTATAAAGACTATTGTCATGATAAAGACTATGATGCAACAATCAATTTTAGGTATAAATTAGTTATAAGAGCCTATAAAACTTATAAATCATTTAATTATCAATCATTTATATAACCTTATAAATCATTTATCGTATAAAGGTTTCAAAATAATTTAGAAAGGTTTATAAAACTCTCGAAAACTTTATTTAGTCTAATGAAACATGAATTTTTATTTTACAAAATAGATTTCTAAACTCTTATGAGAGCTTATAAATTAGTTTATAAAGATTTTGAACGTATATAAATAATTTATAAATGTTCATAAATTATTTTATAAGGATTTATAAAAATTTATAATGTAGTTACAAGAGTTTACAAATTATTTCACAAAAGTTTCTAATATTCTTATAAAACAATATTTATAAATGTATATTAGTAAAAGTGTATAAATCTTCTTAAAGAGTTATAAATCATCTATATAAGTTCATAAATTATTAGCAAGAATTTATAAATATGCATTAGGGTTTTTACAAGAGTATAACTTATTTACAAGAGTTTATAAATCATTTATACGGGTTTATTAATAAATTTATAAGGGCTTATAAGACAATTAATAAGATGATCAAACCTTATGAAAATAATTTATAAGTTATTAGAAGGCAGAAAGTTGATGAACATGAAGATGCTTTTATGTCCAAGGTATACTGAGTAAGTTAATAAGTTAAATATCTTTATATAAACTCAGATCTAGTGTATTGTGTCAACTAGTACATCCTATATATTGTATTCAATTTACCATGTACCTAAAAGATATGTACACTAGGGCTGGAATTATTATCCGAGATCCGGATCCGATCCGAGATCCGATCCGGATCCGCTCCAAAAAGTAGGATATCCGGGGCGCCCGGATCCGGATCGGATAGTAAAATCTCGGATCCGTCGAATCCGGATCCGGATATCTAAAATTTTAGATCCGGATCCGTTTTTTTTAATATATATAAATTTAAATTTTTATTAATAATTATAGTTGATTTATTAATATTTATACATAAAATTAGTCTTATAATATTACATTTTAATTTTAATAATATTATATACATAAATACATTTATAAATTTTGTAAAAATATTTAATTTATATAATATTTATAGATTTTTTTGTATTTTAAAAAATATTTTTATTATTTTTAATTATTTTGGCGGATCGGATCGAATCCGGATACTGCGGATATCACGATATCTAGGCGGGTATTCGAACCCGGATATCCGAAGGCACGGATCCGGATCCGGATATTAAAATCACGGATCCGACGGATCCGGATACCCCGAATATCCCGGATATCCGGATCCGTCCCACCCCTAATGTACACAGTATAAAAAGATTCGTGTATCCTTATAAATGTTTATAAATCATTTATGAAGATTTATAAGGGGTTATAATCTTTTATAAGACTTATTTTAAATCTTTATAATTGATTTATAAATCATTACAAAATGATGTATAAACATTTATAGCAGAGTAGTGAAATATTTTTAATGATTAAAAACTCTTATAAATAATTTATAAGCCTTTATAAATTTTTATAGCTAATTTATAAATCTTTATAAAATAAGTTATAAACTCTTACAAATTGATTTATGAATCTTGAAATTTATAAATCTGAGTCGCCAAAATCACTGGTAAATAGCCGTCATCTTATTTGTCTTTAATTGGAACTTCTCAATTCTTTTCTCGCCATTTACCATATCTAATGAATACTTTAAATCAAGGATTCAAAACACTCTCAATGAATGAGACTCGTGAAGTAGAGAGATGATGAAAAGAAAAAGGATACACAGCCTGAGATCTTTGATGGATCATTAACGTCTGCTTCTGGTATAAACTTTGTGACACAAGCATACATAGAAAGCTTATGATCAAATTCACAGAATGCTTATGATCCTCATAAGCTCCTTTAAGCTCCACAATGTTTGGCTGACCAGTAACGTCATGCACTATGTGCACTTCCCTTCTTGCAAGCAAATTGTTGACATTTTATAAGAGTTTATGAATTTATTTGTAAGGATTTGTAGGTTAATTTATGATAAAACTATTTACAAGAACTTATAAACTATTTATAAGAGTTTATATATTTATTTAAAAGTGTTTATAAATTAATATACAAGGTTATATATCTATTTATAAGAGTTTATAAATCTATTTATACAAGTTGTGGAATCTTCCTATTATGTACGAGTTGCGTTGCTGAGATGATGATTTCTCCTGTGCCAAGTTCTCGCTCTTCTTCTTCTGCTTCTTCTTCCTGTGGAAGAAATCCTCCGTGTCCAAAACATACGAAATCTACAAGAGATGTTATGAATACATAAGAGCGAGATATATATGAATATATATATATTTATATATGAATATATATGAAATATAAATCTACTTATAAGAGTTTATAAATCTATTTATAAGGATTTATTTAAAAGATTATAAAATTTTAATAATCTTCATATAACAATTTATAAGAGCTTATAAATCAATTTAGAAGTGTTTATAAATCAGTTAGAAGAGTTTATAGATCATTTATAAATTCTTACAAAAACTATAAGTAAATCTTTATGAAATTATTTATAATGTTTATAATTCTCCTATAAATGTTTGTAGATTATAAACTGATGTATAAGAGTTATACGTTGATTTTATGTGAGTTTTTGTCAACTGAACGATAATTGTTAATGAAGTGATTTATAAAGGTTTATAAACTGATATATAATGGCTTTTAATTTGATTTTTCTAAAATAATTCAAATAATTTTATAAGGTTTTAAGAAAATTCATAAATAAGTTACAAGAGTTCATAAATCATCAGTTTGTAAGTGTTTATAAATCACTTATAAGGGTTTGTAAATGAATTTATAAGGGTCTATAAAACAATTAACAAGATGATTAAATAATTTATAAGTTATTAGAAGACAACATGTTGATGAACATGAAACATTTATGCACGAGTTAGACTGAATAAGTTAAATATTTCCATATAAACTCAGATTGTGTCAACTAGAACATCCTACATGTTGTATTCAATTTACCATTTACCTAAAAATATGTACACGGTATAAGAAGATTCGTGTGTCTTTATTAATATGGACATTATAAACACTTTGTATATACTGCTTCCTCACGTTGGTACAATCTAAAAAAAAGGAATCAAATAACTAAATTAGCTAATAAACGTTTATATACATTGACATTTTTATCTTAACTAATACTCCTACTACTCATATTTACCCACAAAATCCAGCCGACCAGAACCATCCGCGTCACGGAATACCAAATCTCAGCTTACGGTCGAGATGCATCCGCGTCATCATCATTTTTTTTAATTAATCAGTCTCGAAGAAATTGTCTACATCCCATGGAGACGCATCGAAACCTTTGTTCAAAACGAACGAGAAATCTTCCGGTTCGTTCTCTTCTTTCGGTATAACCGGCGGGTTTAGCAACAACGGTTTCTGGTTTTTGATTTCATCCAGAAACAGAGGCTCTGGAGGAGTCTCGGAATCCCAGAAATACTCGCCAGCGAGGCACAAATCCGGCATCGAATACGGATCCGGATCCGAAAACAAGCTCCTCGTCGTCTCGATCGGTTCAATCTCAACCTCTGTTTCCTCGTTGACGTTGAACCGGAGAACAGACGTCGGAGAACGGAGGCTCTGATTCGCCGAATCGCATCCCGAAACCAAAAAAAAAAACAGAATAGAATTTAACTTGACCAAAGCACGAGACAGAGAAAGAAAAGAAAATAAGAGTCTTTTCAAAATCCAAACGAGATTTAGAGAATTTCGAGCTGAAAAAATGTTCTGGAGAAATTAATGACACAAAATAAATCACCGATGTTTCCTATATCCGATTGTCGTTCTTTGCCGGAGTTCACCTGATTCTCACCGAGGAAGAAGATATAATTGATTAGTTTATGTTTAATTGATTAGGGATATAATGGTACTTTACCCATAAAAAATTTAATGGTAAAGTTGGTTAATGTAAAGTTGAAAAGTGGTATTAGAAAAATGGTATTAGTGACAATTTCCCTTAATATTTTACAATTTATAATAAGATATTGATTTTTATGCGGTAGCAATGTATCATTATATTTTTTTTAAACACTACGATGTTATAAAAAGCTTTTCAGAAAAAAAATAAATAGTATATTGTTATAGACATAAAAAATAATAACAAACAATAAACTAAATGATAATAATTTTAGCTAGAAGGTGATAAATGCATAATTATATATGATATAAATAAAAAATGGTAACAAACGTGAGTCAGTCCATTTAACTAATCAACTGAAACTGTGTTATAATAATTTAAAATTAATTTGCAAATTCAAATATAATTAAAATAGTTTATGATACAATTAAAAAGCCAAATAATAATTAACCCATAATTATAAGAAAATATAAAATATGAAAATTTCTAATATTTACCACAATATATTACTCCCTCCGTTTCAAAAATATGTATGTTTTAGATTATTCACACTTATTAAGAAAAACATAAAATTTTAGTTACCAATACATTTTTTTCTTAATTAATTATTCTCCACAAATTTTAACCAATAAGATTTTCATAAATACAATTATATTTTTTAAAATGTACAGTTTTTCATTAATAAGTGTATTGAAAATGTATCTTTTTGAAACAATATTTTTTTCAGAACATGGATCTTTTTGGAACGGAGGAAATATTTATTTTACAAAATCAAATTACATTTTTAAATTCAAATAATCCTGTGATTTGAAAGAAGGGGTCAAAATCTAGTATTCTTATATAGTTTAAAATTTTATTTCGTTGTTTTGTCCTTCTTTCATAATTCAAAAGCCAGTCTTAAAGCACTGAAGACTGTTGGTGTAGTCTACAAAGTGAAAACATAAATTATATAGAGGAAAACAAATTTGAATGTTGATCATTTTAGGGTAAAACTAATGTATAGAGCCGAATTGCATGGGTCATAGACGTATTGTCTTTTGTGTAGCAACTGGGATCCACACTTGTTTTCACGTTATAAGAACAAGGAAGTCCATTGACTAATTACTTATTAGGCAGATTTCAGGAAAAAATAATAATACAGTTTGTCAATCTAAGCGACTTTGGTGGTTTATTAAAAGTTAAAAAACGTGAGCCAAACCATGTCTCGACAAAAAAGCCAATTAATTATAGACAAAAGCATAGATTTCAGTTTTTTCTTTTAAATTGGATTTCAGTTTTGTTGATAGAATTTAGTTTTGCTAATCTTATATTCATACGGTCTAAATGAAATAGTTCAACTTGACTATAGACAAATAGGACGTTAGGTTAACATGTCCATGCGTGAGACAGAGAAAAACAGATAGACATAGATAGATGATAGATACATGCGCAAGATAATGTTTAATATGATTTAGAAAACATCAATCATCAAGCTAGAGAAACATATTTAATGTTTCTTATAGGTTGTGGTATTGTCAAATTTTCAAAATAAATCTCAAGGCCCGTTTACTCGTTGTAATATCGTCATCTATATAGCCACTTCCCTTTGTATTCGTATTACTTTGAACCACATAAATATATTCTTTATGTGCTAAATCTATGTTAGTTTGAAGAAATTGATATAGCTTTTTTTGAAACTAGAAATTGATTTAGCTTTATAAATGTATATAAACTGATGTTATTTTTTTTTACATTATGTCCTTTATAGTAATGATAAAAAAATGTGATTGATAATGCGATTGTACTCCAACAATCTGTCAGTGTCTATTGCTTGTGGGAGCATGTCCCTTGGAGTGACTCGGATACGCATTTAATTTGTTTATTCAATTTGTTTTTTTTATTATTGATCTGGCTAGTGGCTACCATTCAACTGAATTTCGAGTAAATTATGTTTTCAATGAACTAAAGACTCTCTTTAGCAAACTGATGCACGTGAAAATAACGTAAAAATTAGGGTGGTTGCTGAGTTTCTTGTAAATAGTAGTATAATATCATAACTTATAAATAAGTGTGTCTATTTAAAGTTAGTTTCTTAATATATCTTCAAAGGTTTAAAAAATATACATACTATTCAAATCTAACTAACAAAAAAAGGTTTACATGTAAACATGAAATACTCGATAGCTAGCTAGTAATATTCAGCATTTGTTGTACTTCTTTCATGTTGCCAGACACATATATAGATCTATGTTTGTCAAAAATACTGTAACAAATCTTGTTTATCTCAGAGTCTATGTCTTACCAAATATAGATAAATTTAATTTTACAATATCTTCTTTTTTGAAGTCGTCAATTTTTAAATGCTTAGGCATATAATTTAGCAAATGCTGCGGCAAATCCATCTACAGTGTAGAGATATAGTCAACACTCAACAACCCTATTTATATAGATACAAAGGGTCATTTGCAAGTACCCTTTTACTTCGTATCCAAAAAGATTATTTGATCATTTCCCCCTCAAAACGAAATAATTGTATTAAAAAAAGTTAGGGTTCTTCTTCGAGCAAAGATGAAGAAGAGGCAAGTGGTGATAAAGCAGAGAAAAAGCTCATACACTACGACTTCTTCTTCGAGCAACGTCCGTTACGTTGAGTGCCAGAAAAATCACGCCGCTAATATCGGCGGCTACGCCGTTGACGGTTGCCGTGAGTTTATGGCAAGAGGTGGCGAAGGAACGGATGATGCCTTGACGTGCGCTGCTTGTGGCTGCCACAGGAATTTTCATCGGAGGGAAGTTCAAACGGAGGTTGTTTGTGAGTATTCTCCTCCTAATTGAATCATTAATGAAGATGAGAACATGGAAGAAAACCCAAGAAAGGTATTGGTGATTTTTAATTAAAACAAAAAAAGATTATGCTTCTATTGAATTATATATTAGAGATGTACGTAATTATCTATGTATATGGTTTTTGATGTATATTCAAATACTTACAGTAACGCCAATCTATATGATCAATGATTCTTCAATTCTGATGTGATGGAGTACTATATACTTCAGCTTCAACAATATATGATTTGATCCATTTAAAATTACACACAATTTCAATTTTTTGTTCTTTCGGATCTTGATTTTCTTTTTACTTTTTCGTAACTGGAAAGGTTTTAAAGACTTTTAAGAAGCTTATTTACAGTACAATGAGCCGTAATAATTTTGTGACTGATTCTGAAGAGGTACGTAAACCATACCTTTCCCTAAACGCAAGGGTCTCTAGTCGTACACTAATCTTGATTGAGCTAATCAAGATATGTTGTAGTCTATATTTGTATACTAATATGTTGTCTCTAGTCGTACACTAATCTTGATTACACTAATTAGATATTGTAGTCTATATTTGTATACTAATATGTTGTAAGCGGATTTGAAGGAGATGAATCCTTACAAGATAAGAGCAGTTACGTTGAAAGAGATGAATATATCCTTAGGAGCGCTTGCCATCTCTTTCAGTGCTTACTTTGCTTACTTTCAATTAGCACATGTATGATTATGAAGCATATGGTCAATGACAGCAACATAAAATAGGGGATGTTCTGATTTATGAACGGAAACCCAATTTAATAAGCGAGTTAATGGTCAATGACAGCAACAAGAAATTGGGATGTTCAGATTTGTAAATGGAAACCCGAGTAAATAAGCGAGTTAAATGTTTGGTCTTATTCTTCTATATCTATTGACAGTTTTAGTTAACACGATTTTATCACGTAAAAACTGAAAATAATGCATACAAGTACCAATAATCATATGTTCTTCCCTTTGTCTCTATCTCTCTCTCTTGAATATTCGACCCACCACTACGCATACAAAAGATTCCAATAACATATTCTAGACTTGGTTTTAAAAAATGAATTTCAAAAAAAAATTGTTATAAGCTCAATTTTTATTGTTATGGGATCATTTACAAACTTTAAACAAATAGTAGTTAACTAGCCAGTTCATAATATATATATATATATATATATATATATATATATATATATATATATATATATATATATATATATATATATATATATATATATATATATATATATATATATATATATATATATATATATATATATATATATATATATATATATATATATATATATATATATATATATATATATATATATATATATATATATATATATATATATATATATATATATATATATATATATATATATATATATATATATATATATATATATATATATATATATATATATATATATATATATATATATATATATATATATATATATATATATATATATATATATATATATATATATATATATATATATATATATATATATATATATATATATATATATATATATATATATATATATATATATATATATATATATATATATATATATATATATATATATATATATATATATATATATATATATATATATATATATATATATATATATATATATATATATATATATATATATATATATATATATATATATATATATATATATATATATATATATATATATATATATATATATATATATATATATATATATATATATATATATATATATATATATATATATATATATATATATATATATATATATATATATATATATATATATATATATATATATATATATATATATATATATATATATATATATATATATATATATATATATATATATATATATATATATATATATATATATATATATATATATATATATATATATATATATATATATATATATATATATATATATATATATATATATATATATATATATATATATATATATATATATATATATATATATATATATATATATATATATATATATATATATATATATATATATATATATATATATATATATATATATATATATATATATATATATATATATATATATATATATATATATATATATATATATATATATATATATATATATATATATATATATATATATATATATATATATATATATATATATATATATATATATATATATATATATATATATATATATATATATATATATATATATATATATATATATATATATATATATATATATATATATATATATATATATATATATATATATATATATATATATATATATATATATATATATATATATATATATATATATATATATATATATATATATATATATATATATATATATATATATATATATATATATATATATATATATATATATATATATATATATATATATATATATATATATATATATATATATATATATATATATATATATATATATATATATATATATATATATATATATATATATATATATATATATATATATATATATATATATATATATATATATATATATATATATATATATATATATATATATATATATATATATATATATATATATATATATATATATATATATATATATATATATATATATATATATATATATATATATATATATATATATATATATATATATATATATATATATATATATATATATATATATATATATATATATATATATATATATATATATATATATATATATATATATATATATATATATATATATATATATATATATATATATATATATATATATATATATATATATATATATATATATATATATATATATATATATATATATATATATATATATATATATATATATATATATATATATATATATATATATATATATATATATATATATATATATATATATATATATATATATATATATATATATATATATATATATATATATATATATATATATATATATATATATATATATATATATATATATATATATATATATATATATATATATATATATATATATATATATATATATATATATATATATATATATATATATATATATATATATATATATATATATATATATATATATATATATATTAGTTTTGCGCCGCAATAATGAGGTTTAATCTCGTTTTGGTATCCTTTTGTGGTTGGTAGATGAACGAAAAAGCTAGCGATGAAGTCCTGGAAGTGGAGCAGAAGTATAACGTGATAAGGAAACCTGTTTATGACAAGCGTAACAAGATCATCAAAGCCATCCCTGATTTCTGGTTAACTGCTGTAAGCATGATTCTCTGCTCTCTTTTCATTTAGAGCTCAAAATGCATATTGTTTTGTCTGATTGGAATTGGAATCTCCTTTTATTTGCAGTTCTTGAGCCACCCTGCTTTAGGTGAACTTTTGACTGAAGAAGACCAAAAGGTTTGTGTGTTTCCTTAAGCACCCTTGAATTTGTTTCACATTTTCATTCATGTCTTTCATTTACATCATAGTACGTAACCTCTGTTTTATGACAGGTTTTCAAATATCTTAGCTCTCTGGATGTTAAGGATGCTAAAGATGTGAAACCTGGATACTCCATTACTTTTGCAAGTCTCTTTTAATCAGACATCTTTCTTGTTATTATGCCAGTTGTATTGGTTTGATATCTCTGATTGATTGTGAACTACAACACTTCAATCCGAACCCCTACTTTGAGGATGAGAAACTCACCAAGACTTTTACCTTCCTCGAAGAAGGGACAACGAAAATCACAGCCACACCAATCAGGTGGAAAGAGGGCAAGGTAACTAACTATGTTTAGTTTAGTTCTTGAATCTGTCTCTGACACCTTTGATGTTATTGTTAACTTTGTTTCTCATTTATGAAGGGTTTGCCAAATGGAGTGAATCACGAGAAGAACGGAAAAAAACGTGCATTACCTGAAGAGAGGTATGTTTGTGATCTCCTCGTTTAAGTTTAAATTCTTGTCACCATGACTTAAACCTCTCAGATTAGCAAATTACATGCCTAGTGACTTTATCTTGACAATCTTTATCAGTTTCTTTACCTGGTTTAGCGATCATACAAAGAGGACCTTGATGTAGAGATTAACGACGAGGTAATCATCTTATATTACAATGATGACTTGTTTGTGAGAGTAACATCATGTCTGGCACAATTTGAACTCAGAGATTCGTCGTGTAGCAGGTTGCTGATGTCATTAAAGAAGATTTATGGCCCAACCCTCTCACCTACTTCAACAATGTAAGCAATTTACCTTTTCATTCTGCGGTTTTAACTTTGTCTTGAGCATAAGATTTTGGTAAAGTGTTATATGAAATTTTTGTAGGAGGCTGATGAAGAGGATTTTGATGAAGAAGATGATGATGAGGAGGTAAAAATCTCATATAGTATTCTTTTACTTGGTTTAGTTTTCTTCTAAAAGTTCACTGCATGTATGAGACATTCCGAGACATAACATAATCATATCACGAATATTTAAAAAAAACTAAGATGATAATTATTATTTATGCTATCAATTTTTTATATTGTTTATGTTTATAATTATAAGTTTAAACTTTTAGTTTAAAAATATGATTTTTGGATAACAACACATTATATGTAAAAATTATCTTATCTATTTTATAAAATATATTTTTATATTCTTAAACAATTTTACTATATATTAATTTATAATCAATTATTTAGTTGAATAAATAAATCTAAAATATTAATCTTTGGAATCTGAATATTCCATTTTTCGGTATTAAAATTATTTTTATTTTTATTAATATTAGTTACTTATTTTATGGTTTCTTTATTTTTAACTTCTATGTTTGAAATGTATTTTCTTAGATGACAACACAATATATGAAAGATTTGTTTATTTTAATTTTAAAATATATTTTTATATTCTTAAACAATTTTACTATATATTAATTTATAATCAATTATTTAGTTGAATAAATAAATCTAATTATTTTTAAGATAGCAATGAGTTCAAGATAGCTTAAAGTCTCAAAATGAAGAAATCAATTTGTATTGGATAATAATAAAAGATCTTATAGTTAACTTATGTTTGAGTAAAACAGAAAAAGAATGAATTTAAAAAGAAGATCTGTGATAATTTTGGAAAAGAAAAACTGAAACAACATATGTTTATCCTGATTTTTAATAAATTGAAGATATAATTTAGTAAAATAAACCATTAGAAATTTAGAATATATAAATAAGATATTATCACATCAACGCATTGGTATATCGCTAATTATATTTTTCTTTCTTAAAACAAGTTTTGGTTTTCCTTTAATAATGTTTTAACACACTTTTACTTGAGTTGAGTATAGGCTATTTTACTTTCTGTGATATTATTATTAACGATTATTATCTTTTAAAATATTTAAAACTAATATTAACGATTATTATCAAATTTCCACAGTTTTTAAATTAATGATTGGATTACATACTTTTGCTTATTTATTATATCACCCTCATAATATTTTAATTTTTAAACATTTTAGTGATTATCTATATTATGAGAACATGGATAATTATTAATATTAGTTACTTATTTTATGGTTTCTTTATTTTTAACTTCTATGTTTGAAATGTATTTTCTTAGATGACAACACAATATATGAAAGATTTGTTTATTTTAATTTTAAAATATATTTTTGAAGTTTCTAGCTGCCTTATTTTTATTATATCAAAAGTTTAAATCGAACATAAAACTATATATATATATTACAGTTTTATTTATTAAAAAATATATATACTCACATATTATACATATATATGTTTTGACTTTATTTTAATATATTACACTCATTAATAATAAATAAATCTAAAATATTAATCTTTGGAATCTGAATATTCCATTTTTCGGTATTAAAATTATTTTTATTTTTATTAATATTAGTTACTTATTTTATGGTTTCTTTATTTTTAACTTCTATGTTTGAAATGTATTTTCTTAGATGACAACACAATATATGAAAGATTTGTTTATTTTAATTTTAAAATATATTTTTATATTCTTAAACAATTTTACTATATATTAATTTATAATCAATTATTTAGTTGAATAAATAAATCTAATTATTTTTTAAGATAGCAATGAGTTCAAGATAGCTTAAAGTCTCAAAATGAAGAAATCAATTTGTATTGGATAATAATAAAAGATCTTATAGTTAACTTATGTTTGAGTAAAAACAGAAAAAGAATGAATTTAAAAAGAAGATCTGTGATAATTTTGGAAAAGAAAAACTGAAACAACATATGTTTATCCTGATTTTTTAATAAATTGAAGATATAATTTAGTAAAATAAACCATTAGAAATTTAGAATATATAAATAAGATATTATCACATCAACGCATTGGTATATACGCTAATTATATTTTTCTTTCTTAAAACAAGTTTTTGGTTTTCCTTTAATAATGTTTTAACACACTTTTACTTGAGTTGAGTATAGGCTATTTTACTTTCTGTGATATTATTATTAACGATTATTATCTTTTTAAAATATTTAAAAACTAATATTAACGATTATTATCAAATTTCCACAGTTTTTTAAATTAATGATTGGATTACATACTTTTGCTTATTTATTATATCACCCTCATAATATTTTAATTTTTAAACATTTTAGTGATTATCTATATTATGAGAACATGGATAATTATTAATATTAACGACTAATAATTGGGTTACACACTTTTATTATTATAAGCAATTAATGTCATTAACCAATATTTTTCAGTATATTGAGAATATGACAAATAAACAAAAAATCTAAAACTATGGAGAATTCGATAAATCATCACTATTAAATATATAACTATATGAAAAAAAAAAATATATATATATATATATATATATATAATATAGATTATTCAAACTGATGATTTATCTAAAAGTAAAACAATTAAAAATATTGAGAATATAACAAATAATCAAAATAAACTAAAATCATGGAGAATTCGACAAATCAGCTAAATCACTTCATAAATAATAGTATACACTTGCCACTCCAAAAAACTTTTTCTTGTGATTTGGATTAACTCGACCGGCCCATAAGGCCTTGGACCAACTCAGCCATCTTGACCTTTTGAGTAGTATACAAAATTGTCATATATCATTCGAATCTTGGTAAGCATATATACATAGTCACACATTCATTCATTCAGTTTATCCAATTTATTAAGTTTCATAGAGTATTCAAATCTTGGTAAGCGTATTCATAGTAGCCTCTAATCTTTGTTGGTACTTCCTTTTCGGTCTAAAAAAGGAAAAAAATTACAATAGAAATAATATAGTTTATCTACCACGTTTCGTATATCACCTTTATGTTTAGTTAAACAAGTAGTTGAATATGCCACTGTATTTGTCTGTTGATAAGTTGTGTTTTTCTTTAAGACGAGTATTATAAAGAAAAACAAACACTTTTTCATTGCAAAATTCCAAGGTAATTTGTAGATTGTTATTATTCCAAAAGAACAATGAAAATATGATACCGAGAGTCTGAGAAGATGCCACTGCCAAACTTTATAGCATACGTCAAGGCAACTTATACTTGAATGTGTGATACATATTCGTCTAACCAAATAGAAAATCTATTTTAAAACCAATCTTTCAACCTATTTATTACTTGACAATAAGCATTATAATAAATACCAATCTATTTATTTGGTCCGCTTCTCTTTCTCTTTGTTCCACTTCCACATACCACTTGGACTTGTTATAATATGGACCACAACTTGTTTTCATGAATAAATACACAAAATATTTAATTTTGATATATAGAAGAGAACTATTCGGTGGTTGTGATAATTCGAATCATTCCTAGTTATTGTTAAGGATGAAGAAACTGTACAGACTACAAAGTTGAAAGGTATAACTCATAATGCTCATTTGGCTTCTATCGAAGTGGAGAATGTCCTACTATTCACGTGTACTTAATTAATTAGTATCATAGAATTGAATCAATTGATTTTGAATAACCAGTCTACCAAAAAGGCAATCTCCCATTTCTAGGTTTATTCAATTTCTCATATAATTTGTCCCTTTACATTCTTTAAAAAAAAAAAATTCTAACGTTATAATGTACTACTTCCCACTTTAAGAAAGAAAAAAACACTTATTTTAGATGACATATTTTGAAAAAGCCATAATTAATTTTGGTTTGCAATTTGTATGACTGCTAACTATGACTTGGAACCATTTCCTCCACCAATATTCTTTTTTTTCTTCTATATATAATAGTGAAAATGCTTCCTCACGATTCACATCCATCACTCAGCTTTTTTCCTTAGCAAAGTATCCTATCGTTTCCATAGATTTTTTCTTCTTGTCATTTTCCTTTAAATCCTTTCTGTTTGATCTTTTGTATTTTACCACTTCATAAACTAGTCACTAGCTAAACAACATATACACGAAAAATAGAGATGGATGCTGAAAAGAAGAGTGCCCATCTTCGCCAAATCTCAACTTATAACCGGCAACTACTAGTCCTCTCCTCTATACATGAGCACTCTTCTCCAAAACCCTCAGCCAAACACACGATCAAATCTACTGTTGCTGATGTTGACTCCGAGCTGGGAGTTTTCGGCGCAGAAAAGTACTTCAGCATGAAGCTAGATCATGTTGACTCCACGGTGGATATCACTAACCAAAAGAAGAAGGAAAACATACAGGATCATCCTCATCCTCCATTGATAAAAACGAAGTCAAGTAGATCAAGATCAAGCCGACATGGAACTCCTAGTGTAAGATCCGAGTCAAGTTACAACAGTGAAACCTTTCTCATGAGGTTTAACAACAACAATGCTAATAAGCAACGTAAAACGAACGAGACAAGCGTTTCTTTTGGTGGGTTGCGATGCAACGGTCCCTGCTCCGGGGTTAAAACCGTCAGTACCGAGAGGAAAAAATCTGGTAACGGTAGAAATTATGATCGAGATTTTGTTGCTTACGACGCAAGAAAGCGTATGGACAAACAAGGACTCCGTTTAGAAGCCAGGAAAGCAGATTATCCCGAGCCACAAAGGTCGGATATCGCCATGAACCTCGAGAGAAAGCTCTCTATGCTTACATGGGACGCGATACCAAATCATCTCTCTACCAAGAACAACACCGGTAATAACTCTTCGATGAGCAGCAAGACGCTAGAGGAGGAGACAGCAAGCGAAGCGAGTTCTGATTTGTTCGAGATTGAGAACATAGGGAGCAGTGTCTATGAGCCGAGTGAGGTTAGCATTGGATGGAGTGTGGTAACGGGAAGTATGGCAGATCAATCGGTTATTTCGGATTTTGATATGATGAAGAAGGGCACGGTAAGTGGTTCGGTGGTTATCACCAAACCGGTGATTGCTGAAAAAGTCCGGTCGGGTGGGTTTTTGTCTGGTTGTAAGAGTCACAAAGCTGTCTTGGTTGTTGATAGTACTAGAAATTTTAAAGAAGCAGCCAAGGTTGATCATCATGAGATGTCTCAGAAGAAGAAGTTTAAAACTGAGATTAGGATTCAAGACTTGGGCTTTCTTTAAGAAACAAAGTTTGTGTGTTTTTGTATAACTATTTTTTCAAATGTTTTTGTAGTATTTGTTCGTATGTGTGTTAATGATTTTGATAATTTTGCGATATTTGTTTTGTAATGATTTGATTATGTTTCTTCTATTATACAATATCTGTTATATATGTTTAAGAGATGTCATTAATATGTAAGTGTACCATCTCACACCACATGTTTCACTATATCACGTCTATGCTATACGCATTGATTGGAACGACTTATATAATAAAAACATAGTGATTAAATCCCTCTCTCTCTCGCGTGAGTCTTGAGACTTGACCCACAAGTTATGCATGTGGATAAGAACTCATAAGAAATGATGATCACTTGATCACGTCGAGACAACAAAATATTAATTAGTCTGTATGAGATTATACAAAATTGGCATTAACATTGGATATATATTTCTAGCCATGCAACTGCAAACTTAGGGTTAGTTAGTAGTAAATATGAAGGGAATGTTCTCAAAGTGGGACCAATAAAATAACTCTAACGAAATAAATATATGCCAACTTTGTTTATAAATCTGTGGAAACCGAAAAGATGTCTATGTTAATATTTTCTATATGCTATTAAAATAAGAATTGTGGTACCATCAGCTATGAAGAATGTTTTCAACAATATTATAATAACTTTGTGACCCACCTTACCGAATTCCATATTCAATAAGAAAAAGAAGTATACCTATTAGTATGTTTCTCCGATATACATTCACATAAATACCCAGCTAGGGGGAGCCAAACAACAATAAATTGAAGCTGAATCTGAATAATGTGATCCTCGCGAGAAGTACAATATTTAGCCGCCCGTCTATTAGCCCATGTTTATAGTATGAGACGTACATGATTTCACTAGCCCATAAGGGTAGTCCTTATAAAGCCCATCATGAGCCCTTTGATATTAAATATTTTTACTCGTGAAGAAGGTAATGAATTGGTAGAATTTTCGTGATAAGAATATTTTGATTTAATCCTCAAAGAAATAATATTACATTGTTTAAAATTAGATTACTAAGTTAGTTATCAGGAAATTCATCATCATATTAATTTTTTTTATTTAGTACCTAAACTTTAATTGGTCACTAGTTAACATTTTTTTGTTGTCAACGCATGATTTTACTTTATTAAGAACTAAATATCAATGCTTAAGGATAATAATAAAATATTTATTTTATCAGAGTTGACAATATTACCCTCAGCTCCTATCATGGCGTGATATTATTGGTCGACAAAAATTCTTTAAACCCTAATTCATCTTGGCCCAACTTCATACTTCACACATCGAGAGCTTTAGGGTTTAAGCGGCTGCTCTTCGGACAGAATGAGAAGAGAAGGAGGATTTGATTCCTCGGAGATTAGGGTTTCCTCAAAAAGGGTTGCGAGAGAAGTGAAAATGGTGGCGGACAAGAGCAAGAAGGCGAAAATTGAAGAGGAAAACGTCGAGCAAATCGATGGAGAACTTGTCCTCTTGATAGACAAGCTTCAGGAGATCCAAGACGACCTCGAGAAGGTAATTGAAGATAAAAAGTCTTAATTTTTGTTAAATCTTCTGATATTTAGTAGTGAGCACTGAGAATTGTCTGTGTTTGATAGCTGTTGTTCGAATTATGCAAAATAGTTTGTGTCTTTATATATGTTGTTGTGTCTTTAAGTTGAGATGTGGTCGTTTTCACATCAAGCGAGCTGTGTGATATATTAGTTTTGCGCCGCAATAATGAGGTTTAATCTCGTTTTGGTATCCTTTTGTGGTTGGTAGATGAACGAAAAAGCTAGCGATGAAGTCCTGGAAGTGGAGCAGAAGTATAACGTGATAAGGAAACCTGTTTATGACAAGCGTAACAAGATCATCAAAGCCATCCCTGATTTCTGGTTAACTGCTGTAAGCATGATTCTCTGCTCTCTTTTTCATTTAGAGCTCAAAATGCATATTGTTTTGTCTGATTGGAATTGGAATCTCCCTTTTATTTGCAGTTCTTGAGCCACCCTGCTTTAGGTGAACTTTTGACTGAAGAAGACCAAAAGGTTTGTGTGTTTCCTTAAGCACCCGTTGCGAATTTGTTTCACATTTTCATTCATGTCTTTCATTTACATCATAGTACGTAACCTCTGTTTTATGACAGGTTTTCAAATATCTTAGCTCTCTGGATGTTAAGGATGCTAAAGATGTGAAACCTGGATACTCCATTACTTTTGCAAGTCTCTTTTAATCAGACATCTTTCTTGTTATTATGCCAGTTGTATTGGTTTGATATCTCTGATTGATTGTGAACTACAACACTTCAATCCGAACCCCTACTTTGAGGATGAGAAACTCACCAAGACTTTTACCTTCCTCGAAGAAGGGACAACGAAAATCACAGCCACACCAATCAGGTGGAAAGAGGGCAAGGTAACTAACTATGTTTAGTTTAGTTCTTGAATCTGTCTCTGACACCTTTGATGTTATTGTTAACTTTGTTTCTCATTTATGAAGGGTTTGCCAAATGGAGTGAATCACGAGAAGAACGGAAAAAAACGTGCATTACCTGAAGAGAGGTATGTTTGTGATCTCCTCGTTTAAGTTTAAATTCTTGTCACCATGACTTAAACCTCTCAGATTAGCAAATTACATGCCTAGTGACTTTATCTTGACAATCTTTATCAGTTTCTTTACCTGGTTTAGCGATGCGCAACACAAAGAGGACCTTGATGTAGAGATTAACGACGAGGTAATCATCTTATATTACAATGATGACTTGTTTGTGAGAGTAACATCATGTCTGGCACAATTTGAACTCAGAGATTCGTCGTGTAGCAGGTTGCTGATGTCATTAAAGAAGATTTATGGCCCAACCCTCTCACCTACTTCAACAATGTAAGCAATTTACCTTTTCATTCTGCGGTTTTAACTTTGTCTTGAGCATAAGATTTTGGTAAAGTGTTATATGAAATTTTTTGTAGGAGGCTGATGAAGAGGATTTTGATGAAGAAGATGATGATGAGGAGGTAAAAATCTCATATAGTATTCTTTTACTTGGTTTAGTTTTCTTCTAAAAGTTCACTGCATGTATGAGACATTCCGAGACATAACATAATCATATTGTAATGACTATTCTTCGGATGTAAGTTTTTTGCCTGATAAGTTTCCTTTTGCAAACGGAAACTGTAGGGAAAATAAGGTGATTCTGATGAAGATGATGACGAAGAAGACAAAGATGGTGAGGAATGATGAGAGGGTTCCTTCCCCATAATCCACATTTTCTTACATGTCACGTGTCAAGTTTGTGTGTTTGAATAGTTTTTTTAAAATTTTACGCAAAATGTCTCGTGACAAACAAAAAGACAAGACAAGACAAGCTAGTAGTATCTTTTGTTTGTATGAAAACTCTTTCCAGCCTTTTGTTGCAGTGTCCTCTGCTTAGATGGTTTTTGAGTATTACATAATCTTATCTCCCTACTGTTCTGCTATAAAATGCCTCTCTTGCGTATTACAGTGTCAGATGCTAAAGAGAAATGAATCGCTTATGAGCTTTTATTGACATGTTTATAATTGTTCTTACTGATACATGTTTTGCTTGTTGTGTGTACTTTAATGCATCGAGTTAACAAAACTTAACTTTGAATTAGAAGATAAAATTTTGATATGGTAACTGTAATTATAATCTTCCATCGTCCTCAAGCTTTCTGGCTTTACCTGATAACGCAGCTTTGTAAAACTGATAACAAATCTGATTTTAGCTGTTTGTAATACTATAGTTAAGTTATAATTTCTCATTTAATCATCATTAGAGATGTATTTTTTTTTTTAAATGTAAGTAAATATTTGCTTTGTATAAATGGTGGTATATTTTTTAAAATTAATCCATATTAAATAATTTTTAATTTGATATTTTGAACACAATAAATTTATGATATCACCCATATTTATTATCATATATTTATTATATTAGATTTACATTGGGCTATTATCTGTATGAAAATATGCATAAAATAATATTTTAACAGATTAACTTATATTTTATTTCTCTATTATTTTAGTTAAATTGCCTTCTAAAAATGAATGGTTTAGTTTACAAAAAAATTTATGGTTTGTTTAAATATAATATTAATTAGTTAGATAGTAAATTATTAATTATTTAGATAATCAAATTATTAATTAGTTAAAATATCGAATTAGGTAGATTTTATGATTGATTTAAATGATGGAAATATTAATGATTAAATCTAAGAGTAATTAATATGCTAGACAAAAACTGTAATAAAATACATGACAATAGAGTAATAAATATTTGTGGAATCATAATGGTAAATACGATAAATGAAATAGTTAGAATGAGTGAAAATATGTAAAAATTGTAATAAAATATTTTAATATATATAAGTTTTTTTTAAAAAAATTATTTTAAAAAGATATATATCAATAAATAATCAAATTATTAATTAGTTAGAATAGCGAATTAGGTAGATTTTATACTTGTTTAAATGATAAAAACATTAATGATCAAATGTAAGAGTAATTAATATGTTAATCTCAATAGATGTAGTAATAAAATACATTACAAGAGACTTAATATATGTGGAATTATAATGGTAAAACTATAAACTGAAAAAGTTAGGATGAGTGAAGAATATGTAAAAGTTGTAATAAAATATTTTAAAATAGGTAAGTTTTGTTTTGTATTTCTGATTTAATAAGTTTAGATTAGATAATATCTTCAATTTATTTTTGTTAGTCCTTGTGTTATAAATATAAGTAACCCTAGAGACTAGAGAAATCAGCAACAACAAAAAAACTTTGAACCCTGTTTCTTCGACTGATATTTGCTTTCGTAAGTAGTCATGCAACAAAAACTATCCCATGAAATCGATAACTACCCTGAACCAGACGATGTGGGCACAATCACAGTCACGACAAGGATCTTTGGCCAAGATGATAACTCGACGTTCACGACTCTGTCGCTTGCAAGAGAATTCATAGAGAACGACGAGTGTAATAGCAAAGAAGACTTGAACTACTTCTTGTTGGAAGCCGAAATCAATGAAGATGTTATCTATAATGTGATACAAGAGCTAATTGTTTATGTTGATGAGGTAACTTGCTCTGCAAGTAGTGATTATTCTCCTGGGTGTGTTTGAAAGTTCGGTTGGATCTTGTTCCTGATTATCTCGATGACGATGATGATGATGACTTTGAGATTCAAGAAGCTGCTCAAGTCTCATTTGATGATACTAGCAGTATCCAGTTTCGACCTGCTAGCAAGCTCGCGGTCAAGTCGCTAGCAAGAAAAACATACAACAAGAAGATTGAAAAGGAAAAGAAGAAGATGATTAGCTTTGAAGAGTGCAGGATTTGTTTGAAAGAGTTTAGCAATGGAGGAATGGTTGTGACTTTACCTTGTGGACATGAGTTTGATGATGAGTGTATCGTGAAGTGGTTTGAGACCAGTCATGTTTGCCCATTGTGTCGTCTTGAGTTGCCATGTCAAGAAGATGAAATATAGCATGTCAAGATTGCCGGGTTGACTTGCGGGTTACTTATTGTAATATCTTTTTCGTTCCGATCTTTTTGTTTTGTTACTTTAAAGTAAGTTTTTATACAATATCAACATGCCATCTTTTGTTGTCTCAAACACCTCACTAGTACAAATTATAAGGTTCCTAGAAAAATATCTTTTGTATACAAAATGCCTAAAACTCCCCTGAGTATCTAATCTCTCATACATACTAATACATTACACATGTACACACACACACACACACTCTATATATATACAGATATGGACACTGTAGCAGTGGCTGAAACCAATCCTTGTTCAGACGTAAACTCCAGTCATCATCCATAAACTATATTATTATACATGAGCCCTCTCTTAAGTTAGTTCGGTTGCTGCAATCACCAAAGATACAGAGACATGTTCGTTTTGGTAGGATCATTTATATAGCTAGATAGTTCATATGGAAGGTGTGAAACACAAACCTGTGTGTAAGAGGTTTGACCAAACATTTAATGTAGAAGCCAATTTTGATGATGATTATGCTGCTGCTGATGATGATCAATGGCAAACATGAATTGATCATGAGAGATATGAAAGCAACCACTACTACTAGCTATTGGATCATACAACGATGGAGAATATTGTTGTTGTGGTAGTTGCAAATTATTCAGTTCCAGTTCAATTTTTAATCTCCTTCTCATGATCCTCTTAATACCTAATGGTGTAGGATACGAATACTCCTTCCCAATTTGTTGTAAACCCAAACAACTGTCTCCTTGTTGTTATAACTGCTCAAATTGCTGTGCAGGGTTGCTGCATTGATCTTCTCGTTTCACAGACTCAAAGAAGCAGTTTGAGTAAACAGGAATCAAAACATCCATCTCTCTGTTTTCAATTCAGTAGAGCATGACTTGAGAGAGCATTTTTGAAAGTGAATATAGTAACTATATATTGTGACTTTAGACTTTTACCTATGAGCAAGAAAGCTGGAATCGCCAGGTTACCATTATCAACCTGTGTTGTTGTACATTCAATTGGCAAATGTTTGTTCTTTCCGTAATGTTCCTGCAAAGTGAAGGAAAGTGTTTTTGTAACTGATGTTCATCTGAATGAGTTGAAAGGAAAATAAAAATAACACACCTTGTGAAACTGGGTTCTTTCAATAGATTTCCTCAATGATCTTCCAATAAATTGAGGTGCTCAGTGTTTTTCTATTCTATCGATGTTTATCCAACAACTGAAAACAGCCACAAGAAGAAGAAGCTGAGCTTAGAAAAGGGCTACTTGGTTACTTAGACCTTGCGTTGGGGTATAACGGTGTACAGGTAACAAAAAATTTAGCAATCTGACTCAGAGAGCTTTAAAAAGTATCAAAAAAAAATTAAGAACTGGTGATGCTTGATACATACCTCGATAGTTTGATTCCTGCAGGACAAAGATAAGACAACATCTCAGTTATCTCAGAGGTTTATAAAATGATAAAAGTATAGTTACTAATTATCAGAACTCATAGCAAGTACCTTGCTCCTAACTCATGTATATTTACATCATGATCAAACTTCTTAGAAATCTTCTTTAATGCCAGTAATCGAGCAAAAATAAATAAGCTCAGATATGTATGTCAAACAAAACAAAAAAGTGGATGAGAAAGGAAGTAATCCAGTGAGTTTTGTTCTTTACTTCAAGGCTTTCCAGTTTCCTGTTATGTCAAAAACACAACACTTTATTTTAGTTTCAATGCTTTCCCTAAACATGATGGAAGAGCAACTTGACCTTGTGTTCTCCATGGAACATGGTAGAGGCTTTCCCAGTTGGAGAGAACATGAGGAGGAGAATATCAATATCACACAAAATGGATAACTCTTTAGCTTTATTCAGTGTCCCACATTTTCTCTTCGAGTATGTAACTTGCCTGTTTCATGTGCTCTCAAGCCGTTTTATCTTCAGCTTAACCCTACTCTTATCCTGTTCAAATACATTAACCATTTCATCCAAAAAAGGATGAACGTTTTCTTAGAATACTCACTTCAAAGACCTGAGACAGAACGTGATTATATTGTAATGTTTGAATCTATTCTTCGGATGTAAGTTTTTTTGTCTAATAATTTTTTTTTGCAAACAGAAACTGTAAAGGAAAGAAGGTGATTCTGATGAAGATGATGACGAAGAAGACAAAGATGGTGAGGAATGATGAGAGGGTTCCTTCCCCATAAACCACATTTGCTTACATGTAATGTTTCAAGTTTGTGAGTTTAAATAGTTTTTAATTTACGCGAAATCTCATGACAAAAAAAAAAAAGACAAGACAAGATAAACTAGTAGTATCTTTTGTTTGTATGAAAACTCTTTCCAGCCTTTTGTTGCAGTGTCCTGCTTATATGGTTTTTGAGTCTTACATAATCTTGTCGTCTACTGTTCTGCTATAAAAAGCTTCTCGTGTTATTATATGATCTTTATGAGCTCGCACTATCTATGTTGTCGGGAACTTCTGACACAATGACCGAAGATCCTTTCTGACTTCTGATAATGAATCCTCTTTTAGTTAGGAGAAAAATTATTTCCTCTGCCAACTATTTTTATTGATCTCCCATCTCCTCAAGCTTTGTGGCTTTACCTGATCTTGAACCCATCTCCAACGTCTCTCATGAAGGTGTATATTCACTACTTATTTTATAGTTAGATTTCGATCATGTTCATGTAAACATGTCCAACTCTTATTGTTTAGTGTATGCAGATTTACTTGATGAATACGGTTCTGTTTCATGGACTGGAAAGAGCCAATATTGTTTGTTGAACATAAGAGCAAACATTCTGATTTGGTGAAAAAACTGTGACGGAAACTACTAAAAAAGAAAAGGCAGGGAAGGTTGTGATTCTAATGGTTCAAGCGACTAAGGAGCTTAACAAAAACAAATCTATGGATTTTCGTCGATCATAATTATTTGCCGCTAATGAAATTTTAAAAAACTAATAACAAATATGAAAAATGTTTTTTTAGCTGTTTGTAAAAAAAAAAGTAGTTGAGTTGTATTTTCTCGTTTAATCATTATGTCATCTATATTTCAATTAGGTTTTTGCTTTTATGATTTCACTTCTATTCATAAAACACAGAAAAATGTGAAAGGGGAGAAGTTGCACAAAAAAGGGAAGAAGATACTCCCTCCATTCCTAAAAGATCCACGTTTTAGAAAAAAAATTGTTTCAAAAATACATTTTCATATTTTTAATAAATTAAATGTAAATTGTAAACTTCAAAAACATAATTGCATTTATTAAAATTCTATTGGTGAAAACTTGTGGGAAACAGTTGATTACGGAAAATAATGTATTAGTAACTAAAATTCGATATATTTTCTTAATAAGTGTGAAAATCCTAAAATATAAATCTTTTAGGAGCGGAGGAGTAGTAAAAAAGGAAACTAAAGGAAACTATTAATCTGTCGTCTGTAAGAAAAAGAAAATCATTAGTCGTCTTGAAAAGAAAAAAGGAAATTTTTGAAAAAAAAGAAAAGGAAATAACTAGGTTATAGTAAACAAAATACTATTAGGTCACTGACTAAAACGTTTGATCAACACTAGTCCTTGTGTTATAAATATAAGTCACCCTAAGAACAAATCAAGTTCATCGATTCAGTTTCTTTTCAGAGCAACTATCAAAAAGAAAATAAGCGTTAAACTCTGTTTTTCGACTGATATTTGCTTTCGTAAGTAGTCAGAAACACAGTCTATCCCACGAAATAGATAACTACCCTGAACCAGACGATGAGGGCACAATCAGAGTCACGGCAAGGATCTTTGGCCAAGATGATAACTCGACGTTCACGACTCTGTTGCTTGCCAAAGACTTCATATTTGATGAGAACGACGGGTGTAAAAGCAACAAAGACTTGATTTACTTCTTAGTGGAAGCCGGAATCAACGGACATGACATCAGGGATGCGATACTGAAGCTAACCGCCTATCTTGATGGGGTTACTTTCCCCGCAAGTATTGAGTATTTTCCTGAATGTGCTTTGATCTTTCGGTTGGATCTCGTTCCCGATTATCTCGATGATGACTCTCGGGTTCAAGAAGCTGGTAAAGAACCGTTTGATGATACTAGCAATATCCCGTTTCGACCAGCTAGCAAGCTCGTGGTCAAGTCGCTAACCAGGAAAATATATAACAAGAAGATTTAAAAGGAAAAGAAGAAGAAGATGATAAGCTTGGAAGAGTGACGGATTTGTTTGCAAGAGTTTGGCAATGGAGGAATGGTTGAGACTTTATCATGTGGACAATGAGTTTGACGATGAGTGTATCTTAAAGTGGTTTCATGTCTGTCCATTGTGTCGTCTCGAGTTGCCATGTCAAGATGAACTATAGCATGTAATGATTGTAGGATTGAATTCCACTTACTTATTGTAATTAATCATTGTTACTTATCTTTCTTTTTGTTTTGTTTTATATAAGTATCAACAACATACCATGTTTAGTTGTCTCAAATACCTGGCCAACATCAACATAGAAACTATACAGGCCAACATCAACATAGAAACTGTATATATTTGATTATATAGTCACTCGTACAAAATATAAGGTTCCTAGAGAACATCGTTTATATACAAAATGCCTAAAACTCCCCTGAGTAGATGACACAACCTCTCATACATTATACATGTACACACACTCTCTCTCTCTATATATATATATATACATATGGACATTATAGAAATGGCTGAAACTAGTCCTTGTTCAGACATAAAGTCCAGTCATCATCCATAGACTATATTATTATACATGAGCCCCTTCTTGAGTTAGTTCGGTTGCTGTCAACAAAATACAAAGACATATTTATATTGGTGGATCATATAGCTATATAGTTCCAATGTAAGGTGTGAAACTCATACCTGGTTGTAAGAAGTTTGACCAAACATTGAATCTGAAACCCAATGATGATGATTAGTGGCAAACAATGGTTGATCATGAGGGATTTGAAAGCAATCGCTACTTCTAGCTGTTGGATTATACGTAGATGAAGGATCTTGTTGTTGTTGTAGTTGCAAGCTGTTCAATTCCATTTCACTTTTTATCTTCTCTTGATCTTCTTCCATTCCAATAGTAGTATCAAATGGTGTAGGATACGAATATTCCTCCTCTATTTGTTGTAAACCCAAAAAACCATCTCGTTGTTGTCCTAACTGCTCAAATTGTTGTGCAGGGTTTCTGCATTTCTGATCTTCTTGTGTTACAGACTCAAAGAAGCAGTTTGAGTAAACAGGAACCAAACCATCCATCTCTCTGTTTTCAGTTAAGTAGAGCATGACTTGAGAGAGCATTTTGGGAAGTGAATAGTTTCTAGATACTGTGAGTTAAGAATCATACCTATGAGGAAGAAAGCTGGAATCTCCAGGTAATATAGTTTGCTGGTTACTGTTATCAGGAAGCCAAGACATGGAGTGATCTTCTTGCATGCTATTATCACCTTCCATCGCAAATGACAACTGTATCCCGCTGTGAAACTGCAGTTTAAGAAATTTGGTCTGGCTAAGAAACTGTCCTCATGAAGACAGAGAGTGAGAGAGTGTAAAGAGAGAAAAAGGTTTTAACCTGTGTCGTTGTACATTCTATTGGCAAAAGCTGGTTCCTTCCGTAATGTTCCTGCAAAGTGAAGGCAATCGTTTTTGTAACTGATGTTCATATGATTGAGTAAAGGAGAATAAATTTTAAACACCTTGTGAATCTGGATTCTTTCAATAGATTTCTTCAATGATTCTTCCATTAAATTGAGGTGGCCAGTGTTTTCTATTCTATCGATGTTTGTCCAACAACTGAAAACAGCCACCAGGAGAAGAAGAAGACTCAAATATGAATGAAAACTAGATTTCAAGAATATAATATTACACACCTTAGCCTCCTATGACACTCCATAAGCTGGGCTTGGAAAATGGCTACTTGGTTACTTAGACCCTGTCGTGGGGTAAAGATAACAAAACTTAAGCAATCTGACTTAGAGAGCTTTAAAAGTATCTAACAAAAGATTCAAGAACTGATGATGGTTGATACATACCTCGATAGTTTGATTCCTGCAGGACAAAGATAAGACAACATCTCAGTTATCTCAGAGGTTTATAAAATGATAAAAGTATAGTTACTAATTATCAGAACTCATAGCAAGTACCTTGCTCCTAACTCATGTATATTTACATCATGATCAAACTTCTTAGAAATCTTCTTTAATGCCAGTAATCGAGCAAAAATAAATAAGCTCAGATATGTATGTCAAACAAAACAAAAAGTGGATGAGAAAGGAAGTAATCCAGTGAGTTTTGTTCTTTACTTCAAGGCTTTCCAGTTTCCTGTTATGTCAAAACACAACACTTTATTTTAGTTTCAATGCTTTCCCTAAACATGATGGAAGAGCAACTTGACCTTGTGTTCTCCATGGAACATGGTAGAGGCTTTCCCAGTTGGAGAGAACATGAGGAGGAGAATATCAATATCACACAAAATGGATAACTCTTTAGCTTTATTCAGTGTCCCACATTTTCTCTTCGAGTATGTAACTTGCCTGTTTCATGTGCTCTCAAGCCGTTTTATCTTCAGCTTAACCCTACTCTTATCCTGTTCAAATACATTAACCATTTCATCCAAAAAAGGATGAACGTTTTCTTAGAATACTCACTTCAAAGACCTGAGACAGAACGTGATTATATTGTAATGTTTGAATCTATTCTTCGGATGTAAGTTTTTTTGTCTAATAATTTTTTTTTGCAAACAGAAACTGTAAAGGAAAGAAGGTGATTCTGATGAAGATGATGACGAAGAAGACAAAGATGGTGAGGAATGATGAGAGGGTTCCTTCCCCATAAACCACATTTGCTTACATGTAATGTTTCAAGTTTGTGAGTTTAAATAGTTTTTTTTTTTAATTTACGCGAAATCTCATGACAAAAAAAAAAAAGACAAGACAAGATAAACTAGTAGTATCTTTTGTTTGTATGAAAACTCTTTCCAGCCTTTTGTTGCAGTGTCCTGCTTATATGGTTTTTGAGTCTTACATAATCTTGTCGTCTACTGTTCTGCTATAAAAAGCTTCTCGTGTTATTATATGATCTTTATGAGCTCGCACTATCTATGTTGTCGGGAACTTCTGACACAATGACCGAAGATCCTTTCTGACTTCTGATAATGAATCCTCTTTTAGTTAGGAGAAAAATTATTTCCTCTGCCAACTATTTTTATTGATCTCCCATCTCCTCAAGCTTTGTGGCTTTACCTGATCTTGAACCCATCTCCAACGTCTCTCATGAAGGTGTATATTCACTACTTATTTTATAGTTAGATTTCGATCATGTTCATGTAAACATGTCCAACTCTTATTGTTTAGTGTATGCAGATTTACTTGATGAATACGGTTCTGTTTCATGGACTGGAAAGAGCCAATATTGTTTGTTGAACATAAGAGCAAACATTCTGATTTGGTGAAAAAACTGTGACGGAAACTACTAAAAAAGAAAAGGCAGGGAAGGTTGTGATTCTAATGGTTCAAGCGACTAAGGAGCTTAACAAAAACAAATCTATGGATTTTCGTCGATCATAATTATTTGCCGCTAATGAAATTTTAAAAAACTAATAACAAATATGAAAAATGTTTTTTTAGCTGTTTGTAAAAAAAAAAGTAGTTGAGTTGTATTTTCTCGTTTAATCATTATGTCATCTATATTTCAATTAGGTTTTTGCTTTTATGATTTCACTTCTATTCATAAAACACAGAAAAATGTGAAAGGGGGAGAAGTTGCACAAAAAAAAGGGAAGAAGATACTCCCTCCATTCCTAAAAGATCCACGTTTTAGAAAAAAAAAATTGTTTCAAAAAATACATTTTTCATATTTTTAATAAATTAAATGTAAATTGTAAACTTCAAAAAACATAATTGCATTTATTAAAATTCTATTGGTGAAAACTTGTGGGAAACAGTTGATTACGGAAAATAATGTATTAGTAACTAAAATTCGATATATTTTCTTAATAAGTGTGAAAATCCTAAAATATAAATCTTTTAGGAACGGAGGGAGTAGTAAAAAAAGGAAACTAAAGGAAACTATTAATCTGTCGTCTGTAAGAAAAAGAAAATCATTAGTCGTCTTGAAAAGAAAAAAAAAAGGAAATTTTTTGAAAAAAAAAAAGAAAAGGAAATAACTAGGTTATAGTAAACAAAATACTATTAGGTCACTGACTAAAAACGTTTGATCAACACTAGTCCTTGTGTTATAAATATAAGTCACCCTAAGAACAAATCAAGTTCATCGATTCAGTTTCTTTTTCAGAGCAACTATCAAAAAAAGAAAATAAGCGTTAAACTCTGTTTTTTCGACTGATATTTGCTTTCGTAAGTAGTCAGAAACACAGTCTATCCCACGAAATAGATAACTACCCTGAACCAGACGATGAGGGCACAATCAGAGTCACGGCAAGGATCTTTGGCCAAGATGATAACTCGACGTTCACGACTCTGTTGCTTGCCAAAGACTTCATATTTGATGAGAACGACGGGTGTAAAAGCAACAAAGACTTGATTTACTTCTTAGTGGAAGCCGGAATCAACGGACATGACATCAGGGATGCGATACTGAAGCTAACCGCCTATCTTGATGGGGTTACTTTCCCCGCAAGTATTGAGTATTTTCCTGAATGTGCTTTGATCTTTCGGTTGGATCTCGTTCCCGATTATCTCGATGATGACTCTCGGGTTCAAGAAGCTGGTAAAGAACCGTTTGATGATACTAGCAATATCCCGTTTCGACCAGCTAGCAAGCTCGTGGTCAAGTCGCTAACCAGGAAAATATATAACAAGAAGATTTAAAAGGAAAAGAAGAAGAAGATGATAAGCTTGGAAGAGTGACGGATTTGTTTGCAAGAGTTTGGCAATGGAGGAATGGTTGAGACTTTATCATGTGGACAATGAGTTTGACGATGAGTGTATCTTAAAGTGGTTTCATGTCTGTCCATTGTGTCGTCTCGAGTTGCCATGTCAAGATGAACTATAGCATGTAATGATTGTAGGATTGAATTCCACTTACTTATTGTAATTAATCATTGTTACTTATCTTTCTTTTTGTTTTGTTTTATATAAGTATCAACAACATACCATGTTTAGTTGTCTCAAATACCTGGCCAACATCAACATAGAAACTATACAGGCCAACATCAACATAGAAACTGTATATATTTGATTATATAGTCACTCGTACAAAATATAAGGTTCCTAGAGAACATCGTTTATATACAAAATGCCTAAAACTCCCCTGAGTAGATGACACAACCTCTCATACATTATACATGTACACACACTCTCTCTCTCTATATATATATATATACATATGGACATTATAGAAATGGCTGAAACTAGTCCTTGTTCAGACATAAAGTCCAGTCATCATCCATAGACTATATTATTATACATGAGCCCCTTCTTGAGTTAGTTCGGTTGCTGTCAACAAAAATACAAAGACATATTTATATTGGTGGATCATATAGCTATATAGTTCCAATGTAAGGTGTGAAACTCATACCTGGTTGTAAGAAGTTTGACCAAACATTGAATCTGAAACCCAATGATGATGATTAGTGGCAAACAATGGTTGATCATGAGGGATTTGAAAGCAATCGCTACTTCTAGCTGTTGGATTATACGTAGATGAAGGATCTTGTTGTTGTTGTAGTTGCAAGCTGTTCAATTCCATTTCACTTTTTATCTTCTCTTGATCTTCTTCCATTCCAATAGTAGTATCAAATGGTGTAGGATACGAATATTCCTCCTCTATTTGTTGTAAACCCAAAAAACCATCTCGTTGTTGTCCTAACTGCTCAAATTGTTGTGCAGGGTTTCTGCATTTCTGATCTTCTTGTGTTACAGACTCAAAGAAGCAGTTTGAGTAAACAGGAACCAAACCATCCATCTCTCTGTTTTCAGTTAAGTAGAGCATGACTTGAGAGAGCATTTTGGGAAGTGAATAGTTTCTAGATACTGTGAGTTAAGAATCATACCTATGAGGAAGAAAGCTGGAATCTCCAGGTAATATAGTTTGCTGGTTACTGTTATCAGGAAGCCAAGACATGGAGTGATCTTCTTGCATGCTATTATCACCTTCCATCGCAAATGACAACTGTATCCCGCTGTGAAACTGCAGTTTAAGAAATTTGGTCTGGCTAAGAAACTGTCCTCATGAAGACAGAGAGTGAGAGAGTGTAAAGAGAGAAAAAAAGGTTTTAACCTGTGTCGTTGTACATTCTATTGGCAAAAGCTGGTTCCTTCCGTAATGTTCCTGCAAAAGTGAAGGCAATCGTTTTTGTAACTGATGTTCATATGATTGAGTAAAGGAGAATAAATTTTAAACACCTTGTGAATCTGGATTCTTTCAATAGATTTCTTCAATGATTCTTCCATTAAATTGAGGTGGCCAGTGTTTTCTATTCTATCGATGTTTGTCCAACAACTGAAAACAGCCACCAGGAGAAGAAGAAGACTCAAATATGAATGAAAACTAGATTTCAAGAATATAATATTACACACCTTAGCCTCCTATGACACTCCATAAGCTGGGCTTGGAAAATGGCTACTTGGTTACTTAGACCCTGTCGTGGGGGTAAAGATAACAAAAACTTAAGCAATCTGACTTAGAGAGCTTTAAAAGTATCTAACAAAAGATTCAAGAACTGATGATGGTTGATACATACCTCAATAGTTTGATTCCTGCATAGAAAAAAAGAAGACAACATCTCAGAGGCTTATAAAAATGACAAAAGGTTACTAATTATAATAACTCATAGCAAGTACCTTTCTCCTAAAAACTCATGTATGTTTACATCATGATCAAGCTTCTTAAAAGTCTTTTTTAATGACTGTAATGGAGCAAAACAATAAGCTCAGATATGTGTGTCTAAACAAAAACAAAATCAAATACAAAAGTTTATGAAAAAGGAAGAAATGCAATGAGGTTTTCTCTTTACTTCAAGGCTCTCCAATTTTCTGTTATGTCAAAAAAAAAACACGATTTAGATGATAGGGTTGAGAGTAATCTATATTCTTACATAATAATGCTTTACCACATACCTTTTTGTTCTTTCTTGTGGAGTTAATTGAGCAAACTTAGAAATTACCTCTTCAATGCAACTGTTCAAAACAAAAGACAATGGTATAGATATGACGCATTAAAGAACAAAACTAAACATGATGAAAGAGAAACTAAACCTGTGTTCTCCATGGAACATGGTAGGCTTGCCGGTAGGAGAGAACATGAGAAGGAGAATATCAATATCACACAAAATGGATAGCTCTTTGGCTTTCTTCAGTATCCCACATTTTCTCTTCGAGTATGTAACTTGCCTGTTGCCTGTGCTCTCAAGCCGTTTTATCTTCAGCTTAACCCTACCCATATCCTGTTCAAGAACATTAACGTTTTCAACAAAACCCAAGAATTAAAAAAAGGACGAACATGTTCTTCGAATACTCACTTCAGTGACCAGATGAAGTTTTACTTCTTGAGAAAGAAAAAAAGGAAGTTTTACTACTTGCAATGGATTATACTTTCTCTCTGAGTGTCTTTAAAGCTTCAAACCTAAACGTTTATATTCGGACACAGAGTCTCTATCTCTCTCAATAGAGGCAAAGATTACACTGTAATGAAAGGGTTTAAAAAGGGTCTTTTGCAGCAGAAACAGAGAAGAAACTCATAAAAGTGAGCACAGAGGAGGCCAAGATACAAAGAAGAGAAAGATCATGGAGGAAGAAAGAAAGCATTGTCCCGAGAAAGAAGAAGAAGGGAAAGATTAACGGTGGAACATAGGGAGGGAAAGCTCATAGAGGCAGCGAAGGGACAACCTTCGATCTCGGTTGGAGACTTAAGACGTCGACCAACGGATTTGTGTGCTCTCTGTAGAGACAGAACCGGTTTTGCACAAGTCATTTTGGTTTTAAAAAAAAAACGTTTCTAACCGACCGGGATTTTGCTCAATCGATTAACTTATGCTGACTAGTTGGGCCAAGCCCATTTAAACCCTTGCAATGTCTTTTGCCCTAATTAACATCGCCTCTGTTCGTTAATTCTTCTATATAACACTTATCCAGAGACCCTAGTTTAGGATAATAATGTGTTTAGTTGAGGTTCGATAGTTTTAGGTATGTGTTTTTGTGTATGGTCTTTGCTTGTTGATGTCTGTGATGGTTTAAATATACTTTAACAGATCAATCTCTAGGAAAAAAGAAATCAAATCTGAAGCTTTTTTCTCTTATTTTTGATGCTATATAGCTTTTACTCTTAGATTGAGTTGTTTTTAGGTTTCTTTGTGTCTGTTAATGTTTTATTAACTTTGGGTTTGTAATTGATTAGTGCAAGTGACGATGAAAAGACAGGGACATCAGAATCTCCTTTGATAGGAGATGAGAATGATGATTATTTGTCTAAATGGGAATCTCTCTGATGCACATGTTACATTATACCCCAAGTGTTCTCAATTTTGATATAATCTTTTTACTTTCTTTTGCTCACTCAATCTCAAGGTGGTTAATATGTTTACAGTTTTTTTATTTCATAGGATGTTTAGCTCTTTTTATAATTTCTGTTTCTTAAATCCCTTTTAGTGCAAGTGACGATGAAAAGACAGGGACATCAGAAGTTCTCCGGATACGAGAATGAGAATGACGACTAATGTCTAAATGGGAATCTCTCTGATGCACATATCTAAGAAATTTTCTAAATCGTTTGTTCATTTGACATTTCGATTTCCAGTTATTGGTTTTTTTTTTCTTACTTGTTTTTGCCAATTATGCATCTCTACAGTTCATGTTTTATCAGATATTCAGTGATGAGCAAACCTTAATTTTTTGTTTATGGAACGTCTAGGATCTAACCTTGGCATTTTAGTCTACAGTAAGAATCAATTCGTCTAACACATGAAGTTGATATCTATCTAGCAACATGATATTTGGACATGAAACAGAAGACTCTGAAGAGCTAGATGGAAGTTTGAAGGTTTATGCCTATGTTTTGTATGTTATAGTACATTATGCAGCGGTTGTTTACTTAAATTCGTATTGTAATCAGTGAAGACAAGTGCATAACATAACCTATATTGTGAAAAGCTTTCTTTCTTTTCATTCTCCATGATTCTTTTGGCTTTTTATTGTAATCAATAGTTCATAAAACCAAATTGAACCTCAAATTTTTCGTCAACAAAATATATAACAAGTATGCAATCTTCGTTTTTGGTAAACCCCTAAAAATGCTAGGCAAAGTAGCTACACAGAAAAACATGATCACTATCAGCTTCACAGAGTGATCAGAAGAAGACTTCAACACTCTTTTTATACCGTGATCAAAAAAGAAAAAAGACAAAAAAAATCCGAATATGAATCATCATATTAGGACAAACAAACATGTCCAGGACAAGTCCATTAACAAAGAGAATCAAGACTCTCGGTTCTGCTTCTCACAATCCGATGAAAAACTTCTCTTACTTTCCTCTCAAACGGATCCAACCCATTTTTCAAAGCCTCATGAACCTCCACAAGCTCCTCCACTCTCTGTCTCACCTCAATCTCCTTCTCCTCACTCATCGGAAAATGAACCGAATCGATCAATTCGTTCATCACCCTCGAACTCTTCTCAATCCGACCAATCTCTCTAAGCAACCCACAGCAATTCTTCCTGTCTCTCCTCTTCGATTCCTCCACGATCTTATCGTGCAACGACATAACCGGAGCCGCCCACTGGAACTGCCTCGGCACGAAGAAATTAACTTGCAACCCACGATCCTGACAAGGAATCGCAGCCACCAAAACCCACATCACGAACAACAAAACCGACGTCATCGTGTAAACCGGTACGGCTAAACCGTTACTCGCGACGACGTCGTTCTGTCTCGGCGTCGTTAAATTACTCGCCAAGGCTTGTAACTGCTTCGTAGCGGACCACGACCTCGACACGCTCCACGAGAGCGATCTCAAATGTCCCATCGAACGGTGGTGGTGGTGGTGGCTGTCTCTGACTCTCCCGAACGAACGGTTACGATGAGCCAGACTCGTCGAATCTTTCTCGTCGAGCATTCCGATCGCTAGATCGATCAGAGCCTTCTTCGCTCGCCGGAGCTGACCTTCTCCGACGGCACGGCGGCTGTCTAAGGCCGAGATCACGATGTCGGAGAGTTTCTGCCACTGCCGGATCTGCTCGACGCCGTCGCGGATCGCGTTGCAGACGTCGAGGGCTTTGATGCTCCGCTCGAAGTAGTCGGAGATGAGACGGTTCGTCGGAGACGCGGAGATCTGGGAGCGGTGGTTGAAGACGATGGCTCGGAACTCCTCTTGGCAGCAGAGGAACGAATCCAGAAGCTTTCCGATCCATTCGAGAGAGAGGAGCTCCTCGCCGGAGGCGTTGAGATCGATGAACTTCTCGGCGACTTGTCTCTGGAAAGAATCTAGTTCCGCCTCCATGTTGTGGCTACTACTTCCGGCAGCGGTGGCTGCGTTGGAGTCAACTTGGTCTCGCCGGAAACTTAGCAACGACCGACCAAATGTTCCCTGAAAATCCGTGGCTGGCATCCTCTGTACAGATGCGGGATTGTTCTTTTTTCTAGAGAGAAGAAGAAGAAGTTTCTCTTTTGGTTGAGAGAGAAAGAGAAAGAGAGAGAGAGAGAGTGATGATGATTGATGAAAGCTAGGAGAAGAAGAGATGAGTTTATAAAGCGATCATTTTGACCGCGTATTTTTAATTATATGCTTTGGAAATATTCAATCTATATTAGTAGATAGTTTTCCCCTTTTAGTTTCGCATTTTTAAAAAATATTTTTTTAAAAAAAAAAGAAAAAGAAAAGCAACTATTTGATTTTTGTGTGTTCTCACTCCTTTTAAATCTTGTTTTCGCTTTTTGTTACTCGTCACGGAACACGCAATGTACACGTAGAGAGGGCAACAAATCTACTGCTTCATAATTTTGTAATTGGCACTGTAAAAGTCTCAGCTGCGGGAACCTCACAGTCACGGAGCTGTGATATTTGGTGTCGAGAATGAGATACTAGTGGGTGCCACGTGGAGATATAGCCAAAAGATGGGAGCTGTGACGGGGAGACTAAGTCAGTGCACTGTACATGTGGGAGAAAAACAGCTAAGTCTTCGTTGGCGCGTAATGAAGAGAGAGGGTAATAAAGGGACTCGGTCTTGTTGATTCGTTCTTGTCTCTCTCTAGAAAGCTCAAGGACAAACGCTGACATGTAATTCCTCTTCTTCTCTTTTTTTTCCTATTCTTCTCGTGATTTCAATATTAGTATGTTTTATAAAATTAATATTCTAACATTATGTTTTAATATATTTCAGTATCAGATTTTGAATTGAAATATCTGAATGGATAAATGATTTTAAAAGAATGAAATAAGGTGAATAATATCAGTATCAGTCAAACATCATGTTTGGGCCAGAATTATAATTGCACAACCTACAAGAATTAAATTCATACAAGACAATATACACTACCATACAGATATCGAAGTATTATAAAGGAGAAAAATCTATTACATAATATCTCCCGATCTTCTGTCATGTGTGTTCCAAAAAAAAAGCCAGTTGGAAAAAAACAAATATCTGAATATTGAAAGAAAAAACATAAACAAATAAAACCCACACGTGGGATTCACAAGGGTCGAAGAGGCTTTGTAACATGAAAGCACGTAGATTATTGACCAAGACATGAGAAGCTCTACTTCTCCGTATTATTATTTCGAAGTTTGGTTAGTTTAGTATATTTTCTTTCAGTTAAAGGACAGATGAAATCGTGCAAAAGCGTATTTCCCGCAAATGGTTCCTCGTTAGACTCACTGCCCAGCGTACACGACCAATTGATTTAAGCCCCAGTTGAGACAAAAATCTGAAGGAGACGATTGCTCCTAACATGCTCATTCAATGATCCAGAACACTTAACAGATAACATATAGTATTATATAAATGAAGAGTGGTTTAGGACCGTTATTAGAAAACAAAAAATATATGTATAATTTGTGTATGCTTTACATGTTAGTTGTCTACTTATTAACAGCTTCTTCAAGCTCTCTTAAACCACCTACTTTCTGTTCAATTTCTTCAATAAGCTCTTCACGCCATAGCTCTGCTCTTGCCTTCTCTTCTATGTCTTCTTGCTGCATCATATAAGCCAAAACACAATAACAACTCTTTCCAATCTTAGAATAGTTGTGTGTAACTAGATTGTGATGTAATAAAAGTCTATGGCCCAATTTAGCCCAACCTGTCCCTAACCGGCCTAAAATTACTATACATGACTGAAATTTGAGATTCTGTAGAAAATGTTGTCCCCAGGTCCACCCCGATCTTTACTCTAATCACATCAAATGAGTTAGGTTTGAATTCATTGTTGCCAGAGTTCACATTTTCTTATAGATTTCAGTATTTCATCAAATGATATAAATTCTAAACATATTCACGAAACATAAACAAAAGCTTTTCATTCCATTTTTGTTTGAAATTTATAATTAACATGTTTGTAGTAGGTTCTGGAGGAATATAATAAGCATGATGTACGCAGATGCTTAAGATTGTGACACCTAAAGGCCAACCTAAAGCCATCTACATAATGGAGGGGCCGGACCTAAACAGGTCCAGAAGGTCAGGGTCTATAAAGACCAGTGTGGGGCTAGTGATCCATACAACATCCCAAGTTATAATTTGAATCTTTCTAAAGTTAGAAAGAAAGAGACTTACAGTTTCATAGACCCAATATCCAGTTCCATCACCTCCATCTCCACGGTACTCCTCCGAGTCATAGAATGGATCCTATACATACACCATTATTGACAAATAACAAAAAAACAGCTAAGATCCCGAATGCAGCAAATGGAGATGAAATGATTTGATTCATTTTGAGGTTTTCCCATACTTTTGCGGAACCGAAGTACAGACAACCCCAACAAGTGAACATGATGTAGAACAAATCTGCCACATCAAACGACCACCAATATATATCAAAACATTCAAAAACCAAACCCAAGACAAAACACTTTTAATTGTCTTAATGAACCAAAAAAAAAAAATTGCTACTTACAGACATTCTTGATGGCTTTATCACTTAGATGCCACACGTGTTTCTCTGTAATGATATCACGCATCCCCTCTATTTGTTGAACCATCACAGCCATTAGTGGCAAATCATGTGGCAGTGCCTTTCTTACACACAAGCTTCCTCTCATCAGATTCTTTCCCCTCTTCTCATTCTTTTTCTAGTTTTCCAAAATTCTAAAACGTAAAATTCATGTACAGCAAAAAATAATGGATTATCAACTAAATCCCTAGTTAAATATATTTACTTACAGAGAACCAACATCCATGATTTGGCCCTGAAATCTGCTTAGGCTACACACACAAGATGCAATTCTCAAGTCTTATGTTCTGTTATAGCTGTGAAATAATTTGTTAGTACATGAAAACAGTTAATTATGTACCGAATAAGAATAACTTGAGGAAGAAGGGATATGAAGGTTTGTGAAGGTGAAACTTGTGAATGCTTCAGCCATTGATACTTCTCTAATTATTGGCAGCAACGGAGGAACGAGAGGAAACAACGCAGTTGCAATATTCTTTTTTTATATAAGTTTTAAGATTAGATTTTTGGAGGCAGAAGATGTGTGGATAAGGGAATCGGTATCGTCCACTCTTTAATTCTTGTGATACATAACCAAAGCGCGTGTTAGCAATCACGTAACAATTTTAGTCTTGTAAAAGCGCATGTTAACGGCTACTGCCTTAAAATGTTAAGAAATCTCCATCAAATTCAACCATCCACTTTTGTATTCTTCCCGTCTGTGCAACGCAAGGTTAGGCAATCACAGAACACGTTCATTATGATGATGGTCTGTGATATTTAGAGTCTTTTTTTTAACAACAAAATACTTCATTAAGAAACAGAGCCTAAAGCGGCAAAACAGAGTAAGCGCTACAAGCAGCAGCCTTAGCAATGAGGTCCGCAACAGAGTTCAAATTTCTAGGAATAAAAGAAAAGTGCAGGAAGAGAAAGGAAGATGATAGCTTCTCGATATCCAGATTGAGTCCATAGATCTCCGTCGGATGTAATTTCGAGGAAAGTGCGTTGATTAGTACTTGGTTGTCTGACTTTAGGCAGATTTTAGTGAACTGGATTGTCTTTGCGTGGAGTAGCGCTTCCCTAACTGCGATCGCCTCCGCCATGAGGGGTGATGCCACATACTGTTCTGTCGAGGATCCCTGTCCGAGTTTAGTGATATTTAGAGTCTATACATCACTTGTTTGATAAATTTCAAGTTTTTCTTGCAAAAATATATGAAGAAACATCTGTTAACTTTAGGAGGTTTATATATATCTTCAGTGTTTGATTACTTCTTTATTTGATTATGGAGAAAGGGAATTAGTAAATACGCGTTGATCCCTAGTTGTAAATATCCCTAGTTACAGATACTGTAACGATTTTGCTGTCGTTTCTCAGGTTGGTTTAGCATCTCAGCTGTTATGTTGGACCGGGCAGTTTCTTAGCCATGGATTGTTCGAGGTAAGTCCTTTGGTTCTTAGCAATCCATTTTTTTATTCTACTCGCAGAATTGAGAACCTGCGCTATTAGACAATCTAGTTCAAGATTTTCTCATGGCTCCTTTCTTCGTGTTGCTGAAGTTGTTTGTCTTGTGTGTTCTACTCTGAAAAGGCTAATGTGGAATTTGTGTGAATGAATTGAATTACAGTTTCTTCAATCGGTTTTCAGGTATTGACCTTTCCCGGTTTTCAAGCTTGCGTGAATGGCAAGGTATAAAGTGACATAAAGGAATGGAGAAAAGAAGCAGACCAAGAAGAATAGGCTCACATAAGCTTTGGACTATTTAAGGAAAGAACTTAAACAACACATTGTAATGTTTCTTCTTTAGTATTAACCCCATGGCCCATATACTAATAAGACCACCACGAGCAATAGTTTAAAAGGGCGCATGTAAGTAAATCACAAGGGGAAACTATTTTTTGTCGAAGCTGGTGACAGGTGAGCAATCACTCCAAACAAGATTCTTCCATTTTCCATTCGGGTTCGATTTTGAATCGTTTCTTCTTCCAATTCTCTGTTTTTTCTTCCATTCAAGTTTTTTTTTCCATTCTCTGTTTTTTTTATGACATAAAAAAGATTCTTCCATTTTTAATTCGGGTTCGATTTTGAATTGTTTCGAGTTGGATTCTATTTGGATAGTAAATTTAGAAACTGAAAACTATCAGTAAAATTTTGGTTCCCATTTGATTCTGGTTTAATTATTTCTGGTCATTCGGGTAAATAATTAGGTGTTTTCGATAAATTATCAAATAATTAAAATATTATGGATAAATATTTTGGATTATTTTGGATATTTCAATTAAAATATCCTAATATTTTCAGGTAATTTTGGGGAACTTAGATATTTTTAATAATTCACTTTTGCCAATATTTTTGAATACTTTTAGTGAAATTTTAAAATAAATAAATATATATTGGTTATATTATATTATATTATATTATATTATATTATATATAATTAGTATTTTTATATATTTAATTTTTGATTTGATTTTGGCTCAATTTGATTATTTTAAATATAAAAATATAGAATCCGATGATATTTGAAGATTTTGATACGATTTTGGTTTTGGATATTTTGATTCAGTTCTGGTTTTGATCTTCGGTTTCGGGAGTTTTGCCAGACCTAATTTCTACACGGTATGATCTCCGGAATCCTCAAAGGCTAACTATAAACCTCGGGAAAGGATTGGTCGATGACAAGAAGCAAATCGCCATCTACAGTATATACAACTTTTTGATATCGGGACCACAAATAATTTCATCCGCTTTCGATGCAACAAAACCTTAGATTCGTTTCCAGTTTGCTTGTGATTGTTCTCAACATATATTTTTACATTAATTAATGAGCTTAGTTGATTAAATTAAAGATTCTTAATGTGCAACGCGTTCCAGCAGCAGCCAGTGGAAAAATATTATAAAATTTCTTATAGATATGATCTGCTATTAGAAAAAGAAGGGCTATAGCTTAATGATGATGTGATACTAAAAATACAAATATGAAAGATAAACTAATTAAGAAACCTTACTTCAAACTTTTGTTAAGTAGGAACCACAGGTCCACAGATTTTTTAATTATATTATAGTTAGAAAATATTGTTGATTTTGTCTATCCTATATAATATAGATAACTTTTGAAATTTTTTAAAATGAAACTAATTTCGAATTAAATTTACCAAATTATGTAGATATATTTAAAAAGTTTATTTTAGTCAAAATATTATCATAATATATATATATATATATATATATATAACTAGACAACTATTAAATTTGCATTGTACTTATAAAATTTTTTTTATAGAAATTATACTCATAATAATGATTATTCAAATGTTATTTCACGTCATTTATTTTGTATTATTCATATTTTATATAGTGTGTTTTTCATATAACCATATTTAAACGGTACCACTCAATATCTACATTATTCAATTTATTGTTTCAATTTAAGAAAGAATGTGCTCATCTTGTTTCATCGAAATTTACTACGTGAAAAAAGACATATGAAAGATAATATAATGCAACGACGTCTATAAAATTGAGCATTATGATTGTAATCACGGGTAAAGTAAGAAACTTCTTTAGCATATGGGGCACAACAAGTTTTCTTATACCAACTAAAGCTGTTCTAATTACAAACAAATCTGAGATTCGATTATAAACATCATGTAAATAATGAATATACAATTTATATTTGTATTTACTATAACTTAATAACTCCATGTTTATTTTTGAAACTTTACTATGGTGCTAATATTCTACTCAAATATTTTTCTTTCTACCACCATACTCGAGACAAAAAATAATAATACTCGAGTCAATCTATACTATTATTTATGAAGTGATTTAGCTTATGTGTCAGCTTCTCCATGATTTTAGCTAATTTTGATGATTTCTCATTATTTATTGTTTATCTGTCATATTTTCCATAATTTTAGCTAATTTGTTAATTTGTTATATTTTTAATAATTTTAATTTTGTTTATTTATCATATTCTCCATAATTTAGGTTATTAATATATTTATCGTAACCTTAATAATTTTAATTGGTAATTTTATTTATTTGACATATTTTAAAATAATTTCAGTTTTGATTAAGTGTCATGTTATCTATGATTTTTGGTTATTTTATTTACTTTCATATATTTTATTATTTTAAAAAGTTTACTTGTTGTATTCTATGATTTAGATTGAATCATTAGTTTTAATAAATAACTTTTGAATTGTTATTTTTAAACATTTTTAGTGATAACTTAATAAATATTTTCATTATATTCAGGGATAATAATTTCTAACGAGCATTGTCAAATTTTAACAACAATTTTATATATTTGTTCATCTTATAGTTACTTTAGTAATATTAAATCGTTTAATTTTTTTAATTATTATTTATAAAAATAAATTTTTTTCTCTTTTATGTTACCAAATCATCTTCCCAATAAATAAAATACAAGCCCAAAGAATACGATTTTTTCTATTATAATTTAAAAAATCTAGCTTTTTAGATATATATATATATAATTTATTACTTTTAGTTTAGAAAATTTTAATTAAAAATAATATGTTTTTGATTATTATAGATTTTGTTAATATGTGTCATTATAAATTCTGATGATTAGGAAAATTCAGATAAAATGCAATTAAGACTTTGTTGAAGAGGGTTTAAATTCATAGGTTTTCCTGATAATTGGTAATTATGGTTTAATTTGTAAATTTATATTTATGTTATTTTAAAATATTAATACATTTTTATTAGGTTATTGTGACGATGATATCTTTTACATGTTTGGTTTGATGAAAGAATAAATAAAGGTTTTGCCAAAAAATTATCCATGTTGCCTTATAATAAAAAGGTAGATTATCTTCTGATTCATTAATATTTGAAACTTATTAATAATTTAGATTGATATTAAAAATTATATTAAAATTGAATTAGTTGGATATATATTATTTCGCACAAAGTACGGACCATCATCTAGTTTATCAAATAATCAACAAATTTTTTTTAAAAATGTAAGCTTTCAATAATGTAACGCAATAATTAAGTAAGCGCATACCTAACACGTGACTTAATATAAAACGTAGTTGATAGCTATTAGCTAGGCCCGTTTTCCACGTGGCTATGGCCCTTCGTTTTTACAAGTGGTCCTATCGACGTCGTTTTGGGCCTCACTATGCCACGATGTATTATATAGACATTTCGATTTTCGACACATACAATAATATCACAAAACTCACAATATTTCTTATCTTTAAACCGTCTATAAGGGGTCGTCATAATGTATTTTTTTACTGAAAGAAACAATCGGACTAATGTTAATACTGAAAGAAACAATCGTACTAATGTTAAAAAAAAAGTAAAGAGAAATATAATGTATATTTTCTATAAAATGGACGTATACAATGAAATAAGTGCGGTCCTTGCAAAAGTTACATAGATTTAGATCATATATAATGTATTATTACCATTTGTAGTCAGTACCGGCCCTGAGGGGAAGCATTAGAATCTTAGACTTCCAGTCTTTTTCTATTTAAATATGTAATCGGTCATTTATTTTCTAAAGTTTCATATAGCCTATCGGTTTGTTTAATAGTCTTGTGATATACAGGTGCAGTGTTCAATTCTTTCCTTCTCCATTTGCACTTAAAGATTTTGTTTTCTTAAAATGACATTTAATAAACAGACCTTAATTTCTAGTTTGATTCCGGTCTTCATATTTTCAGGACCGGTACTGTTTGTAGTCTATAAATGGATCATAACCAAATAAAAATACCGACTTCGTAAATCGATTACATAAAGTTACATAATAAACCTAAAATCCAGAGCAGTGTGTGGACCAGAACAAAAAAAACAGAAGAAGCAATTATCACAAAATTTCTTTTGTTTTTACTTGCTTTTTCTTTGTATAACACCTACTCTATAAAAAGAGATAAGAATGCGTGAGATTGCATTGTCAACATATATTTTATTTAATTAAATAAAAATAATTTGCTACTTGTTCCCTTTTTCACAACTGATACAGAGAATGCTTGTTAGCTCATAAGAAAAAAACTACATAAGAATTTCTTCAGGATTAAATTCAATAATTCGTGCACGATTAGCGGAAAAATTTCACAAACTCATAAATTTCCTATTTTGTTTCGTTGCAGTATTGCACCCATCTTGAATATATGTTAAATTTTTTTGTAACAGTATATATGTTAATTAATCTGAGACACGTGACTTTAAAGAAATTATTCTGCTGGTCGGTAGATAAACATTATTCTTTGTCGTAACGTGCATAGAATAAAATGTGGTAAGTAAATACATAACGATCATCTCTCATAGTAAACCATTGATTAAGCAAATGAGATGATCATCAAGTAGGTCAGTCATCAAGTAGGCCAGTCTCATAGATACCATACGGTGATGACGAACTAGAGTTATAGACTTCGTTCGTTTCAAAGTCCATTTGACCAATCTCATCCATAAAACGCCTCATATTTTCCTCGTCCCACATCAGAAAATCATCTTCCTGATCATCACCTACTAAAGCCTTCCCATGATCCTTGTTCGACTCTCCAAATTCTTCTTCTTGACCAGTAATGCTTGGGGTTCTCGGATCCGACAAGATGTTCTTGATCCTGTCAACACCGTGTTGTCTAGATGAGATACCCGTGGCAAGCCTGTTAAGGAGACTGGCTGAGCCGGAGGAGGAGAAAGACGGAGATGGACTCACCGTCGAGGAGGAAGAGTTGCCGCAATCTGTGTTGAACGACGGTGTTTTGATGGCGAGGTTAATGATTGGTTGGTGGGTCATTTGGTCGATTCCGTTTCTCTCGAGTCGTTTCTTGAGACAAGAGTTCCAATGGTTTTTGATGTCGTTGTCTGATCGTCCCGGCATCTGCTGTGCTATGGCTGCCCATCTACAACACATTCTTATTAGTTCAATATTTTTCTGTAACAAAAAGGCATTGAGAATTATCTAAAACAATAGCTTGCACTTAAACAATTAAGAAATGAAAGTTATGATTGAAAAATAAGAAAATAGTTTACATTGAAAAAAAAACTCTCGAAATGCTGAAAGAATCAGTCACTTATCTTTTGAAATGGTATAATTTATTTTAAAACATTAAATTTAATCAAATAATTAAATTATTTAAAATATTAACATTGAATGTTTATACACCTACTTGATAAAATTATCAATATTAATGATTTTACTGATCATTTTTATTTAATTTACAATGCTTTTCTCTGTTATAATATTTCAGACTTGGATAAATAAAAAAGCACCAAATTTCTTCTAAACCTTTACATAATAGATACAGTTCTCCTTTGAGAGTAACTTACGGTTGCTAAATAGTAATTCAATATTCAAAATAATAATTGGATGAAAATTGTACCATTCTGCCGTAATATCTTATTTAGATGCGTTAAAAATATAATCATAACTAATATTGCTTCTAACAACATTTAATTTTTGACAAAAAAACAACATTTAATTTTTACAATTGGTGCCAGTGTCTTGAATATAAGGCTGTGCCCTAATAGCTTTATCCGTACCCCCAATCCACTAGGCGGATTGTATCTCACAACATTTAATTTTCACAATTGGTGACAGTGTCTTGAAGAGATGCTTTAATACTAGCATTTATACACACAATATAAGCATGAAAATTGTGACTATGGCGAATCTGTTTTATATAATCAATATACCTGTTTCCGAGAATAGACTGGAAATTGATGATAGCTTCTTCTTCTTCAAGAGTGAATTTGCCTTTCTTGACCCCAGGCCTTAGATAGTTAAGCCATCTCAATCTGCAGCTCTTTCCACATCTCTGCAAACCTTTATCACCAATAAGATTAAAATATAAATTAGTTTAGCAGTTTATTATTGTGAATTATTTATTTTACTATATATAAGAATACTGTGATTTAAATTTTTGGAAACTTATGTCTATAAGTGACTGAAATCGTCAGGAACATATATATTATTTTTCTATGCAGATCTGCAATGTATACAGAAAACACATGAAACACATTCACGTATTTACAAGAAAACAAAATATCATAATGATAAAAAAATTATAAGTAATGATTAATAAAAAATGTCTAAAAGTATACACTCTATTTTACTTTTAGTCTTATCTAGAGATAATGTTTTGCTGCAGTACTGGTCAGTGATTTAACCAAAAGTATCAAAAGATCGATTCAAAGTTTCTCAGTTTAAAGAAAGCCTTTTTTCAAGGAAAAAAAAGAGTTTCCCAGTTCAAGTTTACGAAAAAAAAGTTTCTCAGTTTGCCACTTAATTTCATTTTGGCTAGTGGTTACGATTAGTGACACAATAAAGCGGGTACTAATTTCATTTTGTCACTATATACAAAAATCTATCATGTTTGTGGTGGAGTTAGATTAAAACGACACGACAATTATGCAGCTAGCTCCTCCTTCATAATATGTTTGGTTTTAGTACTAAACAAACAAAACAATCATATAGCTGTATAGGGTAATATATAGATACAACTACCAGCTTTGCAAGGGAGAAAACGCCAGTCGCCGATGCCGTATTCATTGATATAAGCCACGAGTTTTTGGTCTTCCTCGTCCGTCCATCCTCCTCTCTTCGTCCCGTCGGCATCGAACCATGTCGCTCTGCCCATGATCTCTCAGCCCGGCCAGGTCTATATCGCCACGTGATATTCACCTTCTGACAGGAGAAGAGCTTACAGATCGACTTATATGAAAAAAAAAACAGAGGGCTAATCTCCCTAATTCGCACAATCTTTAATTTATTTTAGAATTGTCTCTTGAAGAAGTAAGAGTTGTAGCTACTCTATAAATATCCCTCATTTTTTGTTTTATATGAATATTTTATTTGTTAACTATTTTCGTAAAGTACTTTCTAAAACGAAAAAGGTGCTTGCTTGCTCACTTATTTGGTTTTTAATTTTTTATAGTAGTTACTAGTTAGTTGCTAAAACCATATACTTAGAGGAGCTACGTGCTCACTTCTTGCTAAAATTAAGTGTATGGAATCAAACTTCTAATAATTTAGAAATCTTAGGTTTAACGATAAAAACAGAATCGAACGACAGTAGTAACTATATAAAAATTAATAAAACAATGTACATAGATAGAATTGATAAAGTGATAAAGAATTCGCGATTTTTGAAACCAAACATGACAGTAATTATTAGAGGTGTTTTGTGAATTCAAATCAAACCATGATATAAGAATATTTTCTAGTAGAATAGCTTTCAGTGACAAAAGAAAGGTTTAACAGGCGACGCTTGGAAATCTCTATTCAGTTATTCTGCAACTCTAGATGGCGATCCTTGTTTTCGCAAATATTAAACCAATACAGAACTGCTGTATCAAAACTTAATGACACGAAGCATGTTCACTTACCTGGCGCTCTACAAAATCGTCGAAAATTACAATAGCGAACAGTAATCAATTTCTCTGACACATGCCAAGAAAAAAAGACAAGACATTTGACCTGACCGGAACCTAACCATACTTCATTGTTATGAATACTCCCGTACGTACTCAGCGAGAAAGAGGAAAAAATGTAGTAGACGGATAACAGACAGGTAGTTACAACCATGGCCTTGCGCCATCATTTTGCTAACCATCAGAAATAAGGAGAGAATGCCTCGAAAGAGTTATTTGATTCATTCCATCTCTTGGGATCAAGATCCGTGATGGTATGAATTGTTGGTCAAAGAATTCCACCTTCTATTCCACATGTAGAGTTTTTGTTATAACATTTCCACCAAATAATATGTTGGATCCCAGACCACTATGAATGAGATCCAGAATTGCATTTCTCACTTTCAATATCCCAAAACAGACATTTATTAGCCATGTTGATCCCACTCTGATTGGTCCAAAAAAATTTGGAACGCAAATCATTTCTTTTCTAACCAGATCACCATCTTCATCTTCTACAAATTTACAAGATTCTCAAACAAAAATAAATTTTAAAATAATATAATGATAAAACTTAACTTTAATTTAAAAGTATAATTTAACCAATTCAAAGAAAGACAAATGTTTAATAGATTTTCATGGACACCTTAATAGTACTATTTTCTTTCCTTCTTTTCCTCTTCTTATCTTTTTTTTTTTAATGGTGAGAAACCTAAATGGAAGCCTCAATTGAGATACTCTGACTATGTTATAATGCGGTAGGATGCCACTTCCAAAACGACATTTGAAGGAAAAAAAATCTCCATATAGCACACGTTATTTTTCAAAATTAAGATGACATATGATATCCGACAATATCATCTTACTTTTGACATTTATTTTTCTTAGATATCTTTTGATGATAAAATAAAGGGAATATTTTTTTCACATATAAAATCTGAGAATATCATATGTCATCTTAATTTTGACATATATTTATTCAAGAATTTCAAAAATTCTTTATATGATTTTATATAATCCGACATAAGATAGTATAATATTATTCAAAGCACGAGTTCTTAGAGAATGATATGTGTTAACTTATTTTCTTAATATAATGGAAAAATGATTCCTAGTTACATGAACAATGCACCATTAAATTGTTAAGTTAGATATGCTTCCAACCTAAAACCAATTACTGATAAGTGAAGTAACTCATCTATCTTATATACTACTAAAGATCTCTTCCAATATCCGATGTAGGACCTTTGCCCCTAATACGCTCCCTCGAGATGATGGCTCTTTTGAGCATCAATCTCGGAATGCTTGAGCAAGGATCGATTGGCCGAATTTGGGTTGGATCGATAATGGATCGGGTTGGATTATTCGGATCAGGCTCTGATACCATGTTAAGTTAGATGGACTGCCACCCTAAGAAGTCTCAGGTCGAGATCTCTGATCAACGCAGCTCTTTTGATGGAAGCCGATTCTCTCTTCAACTCCTCTACATTGATACTGCTTGCCTCTGGTGCCCACCGTGAACTTGCCGCTATAGTCTCAGCAAGAGTTCCAGCGAGCAACAGGGTTCTAGGCGGCTTGCTTTGTGATGTGAGCGAGACTCTCGTTGAAGCCGTTTCCCGAAGTTGATCCTCTTTGGTCTGAAGAACTTTTGTTATCTCTTTTTGCCTCTCGCTCAACGCCTCTGAAACCGCAGGTGGCATGAAGTCATTACCTCTGTATAACACAATGTACTCTTTGTTCCTCGAAACAAGTACACCTCGTGTGAGTCTCTTAAGCTCCTCAGCCATTCTCTCGTTCCGCGTGTTCTCCACGCCACGTTTGATTACTATCTTCGCAATTGCGCTTTTCTCCCACAGCTTCACCATCGCCACAGCGAGTCCCTACAACTCTCTGCTCCTCCCTAGAGCAAAATGCGGAGGGCTAGTCCTAGCGAGCCGACGCATCTCTGTCATTTCTTTATTAGACAAACAAGACTTCACTCCTTGCGGAAGAATCCTAAACTAACACATGTATCCCATAACCAACGGAGGAAGCAAGTCTGCATCAATAGGCAACGGAGCATACCTTGTCCAGTCATGAAGCCTTGGACCAATCTCGTCCAACAGATCGTTTAATTTGCATAGGTCTGATAACTGCTATCATCTATCTTATATGGACTTCCAACTTAAAACCAATTGGCAATTATTGGATTGACTCAAGTTACTTATATATTACTCATGTCCCATTCATATTTCCGATGTGGGATATTCTCTCCAATACCCTCCCTCGAGATAATGGTGCATATAACCATTAATCTCGCATAATCCATCATACCTCTTTGAGATAATGCTCTTTTATTTCTAGCTATCTCGAAGAAATTGAACCTTTCTTAGGCCATCAATTCGTGGGATGATCGGGTCACTGTCCGGACTGGATTAATGGGTCAGGGTAATGGGCTGGCTCTGATGCCATGTTAAGCTAGATGGACTTCCAACCTAAAACCAATTGGTGATAAGAGGAGTGGCCCATCTATCTTATATATTATTAAGAATCCCTTCCAAGACCCGATGTGGGACCTTTGTCTCTAATACGCCCCCTCGAGATGATGGCTCTTTGAGCGTCAATCTCGGAATGCTTGGGCAAGGATCCATGGGCCAACTTTGGACTGGATCGATGGGCCGACTTTGGGCTGGATCGATAATGGATCGGGCTCTGATACCATGTTAAGCTAGATGGGCTTCTAACCTAAAACCAATTGGAGGCTATGAGCCTCCAGATATCACGCATTCAGCACTATGAACCATCCATGGAACCATGCAAATGAGGATCTTTTGCAGCATGCACATGAGAGAAAGGAAGAGGAGAGATAACATATGTGTGAAGGCAAAGAGGAACCCGGGATTTTGTGATCCCGGTTTTACTCTGAGTGACCATCGGGTGATTATTTTGACTAGTGGGCTCCCAAGAATCTTATCTTGATTCTATTCTCGTCCAACTAGGGGGCGTATTAGGGACATAAGTCCCACATCAGGTATTGGAAGGGATCCTAAGCAATATATAAAATTGATGAACCACTCCTCTTATCACCAATTGGTTTTAGGTTGGAAGCTCATCTAGCTTAACATGATATCAGAACCCGATCCATTCAGTCCAATCCGATCCACATCGATTCAGCACAAAGTCGGCCCATTGATCCTTGCCCAAGCATTCCAGGATTGACGCTCAAATAGCCATCATCTCGAAGGGGCGTATTAGGGACAAAGGTCACACATCGGGTATTGGAAGGGATTCTTAGTAATATATAAGATAGATGAGTCACTCCTCTTATCACCAATTGGTTTTAGGTTAGAAGCACATCTAGCTTAACATAAATTACTATACATTTAAACATAATTATATATTAAAAACTACACAAACTATATGTATCACATGACAATATCTCTGAACTAGTATATATTATGTTGTTAACAATATCAAAGTAATTTGGATTGTCATAAAAGAATTTTGAACCTATAACCAGACAATTTTTCATAATGGTTAACATATTTTAACATGTTATCTCACTTTTTATTGAAACTAAATTTAAATTTTTGGTCTATGTGTGTTTATTTTGTTTTTGATTATGTAGATATGTGTTATGGAATCTATTTTTCATAGAATTTTTGCTGAATGATGCTAAAATTCAATTTTGACACATTTTGATATTAAAATTATATTTATGATTTTAACAATATAACATATATTACTTCATGGATATTTTTATATAATTTATATAGTTCATATGATTTTCAGTACATTATATTTGTCTATTTTTTCATATAGCTGATAATCCTTTTTCCAATGTAATCTTCTATAATATCTCTAATATAATTATAATAATGTTTATATAAAGCACAAGTTATGAAATGTTGTCATATATCACCTTTTAACATGGTTTTCTAAATCACTACAATAAATTTACTCTTTGTTTTGTACTTATAAATCTGTTTTAGTTTCCCTGGATTATGATGATACAGTATTACCAAATATTATAATTTTGAAGGCCTCTTAATGTACATATTCAAATAATTGAAAAGGTAAACGCAATTTGTGAAAGATTAAATTGTAAATGTAAGATCAATTTTTAAAAAAGAAACCTTCTAACTGAAATTGTTTTTATTATATATAACATCTATATCTTGAATAATCAATTGTTTTGCATGATGTATAAGTTTTTTAAAAAATAAACTCTTAAATGAAATTATAAATTTTAATATAAATTATAAAATAGTTTCTTGTATTAATTTGGAATTCATGTAGCATATACACACCTAGTTTCCAATTAAAGAACACTTTTCATGGTAATTAAACTCAACCGTCGTAACAGTAATACTACAACCCATCATTGTGTGATGTTTTAAAATTAAGTCCAACAAAAAAAAAACATAAATAAACAAAAGGACAATGCAAAATTTCAAATAATGGTTTATCTATTAATCCATTTTCAAACAATTTACTAGAGATAAACACAATGATTAACTAGTTAGTACACGCAAACGTTTCAAGTAATGGTTTAACTGTTAATCCATTTCGAACAATTTACTATAATGAAAGTTCAATGATTAACTAGTTAATGCACTATCCACATAACACATAAAATTCGATTACTATGATGTCAAAAAAAAAATTCGACTACTACTGTAAATATGTTATGTTTTAAAAGTTTTTTAAAAAAATTTAAAGTCACCAAGGAAAAAAGATAAAACTAATTACACAGAAAATGGTCAAGCCTGCTGTAGTTTTTGTTAATTCTACTACAACAAATCATTTTATTTTTATCAGAAAGTTATATTTTAACTACATACTTAAATTATAATAATTAGTTACTTGAACAACAAACTCTACAATGCAATTCTCTCTTTCATGCTAATGCATTATATTCATAATATATATATACTCTGTGACACTCAAGATCTACCTGAAACAGAGATAAAGAGTCTAATTAGTGACCATCATAGAAACAAAAGAAATGAGTAGGAAAAAAATACAGAAGAATGAATTTATGGGAATAACAAAAAATTTCCTTATCAATTTTGGAGAGGAATAAATTTTTAATATATTCTTCTAAAATAAAGGAATGGAAGGAAATATTATTTTTTATAAATGGTAAAATAAATAAAGAATAGTAAAAAAGGTTTTATTCTTTTTTTCATTCCTTAATCACCAGTTAGACCCAATCTTGACCATTTAAAAGAATTTTAAAAATCTATTTATTTTCTTTATCTTCTTTACCACTTGATAAGTTGGGATGCGTTACTAATCGTTTTCACAATCTTGTCTAAGAATCTATGTAATATCATTAAAATGTGTTTAAGACATCTCCAACCTCACTTCATATTTTATTCTAAAAAGTGAAAAATTGTGTAATAAACAAAAAAATAAAAATTAATTCTATTTATAGAGTAATTCTTTTATCTTTTGTTTATTAATTCATCTCTCCCTTTATTTTTGAGTAAAATATGAAGGGAAATTTAACATGTTCTTAAATGTCTTCGTGTCTTATTCGAGAAAAGGCCAAAGCTCGAAAGATTGTAGTTTGTCACACTTCTAGGAAAATTGATAATAACGTTCCGTACGTATATATGATCTTAGCCCCTAGAAACGTAATTGTTGTTTATGTTTATATTTCTTCTCACTAAGTTATCTGAATCTGGAGAGGAGAGAAAGCAATTATGATAAATTTTTTGAACTTCTAACTTAAAATCAATTGGATATGAGTGGATTGGTCCAAGTTCCTTATATATTACTCATGTCCTATTCATATTTCCAATGTGGGATCTTCTCTCCGATACCCTCTCTCGAGATAATGGTGCGTATAACCATTAATCTCGCAGAATCTATCATACCCCTCTGAAACAATGCTTTATTTTCTAGCAATCTCGGAGAACTGAGCCTTCTATGGGCCATCAGCTAATGGGTTGATCGAGCCACTGTCCAGACTGGATTAATGGGTTAGGGTATTGAACCAGCTCTGATACCATGATAAGTTTCTTGGGTTTTCAACTTAAAACCAATTGGCTATTACTGGATTGGTCCAAGTCCCTTATATATTACTCATATCCCATTCATATTTCCAATGTAGAATTTTTTCTCCAATATAGTACATGAACGCGTACTATAAAGCCACTAGAAAATTACTTTCCCTATTTGTGCTCTTTAGCGGTACTCAAGCACGACGGGCCACGGTCAGGGGTGGACGTAGGTAATAACCAGGTATGGCATGTTCCCCCACACTGTTTTTGTTATAGTGCATGCACATACTAAACAAAAGGCTGGATCCAAAAAAAAAAAAGGCTGGATCCGCCCCTGGCCACGGCAAATGTGCGTAAACAAATTGTCTATCACTTTTAGTTTAGGAGGTGTGAAGTCTCAATAGCTGCGGGCCTGCGGCTGACCATTTGGAATGAACTATTTATTTGTTAATTATTGTCAATAATTATTATTTTGTTTCACACATTCAAAATAAATTAAATGCTCTAATGTAGACTGCATAATGATTTTTATTTGTTGTATAAGTTTGTACAATTGTGACAGCCGTATTATGTAACTCATTATTTATTTAAAGACAACATGTTTGCATGGGTTATAGATAAAGATAATAATGGTAATATATATTTTTTTTGAATAATATATAAAATTTATTAATAAAAAATTAGTTTTTACAGCATATAGCTACTGCTACTGGAAATAGAGCATTTGATCTAAAACAGAGGATGATTTTTTTTGTAGAGAGTCAACGTGTGGAGAGCCAAAGTTGAAGAACTCCGTCTAAGTGTCGGGTCCGCTTTGTAATCAGGAGGAGGCATTGATTTCAAATCTGCCTGTCTATCATTTTTATGAGAAGAGTCGGTGTGACAGGCTGGGAGCCATGCCTGCGATTATTTCTTTCTCTCCAGATGGAGTGAATAGCGATTTGGAAACAATACCGTAGCAGGAAAAGTTGCAGCATGGGCTGCGAGCGATCGGCAAGGAGCCCCAGAATTCCTTGCCAGTGACAGGTGAAGCGAGAGCACAATAATTTATTACACAGCCCCTTCCATATCTCGTGCGAGTAGGTACAGCTGAAGAAAAGATGTTCCCTGGTTTCTAGATGTCGATGACAGAAGACGCAACCTGCATCTATATTAATGTTCCAGAGGAGCATTCTGTCTCCGGTGGGTAACCGATTGTGTATCTTTAGCCACGTCATAAAAGCGTACTTCGGTGTTGAGTGAGAGAACCAAACACTGTCACACCAGCTCACCATGGGCGCTGAACGTCGAGTGAGATACCATGTGTTTCGGGTGCTAAAGGTTGACTTAAAGACATCGATGACAGAAGACGCAACCTGCATCTATATTAATGTTCCAGAGGAGCATTCTGTCTCCGGTGGGTAACCGATTGTGTATCTTTAGCCACGCCATAAAAGCTGCATTTCGTGTTGAGTGAGAGAACCAAACACTGTCACACCAGCTCACCATGGGCGCTGAACGTCGAGTGAGATACCATGTGTTTCGGGTGCTAAAGGTTGACTTAAAGACATCCGTACTCTGTTTCCAGACAGGTATATCTTCATCGCCCCTCATCTTTGCCCTCTGTTTTTGCAGAGCTTCCTCAATCATGTTATATATATTGGAACGATGCCGCCGGGTTCGACGCGAAATAGCTGATGCCACAGTCGCTCGCAGAGATATGCCCATGTCAATATAACCTCTGTCTCCTACCAGCTCTGACAGTCGTCCCAAGTCCGACCAAACATCATACCAAAACGAAGTAGTGGACCCATTTCTCACTACCATACGATGAAAAGCCTTCGCCTTATCTCTATATTTTAAGAGCTTCCGCCACATCCATGATCCCAGAGTTGAGTTACTCTTCACTGCCCAGAAAGAATCTCCTTTGAGCAGATAAGACTTTACCCAACTGGCCCATATAGATTGAGAAGAAGTAATTCGCCATATCAACTTTAAACAGCAAATACCATTAATTTCTTTTAACGGCCGCAGTCCTAGTCCCCCCTCTGATTTCAAAGTCGTTACTACATCCCAGGATACCTTCGCGCGTTTCGAGTTCAGTGTCGGACCAGACCACAGGAAAGCACAGCATAAACTATTTATCTCCTTTAGACACTCACCCGGAAGGCAAAAAGAAGACATCCAGAAATTGGCTATACTCATTATTACCGACTTGATGAGTTGCAAACGACCCGCCATTGATAAGAATCTATTTGTCCATAGGCTTATGCGTTTTTTTTGTCTTCTCAATGAGAGGCTGGTAATCATTGTGACCCATTCTTTTTGTGAGGAGAGGGAGACCCAAATATCGGACCGGTAAGGAGCCAACTTCCATACGGAAACGATCGCGAAAGCCTTGTCTTGCTGTCTCGTCCAAAACAGCACAGAAGATAGTTGACTTCTCAATACTCATCGTTAACCCTGAGATGATTTCAAACTTACCAAAGACCTCGAGAATGCTTTCAATGGAACGGGTATTCCCATCATAGAACACAAGGATATCATCCGCGAAGCTCAAGTGGGTGAGGCTGAGATTTCTACACTTTGGGTGATAGCCCATTCTACTATCAGCTGCCGATTTATCCAACATCTTCGATAAAACATTCATACTGATAACAAACAGATAGGGAGAGAGAGCGCAACCCTGTCTTAACCCTCGTTCACTCTTGAAAAACCCCGCTAACTCTCCATTTACTTGGACCGAGAAAGACGCTGTTGTCACACAAAGAGAGATCCAGTGTATGAACTTCGCAGGGAACTGCATAGCTGATAAGGTGTTGAATAAGAACGGCCACTGAACCGAATCAAAAGCCTTAGATATATCCACTTTTATCGCACAACGTCGGGAGACTGAATCCTTGTGATAGTCTTTTAAAAGTTCTGTCGCAAGAAGGAGATTTTCAATGAGAAGTCTGTCTTTGACAAAAGCAGACTGGTTCAGACTAATAAAGTCTGGGAGCAGCTTCTTAAGTCGGTTGGCTATAATCTTTGAAATAACTTTATATAGAACGTTGCAGCAAGAGATTGGACGATTATCCTTCATCTTTTTCGCCCCTGTTATCTTTGGGATCAGAGCCAGAATTGTGGTGTTGATCCCTTTCGGTAAGAATCCCTTCTCGAAGAAAGCTTTGACAGCGATAACAAACTCAGATCCCACTATTGACCATGCTGACTTATAGAACTCAGTGGTGTAACCATCAGGTCCAGGTGATTTCTCGTTTGGCATGGAAAATAGAATATCCTTAACCTCCTTTGCTGTGATTTCTTTGATCAGATTTTCCTTCTCTTGGTCAGGACAGCGATATTGTAAAAGATCCTGCAGCTCAGGTACTCCGATTCCCGTGAAGTTTTCAGGCTTGTATTGCAAGAATTCTCGAAAATGCTTTTCAGCTTCTGCCTTGATTTCCAAAGGCGATGTCACAACCTCCCCATCCACATGCTCAATCTCCTTGATGGAGTTAACTATTTCCCTTGCTATTGCCCCCCGATGGAAAACTTTATTGTTTTTGTCTCCCACATCTAACCAATGCATCTTTGATTTTTGCTTTAGAAAACTCTCATCAAGACCTGAGACAAAATCCCATCTCTTATATGCCTCACTCTCTGCTTCCATATTCTGCTGCGTAGGATTCCTCATCGTCGCGTCCTGCTTAAGACAGAGCTCATCGAAAGAAACCTTCACTTTTTCTGAGAGATTACCCAGCCTCTTCTTGCCTAGTTCCCGTATAACAGGTTTTAGACCTTTTAATTTCTTTGAGAATCTGAAAAGAGAAGAAGTCGATGAGTAGATAGGATCCGTGGTAGCCCAGTATTGCTCTACACTCGGTAAGAATTCTTCCAGTTCCGTTATGGCGTTCACAAATTTGAAAGGTCGCTTTGGGCGTGATATTTCCGAGCTCAGATTAATTCGACAGCGAAGATGATCTGAACAACCACCACTTTCGAAGACAGCATAAGATTGCGGATATGCGTTTAACGAATGATCGTTAAACAAGACTCGGTCTAACTTCTTTGAAATAAGACCATCATCCTGTTTATTTGACCATGTAAAATGGGGTCCATGAGAGCCAAGGTCCATCAATGAGCAGTATTGCACAATGTCTCTGAAGTCTCGCATTCCTGGGATTACTCTGGGCGAGTTAACATGAGCCGAGTGATCTTCAATGTCCAAAGTCTCATTGAAATCTCCAGCTATTAGCCAAGGCCTGTTTCGAATGATAGGTGAGTCCTGATGGAGTTTCAGGTCTCTCCATAGCTCCTTCCTTTCCTCCATAGTGTTCAGAGAATAGACGATTGAGTAAAAGAACTCTTCTCCACCGTCCGTACAAATAGAAACAGTGAGTAGTTGCCCACTTTTAAAAAATGGGGTTACTCTAATATCCGACCTCCACACCAACCATATTCTCCCCAGTGTGTTATACTCATAGTTTGAGATCATACTCCAACCTCTAAAGACTGTCGATATGATCCTCTCACTTCTTCCTTCCTTAACTCTTGTTTCCAACAACCCTCCAAACATAAAATCGTTTTCTCTAACCCACTTCTGTACAACCAAATGCTTCTTCTTTTTATTGAAACCGCGAATATTCCAAATGAAACCCGACATAATTAATTTCTCTTGGTATTACGTTTTCTTCCACCAGCGCTCGCTAAATTGCTTGCACCTCGGGACTTCGTATCAACTACATTCTTTGCCAGACTTTTGGAGGTTTGAGTAGATGTTCTCCGTGCGTTTGCATCATCAACCACCACCTGCTTCTCCTCTGCCTGGCTGTGATTTTCTGAATTGGTATGAGTTCGATCCTCTGGAATCTCCCCCTCCTCGCTTACTTCTTCTTCCTCTTGTACATTGCTACCACTTTCTTCTTGTTCGTCGCTTAGGACTGCAAAGCGAGATGGGGAACTTATACCGTTAGTGTCTCCATTGATCTTTAACATTGATCGCCCCTGCTTTGATGGAGAAACATCAGACCAGTTACCCTCCTCTTCAGATCCACCTCCTTTCTGCGTTTCACTTTCTCCCTCACTCTTCTCCTCTCCACTTCCATCTTCTTTCGCACTATCTCCATCTTCCTTCTCCTCATCTCCACTCTCCTTCACAACCTCTCCACTATTCATCTCAGTAATATATCGTTTGGTAAGAACACGCATGCCTTTCTAATAGAGAAATGTATAAATTTCAACAAAAACTGCTCGATTGACCTTAACAAATAAAACGATAGTAATACAAATGTATATTCTCTCATTCTAATAAAAAGAAGGTGTCTATTTATTCATGGTTAATTAACTTTTGCTTAGAAATTTCAAGATAAAATTTAAAAGGATCACTAGAATATTAGTTGTTGCTAGAAAAAAACGATGATAGAGTTGTGATAGTGTGAAACTATCTTCATAACTAGTTTTAATGGATATTTTCTTTTAAAAGTGAGATAGTCTTTAAAAAAGTAGAGTACTGTACTTAGGAATTCTTTAGATATAAAGATATTTTTACTGCAATAATGTTATTCTATCTTCAATTTTTTTTCTCTCAAAAGGCTTTCATTTATTTTTGGGATAATTAGGAAAATACCCTATTTATGTTTTCAAATTTGAAAAATACATTGATTTAATTTTTTTTTCAAAAATACACTTGTCGAATATGTAAGAAGATATCTTGACCAAGTTTAAGTTAAATTTATCTTTTAAATGATTTTTATTCAAAATTCAAAATTATTAAGATAAATATATTGATTAAAAATATATAATTGGATAAATATTTTACAATATTTCAATGTTTATCTTTATAAAAAAATATAAACCTTAGATAACTAGATAATATTACATAACAAAGATAATTGTTGATACATAATATAAAACTTTACATGTTACAACTCATCATCTCACCAAAACATCATGTTCAAATTTTTTTTTCTTTCTACTGGATAATTATAGAACCAGTGATAAAACTGTAATGCCCCGACCGTCCAAGGCTAATGGGCTATCCACATCCGCGTTCTCGGTCCGTGGACTCCATCCCATCTGACGGACGGTGCGTTAATATTTCCAACACTCGATAGTGATGTTTACTGATCCTGCAATTACCACATGACCTTTCCCCGTGTTTTGGCCTCATTCGCACGATATCACAAATCACTTCCCGATATATCACTCATCCTTTTACTACTCTAGTTTAAGCACGGCTTAGTTATGGAGTTTTAATGGATGTGCTCCTGAAAAGGTAAGTACACTTTAGTGACATAGATAGCCAAATTAATTCTCTTAAGCCTTTCCACATATACCACAAACTGGAATCTTACAATTCACCCCCTCTCATAGAACGCAACGTCCTCGTTGCGCCCCAAGATCGTTATCCATGTTAATGTGAGCCCTCACTGACTCCACCCTCGTCTGGATTCGGCTCTGATACCACTTGTAACGCCCCGACCGCTCACGGCTAATGGGTTACCCATGCCCGCTCTCTCAACCTGTGGGCTCCATCCCATCTGATGGGTGGTGCGTTAATTTTTTCAAGGCTCGATAGTCATATTTACCCATGTTAATGTGAGCCCTCACTGACTTCATACTCTTTTGGGTTGGGCTCTGATACCACTTGTAACATCTTGACCGTCCACGGCTAATGGGTCATCTATGTCCATTCTCTCGGTCTGTGGGCTCCATCACGTCTGTCGGGCGGTGCGTTAATTTTTTCAAGGTTCGATAGTCATGTTTACTGACCATACAATCATTACATGACCTTGCCCCGTGCTTTGGCCTCACTCATACGATATCGTAAATCACTTGTCGATAGATCACCCATCCTTCCACTACTCCAGCTCAAGCACGCTTAACTCTGGAGTTCTAAATGGAAGTGTTCCCAAAAAGATAAATACACTTTGGTGACATAGATAATCAAATCAATTTTCTTAATCATTTTCACATATTCCACAAACCAGAAGGTTACAAAAACAATGTTGATGAGTTCGTTAATCAAAACATTGATCATCACTATGTCTAGAAATTTCAAAACAAATAAAAATGTACAAAATTTATAAAACACAAAGACAAGATCAAAATGTGATAAATTTCAAATGACTGTAAAATTTCTTCATGTAAAGTATTATGTATCAACGATGACTATTTTTATATCTTATTTTATTACTTGTCATTAAATTAAAATTATATTTAAATAATTAATTTCTTTTTTGCTGCATATACATATTAATTAAAATAAATTAGTCATTTAGCTTAAGAGAAAGTGTAGTTATCAAAAGAAATAAAATACAGAGTAATTTTCAAAATAAAATCTCTTTGCATAGTATTTTTCTAAATTTTTTTTTTTGAATTACAGAAAGAGTTGAAAATTTAAAAACATAAATAAAAGTTTCAAAGACCATAGTAGCTTCACAAGGAATGTAAACCACAAAAATAATATTACAAAAATCCACAAAAAAAAAAACAGAAATCCTAGTTGTTAAAGTTACCGGAACCGATGACCAGAAAACGTTGCCATCTTCACAGAGAGAAGAAACCGTTCCTCGACACAAACAAGACCCAAAACCAACATAGAAATTTAATTATAATTTAAATTTTATTGGTTCATGCTATTGGTTTTTTCACCTTCATGCGATTGGTTCTTTTTAATTATAATTTAAAATTTAATTACAATAACTGTGCTGTAAAAGATATACCACTATTATATTTCTAAGTTTCAAAATTAATAAAGATGCTCTAAGATATTTTTCAAGATTTACCAGTGTTTCCAAAGCAACAAGTTTACTTGTAACCAGGCCTCGTGGTCTGGTGGTAAAGAAACCTCGGCTGAGGTATCCGTCATCACGAGTTCGAACCTCGGCCACAGTGGATTTAACATGGTTTCCGTTTGGCTTCCAGGACCTTCTTCGCCAATTCCGGTTGGACGCGGTAGGATAGTCGGACTAAGTGAAAGGTCCGGATACCTAGATTATCAAAAAAAAATAAGTTTACTCGTAGGTTGCTAACAGTTCATGCAACTTACACACTGCCTCGCTGCTACACACACCAGTTCATCGTCTTCTTCATTCACTGGGGAAAGCATTGACTAAGTATTCATAACGGACTCAATTAAAAATTGTCAACCACCATAAAAAATGATCACTAAATCTATTTTTATCAGATTTAAATCTAATCTGCAAGAGCACAAACTAATAATTACCGCCGAATCAAAGAAATTCCAACGGAAAATTCATGTCCACTACAAGTTTTTTGGAGAAAACAATCAATTTAAAGAAACAAAAAGGAAACCGAAAGAAAAAAGAGTCTTCTCATGATTTTAAAGAAATGCTTATTAAAAAAATGAAGAGAACAAACTTTTTGGTTATGATGTTTCATTTTTCTTAAAATATTAAGTCGATAATTTAATATAGTAAAATATATTTGAAGTAGTTCGCGGAAATGCTCTGACCCCTCTGGAGACCTGAATCCCCTTGAGCAATTAGAATAGGTTGTCTCGTGTAGAGCAGGCATGATAGGTCAAAAAGGTAGATAACTCAATTATTTAAATCAAAGAGTCACTTCGTTCTGTAGAAAATATATAAATTTCATCTTAAACATGGAGAAAAACAGGCGTCAATGATGTATTTGTGGACTTTCACATTCTCTTCACTTTATGTTTGAAAAAATTATTGTCACCTCTTATTGTTTTGCTTACGGAAAATAACGAAATCAACCGAACAAGAATTTATACTTACAAATTTTTTTTTTTTTTTTGTCACCGTAAAGAAAATGAATAAAATCGAACTTGATAGTTCTATTTGAAATCAAATAATGTAGAGAAATAAAGATATCACTAAAAGTGAGCTTGACTTGACCGTGTATCGAAGAATCAAATGCAACCGCTGCCACGGTCATAGTTGATAGATGCTTGTTTTGTTAGCATTCAGAAATTTCGTTTTGTTTAGTTACCAAATATTGGTTTTCTTTTTTGGTTTACTAGGGTGAACCAAAAAAATTGGTTCTATATAGTACGGTGATAATTCAGTTTGCCTTTGGATAAAACAACTAATTAACTCAACTGTATTTTTCTTTAAAGCTGGTGTATTATGTTACTGAAACTATGAAAAATGTAACACAGTTCAATTGTCTGAATCTATAAAAATTTTGCACCAATTAATTCATAGTATCCAAACTCAAAATGGTTTGGTCCCAATTCGTATAAAACATTCTATTCGGATTCAAATTCAAGAAACAAGTTAAGGTTTGCTGGGCTTTAAGAGTCGAAGCTAAACACAGCACACGCATGACGAAAACCAAGTGATTTCATTGTTTTAAGCCGAACCCATTATAATAGTTGTATGTCAAATTAGGAGCCCATATTGTAGGGGATGGGTTATACCCCTCCTCAAGGCCCATCAAATAAAGGAGACTATCTAGGATCGTCGGCCCATCGCTTCTAGGCGGCCTTAGCCGACCGGCTAGACAGGCTGAAAGGGAGATGTCCAAACACGCCTCTAAAGAGGCTCCCAATAAGGCCCAACAGAAAGGAAAGCCCAATGAAGCATAAACGCATAGGCTTAACGGCAAGACACTTTATAAAAGGGAAAGAGGCGACAACGAAGAGGATCCAGACTTTTGACACCCACTCGAGCTGCTAGATCTAGGGTTTTGATAAGTTCATAGATACCGCCGCCTTGTATTTCTCCCATTGTTTAGTCACTCTTTCCATCCGCTTGTAATCACATACTTCAGATCTATAAAACGCCTTTGTTCGGCCCGCCTCTCTTTATATTGTTCTTGAACCGCTTTACCCTCAAACAATTTGGCGCCCACCGTGGGGCCTAGAACAAAGTAGCGTTACAGATCCATCATACCTGAGATCCGAAAGCACCTCCGGCGACGCCGTGGAGGAGCCAAATCCACCCTCCAACCCGAGACTCTCTTCCGCCGACTTCATGAGCTCGGTCATGGCGCCGCTACCAACAGACGAGATACGAAGCAACCTAAGCTCAACTCGCTATGCTATGGGCGCTGACAGCCGCTCCGTAGGACAAACGAAGTAACCCTCGACCTTCCGACGACAACTCTTCAACACTAACCCTACGGTTCCAGCCGCCGACGCTCAAGAGTTAGAACCCATCGAGACTCCGCAAGCAGCCCAGCTGGTCCAGATCTCACGACCATACGCGGAGATAGCCGCTACCAAACTCAACTTTCAGCAGATGAGCTCCACCATTCACAAGGTCACTAGTGCTGCGCCACGATCGAGCGCTTCGCTTCCACCGAACGCACTCGCTCACCAGCTGACCGACGCCAACTTCCTAAAAATAGAAAAGATGCTGCTCCACAAGACAAATCTGGTGGCTGTCCCGTGGAGCATATGACAGCCTTCAACATCGCGATGGCTCGCGCCGGCTACCTGATGATGAGAAGGATGCCGCCATCGTCAACTGCTCGTGGAGACACTTCACGAACAAGCTTTAACCTGGTTCTCGTGACTCTCGAGAACTCCATCAGCAGCTTCGTGGAACTTTCGCCGGCGCTCGAAGACCTACATCATGTTTGCCAAGCGAGAAACGACAGCTTCCAGCTTATGGAACCTCAAGCGCATAAAAGACCGTGAGCCTTCGCGACTTCATGGAGCGCTTCAAATCGGTCGCGGTCCAGATCGACATCCCTGACCACATCGCCATCGACGCCTGATGAACACTCGCACTGGATTCCAAGTTCAGAGGACTTGTATCGAAGCCCTTCCACGCCTCTCCAAGACGCCATCGCCGCCGCACAACTTCATCCGCATGGAGGAAGATACCAAAGCAATCTTGGTTAAGCATGGCGCTGTAAAGACACCGATGCCTAGACCCGCTGAAGCAAAGCAGAGCCACGCCAGCACGCCCATGCCGATAAAACAATCCAAGAACGGTCTCTTGTTCGTTGTCGACGAAAACAACCGACCAGTCACGAGCTTCTCGGTACGCAGCGAGCCTTGGAACGTGTACAATCGCGAGACTGCAGCCCTGAAAAATTCTGCTAGTCCCGCCACGCCAGCTCCACCCACACTACCCGCGCCACCTACTACGGGTGCCGGATCCTCTAAAGGAGTTGACCTCACCAAGCACCGCAAATACCACGATGTCAAGGGCACGCACACATCTGAGTGTCGGATGGCGCATTTCACCTTTCGGGTTGAGAGCGGCGACTTCAAAGTCCAACCTCCAAAACCAAAACAGAAAACCGCAAGAGTTGGTCCAAGAATAAGGAGAAGCTACCAACGAAAGTCTGGCGGTAAAGGCGAGGAGCAACGCCGAGAATAACAAACCCGCAGACGACGCTGACAACGAAGCCTCCTCGGCGGACGAGGAGCAACCGGCGAATCGACAACGCATCGAAGTGATACGTTCGCAGCAGCCCCTATCGTCTGACGATGAGGATGAGTTCCCACCAACGCCAAGCGACTTGCGGAACCTCCTCAAGCGTAAGGCCACAACAGGCGATGAAGTCAACTGCGCCGACCTTCGCTTTAAGCTCCTAGCCAGCAAGTCACAACGTCGGGAACCGCCGAGCATACCTCGCCGATCGATTCGCCACCACCGATCTGCGCGACCAACTCAACGCCATGAAACCGATTTACGCTGCGGCGCTCAATCGCTCCAAGCCAACAGATCTTAGAGGCGGTTAGAGCAACCAACGCCATCTGAAAACCGGTGCCATCGGCGGACGACCAGCGCCTCGTGGACCTTTCGCTTCTTAGATATCAAACGAACGATCGCTACACCACGATTGAACGCCATTCATGCTCGTCACCCTGTGGCGACTCGTCCGCTCAGTCAAAGATTACCGGCGCTAAGCAACCGCCAAGCGATGGCCCACGGCCGCCGAGCCACACCCGATCAGCTTTTCTTCCGATGATCTGATTGAATTCACGCCCCACACAACGCACTTTACTAGTCGCCCTCGAAATTGGTGAATATGATGTAACCAAAGTGCTGATCGACACAGGCAGCTCCGTCGACCTCATCTTTCGAGCAACGCTGGAAAAGATGGGAATCGATCTCGCCGGGCGAAAACCTTCGCCGAGGACGCCGACAGGTTTCAACGGTTCCTCGAAACCATTCTTGGCACAATCCGCCTTCCCGTCCGAGCATGCGGCGCTACTGTGACGGTTAAATTCGCGTGGTTAGCACTAAGGCACCCTACCATGTCATCCCGGGACACCATGGATACACTCGATGCAAGCAGTACCGCCTACCTACCACCAGTGCATCAAGTTCCCCGGTAGACGGACAATCAAAACCGCCCTCGGAGACCAGCAAGCCGCGGACCTCGCTGATAGCCACCGCCAAGCTACAGCGCCACCATCCTCGTTAACGCTGTTTCTCATCCCACCAGCTCAACCTATCCTCGAAAGACGACATCCTAGAGATGCCGATGACGATTCGATCCCAAGGCCGGTCGAATGGTAGCTTCTAACCGGCGACATGCAGCAGGCACTACCACGCTCCTTCGATAACGCGGTCCACCTTCGCATGGTCCTTATCGGACATGAAAGGGATCGATCCGCTATCACAACCCACGAAGCTTAACGTCGACCCGCTTCAAGCCCATCCGCCGAAGCGCCGCAAATTAGGACGGACCGATCGAAGGCAGTGAACGTAGAAGTCACACGACTACCGGGCCGCTCGACACGAGGTTCGCTACCCGAGTGGCTAGCTAACCCAGAGTCGTAAAGAAGAAGAATGGGAAGTCGCTGCCTGCATCGACTTCACCGACCTTAACAAAGCATGTCCGGCGACAGCAATCCACTACCGAGCATTGACCGCCTCGTGGAGTCAACCGCAGGAACGAGATGCTCACCTTCATGGACGCTGCTCGGGTACAATCAGATTATGATGCACCCCGACGACCGCGAAAACGGCCTTCATTACGATCGAGGAACATACCGTTATAAAGTCATGCCCTTCGCCTGAAGAACGCCGGCGACATACCAGCCGCTCGTTAACCGCATGTTCGCAGACAAACTTGGTCAAACTATGGAGGTATACATCGACGATATGCTAGTCAAGTCACGCACGCGGAAGATCATCTTAGCCATTTACGCCTGTTTTGAAGTACTCAACAAGTACGGAATGAAGTTAAATCCGCCAAATGCACGCTCGAGTCTCTTCAGCGAAGTTCCTGGCTACATTGTTACCCAACGAGGCATAGAAGCCAACTGGCAGATATCCGCCGCCCTCGACCTACCTAGCCCCAAGAACAGCCGGAATGTCAACGGTTAACTGGTCGTGACGCCGCTCTTAACAGATTTATCTCCGTGTCGACCGACAAATGTCTCCCTTTTACGACCTTCTCCGTGGCAATAAGAAGTTCATTTGGGACGAGAGGTGCGAGGAGGCTTTCCAACAACTGAAGAAGTACCTCACGACCCCACCCGCCCTCGCTAAGCCGACGAAGGAGACGCCCTGCCACTCTACATTGCGGTGTCCAGCTGAAGCGCTCCTCATTAAAGAGGACCGAGGGGAGCAAAAGCCGATCTTCTACACAAGCAGGCGATGACCGCCCGAGACTCGTTATCCAACCCTCGAAGATGGCCCTAGCCGTAGTGGAAGCAGCAAGGAAGTTCGCCCATACTTCAATCGCACAGTTGAGGTACTCACCGATCAGCCGCTTCGCACCGCCCCGCGTAACACAAACCGGCTGGTCGCCTCACCAAGTGGGCTGTGGAGCTCGGTGAGCTGGATATTACCTACAAAATCGAACAGCCGCGAAAAGCTCAGTCCTCGCCGACTTCCTTGTCGAAGCTGGCACTGAACCGAGCAGATTTGCAACCACTAAACCAGAACCGATCTATGCGGCGGCTCCTCGACGAACAAAGGCTCAGCGCTGGTGTCCAACTCCAGTCCCCATCGGGCGAACTGATACGACAATCTTTCAGCTTTGGTTTCCCAGCGAACAACGAAGCCGAGTACGAATCATTGATAGCCGCCTTCGCTTGGCAAAGGCCGCCAAAGCAAAACGCCTAAGCGCCAGATTGTGATTCACAGCTAGTAGCCAGTTCAACGGAGAATACGACGCACGCTAACGACCGAATGGACGCTTACCTCCGTGTCGCCCAAGACTTAGCAAGAGAATTCAATTCTTCGAGCTCACTAAGGTGCCTCGTGGCGACAACGCGGCGGGACACTAGCAGCCCTTGGCATCGAGACTCCGTGATCAAGTCAAGAGGACCATCCCAATACATCACATCGACGAACCAAGTATCAGCGTTTTAGCGGCTACCATCGCCGCCTCTATCAACGACATCGCGATGACACAGTCCGACCAACAGCCCGTTGACTGGCGCTCGGAGTTCATTAATTACCTCTCGAACGGCTTCTTACCAACCGAGAAGTGGGAAGCTAGACGACTCAAAAGGCGAAGGCCATTACGCCATGAACTAATTTAACTATACAGATACAACGCAAGCGAGTCCTCCTCAAGTGCATTCACGGCGACGAGATCCGGCGTAATGGCGAAACGCACGATGGTGCGGGAGGAAACCATTCCGGCGGACGCGCATTAGCTTTGAAGATCAGAAACTCCGGTCTTTTCTGGCCGACTATGAACTCGGATTGCGAATCATACTCCGTCGCTGCGACAAGTGCCAGCGACATGCTTCATTATCCATCGGTCCAACCAGTGCTGCAGACGCCCACCGCCCCTACCCATTCATGCGTTGGGCTATGGACATCATTGGTCCCATGGTGTGCTCTCGAGGACGCCGCTTCATCCTAGTCCTAACCGAATTATTTCACAAAGTGGATCGGCGGCGTTCTCTCAAGTGACCGACAAGGAAGTCCGCGGTTTCGTTCGAAAACGCCATTTGCCGCCATGGTCTCCCGTCACGAGATAGTAACCGACAACGGCTCCCAATTTATGTCCGGAAACTTCAAAGAGTTCTGCGGAAAATGGAACATTCGCTAAGCCCTCCACGCCAAGATACCCGCAGGGAACGCCAGGCCGAAGTCGCCTAACAAACTCATCATGGATGGAATCAAGCGCTTGGACTTGAAGAAAGGCCACCGGGCCGACGAACTCGACGGAGTCCTTCGAGCCATCGCGACGACTCCAAGGGGCTACCAAATCAACACCCTTCTCTCGCCTATAGAGTGAAGCCATGGCCCCAGCTGAAGTCAACGCCAGTAGCCTCCGCCATTCCAAAATGCCGCAACACGCCGAGCTCAATGAAGACATGCTCCTTAACGCACTTCGACGAACCGGAGGAACGCCGAGATCAAGCTCGCTCAATCCGAATTACCAGCACCAGATTCAGAGTTACTACAACAGAGGGTTAAGGCAAGACCACCGAGCTGGGCGATCAAGTCACGCTAAGGTTTTCGAGAACACCAAGGAACCAACGCTGGAAAACTCGGAGCACGGTGGGAAGGACCCTACAAGATAGTCAAAGTCGTTAAGCCTAGCATCTACCGACTTCAGACGTCCAGCGGGGAAGACGTCCCAAGGGCATGGAACTCCATGCACCTGCGTCGTTACTATTCGTAAGACCCATCACTCTCCGACTAAATAAGGATCCAGCATCACCTTACTTAATCTCTTCGTCGGGAGCAGACCACCAAACCCTTTACTTTCTTTACCGATCGAGTAGATGAACAAGCGTCACTTCTAACCGATCGACTAAAAATGCTCATTCTCTTAGGTCGGGTAGATGACCCCATGTCACTTCTACACGACCCAAAAAAAAAAGAGCCGAGTAGATGCACCCCTGCCGTCACTTCTACCCGGCCGAGTAAATGCGCCCCCAAAGCCACTTTTACTCGGTAAAATCGAACTACGAATGGCTTGATCCCATCCCGGCTACGTAGGCAGCCTTAACCGGTCCAGCTATAACAAAACAACAGTCTAAATTTTTTAGTCGACTCGAATCGTTTTTCACCCAAGGAACGACTGTTACGCCCCCCCGCGACTCCCGCTCCTTATCAAACGAGACGGAACGCGGATGCACGCACCCACTATTCGGTTAAGTCCTGATTAGACACCTAACCGAGGGACTAGATAGCCGCGTTTGACCAACAATCTGGCATAAACGGACTAACACTAGAGCGAATTCTTAAAGTCTTTTTCTAGCATCGAGTGCAGGTTTGGCCGACCAAAACTCGATTTGCTACTGAGAAACGACTCGAGAACCTTTCGTCTCTAAGACGAAAACAAGAACGGATGACCCGTTTGTAAATAAAATCATTACGACCACTCGGCGTTGGACAAACAGTTGGCTCTATAAGAAGGGTTCGAAATAAAACAGGAAAAAATTCATCGCGATCATACATAAAAGCGCCCATGCGGCGACCAAGCCGATGAAAGTTTAAACTAGCGTACAACAAATCGAGTTTAAAAAAAAGAAGAAGAAGACTGAATAACGATACAACAACAAGTGATCAAGCAAGAGAGTCTCAGGTAGAGGCAACGTGAGGATCGACGTCCAGATCCTTCGCTGCTTCGCCGTCCTCTGGTACGGTTTGATTCTCGGAGCATCCGCCAAGACCGCCTCATCTTCATCCTTTCCACGAGGATCATCCTGCTTTCAATGTGGGCGAAGTTCTCGCAAGGCCTAATCCTCCAGCACTCGCAGCGGCTCCCCGCATCCTCTTCACCATCGCCTTGAGAAGAATCGCCGACCTCAACGACCTCCTTCGACCGACGCCACTCGGAGGATCCTCGCGCCTGGGAACGACCTCCTCGGCGACATCTTCATCAGTACGGGCGCAACTCCTCTTCGGAAGAGTCGTCAGGCCGACCAACCGGCGCATCCTCGGAAAAGACTGGCGTCCGCAGTGCAGGCCGACTCCGAACCGACTAGGTCCTCGTTCGACCCATACGGGTCAAGGGTGGCCATGAACTCCTCATTCACGAACCGAGACCGAAGAACTAGTGGAGAGAGGGCCAACGCCTCAGGTAACGGGTCGACATCGAAGCTCAGACCGCTGCCTGATGCTCGCCTCTTGCTGGACAAAGACGCCGATCAGCTCTTGAGTAATTTCCAGCCGTTCCTCTCGGATCATCTCGAGACATTTCTTGGTACCGAAGCCTGCCCGAGCAAGTTCTTCTCCTTCGAAGATCGCGGCGCCAAGTAGAACGCGACGGAGTCAAGGCGACGCCTAAGTTTGTCGGTCATAGCCGATCAGACTCAACCCTTTCGCGAGACCTCCTGGCCGCTACAATCTCGAAGCCTTCGCTCTCCTCAATCAGCTTCTGGGCAACGGCATCCTCTCCGCTTGCTTCGGCCTTCTCTTTCTCCAGCTGGGCGTTCGCTTTCTCCAGAGCCGCTTCACGCTAGCACCTGTTTACCGCAGCGATCAGCCTTAAGTGCAGCCTCTAGACCCTCGAATTATACTCGAGAGCTTCCTTCTCCTCAAGAGTCTTCTGGTTGATCCGTTCCTGATCAGCTCTCAACCTCTCGATGACACCAAGCCTCAGCCTAGCAAGCTTCACCGAGGCACCCAGCTCGGTCATCGTTTGCTTCAGCGCTGTATCGTTACCTCTCCACAAGGACGTTCATGCAGCCGTCGGCGACAAATAGAACAACGACGACAATGTCAAGATACTATCTCAAAAACGGCTAGAGCTCCCAAAAAAAAAAATGAATGATTGGAAGCAATACCGTCGCTTAAAGCTGCGTCGATATAGTCGTCCTTGAAGTAGAGGTCTTCGACCATAGGCATCTCCCTTGACTGCCTCGAATCTGGCGAGAGAGCTCGGCGATCGGCTGGGATTACACACCAGCGAGTCTTCGTTATACACTAACTCCACGCTGACGAGAAGTCGATCCTCAGCCTCTTCCCAAGAGAGCCTTCGACGAAGCTAACGCTGCGGAGGGACACTCCTGGTCCTGAGAAGAGGGGCGGGGTCCGCCGGATGACTCGTTTCTAGCAAGAATCCCGCCGGACGGCGCCTCCTCTTGTGGCGCGTGGCCTCTTCGCCAAGCGGAGATCCTGCTTGGGCGCCCTTACCGGCCGGAGACCAGCTGTGCAGCCGAGTTGAAGCCTTTTCTTCGACTTCTTCTTCGGTTTTCCTCCTGCGCCTCCTTTGACGAAGTCTTCAGCTGACTCTCGTGGCTGTCGGGATCCACGCTGCCTCTTCGGTCTCTTCTTCTTCTTCTTTTGAGGGTCCTCCGTCAAGCGGGAACGGACTCACTTTCGAACTGAACCCTCCCGAAGGCACCTTTTGCTCTTTTTCTTCTTACGTACCTTCTTCTTTGGCGTGGGACCTGGAGGATCCGGTCGACGGATTGGTCGACCGGTAGGGACGATCAGTTTCTGAGAAGCTGCCGCCCGCCAGTTAGCCGACGATCCCCGTAGTCGATTTCTTTAGCAGCTGGAGCTTTCCTTTGAGTAAAGCGCCAAATCCGGGTCCCTTCCATCTCACGCGCCTTTTGAGTATCTTTGTTGCTTTCGCGGAAAAGGTTTAAGCGAGATTTCCTTGGTCCGATTATCAGCGGCTGCCTTGACTCCCAATCAACTGCATAATGGCAAACGTTAACCTGTCAATACATATAAATTCGCGATTTGGAAAAGTAGTAAGTAAAAAAGGGAGAGAAAGGGGGACCTCGCATTCGATCCCGCTGCCGACGTATCCACTCCCTCGCCAAGTCAGGCCAGCGAAGATGATCGCGCGTGGCTATGATCTGTGCACTCTCGAAGAAGTCCTCGATATGCGATCGTATTCGGATGACGACCGCCAAACAAGAGGAAAAAGGGTCAGCAAACGGCAAAATAATCGGGCAGCGACTATCGTTCTCTACCAATCTTCTTGCTCCACAAGACAGAAAATCGGCTTCCAGCGACTCAGCAAAGGCATGTTCGTCTGCCTTGACGTAAAAGTATGCCCGCTGCCAATTCTTCGTCTTCCTCGGATGACCAGTCAGGACATTGTAATTGGGCGCATTTTTACCGAACAGTTCGGTTCGGCCTTGGTAGTCGCCGCCTCGAAAACTCTCACTGACATCGAAACATCAGTGTCCGCCCCCATCACGAGCAGCATGACTGCATTACGGATTGAGCCGATCTTTAATTGACTAATCAGCGACCTCCGACGCACGACGGATTAGTCGAGGATCGGAAACCAAAGCTTAGCGCCGCCCTCGGCACGATTCGACAGTGCACCGGTAGCCGATCGGAGGGGACCGGGGCCTCTGCTCGGCGGGCCGGGATGATGTACGCCACGCCAGCTCCTCCTAGCCGAAGGAGACCCCTCACGGAGCTATGAGTGGAGCATGTCCCGTACACATTCCCCCAACGCTGACCCTCCGCCCACGGGTCCCGCAGAAGCTCAGCGGGAAGAGCAGCCAATTCTTCAAAAATCCCGCCAGGATGATAGACGGTGGGCCTACAATCAATCTGATCGAAGCGAACATGCCTGTGCCTTTCCCAAAGTTCTTGTTGACTCGGGACATAAGAGTCGGAACCATCACTTCCCGCGTCACTAGAGTCGCCCTCATCTCCTGTTCCTGAGGACCGACTACCCGCGGGACTAACCCGTCCCTCATCACTCTCTTCATTGGAGAGTGACTCGCCTTCTCGGATCATCCGATGCGCGTCGGCGACCAAGAGGCGCTGAGCCATGTCAAGGCTCTCGGTATCTCGCATCGCGTCCCGATGGATCAGGCTGAACTCGTCCAAGGGACTCCCATTGCCGCGGACGCCCTTAACAGACTAGCGGAACGGCGACAGCTTTCTCCTCCCGATAATCTACTCCTTGAAGACATAACCCGCCAACTCAAACGGCTCGAAGATTCGAATTACTCTACTTAAAACTTAGAGAGAGAAAGAAGAGAGAAGGGAGAGAGAAGTACCTGAGATTTGCAGAGAAGAATGACGAAATCAGAGGGGAGTTAACTATTTATAGCAAAAAGTAGGGCACGCACCCCGCGGCATTAATTATGCCTAAAAAGGCCTAATTGGGCTTAAGAACCCATTAGGTTACTCGCGACGGTTCGTCTTCCCGCCCGAACCGATATTCGGTTATGACAAAACCAACGCTCCGCTACAGAAAACCGGTCCACACCGAACCAATCTAAACCAAAAGACGGTTGAGCGACTAAGCGCGCCACTACCGAAGAGGTGTCCAGCTGAACGGTCCATACTGAGCGTGCCATTACCGAAGAGGTGTCCAGCTGAGCGACTAAACGCGCCACTTCCGGGACGCGTTCAGTCGCACGGCAAAACACGCGCCCAAAAACGAAAAGCCGACTGTCCATGCGATAAGACTCCTTCGTCTGATCGAACCTGATCGATCATGGGATTTGTGGCAGGCGAGCGCGCCACTATCAGGGGGGGGGGCGACCAGCTGAGCGACTAAGTGCGCCATCCAAAAGACGCATTCAGTCGTACGGCCAAACACTCACAAATGAAAGGTCGACTATCCACGCGATAAGACTCCTTCATCTGATCAAACCTGGTCCTTAAATTCATTTAGACCGCAAAGGCGCTCACAAATGAACTGGGGGGGGGCTTATTGTAGGGGATGGGTTATACCCCTCCTCAAGGCCCATCAAATAAAGGAGACTATCTAGGATCGTCGGCCCATCGCCTCTAGGCGGCCTTAGCCGACCGGCTAGACAGGCTGAAAGGGAGATGTCCAAACACGTCTCTAAAGAGGCTCCCAATAAGGCCCAACAGAAAGGGAAGCCCAATGAAGCATAAACGTGCTAGGGCGAACGGCAAGACACGCCTTATAAAAGGGAAAGAGGCGACAACGAGAAGAGGATCCAGACTTTTAGACACCCACTCGAGCGGCTAGATCTAGGGTTTTGATAAGTTCATAGATACTCGCCGCCTTGTATTTCTCCGGCTGTTTAGTCACTCTTTCCATCCGTTTGTAATCACATACTTCAGATCTATAAAACGTCTTTGTTCGCCCCGCCTCTCTCTTTATATTGTTCTTGAACCAGTTTACCCTCAAACACATATGCATAATCTGGAACTGTGGTAAGTCAACGATGACCTGCCCTGACGGAGACAAACATAATGTTCCCTTTTTGGCTTCACTTTAAATTCAGTGTCCAATTTTTTCTTCTTTTTTTTTTTAACTCATCGTCAACTTATCATTATCCAAATTGTGAACACCGGATTACAACCACACGAGTTTTCGACCCGACGTACAAACGACGCGATCTAGTAACACCTAGAATCACTAAGTTGGATCCTACACTACCTAATCAATGCGTCACTGTAACTTTCACCACTCCGAACCGAATTCACCTTACGACTCGAGATAAACCGGCTCTTACACCCTAAAATTAGACCAAAAAGCAAGCATAATGAGTTACATGAAAGTCAAGACACTAAACAGACCGTTCATTCTAATCTAACTATTGGCTCCTAATGATTTGAATTCTATACGTGTCCCAACAGATTCTACACCTTGGGTGCATACCGGTCAAGCATCACCCCTTCCAGCTATTACTATCTCGCCTCTGAGCCTGAAACCGAACATGGACGTCCAGAATGAAAACGGACTTTGGCAACAACAACTGGAACCGAGCACTTCAAATCGCAGCTTGCAAGAGGTGTGGAGACCAACCGCCGGAACGACCACTGGACCGCTGACAATGGAGTTTTCAAGGCTCCTAGTAACAAAGTAGTATAAAGAGTGTCAAATCCAATCCTAAGCGATTTCAAAGCAATGAGAATGCAGGTTCATGCTTAATCTAAGTGCAATCAGGTTTTAGAGGTGATAAGAACTAAGAACAAGAATCTAAGGCAATAAAGTAACAAGCTTTCTAACAATGAGAGTAAAGAAGCCCCATGGGGCTAGGGATTTGACTTTGAGTGATTAAGATTCAATCTAAGGGTGGCAAGCTATCAATCAAACATTTTTCTTATGCCTAGACACAATACTAAGCAAGTTCTTGGTCAAGATAAATGCTCATTTGCAATAATCACCCATACATCAAAGGTCTTTGACTGAAATGACTAAGGCAATCATCGAGAACAAGTCTAATAGCAATCTTAACTCCTTTAGCAACAAATCTCTTTGGTAAAGCAAGCTAAAAGCATTGAAGAATTGGTTCAGGCATTTCATCATACACTTTGTGAGCAGGAAATGTCTATAGATCTATTTTAGTATGATCAAGACCAAAATAGCATTGAGAACCCTCAACAAGCAAAGAAAAAGTAGATCTAACACTAAACACCCTAGATTTTCACTTTAATCACCCTAGCCCATGAATCCAAAGTTGATATACTCACTAACGGACATGATTACTCTTAAACCCATGAATAATTCTAGCTTAATCATGCTTAGTGATCAAGAGATTTCAACAAACACAAGAAATAAAGATGAAAAGTGATTCAAGATTCAAACTTTCTTCAAGGTTTCCAAGTGTTTAGAGAGAAAACAAGATAAGTCCCAACTTTGGAATTACAAAAGTATTTATACGATCCTTGGAAAACCTAATGGCTTCCATAAAAATGTCTAAAAAGCCCTTTAAAATTCATTAAACTCAACCAAAGTATGACACGGACCGGCCTCACCTTCTTGCTCTCCGCCCGCTCCAGACTGGCCTCTCTGATCTTGGTCAAGAGAAGAAGCCGTGCGAGCGGTGTGGTGAATCCGCACCCATAGGCCGCTCCTCAGCTCACAGCGGGCATGGCAAGCCGCTCCCACTAGCCCGCTCTGGTACTCATGGCTTCACTTTGGTTCCCTACGAGCGGTGTGGTGAGGCCGCTCCCGAGCTCACAGCGGCCGGCCAAAACCGCTCCAACAGGCCGCTCTCGTCCCCCACTCGCCCATCACGCCTTTTTCACTCTCTTTTGCACACCAAGTGCTTCTAGACACCTCCCTTTTGGCTTCAAACATTTCAAATGTCTCCGAAGTCACCAGCGAGCATCTCCAATACCTTATAAGGACAAATGCAATGCAATGCAACCTAGACGCACTCTAAATGAATCCTAATGATCAAAATGGAAGCTAAAACAAAGGCTTAAACCATGCAAATACACAATATATCAACCGTCACCGGCGCTGGGATGAAAGTCTCCACCACGTTTGATCCGCAAAATCCTCACCTCCGGTTGACTCCACACCGTCGTCGAAGCTCTTGCAGCGCGTCGTCGAAGCTCTTGCAGCGCGTCATCTCTCCGAGAACCGAAGGGACACACCTCTGTTCGCCGTCCGTAACGTCCCTCCTCTAACCGTCTCACCGCCTCAAGGGAGAGTAGATCTGGTCTTGAGGAGTTGTCTCCGCTTCACACGCCGTCGCTATGACAGTAGCATCGTAGATCGGAAAAGAGGGAAAACTGGATCTGCCGCTACCGTCAGTCCTAAAAGCCGACTTCCGCCTTCGCCGTTCTTCCTTGGGTCTCGTCGTCTCTCCATAAGAAGCCAGAGCTACCTCCTTTGATTACAAGAAATCTTGGAAGAGCACGACAGCACAGAGATTCACACATATCGACTTAAGTTGACCGTGAAGGTGGAAGCAAAGGGAAAACAAGAGTCAGGGATGAGAGGATGCGCCTCCGACGCCGCGAATCGACGTCGGAGTTAGGGTTTTTGGCTGTTGGTTGTCTGCAAGCTTTTAGAGAGAGATGAGAGAAAAATGTATTTCCAGAACTTTATTATTTTGTCCATTTTTTTCTTCTTGTCTACAAATTCAGTGTCCATTACTTAACGAGAAAATAATATTTTTTTTTATAAGAAGTGTTAAAATAGCAGTTTTATTATTACACAAAATATTATTTTGAAATTTTAATGTAATTTATATTTTTTAAGTATTAGTTGTAAAATATAACAATTTTATAAATAATTTTATTTATCTCAAATACTATTAGTTAGTTAAAAATAATTAATAAAATATAAATAGATTCTAATTATTTTATTATTCTGTATAAAAATGTTACTCTTTCTAATATAATATTATTAATTCAAGTAAAAATTAAGTTAAGTAATTATTCCAAATTCATTAGTTCCAATGGTAGATATCCATTAAACTTCTCATCGTTATAAAATTTGTAGAGAAAGTGAATGGATTGTTTGAATCCATAATGAAAAAAAGAGACACAAAATGTTACAATTACACATTATTATTTTATATCTCAAATCTTAATAATATTTTTTAGTCTCAAAATTTATAGTTTTAGTACTATTATATTAATTAAAAACCTAATATACTATTATTGTATTAAAATTTAGTCGTTTTAATTTAAACTAATATAGATATAATTTTAATTTATGAATAATAGATCTTGTTATATATATAATTTTATTGTAAGATTTATAAAAAAAATTAAAATATTTTTAATATAGAAAAAGTTTATAATTAAAGTTTCAAGTGTAAGTTTTTTATTTTGTTAATAGTAATTTTGGCCAACTACAAAGTGACACGTGTCGTGTTCATAAGGTTTTAAAAGGATTATAAACTTATTTTCTGTCAGAATAAATTCAAACATTATTTATTTAAATTTTATTTTTTCATATTATTTTATATATTATTTTCTTAGAAACCTTTCTTACATCTCATGGTTGGAACTGCTCTAAAATCCTTGAAATAATTATGACATATTAATGATTACATTGATAATAAATCCAAAAGCTTTTAAGTAATTATGGGACAGTTTTGGACAAAATACTTGTTCTAAAAACTGATTTGGGCATTCATCTAATAGGCATATTGATTATAATCGACACATTTTCTTAACTGGTTTAATTAAAAATAATAATTTAGGTGGCACTTAAACGCTTGTAAATCCATTAATCCCTTATAAAATGTTTTTAGTGCAAAAAAAAACTCACTTTTCAACATTGCAAAAAAAAAAATTCAGTATCATACTCATACTCATATTTCCAAAAATTCATTATCATAAAACATACAAATTGATCCTCCATCATAAAGTCAACTCTTACTATAGTTTCCGTTCATACATAAATATTTTTTAATTCATATATAAATTATTAAAATATATTGATTTAAATAATTTTAACTAATCCAAAAATGCAAAATAGAAATTCGAACTTTTGAAAAGATTTTTAAATAAACATATTATCATTTTGCCAAGATAGTTACAAACGTATATCTTGTATATACAAAATTTTAATAGCATTAGGCAATGGCTTTCTCAAGGAGTGATTGACTGTTTCTCAATCTGTGTTTCTAACTATCGCAAAAAAAAATATTTTACGTTTCAGAATCCAGCGGTTTTATTCCCACGCTCCATAACGTTCGTTATAGTTTTTGTTTTTGGTATGGTTTATGGTTTTGGTACCATTTCAGATATTTCGTTTCTTACTTGATATCACTTCTTTTTCAGGTTAATCTAATTGCCACTGAATCAGTTTTTTTCTAAGATTATCAGCGTCTAATCTCTGTTTATAATTCGACTGATGTAGAAACTCAATTTCACGATCTCTAGATCAACAAGAGAGTAAAAGATGACGGAAGAATTAGAGGATATCGAAAATAGCTAGATGAGGTGGTTTAATTGTATTAAGTTAGCAAAAAAAAAAAAAGAATTAGAGGACATTAGCTTAACTGGAAATAACCTTGATAATTGTGATAAAGGCCTCCAGTTCGAATGACAAAATTAGACCTTGAACCTCCTAATATTCCAAAAAAAAAATGACGGAAGAGACATAGAGGTGCGAAATTGAATAGTGGAAGGTTATTACAGAAAACCAGCAACAGGATTGGTCATCTCCACGTATTATTAAGGCAATAAGGACTATATAGTGTGGGTGAATTTCCTTTTGCATTCTTTTTACAAAAAATTCCTTTTGCATTTCTTTAATTTTTGTTTTTTATCACGAAGACGCCCAGAACCGGATTTTTTGTTAAAAAAGACTCCTATACCTGTAGAAACTCCTACTCTTTATTCCCAAAAAACTTCTTCTCTTCTAAAATCTGCTTCTAACATTTACTCAACCAAGTCCCAAGCAAAGTTATGTCTGTCCTTCTAGAGTTGTGAGCTCTAGACAGAGGATCCAATCTCGCCTGTATTACTTGCTTTATCTCAAGGATCATAGTTTGAGTCTGTCGAAAACTATGACTGTGAATTCGTCAATTCTTTTCCTTCCAAATATGATAGACAGCTGCTTTACACGAGCTTGATGATCAGTTTCAGAAACTCATTAGAAGAAGGATTCCTCAACCATCTCAGTCCATCTTCAAACATAGTAGGTGGATTAATGTTGAGCTTAGAACAGAAGTAAGACCACACCTCCATGCTGAAGGTGTAATCAAAGAAAAGATGTTGTCTTGTCTCATCTGCAAAATTGCATAAAATGCAATTTGATGGAACCTTTAAGCCTTACATTCTCATTCTATCTCTTGTTCTTAGGCGATTCCGAGCAAACACCCACGTTATAAAGGTGTGCTTCGGTATCCTCCCTTGGAACCAAACTTGTCGATACCAAAACACTAGTTCCCCTGGTCGGATGTAAAGCCGCCCAAGTATCCGCGGTGGAGAAGGAACTTGATGCCACTCTGTTTCCAGGCTTCCACAGGTAAATATCATCTACTTCAGAGGCATAAATAGGAGCTGCATCCGGTAGGCAGTCTCGCAACATAGTAATAAGTCTATTCCTGCTGTGACTCCTACTTACCCACCATTCTCCCTCTCTCAATGCATCTGCTACAACCGCATCCACATGTAGGCCAGTGACCCCTGGTCCTCTAGGTCTCGTAAGATCAATCAATGGACCTAATGATGTCCAATTATCATGCTAAAACCGAGCAGTGATACCACTACCGACCTCGCAGATTTTTTTTTCTAGTAAATTTGAGTGAAGTGACAAGTTTTTTTGTTGTTACAGAAAATCCAAAAAAAAATCATAGGTTTGTTTACTTTGCAATAAGAAAACAGACTCATTTTCACTTTCGTATCTTAATTCCAGATGGCGTAAGACAATATCTTTAGAGATTTTATGCATGGGCCGGGACTTATATATATTTCCTGAGACTATTTGGATTTTAGCGAAGTGTTTAAAGTGGAATATGGAAATATTTTGGTGACTTGTGAAAATTTATTGTCTTGTCTCAATATCATGCTAAATACCAGGCGAGACAATGTCTGTGTAGTCAGTTTTGTTGTTTAATGCAAGTTAGCATTGTACGCATACTCTTGACAATAAAATCTATACCGTTCTTGCATGAACGTCGCAGGCTCATAAGATTTCCTAGTAATCAATTTTTTATTTTTGAGAAAGGGTGTAACGCCCCGACAAGTCGGCGGTTATTGGACCATCCACGTTCGCTCATTCGGTCTATGGATCCTATCCCATCCGATTAGGTGCTTTAATTTTCCAATGCATGAAAATCTTGTTTACTGATCCTACAATCACCACATGACCCTTTTCCGTGCTTTGACCTTACTCACACGATATCGCGAATCACTTCTCGATAGGTCACCCATCCTTTCACTACTTTAACTCAAACAAGCTTGACTCTAGAGTTCTTTCTGAATGTTTCATTCTGGATGTACTCCCAACAAAAATAAACACAATATAATGGCATAGATAACCAAATCAATTTTTTTAAACATTTCCACATATCACAAATTGAGATGTTACAAAAGGTTTTACTTTAATCAAACTTTATTCTACAAATATTTTAATCAAAAACCAAATGCTAAAAGACTTTCCGTTTAGGGAATCATTCTCTTGGCAAAAGTGGTCCACATTAATTTTCTTTGTTGCTACAACACACCATGTGCTAATAAAACGCACACACACACTAGCACTGGACTGAGTCAGAAGAGATGATCAAGTATCTGAGTACTCTCGTACAAGACAGAGTCATACGGTGTCGTCTCGTACTCCATTGGGTCAATATCCATATAACGTCTAACTTCTCCATCGTCCCATATCAGAAAATCATCTTCTTCACCACCGCCAATCTCCTGGTCCCTCCTTAACCCTTCTTCTTTGTCTTGATCACTGATGGTGATTTTACGGTCCAACAAAATGTTCTTAATCCTGTCGAGATCGTGTTGTCTAGATGCGATACCTGTGGCGAGCTTGTTCAGGAGACTAACCGAGCCAGAAGGTGAGGAGGAAAAGTGGCTTTCCGTCGTCAACGACGTAGTCGTGGGAGAGCTACCACATTCTTCTTCGTTAGTGGTCGTGACGGTTAGGTTATTGATAATGGGCTTGTGGGTCATTGGGTCGATTCCGTTCCTTGACAGTCTTTTCTTGAGACAAGAGTTCCAATGGTTCTTGATGTCATTGTCTGTTCGATTCTCCATCTGCTTCGCTATGGCTGCCCACCTTCAATTTTCAGCAATGAAGACAACAAAATTTAGAATTACCTTTTATAATTATGATCTGTGAAAGGACAAAGAGAGTAGTTAGTAATCTGGTTAGGTCGTAAATCGTAATTAGTGAATAAGTACATGATATAATCATGTGGTCAATGCTTATTATTTCCTGACGTACGTACATCGATCGGTGCATACAGTATTTAAAATTCTTTTTGTGATCCATGAAAGATCATATACATGTAAATATGTTCTTTAACATATTACTCACTCCTTTCCCGACAAAATATATTGTTCACGCATATTAAAAATATAATAAATATTTATAATTAAATTTATTAATCTATTTCCAATTAATGTTTTTCAAAATATACAAATATATTTAAAATATAGAAAATCATTTTTGTGGAATCAAAAACAATCTAGAAAACTTTATTTTCAGAGATGGAGTTGAGTATTATGTAATTAAACCCTTCTTTTGCATGTGAACTAAAAAACAAAAAGAAGCTTTCTTTTGTAATCAAAATTTAACATTCTGTTGTGTTGATTTTGGAGTCACTTAGATCTTCAAGATCGACATTTGGGGGTGCAGAGTCGGAAGCATCCGCGGTAAAAATATACATTTTAAAATTAAGTAAAATATATTTATTGAGAATAAAAATATTTTCTAAAAAAAAAATCTAATTTTTAGATAATATAAAGGGTGAATTGGTGGAATATACATATTGAAGACAAATATCAGGAAACTAACCATGTATTAAAGTAACCGAAGGATGTGACAAGTTTGCACTGAAATGGACAAAATTCTCCTTCTTGCGCGTGGACGTTCAACAAAACACATAATTATAATGTGCTATACTATATTAATTAAATATATGATATAGACCAATCATTTAATAACTTTTCAAAAGAGCGAGGAAAGGAGAGAAAGGACTGAAGACATGAGAAAGGAGGAGACGGGAAGAATGGGAAGAGGACTGAAGATAGTGAAGATGAAGAAATAAAAATAAATAAAGGAGAAAGAGATGGAAATTATGGTATTATACTATTATTATAAAATAGAATAGAACATATTCTACACAAAAAGAGTAGGAAGAAGAAAGAAAAGAGGATGAAGAGGGGATAAAGAGAAAGTGGCGAGGGAGTAGTAGAAGGATGGAGAAAGAGAATGAGGAAGATGAAGAGGAGAAGGATAAGAAAACCAAACACATTTACCTTATCATATTTGTATTCTTTTGCAACATTCATGAAACTACTTTTATTCTATATTTCGCAAATGGAATAGTATAACACAACGCGAACTGTTCATCTTCTCCAACTCTGAAATTCATCTTCTTCATTGTTGATTGATGAATAACCAAATCCTTAACCACGAACAGGCTTGCGCGATTTACCTCATGCTCTACATATATCTATTAACGTCAACATCAATCTCCCTAGATGATTCCGCTTACTTGATTATCCTCTCATCATCGTGTTTCAACTGAATCTCTTCACCACGATCTTTATTTCTACTGGTCTGATTACCGTCACGGAGGAAGATGATGATAGCTCTCCACCACCGCTTGCTTTTATTCTGTCGTAGAGTTAGCGAGTGAAGCTTTGTTTTCTTTGGAGGGTACTTATGTCTCTTTCTCTTACTAATATGTATTATATTCTAACACCTATCCCATATGGTTAGTTCCCTAATTATTGTTTTTTCTATGGTTATCTATGTCAATTTCCCTAATATAAATAAGGGTCCGGTAGTTGTAAATTATTCATTCACATAATCAATAAAGAAATTCTAAAATAAATGTGTACTTCACTTGTGTTTTGTTCTCATAAGCAATATTTAATGCCACACATTTCATGTTAATACAAATTGGTGGTTTAGACTTTTGACAGAACAGTAATGAGTGAAGAAACTAACTTGTTTCCGAGAACAGCATGAAGTTTGATGATCTCTTCTTCTTCTTGAGGAGTGAATTTTCCTCTTCTAATTCCAGGCCTTAGATAGTTAAGCCACCTTAATCTGCAGCTCTTTCCAACTCTCTGCAAACCTATTTTTCATGATAAATTATTTAAATGTCAAGTTTATCAGCTAATAAGGAGTTTAATTGTGCTTTTGTAGTGGCAAACAAAAGAAGTTGCGAAGATATAAAAATGAAAAATTATTGAAGAAACATATAAAGATTTTAACATTTCCATATCGGGTCACAATACTGAAAACATATAAGATAAAGATTTTAAGATTTCGATATTGGTCACAACATTACTCTAACCAAAAAGGTACTAATTAAAGTATAAGATTTTTTTTATCAAAAAAGTTTGAAGATGTGTAAAGTATAGTAACACCTGTCGCTCGTGGGCACCGTTAACAGATTGCAATCATTTTTATAATATTATGGATAAAATCGGAATGTAGAGGTTTCAACTTTACAGAACCCGGAACAAAATAATCCATCTATAGACAGAAATTTTGTAATCATTCATGTACTTTCGCACATTATAATAATATACAATATGACGGGTGGTATGTACTTGCACTTTCCATTCTTGGCTTGGTTACGAAAATGATCTCGCTAGGATTTCATAAAGTTTTGTTTTATAAACGAGGACTAATCCCAATTCTGCATGCTATATTCACTTCGGTGTGTAGAATTTTATATCTCAAAAATCTATAATACTAATAATGAGAAGTATGAACAAGAAAATCAAATTAATTTGCAATCAAGAAAGAAATGTTAAGTACTCTGTATATGAACTTAGGTTCTAAAATCCAAGAATTTAAAGACTCATACACGCAATACATCTATCATAGAAATTCATAAATGTATATATATGTATATATATATATATATATATGTGTGTGTGTGTGTGTGTGTGTGTGTGAGAATTTCAGTTTCACTTAGAATAAAGAGGAATCGTAACTAATCACAAAAAGCCAGCTCTAGAATTTTCTTTCGAAAACGAGAGAAGACAAATAAGAGGAAACATTTTATCAATCGCTTCATGAGCTCTATGGGGTTGTGTAGCCGACACTTTATCAATCGCTTCCTCTTGATTATGTTTCTTTTCGTTGGATTTCTAGAGTAGAAAACAGCTCTGCTGATCTACTAGCAAAGCAGGTACTTGGTGTAAATGAGGCTTTAATGTCCTCCACCTAATTGCTAATGAATGAAAGTTGTGTTTCAAAAAAAAACAATTTGGAGGAAAACTTGGTTGTTCAATCCGTTTAAACTACGGAATAATTTATTATCGTAGGTAGAGACTTGAACTGATCTAGACGTCTATAAACCCCTCGTTCCAAAAATTTATTTGAGCAAAGAAAGATGAAAACACATAAACACAAAGTATAAATGCATTCACCATATATATATTTATGAAATTAGCATGTTCAAAAAGTAATAATATATATATATATATATATTATATATATGTGGTGTATAAGTCCAAATCTATATAATATACCAGCCCGTTCGGGAAGAGAACGCCAATCACATAAGCCATGCTCGTCGATGTGAGCAACAAGCTTTTGGTCTTCCTCCGCCGTCCACTCTCCTTTCTTCATCCCGTCGTCATCGAGCCACGTCTTCCTCCCCATTTTTCTCAGGCCAACCAATCCTCCAGATGCCACGTTAATCACCTCACGATAAGACAATATTATAATAAAGAAAAATAGTTTATTTGAAAAGGGAGTCTCTCTCTCTCTCCCTAACTCGTTTTGACTTATAGTGGGAATAGTCTCGAGAGAGTGAGTAGTGGGATGTGTAATGTGTTAAGGGACATACAACTCATATATAAGTCCTCCAGTTTTGATTTTTATTATGTTTCCACCGTCGGATTTTATTTCGAATTCTTTGCCGTTAGATTCAAGGATTTTAAAAAAAAACTCAAAATTGTTTTTGGAACAGTTTACTTAATAACTAAAAGAGAGTCAGTAATTAAAGGTATAGCTATCATTTCAGAAGCAATTGAGTAACAAATGTGAAATGTGATACTTGAAAGACCGTTATAACCTCACCGCAGAAAGACTTTATATACATTGTTAGTTCTGCATTAAAATATATTCAATTTCATATTTCTGCTAGTTTTTAATATATATAAATTATATTTTATAATTCTACTAATTTTTTCTTCTAACATGATTGAATTTTTAAGAATAAATATAAATTTTATAGAGCAATAAACATTACTGCAATAAAATATTAAATGTATGAAAAATGAAAAAATAATTTTTAGATATTTTTAATTATGAAAAAGCTTAGATGACATTCTTCGTGAGAAAAAAGTATAATTTTAGTTATTTGACTATTTTACCTTAAACAAAAACAGTTTTTAATAACAATAAATAACTAAACACACACACATACCCAGATATGACTCGACAGCCTGTTTTATATGATTAAAATAAAGTGAAAATATAATAACACAAAATTATATTTTTGACATACGCGGTTAAATTCGGTAAAAAGGTGGTTAAAGGTTAGAGTAAGATGATCGTGTTACACTTGGGACCTGACAGATATAACCGCAACCGTTGCGAGAATTTTTGGATATGTATAGTTATAATTGTAAGTATTTTGTAAAGATTTATACGATTAGTACAATGGTTAGAAATTGGTGTATTTGTGGAAATCTTATGACTGGTAAATTACCAAATGAAACAACTGTTAAATAATAAATTAACAATTTGGGAAAATTTGGATAAATGCACTTCAATAAGATTATAATTTGAAAAATACATCCTTGATTTAAGCTTTTGAAAAATACATTTATTTATATATAAATTTACCAAATTGCCTAATCTTAATATTTCTCAATTTTATTATATTTTTTATAAAATTGTTTTAGAAAAAAGGAAAAATCGTTAGAGAATATGCATAATATCTTTTTAAACTACATAATATCTTTCCAATATCTTTTTAATATATTTATAAATTTAATTATATTGAATAATAAATTTTATTTATTTTAAAGTTAACAAAATAAATTAAAATATATATTAACGTCATGATAAACTCAACACAAATCCTAATTTTATTTATTTTATATATCTTTGCTATTGTAACATATTTATCTTTAAACACATATTTATTTTAAACATATAATAATTATAAATTATTATTAATTACTAATTTATGTATTAATTATTGAAATATTAAATTGGGGTACAAAGTAAATTCACATTAAAGAAAGTGTAGTTTTCAAAAGAAATTAGATGCAGTGTGTTTTTCAAATTTCAAATCCCAAATAGGGTATTTTTCAAATTATCCCTAATAATATTTACATTTTACATAATTATAAAAGTATTTAAAATCATAATATTGTTATAAATATAAAATTATATTTATAAAACTATACTATTAAATTTTTAAAAATTATAGAAAATATATTTTTAAAAAAAGTTATAATATAATTAAAATATAATATGTATATATATTTTATAATTTCTATTAATTCAATTTAAAATTTTTACTGAATATTTTTAATTTTTTTTTAAAGAAAAAAATTTGCCTTCCCGCAAGCGCAAACGCTAGCTGGAACCAGCTTTTGATTTTAAGAAGTTCAAAACGGTCTGAAATAATTTGTAGCGTTTCTGTGATTGTTTCAAAACTTCAACAACCGATACCAACCGTAAAAACTGCATTTGCAAGGGGTAGCAGGAAAACCTGTTATATGTCCTTACAGGTCGGGAAAAGTATTAGACCATTAGTGGTATGATATCCTCACATCTTACTTTTAAATCATATTCTCACATTTTACTTTTTGTTATATTCCCACATCTTGCTCAATCGCAATAGTGGTTATCCTAATTTATTAATTAATTATTGGAAAAATCTCGAGCATGTGCTAGGATAATTGTTGTTGGGCTACGTGGCATTGCGATGATGCCATGTACATCCTTTTCTTTTCCCGCGCTATTCACATCTTTCTTTTTGCAACCATTTATGGTAGTTTTAATTATAGTTTTTTTTTTGGTGAACATTTTTAATTATAGTTTATAATTTTTGTTTCAAAAAGTTTATAATTTATTCAGACAAATATGGAGAAAGGGAATGCTCCATTGACTGCGAAAGGCCTTTCTTGTCGAATCCTTCTTTGTGAACATCTTTTTGCTGTCTCTCATACTTTTTTTTTTAACTTTCCAACTTTTCCCATTCACACTATTCAGTTTTTTTCTTTCTTTCTTATATATAACTATATTTGACAAAAATTATATATTATATGTTATACTCTTTCCTTTCATTTAAAATATCATTTTGTATTTGTATACTTAATCAAAAATATTTAATTTTGAATATTATTTTAAATAAAATAAATTATTTATACACTCATATTTCAACTAATAAAAAATAATATAGAAAATATAAAAAGTCTTATAGCATATAAAACTAATAAATTTACTTTAAAAAATTTACAATAACATTTATTTTATAACAATTTTTTTCTCTACAACAATGACACGAAACATAAAAAGTATCAAATAACTATAAAAGAATGTTAGATAGACGAAAGATAACCATATTTTGAAAAGAAACAAAGAAAAAAAATGAGTTTATATCGAAAGAAATCGTGAAGAAGGCCATGTTCGTTTATGGAATGATTATTTCAGTGAAACTCTAACGTATCTTGAAAATTATTTCCGACGACGTTTTAGAATGACCAAGACATTGTTCATGCACATTGTTGATCACTCTCCAACGAAGTTCAATTCTTTCGCCAAAAGAAAGATGATCTCGAAAGGCTTAGTCTCTCTCCCCTTCAAAAGTGTATTGCAGTCCTTCGTGTCTTGGCATATGGTTATGCGGCTGACACAGTCGACGAATACCTCAGGCTCGGTGAAACGACAACTCGGTTATGTGTGCAAAATTTTGTGGAAGGAATAATATATTTGTTCGGCGATGAGTACCTAAGAAGACCAACACCGGCTGATTTTCAACGTCTACTTGATATTGGAGAGCATCTTGGTTTTTTCCGGATGATAGGAAGCATTGATTGTATGCATTGGGAGTGGAAGAATTGTCCCACCACTTGGAAAGGGCAATATTCTCGTGGTTCGGGTAAACAAACAATCATTTTAGAGACGGTTGCTTAATATAATCTCTGGATATGGCATACATTTTTTGGACATCTAGGTACCTTATCTGATATCAATGTTCTTGATCGTTCACCTGTTATTGATGACATAATAAACGGTCAAGCTCCGCAAGTCACTTACTCCGTCAATGGAAGAGAGTATCATTTGGCTTACTATCTCACCGATGACATTTACCCAAAATGGGCAACTTTTATCCAATCTATTCCAATACCCCAAGGGCCGAAAGCAGTTTTATTTGCTCAACGTCAAGAAGCTGTCCGAAAAGATGTCGAACATGCTTTTGGAGTCTTGCAAGCTAGCTTTGCCATTGTTAAAATTCCAGCACTTTTCTGGGATAAAGTCAAAATTAGGAAGATTATGAGAGCATGTATCATACTCCATAATATGATAGTAGAAGACAAACGAGATGGATATCAGTTTGATGTTTCAGAGTTCCAACAAAGAGAAGACACCGGAAGTTCACATGTGGATCTCACGTATTCTACAGATATGTCTTCAAATATCGTCAAAATGATGGGTGTTCGAACTAGAATTCGTGATAGACAAATGCATCAACAACTGAAAGCTGATTTGGTTGAACATATATGGCGTAATTTGGACATGATGAAGACAACAACTGAGCTCGGATGCTTCTTTCAAATAATTCTCGTTTATTTTACTAATCTTTTCTTTCATGTTTTTATTTAAAAATATATGTTTAAAATGTTATCTTTTACTATGTTCTATTTAATAATTTTTTAAAATTTTAATAAAAATTGTTTAATAATTTGTTAAGAACCCTTAAATAAGAGACTAGCAATGGAAGACATAAAAGTTGAAAGTTCTTAACTAAATCTCTTAACCAAATTAAGTACTTAAATAGTGTTAAAATTAATTAAGAGACCTTTAAGGGGTCTCTAGGATAATGATGTTTTAAGAGTATGTTTAATGGGGGTTTTTAAGATGGGGTTCTTAGCAGAACATAAGAAACCGTCTCTTAACTTTTAACTAAAAAAGCTAAGAGCCGGTTCTTAAATAAAAACTTTAAGCAACCTTTTACTTTACACCGAAACAATTTAAGCTAAGAGCTTTAAGAGTCGTTTTTAGCTTTTTAGTTAAAAGTTAAAAGACGGTTTCTTATATTCCGCTAAAAAATCCATCTTAAGAATTTCCGTTAAACATGCTCTAAGATACTTAAATTACACAAAAGAAGACAGAAGATACTTCAGTTATTTGAAAAAAATTGATTTCACACCTTCGTTCATGATTTATATTGACACGTGCAAAATTTACTCGTTCACGTGCTTTAAAGTTTGATGTTTTCATTGTTTATGCACACCTTCGCGGCTTATCATGAACTATCATGTCGTCAAGTCGTTAAATTTGTCTAAATCATTTTTATCATGTGGATTACGTAAATGCACGGGGAGAAGCAATTATTTCATGAACGTGTAAGGATACGTCATCAGTAAAATGACATGTCTGCTAGTGATTGTTTCTTTTTCTTTTTTTTTTGTTCAAAGTTATAAAGTTTGACATGTTTGCTAATATTTTTTTTTGGTAAAAATGTTTGCTAGTGTTTGTCATGCTGCAGTTGTTTCACTCTACTTTTTTCTGGTAAAAATGTTTGCTAGTGTTTGTCTTTTTTTTTAAGCTTAATATGTTTGCTAGTGTTTCATCCATTTCTTATTAATAGAGAAACATTTTGATTAAATAACCTTCAATATGTAATTTATTTACACTCATGCCATTACTGATGTGTCAGCCTCACAATACTCCTCAGCCAAAATAACTAATTGTCCTATCTTTACTCGAGTATTTACAAAATATGCCACTGCTATTGAACATACCATTGTCGTTGTTTCATATATTAATAAATGATGACCGCAATACTTTATATTAATATATCACATTGCTTACGACTTCGTACAAGGAATCTTCATAGTGGCAACGTATTCATCCATTTCACCTGCAAGTAAATGTGAAACATGACATATGAGAATACAAAAAGAGAAACTATATAAACCATAGATGATCATCAAATTATGCTATATGAGAAACTATTGTAAATTTTCTTTACGTACTCTGAGAAACCAGAGTAACAGGCAATGAGACCATAGAAGACCAGTAAATAGGTAATCATCTAAACACATAAGCTGGTTAAATAATTATGTCAATATATCACGTAACTAAATACTGAATAATTTTCATAATTATTACCTAAACCAAGTAGCCGAATTGAAATAGATTTAGTTAAACGGTTACCTTAACCAAATGGATTTAACTTAATATGAACATAACCTCAAAACCTGGTGTTATACGTTTTCTTAATACATGGTTTGTCTATATCTTTTATTTAAGGAAAGCATATATATAGTATTAACTCTATAAAAAAAATCAATTGCACGTTATTGAGGCTATATGGCAACTCTTTCATCGAGATACCCGAAGTTGAGGTATATATTTGCAATGCATTAATGTCAAAGACGTATCTATGGCTAATAATAATGTGCTATGCTATTATGACAATATTAATTGTCTTGAGTGATTGAAAAGCTAAATTTATGCCAATAATTGGCAAATCTTTCGAATATATCTCTCAATAGATCTCTTCGTCAAACTATATAAAACCCACGCCTCTCATTCATTTAGTCATTCCCTAAACAAGAATTACAATCTTCCTACTTCCTAACATCTGTAGATTTTCCAATAGAACCGTTTACTTCCTAAAAGTCTATAGTTTTTACGTAGTTACTTGCTGACTGGTGAAAAAAAATTGTTAAATATTTTAGATCTCTATTGAGCTCTGGCTGGGGTAAGGGATATTCAGACAAATGAAGATCCCAATATTTTTTGGAGTCCAGGTGGGACAAGCAATAAAATATAGTATTTCTCTTTGATCAATATTGAGTGAGTATTATATATTACACAACCAAAGAAAAGAGTAATTCTGTAATATTGATATATTACCATAATTTTTTTAGTTATTATAGATTTGTTGAAATAAAGTGTTTTGCCTATGGAAATATAGCTTTGGAGTTGGAATATTTCTGGAACTCTACTATTGCTACGTTGTATTGTGTTTTGAATTTTTGGCGTATTGTGTGGAAAGAAAGTAATAAGTAAACTATATTGTTAAACAATTATATTTTCATATACGATTGCAGATTAGGTGAATATTATGTATTTTATATGTAGGTAGCTTCAATCATTCGACTAAGATTCAAGGGTTATCAAAAGTATTGATTTAACCTGAAATTCAAGCATTCAGAACAAGGTAATAACATCCTACTTTCTTCTTCTAATTCGAATCTGTGATTAAGTATATAATGTGTTGACTTATAAAAAATACCGGATGTATTCTATTTTTTTTTATGATTCCAAACAACCCCTAATGAATACATTGAAGTTCCTTTTTAGATAACCATATGTTATTGTTTCTTTTATTTGCTACTGTCTACATGTTTTTCTTTATGTCTTAAGGTATTGTTTACTTTTTCTATTATAAAAGAAATATTCTTTAAACTCAAAAGGTTGATATTTAATCAGAAAAATGAAACTTTTTATTTTTTTATCCGAATTAACAAAAACTGGAACAAAACGGGAAATGAATGTATCCGAAATTATTTTGGATATTAGCTGATTCTCAACTTTGTTACCTGAAACTAAATGTAGACAAAAATAATCATACCAAATTTTATAAATAATCGAACAGATTCTAAACTTCTAAAACCAAAAAAAAAACAAAAGAACCGAAATAACCAAACCGGAACCAAAATTGAATGCAGTATACCAAAAAGTTATTGCTTTAGTTTTGATCACAAAAATGTATTGAGCAAATAATCCGATTATAACATAAAAACGTAAATATTTTATAACAACTTCACCCCGCGCAGGGCGCGGGTTATTACCTAGTGTTTATTGTTTCTATTGCTCGATCGTATATATCCGCTCAACACCATTTTTTCAACCGCATCATTACTTTAAAATTACAATAAACTCCAGGTTATCTTTAGTTGTATGTTTTCATTGGCAACATTTACATTCGAAATATGAAGTAGAAATTTGCCAAAACATTAAGATCCATTGATTTATTCTTATTAATCTTCGTAATCTATCAAATTAATTAATAATCTCTCAACGATTACCTATCTCTTATTTTAGAAAAAAAGTTACGCATGTTCATAGAAAGAAATAACACTCAGTTCACAGAAAAACACTCAGTTGAGAAAATGAAGTAAAGAAACAAAAGTCACAAGGACAGTTTAAGAAACCCCGCCCCCCCTTTAAAAAAAATATGTGAGCTATAATCCCGAGAGTTTCCAGTGTCGAAATCTATTAATAAGTGGTTGAAATTGAAAAACAAGATAAGGTTGATGTTGTTGTGAGTCATACTTGGGATTTTCTCGTCTTATTTGGTGCAGCATGAGGAGCCTACATATATAATTATTCTCTTTCTGACCAAAAAAAAAAAAAAAAAATATATAATTATTCTCTTATGAGTCTATTACTTCTTTTTCTATCTTTTACTATAATTTCTCTAAATACATGAGTTACTACTTTAAGCAACATTTTACTTTACACCGAAACAGTTTCGGTAAGTCACTATATTATTGTTCACATTGATTTAAAAAGCTAAAACTAACTTGGCATGACATCATGAGAAAATCCCCTTTTCATTATCTGAGGAACATTATTGTTAGCTAACCTTGACCTCATATGTTATAAACCAAAATGCCATTTTCTATGTGGCAACACCATATTCATTCTCACATTCTTTAATTAATAATCTTTTTTTACTAGACTAATTACATATACTGTCATTGTTCATTAAACTGTAGCTTAACATAATATACTATATGCTTCCTATCTATATAACCGATAATTCATTTGATCAAACATTACCGATATCTCTGAAGTTCACATCTCGGTTCGACGGTACATGATATATTACATATTTAAATTATCGATATCAACCTCACATATATAAACTCATTATAATGTATAGTTAATTCCGAATATTTAAATCTGGTATATGGGTTGTTCAAGCTTCAGCTTCTACAATCCAGGGTTCTGACGTTTGGTACATCGTTGAATCATCAATATTTTAATAGGCACTCTATTAACAAAAAAAAAAGACATCTCAAATTATATCATGTTATATAGCTAACCCATATCATAAAAAGGGGATATAGAACATGATATATAAGAAGCCATGGTTGTGAGAGTACATGATATATAACATATTTAAATTATCGATATCAACCTCACATATATAAACTCATTATATGGTATAGTTAATTTTGAAGATACTCATTATAGGGTATAGCTAATTTCGACATCAAAAGATGAATTTTGACATTAAAAGATAAATTACCGTTTTATTCATAATCTAACTTTCATTATCTGCTTGGACAACTTAATGTAGTAATCAATTCACTATTTTTCGTTGATTGATTTTTTATAAAATCATGGAGTATTTCTTGGCAATTACTCTTGCATATAAAGAAAGTTAGATTAGTCTGCTTTGACAAATTGAATTAGATATCAATTCATAATTTTTATTTATTGATTTTTTTTAATGAGTTAAGTAGATAACAAAAATTACGGTTATATATAAAGAAATACTATAGATTATGTATCATATCTTTTAAAATTACATCACACGATTTTGTTGTTGAAATATCATCACCGAAATCGAAAGGGATATCCTCACAAGTTTTTAAAAAAAGTATTTACCTAATATGATCTTCTGTGATTTATTATAAGGAATAGTTAGGGCAAGATTTTAAAGGGGATTGGAGCGCAAGTTTTGTGGTAGTAAATAGATCGATTTGATTTCATCAGATTGACACATCATTTTACGTATATAAATACGTAGCCTTGAACACACATCTATTCAGAACTATCTTCTTCACGTTTCATAATTACCAAAACCATTCTCCCAAGCAATTGAAGAACGTGACTAATATTGATGGATTTTCAAAAATAATTTTTGAACCCAATGATATTCTAGAAATCGATGTTTTCAGAAAGATGTATCATTTCGTTTTGTGAATTTGGTAAATAAGTGTGTTTAGTTTGGTTAGCTGATTCTTTGTTATTTCTCTTTATAGGATTGCAAGCCAGAAGTTCTGAAGACACTTTTTACATCGGTTGCTTTTATTCATTTTTTATAATTTTTTTCTTTTTAATTTGTTTCTTTTGTATTTTATTATTCTATTACCTATGTTTTGTTTCATATTTTAATCATAATTTTTATTATGAAAGTAATAATTCTATTGCATGTGAGTTGCTTTATCATAAATTATAATAATTTTTTTTATGTCTTTGCTTACTCTTAAAGATTTATTTTCATATAATATACTTCAATTACATCTAACCAATTACTCAAGTTTTTAGAAAACAAAAAAGACTTACATTATACAAACGTGCAAAATTTTGTTCACTATTTCATTATATATAATATGTATGACTATAAATTTTTACTTTCTAATAACTATATTAAAGTAATAATCTTTTTTAATCAATCACTCCGCGCATGATGCGGGTTATCACCTAATCTAAAAATAAAAGGAATGATTACTCGCCATGTCACTAAGACTTTTCATATGAGTAGGGGTCGTTATTAAAGATAATAGAATTATATCAGTGGTGCTGATGACTTGGGACTTTATCATATTAACCTATATGATTGCAGCAGTGCTTCCACAAGTGTGCAGAGCTGGTCATGACATACCAGAGGCAGATTTCGGATTATATGCAGATGGAGGCACATGACATTTTTACATATATCTAATTTCTAAATGGGAGAATTTCAAATATTTTCTACCAGTTACACATATCTAATTTCTAAATGGGGGCATATGACCCGTACCGTTGGCTTTGCATCCTCAAATTTTAACAATTAATACATATAAACATAAATTTTTGAAATATTTAACTTTTATCATGAAATTCTTATTAAACAGACAAACTCAACCTATGACGGTTCATGAATATGTGTTCTAATTCAAACAGGCAGAACCATGCATTTCTGATATTTAGGAGACAATTTATTTGTTTACATGCATCATAGGGCACATTATCTAAACCTGATATTATCTTTGTATTTGGTTGCCTCGCGCGTGTTTGGATGTACCTAGGGATGTTAAAACCTTTCGTATTATTATTTTTTTAGACAAAGAAAATGTATTGAGACATGATCCTAAGAATATCCATCAATTAATAGTCTGAATCTTTTTTCAAAGTGTTTTTGAACCTAAATATTAACAAATGTAAATTGAAAACATGATAAGGCTGCCTTATCAAGAGACCTTTCATGAACGGCACTTCCCATGTGGAGCAACACGATTTAAGATCCTGAATCACATTTTTATATCAACAAAATATCATCCAAAAAAGGAAAAGACAAACAGAGAGATAGCCAATCACTAAATTTGCCCAAAGAAGTAAAAAATGAAGGTCCACTAAAAAGTTGTCGTCTTTGAAAAAATTGAGACAGAGAACGAGAGATTGGTAGATGATTGATGTTTGATAACCCTTTCTCTTTCAAATAGTGTAAGTGTTCAATAAAAAAGTTATTATTTAAAATTCTTTTATTTTATATCTTAGACTAGGGATAAATATGTATTTGTGACAAAAAAACTACATTGAGGTTTAGACCATTTTCATCGCCACTCTATTTTTTCCCCTATAATTTATTCTATAATCGAATTACTCTATTTTAGAGTAATTTATAGAAGAAAATAGAATGTCTGGAGATGTTCTAAAAACAAATTGAAAGGCAATTATTAATAGGATTTCACGTTTCATATGATATCTACTTTTCATAATTTTTATTTTGGCTATGCTTGTGAATTAATTCAATTATTACCTTTTGAGAATAGGGTTTATCTTTATATAAATTTGATTTGTATCAGTTTACAGTTTAAAAGACACAATCCAACCATATACTGTATTGTGATTGTACAATATCTTTTAGTAAAATGCATGAAAATGGCTTTGATAGGAAATAAAAATGAGAGAGAAAATAAAGTTGAAAGAAAATAAATACTTTAGGTAGATTAAGATAAAGTTGACGAAATGAAACTTGCAGATGGATCCCTTTGTCGGTGAGAGAAGAGTGGAGTTTTAAACATAATACGAAGCGTTGACAAAAAAAAACATAATACGAAGCATTGGAGTATCTGATAAGTATACCAACTACCAAGTAAAAGCAGATATTCGTCGAGTTGATACGAAGCATTGGAGTATCTAGACGTGCATGGTGAAGATGGAAACTTGCAGTGTATGTAGTAGTTGCGTCTTCAAACGACTATGAATTTTTGGCTCGTTCTTAAATTTTCATATATGTACGTGTTTTAAAGTGTATAAATCTTGTCTTCTCAAAATGCTTATAGAGGAGTTGTGCTATCTTTTGGTAGATTGATCACTCCGAATAGAACCGCAAACACTGCAATAAAAGTGGAGTAACAAATTTCTCCATATATTGACTTAAATGACAAAATTATCTATGGAAAAAGAGATTAGCAGAGCTGAAAAAAAAAACATGCAATAGAAACAAGTACATGCCAAAAAAAAAAAAAAATTGAATTTGATTTGTGAGTGTTCTTTGTTATAACATTAAGTCAAGTTTCGCCAAGCTGTGTATGATTCACTTCATGGTTTTGTTTCTTCATGCGTTCTCCGGATATCAAACTTGTCCACAAACTCCAAAGGAGAAACTGTCTCGTTTCTGATCCTCTTAACCTTGGGGCTCAACAGTCCCATGTGGCTAAATCCATACAGCTTCAGCACTTGGTTATCTGCAAAATTAAAAGCCCTCTCCATGCTCTTGAAGCACCTCTCCTCTGCGTAATCAGCATAGCTGCCACACGGTTTGCACCCCACGAAATGCGTCACAAAAGGCCATCTCTCATCGCCCAGTCCCGGATGATACTTCTCTATCATCTCTTCATACTTATCAACCAAACCCTCCCAAAACCCGTGCAAATAGTATTGGTTCTCAACATAAACCTTCTCCATCCACTTATCCTTCTGTGAAAGCAGGAGATATATCAACGCTGACTGATCATCCGCCTCAAAAGCTGGCCGACCTTTCAGATAAGCTGTCAGTACCTTCCCAGCTTCGTCACGGACCGGCCCTTTTGGTCCCATTGGAGCCCAAGCATCTAACAAGTCCAACGACCACTGACAATTCCTCAACAGAAAAACACCCGTGTTCAACGCAACCCATGACTTTTGGTTGAACAACAAGTCTGGATACCCGTGTATCACCAGGTTATGCTTCTCGTACCGAGACAAGGGGATCTCAAACAGTATATCAGTGAACAAAGCATCACTATCCATCCACCAAATCCATTCTACTTCTGGATGAGACAGCATTAACCTCCGAATCATAGGCAATTTCGTCCAATACCCTGAGAGTTCCTCATCTAGATGTGCCATGTTGTACACGATCTCTATCCCGTGAAGCCTACAGTAATCAATCTTGTTCTTCACTGATTTCAGTAGATAATAGTCTCCAATGGGTTTATCACAGGGTCCTGGAGGAGACCCGGTAAGAAGCAAGATTCTAGCTTTGCCGTTGACTATACTAGGAAACCCAGGGTTCTGATTCAGCCATACCTTGCGTTGACTGTCCCAGTCAGTGATCTTGGGGCCTAGAGTGTACGTCACGTTGGGTTTAACCTCAGGTTTTGGCGAGACAGTTGGAGGATTAGCCTCAGGTTTAGGCGGTTCCTCCAAGGCAATTGGAGGATTAACCTCAGGTTTAGGCGGTTCCTCCAAGTCGGTCGGAACCGAAACAGATGGGCTCTCGGCAAGAATCGGCTCGGTTGCCTTGATGAGATTTTGATTAACAGCGTCAGCGTTGGAGCTTCCAAGGTTCCCAATACTGACTGTGGCAAGTAAGACGAGAATGGTCACGAAGCCGCAGAGAATCATGATTTTGATGTTGATTGAGGTATTTTGGACCTGCCAACCACCACGCAACAAACCACGGCCTCTCCCTCCACCATTCGGTGCAGCTGTTGTTGAAAGTCCTCCACCACTTCCAGAGGTTCTCAACGCATCCTGACCCATTTCACCTGTTTTTCTATAGATTTCACTCACTGAGAGAGGGACCCGAAGATGCTACTTTAAACGTACACAGTCTAACTAATAACCATAACCAGTGACGAATTTTTTTTTACTCACAGGATGTAGATCCCACTCTCTCCCTCTCTGGACTAGACGACTCTGAAATTTCAGATTTCTGGTTGGATCCCGATGGAAGACTAGTAGATGATGGAGTTTAACAATCCGAAGGACCTCTTTTTTTTGGTCAACTGAAGGACCTCCTTTAAGAGTCAATTAAAGAATATTAAATTAGATCGTGGAGACATGTGATCGTAAATAGTAATATATTCGAGTAAAAAGCCTGCACCTGTATCAGCCATGACTTTGAAACATTGGGACTTAAACGCAGAGTTTTGAAACGGAATGCCATAAAACCTGAGGTTTAGAGCTCTATAAAACTGATTTATGCACTAACAAGTTGGATCCAAAAGGAATAATAAAAACGAATTCAAGAATTAGAAGTGAAGATGGTAAATAAGCCATTTAGTAAACTGACCAGCAGAAAGAACATCAACCAGGGGCGTTTTCGTTTTATATTTGCAACGTACCACAACATTCCCTCTTTCAAGCTTTTCTTTAAAATGCCGCAAGCCTGAAAAACCAAACCAGTCAATTGTTTTTAAACAGAACCAGAAGAAATGTTTATTGGTTTTTAGTATGCTGCAACAGAAGGACCAAAATGAGTGAAGATTACTGAAGTGTATCTGAAAAAATCCTGAGCAGCACCGATGGTATTAGATGATAGCTAACATACAGCATAAATCAAACAAATTTAGCGCACAGAGAATCAACCGACCTATATAAAATCACATCTATCAAATATCTCCTGAATCGGAATTCCTGCCATGATCGATTTGACAAAAAAAAACGTCGTTAAAGTTGGTCTGCAGTGTACTTTTTACTTAGAACACTCACAAGTCTACATGAATAGTCTACCTTACCTACATATACGAACACAGCAAAGCACATAATTTTGTAGTTATAAGGAACCAAAGAAACTGAGTTTTCTATCCCTGTTTAAAGATAAAAACAGAAATCTAATTAAATTCAAACCGAAATCTATCTAATACTAAATTAAAGTTATCTTAGAAACAAGGTCAAAGAGAAGTTTTTTTCCTCTATAATTTAGTATATTCTAATCCCCGTGAGAGAGAAGAAGTTTTGATGCTCGCAATTTAGCATTCTTTCCTCCACATCCAAGACTTAAGAACTAGCAACATGCTTCGACCTTCCTATAATGATATGTGTATGAAGATCAGGTCAACAATCTGAAGGGCCTCCTTTAAAAATTAATTAAAGAATATTAAATTAGAAAATGGAGAAATGTGGTCGTAATTAATATTTGATGCTAGAGAAAGTGCTCTGCTCGATCCAATATGCATGACATCATTTAGCTTCTTACTATGAAGAAAAAACGTCTAGTAACTAAGTAATTTGAACATATGAACAGCCAATAACCATGCCAGATTGCTTGGATATTGTGCAGGAGAATGTTCAAAGAATGCTAGATATCTCAACTAACTAAAGTAACCATGTATGCATAAGTATAAAACAAGAACCAACAGTGTATAAGGGTAAAAAGTCTACACAAAGTCTATACCTGAATCAGCCATGACTTTGACACCTTGGAACTTAGACGCAGAGGTTGAAAGCTCTAAGAAAATATTTTATGTACTAACAAATTTGATCCAAAAGAAATCATAAAAACGAATTCAAGAGTCAGAATTAAAGATGGTGAATAAGCCACTTAGTAAACTGACCAGCAGGAGACGTTTTATATTTGCAATATGCCACAACATACTCTCTTTCAAGCTCCGTTGTAACATGCTGCAAGCCTGGAACTATCAAATAATTCAATTTGCTTTTATAAAAACGAAGAAATCTTTATTCTTTTTCAGTATACATAACAGTATACATGACTGATAATTTGCTGTTTCCTCGAGCATTAATATCGAGCTCTTAATAGGGTTGCTAAGATAATTATGATTTAAAAGAAAATGAAAATTACCTATTAATGCAAGAGGCGTTGCTTAATTAAGCATTACAAGAGTCGTTGCTTATGGGACACACGCCGACAAAGTCTTTCTCTCCTCAAAGGAGGAACCGAACCTCTTCTTGATCAAGCCGTTGATCTACCACCACCGAGGAGGAGGATTACGATCCGCACCGCTTTTGACCTGTTCGCTCAGGAGGAGGAGGAGGCGAGAGAGGGAAGATCGGAGAAGGAGATCCGGCAGTGTCGAACTTCGCTTTCCTCGTCGGAGGATGATGCTAGTCTACGGGTACGACGGTGGAGATGCGGTTAGAGCTCTCGAAGAAGTGGTGCCGGCGTCATCTTCTTTAACCAACCCCACCCATTCATCTTCTAGTGTATGTTAAAGCCTCAGTTCCACCCAGAAAACCCAAATCCATCTCTACGCCGATACCCTTCTCCAATGGAACCAGGTCTTTCGCTTTTCTCTCTCTAATACAAAACGAAGCTACCATTTTTCTGGAATTAACTTGTTGGGTTTTGTCTCTATTTCAAATGGAATTAAATTGCTTGATTTTGGCTATGTGAAATGTGCAGAAAATGAATCTTACGGAAACTAAAGAAGCTGATGAAGTAATGAAGAGGCATATTGAAGATTCTCTTGCGATATTGCCTCCTATAAGGACTTGTTACAGCTTGCAGTCAAGTGATCAAATCAGTTTAATCGATGTTGGAAGTGGTGCAAGCCTTTCTGGGCTGGTTCTAGCAATTGCTTGTCCAGGTGCTCTTTATTATTGTTCAAACCATGATTATGTTGTGTTTCTAGATTTATTGAAAAAGCCAACTTCTTTGTATCCAGATTGAGAGTTACTCTACTGGAGTCTATCAATAAGCTTGTGTTTTCTTGGAGCACGCCGTTACTTTCACTAGGCTAACAAATGTTAAAATCGTTAGGGCAGAGCAGAGGTATAGCTTTATCCCTCTTTTATGTTTATGATAAGTTTCTGCACTTGTTTAGTTGGTGGTTTATCTAGTATCTATGGTAACTCAATTTTTATGCAGTTTCTGACATTCGCAAATAACTCTGTAGGGTAATCTGTTAAAACTATATCAGTTTAGATGATGGTATGTTAATGAATGGTATCCATCATCAAGTTAAGTTTTGCAAACATCTAGTCTAGATACAATATATTCTTTGTCTATCTACATACACATGTAAATAAGAGTCTTGGATTGGATGTATTTGCTCAATTTCATCGCAACTTCTTGATGAAAGGTTTCCATCTTGTAGTTATGTTGGCTGTCGGTTCTGGCATTTGAGATACACAGGTTAGCGTCTCACTTGTTGTTTGCTTAATTCCTCTGATTCATTGAGACATGTCATTTTGCAGTGGGGATGTGATCTAGTGCAGAGAGTGTGGCTACCGTTATTGTTGCTGGTTATTGTTACTGGTACTAGGAGTTTTTGCTATTATTGGTCTTGTTCAAGCTTAGGATCAACAAGGTATCCACTTCTTATCTTAATGTTTTGTGTCTTGAAATACTTCTACTCTTTATGATTCATGTCTTTTGTCATGACTACTGATGAATGCGTATTACTTGTATTCTTGTGAACTCTTGTAGAGTATGTTTGAAATGTTTTATGTCTCAATGTTTAATTTTTTCTTAAGAACCCTAAATAAGATACTTGCATTGGAGGACAACAATTTAGAGGTTTCTTAAATTAAGTGCTTAACACCCATTTATTACTAAAAATTAATTAAAGAATATTAAATTAGAAAATGGAGAAATGTGGTCGTAATTAATATTTGATGCTAGAGAAAGTGCTCTGCTCGATCCAATATGCATGACATCATTTAGCTTCTTACTATGAAGAAAAACGTCTAGTAACTAAGTAATTTGAACATATGAACAGCCAATAACCATGCCAGATTGCTTGGATATTGTGCAGGAGAATGTTCAAAGAATGCTAGATATCTCAACTAACTAAAGTAACCATGTATGCATAAGTATAAAACAAGAACCAACAGTGTATAAGGGTAAAGTCTACACAAAGTCTATACCTGAATCAGCCATGACTTTGAAACATTGGGACTTAAACGCAGAGTTTTGAAACGGAATGCCATAAAACCTGAGGTTTAGAGCTCTATAAAACTGATTTATGCACTAACAAGTTGGATCCAAAAGGAATAATAAAACGAATTCAAGAATTAGAAGTGAAGATGGTAAATAAGCCATTTAGTAAACTGACCAGCAGGAGACGTTTTATATTTGCAATATGCCACAACATACTCTCTTTCAAGCTCCGTTGTAACATGCTGCAAGCCTGGAACTATCAAAGCAGTCAATTTTACTCATTTTTTCAGAATGCTGCAACAGAAGGAGGAAATGAATGAAGACACAGGACTAAAACTTATTGATGTTTTCTCAATGCCATACAAGGGATAGTAGTCCCTTCTCCATTCTATATTTGTTAACAGCTAATAGGCGTAGTGTATCTGCAAAATACTGAGCAGCACTGATGGTATTAGCAGACAGCTAACACACAAAATATATAAAACAAATTACCGAACAAAGAATCAGCCGACATGTACAAATATCTCCTGAATCGGAATTCCTGCCATGATCGATTTGACAAAAAACGTCGTTAAAGTTGGTCTGCAGTGTACTTTTTACTTAGAACACTCACAAGTCTACATGAATAGTCTACCTTACCTACATATACGAACACAGCAAAGCACATAATTTTGTAGTTATAAGGAACCAAAGAAACTGAGTTTTCTATCCCTGTTTAAAGATAAAAACAGAAATCTAATTAAATTCAAACCGAAATCTATCTAATACTAAATTAAAGTTATCTTAGAAACAAGGTCAAAGAGAAGTTTTTTCCTCTATAATTTAGTATATTCTAATCCCCGTGAGAGAAGAAGTTTTGATGCTCGCAATTTAGCATTCTTTCCTCCACATCCAAGACTTAAGAACTAGCAACATGCTTCGACCTTCCTATAATGATATGTGTATGAAGATCAGGTCAACAATCTGAAGGGCCTCCTTTAAAAATTAATTAAAGAATATTAAATTAGAAAATGGAGAAATGTGGTCGTAATTAATATTTGATGCTAGAGAAAGTGCTCTGCTCGATCCAATATGCATGACATCATTTAGCTTCTTACTATGAAGAAAAAACGTCTAGTAACTAAGTAATTTGAACATATGAACAGCCAATAACCATGCCAGATTGCTTGGATATTGTGCAGGAGAATGTTCAAAGAATGCTAGATATCTCAACTAACTAAAGTAACCATGTATGCATAAGTATAAAACAAGAACCAACAGTGTATAAGGGTAAAAAGTCTACACAAAGTCTATACCTGAATCAGCCATGACTTTGACACCTTGGAACTTAGACGCAGAGGTTGAAAGCTCTAAGAAAATATTTTATGTACTAACAAATTTGATCCAAAAGAAATCATAAAAACGAATTCAAGAGTCAGAATTAAAGATGGTGAATAAGCCACTTAGTAAACTGACCAGCAGGAGACGTTTTATATTTGCAATATGCCACAACATACTCTCTTTCAAGCTCCGTTGTAACATGCTGCAAGCCTGGAACTATCAAAGCAGTCAATTTTACTCATTTTTTCAGAATGCTGCAACAGAAGGAGGGAAATGAATGAAGACACAGGACTAAAAACTTATTGATGTTTTCTCAATGCCATACAAGGGATAGTAGTCCCTTCTCCATTCTATATTTGTTAACAGCTAATAGGCGTAGTGTATCTGCAAAATACTGAGCAGCACTGATGGTATTAGCAGACAGCTAACACACAAAATATATAAAAACAAATTACCGAACAAAGAATCAGCCGACATGTACAAATATCTCCTGAATCGGAATAACCTTGTCATGATCAATTTAAACAGAAAAAAAAACGTGGTTAGAGTTGGTCTGCAATGTACTTTCCACTGAGAACACTTAAAATCCTAATGACTCTAATCCTCAAGTTTAATTGGATATACATTCCAATATCTACAAGCATAGCCGACCTACATATACTAACAACAGTAGCAGAAACGAGAGAGAATGTACCATCGCAGTGAGAAAGGGGAGAGACTACGATAGGAGCCGCATCGGCTCTGATGAAGACGGAGGTCATCGATCACGACGAAGAACAGAGGTTGCTTCGCCATCTGATTGAGCAAACTCCGATCAAATATTTTATCCTCTCCTCTGCCGCGTATCTTTTTATGTTTTTAAGTGGATGCATTAAATAGTGGGTTACTCTTTTGTTGTGGACGCATCTTATTAATTTCTTATTTTTTCGGAATATCTGAAACGAACCTCCAGCTTTTCATCTAATTCAATAAAAGCCTCCAACTATGAAATTTGTACAAATAAACCTCATCATTTACTGCCAAAGAAGTTATCAATGGACAGAAATGCCAAAATACTTTAGTGATTCAAAGATCATGTTGAATTTAAGATGATCAAGGCTATGCTATTAGTTTGTTATACTAGATAACACAATTGTGAATACCAAATTAATAAAAAAGTGTATCCACAGAGAGGTATATCATACTTTCACGAGTCTTAATTTTTTTGTTCTGCAGTTGCATCACAAACAATATGGTAGTTTGGTTACAATACATTATAATGGCTCGACCAAGGATGATAATGATCCTACAAGGATCTCTTATATTTATGTATTCTTTAATAAATCATGTTTTTTTTTTGTCAACTTTCTTATGAACAGATCACAAGTTTTATCTCATCCAGATATACGGTGCCGGTTCATTGCATTCTACATCCTCGTTCTACTGATCGAAGATATATCAGCCCACGCCTTATTCTCTGCACACAAAAAAAAGTTTCAACGATCAAAAGAGATGAACCTATAAATCTCATATCGAGCAATCTATAGACTAAGGCAACATTCAAGTACCTCTCCAGTATCTTGAAGCCGAAGTAGTTCCAATCTTTCTAAAGGTCTCCTATCTGTCAATGTCGCAAGCTGACGACCACAAATAAAAGCCATTGAGCACCTATATAACACCAAGTATATATTGCAAGAGCTTGTGTCCATTTTTAACTAAACAACCATTACCCAGAAACTGAAGCGCTCTGGATCTTGAGGTGTAGGCATCATAGATTCAACAATTACAAGTGTTTCAAGTCTTCTTCTGTCTGCGTAAAATTAGAAAACAACTGAAAGACTAGATCATGTCTGAAATACTAAGACTAAGAGCTGGTATACAAAGTGGCACAACTACCAATCAATTCCTTGCACAAAACAAAACTCATGACTAGTTCACTTTCCTTTCGCAGCTTAATAAACTAGTTGCTTACCTCCTTGTCTAGCTGCTTCCTTTGCTCTCTCGAGCCATGACCGAGCAAATAATGCTGCACTAGTTGTCAGTTCCAGCAGCTGTAACAAGTTGCAAAGAAAAGTGAGGTAATAAGAGAAGAGAAATAAACTCATTGTAGCAAAAGGCAGAGAAGTATTTGTAATGGCATAGCTCAAGATTTTATAATCATACATCTGCTTTCTCTTGGTCGCTTTGTGGTGGTATATCTGTCACCCATTCAACCTCTGCAACACGATATCTGAAAAAATAAACAGATGTTTAGAAGCTATCCATTTGTGTTTCTATATGACTAAAATGATGATACATGTATGAAACAAAGTTCCAAAACCATGTTTCCATGAGGATCAAAGTTTTTATCTTCATACATGTTGAATAATTTATGGGAACCAGGAACTATAAGATCAATTACGGTCATAATACTGGTAATGATTAGAGCATGAGATAAGGATCTAACTGCTATGTGTAAGTTCAATACTAAGCTCAAAAACAGTCATATATTCATAAATGACAATGGCCGACTCAAAAAACAATCATCTTAAGCTTACCCATCTTGATCCCAAGCTTTTACAATGCGGCACCTTCTATGGCTTTCCAGCTGAAAAATGCAGATATACTAAGTTGATCATTTGACAATTTACGCATGAAACAAAGCCACAAGATAAGTAAATATTATTCACCTCCAGGACAAAACGTCCATCAGGTAGTGGATCACACCTGTGTAATTTCAAAACATTAGCAGAGTCTGTGTGAGTAATACCAAGACAAAATTATCGACTAAAGGACATTAAGAATTATCATAAAGAAAGAAGCACAGACTCTGTGATTTCGACTTCGCAAGCAACATCCACTGGTGAACCTGTCGCAGAATCAAGAGCTACCTATGAACATCGGAATAAGCAAACTTACTAGTCAGAAACGTTTTATGAATGTATAGTCAAGAAGCAACAATGATAAGGACACAAACACCCACCATTCCCATCCTATGGTTTCCTTCCATTATTCTTCTCACCTGTTTCAGTTAACACATGTTAATCAAGGTATACTATCAAGGAGATCTGGAGAGTTTTCTAAATGCAAACAGCATTACTGCTGCAAGCTAGAGTGACCGTAGAAGTATCAATTCACTAGCGCTTATGTAGAGACCCCTTTATCTTGTATACATTTGACTTTCTTGGGTTATTTTTTTCCTAAATGAGATCTGTATCTATGAATCTTTACAGCAGCTTTTACATTCTAATATCACTTAAGATTTTTGCGAAAGCGAGCCAGAAACCAAGTTTTACACTAAATGAGCGCCTAATCGCCTTAAAGAGTTCTAAAGTGTACAGAACAGTAAACCAATAAATGAAAGAGCTCACCATAAGTCTATATCTTGGTTCAAATATGTGAAGAGACAACTTCTGACAGGGGATGATCACATCCATGACAAAAAGAGGCATCCTTTCATTCCCTAAGTGGACCAGAGTGTGTTGCTCTGATTCCCTTTCAGCATACTCCTCTGGAAAGTTTTTTTGTATGATGTTCTTCAACGTCACACTGCCAACAAATAATTTAAAAGCATATAACCGTTCAATATACTATCACATGATATGGCATTGGACCTATAAGAAAATTAGAGAAGAGTGCGAATCCTTTACCTAACAGCGCATGTTCTTGGAGTCATAAATATAACAGTTCGACATAGTGGACATTTGTTGCCTATATTCCACAAAAGCATCAATAAGAAACAAAATAGTAAAAAGAAGAAAATCTCAGGAGTAAAACTACAAACAAGCATATAAACCAACCACGATCCATGGACTGAAACAGGCATGATCGGCAGAATGTATGCCCACATGGAGTTGTAGCAGGTTCATACAGCAATTTCAAGCAAACGGTGCAGTCAAAGTCATCAGACCTCTCAGCCTTTCCATGTGTTTTTCTCATCGAAGTAGGCATAACCTTCTCCAATTCCTGGAGATTGGATCGGAGAGGATCGCTTCATCAGAAAGAAACCTCACACTTTAGAAACTACGCATTCTATTAAATATCATTACTACATAATCAGAATTGGTACACATAGACTACCGTACCTAAAGGGATCAATCTGTAGACCTGAGAGGATAGTGTCACGTGCTAACTCATATCTCTCTAGCTGCAGAATTAAAACAAAATTGACAGATGAGAAACAAAGCAGAGTGAGAAACTTTTGAAACAAGCCAGAAAGATTTGTTGAACATAAAATAGTTTGGCACATACCAACATGAGGGCACAAGCCTTTGTGGTGTATGACTTCGCTGAACTGCTCTGAAGGTTCATTAGCTTATCAGCATCTTTAAGAGCAAGCTGTAGGAAATATCAGGTTTTCAGGGTGAGTCAGAGTCATGAATATTGCAACTGCTAGTGCTAGTAAAAGGTTAAGCAAGTAGAATACATACTTCCCCAAGCATCGACATATCAAAACCGTTCAGAGGTGTATATTCAGAAACTGATGCAGATCTTTGCTTCAGATATTGTCCAAGTCTAGGGAAAAAAAAGAAAAGGTAGAGAGACGGAGAGAGATAAGAATGTATGGAAGTGAAAAGAATTAGCTACACAATCCAGTGAAACATTTAATTAAACAACATGAAAACTCCACTGGAAGTCTGGCAGAGGTTAACTGAAAGCTTACCTTATATAAGCAGCACTTCTATTGCTTAGAACAATAGGGTCAAGAGGCTTAATAGAATAGGCTTTTGAATAATTGCTAATCGCCTGGAAGAAAAAAGAACATATGTTATTGGCAATTACATATTTGAGAGTCTCATTAGGGGTTTCAGCATCAAAGCTTTAAACTTGAACGAATTTGCAGAATATCCTATAGGAAAACAGTATGCAGTTGTCACAAGTTCAAAACCATTAATCAAGCATACAGGTATCATAATGACAAGTGCTACGATCATTATCATATTCACCAAGAAGCTACAAGATATCCAATACACACAGACCAACTCAGTTTGCTTTGAGCTAATGCTGTTTCGTTTCAGGCAATTCCTAGTGAAGCAGCAAGACCAAGAATTAACTCAAAGAGATTCTCGGTTACCTCTTCAAAGCGAGAATCTTTGAATGCTTGGTTGCCCTTCTCCACAAGTTGAAACACCTGATTGTGTATGTCCAAAGGCAATGAATTGTCAGCTTCACTGACCTGCAAAATCAATAACAAATGTTTCAGATAATCGACCTCTCGATGATGTGAATTAACACAAGTCTCAATTAGAACATGATTTCTAATGGCATTCCGAAGATAAAGAATGAGACCAATCTAGTGATCATAAACACTCACCAGACCATAGTTTTCGACATCATCCAAACCGAACAAAGTGAATGCCGGAAGAGATTCTTCGTTCGACATCGAGCTAAATCAATCAACGCAAGAAAAAAGAAATTGAAAGATTGAAACTTGGAGGATAGAGAAGGAAAGAAACTGAAGCAACCCAGAGAGAGAGTATCGTCGTGTACTCTTGTGCGTCCTTTGTTTGCAACCACGGAGTAGAACCCTCCTACGTGTTTAGTCTTTCTCCAAGCTTCTTCTCTTCTTCAATCTCTCTCTCTATCTCATTAAAAGGTGAATCCTTTATGTATGAGTCTATCTTCCTCCAGAGATCATTGGGTTTGGATAACAATTTTAGGCTATCTGATTGCTCCAATCTGCCCAATTCTATTTACAATGAATAATCATTTAAATATTGTTACAATAATGAACCAATGGCTAGCTAAAAGCATTTATAGTCAAAACTAATCAGAATGCGTCGTCATGCGAGAGGTTAAAAAGGGCTTTCAGACCGGACCTACTCTCAAACAAGAGGTTGGATGAGCTTGTGCGTTCTCAGCCCTCTCACGTAAAGACAAGCTGTGGTGGTCAGAGTTCTGCTACGCTACATGATGTAGGGTTAATTAGTTAAACAAAGTAGAATCAATATTATCCATGGGCTTTTTAAGGTCCATCATAAACTCAAAAGCAAATGGATTATTACAAGGCTGCTATCAACGACCAAGGACCACAGTTGTTAAGTAGGGTATCTCCAATGTCTTAATCTTATCTTTCCAAAGCAAAGCATGCCAGAGGAACTTACACTTGGATACATGAGGTAATTCAATTTCTCATAAAATTACTTTATGTCGTCGTTTGGTAAAACCTAACTTGGCTTGCGTCACAAGTCAAAATATTGTCACACTGAAGTTTATTTAGGGCTTGGCATGATTTGTCCGAAGCTGATAACCTTATGTAACAAACACTCTTTAGCAGTGCACACTGGAGATGAAGTTATACTAATAGGTCTTTGATTAGATTCTTGCTGCTTCTTGGCTTCCATTGTCTTGATATGGCATAGGTGATCGAAGTCGAACCAATATTCAAACACATCCCTTAATCAAGATCAAGGGAGTCAACACTCAAGATGGTCTCATGATCCAAACGGAGGAAGATGGGTAAGTACATGGTAACATTCTCAAGCACACAACAATCTTTTTTTCTTTTGCTAGAATGAAATACTTTCTCTTAAGCCTCTTGTTTCTTCTGGTACTCTGTTTGATTCAGAGGTGTGATGAGCATGTTTTTTCCTATTGGAACGTTGATTGATGGTTACCGTAATAACTTCGAATCAGAAAGATCCAATTGGTACTAATGGGAATGGGTGATCCACCGCTCCATGTAGTAATCATCCAACGTCGATGCAGGAATTGGGTAGTTGTCATCATCATAAATTTTAGTTGACATATATACATCAATGCAAATACATTAATTACATATCTTTTCTGTAGATGCAAAATGTCTTCAAAGAAAAGTTTTTTTGGAGCTATGGAACTGTAAATAATGTAAGGCTATTTTAAAATAAAATATACATTAGAATACATTTTCCTATAATGATATGTGTATATACTATATACTATATACTTTTTTTTTTGTTCAAATATACTATATACTATACTTGGGAGTGTGAACAAAAAAAAAACTTGGGAGTAGAGAGAGAGATAGTGTGAGTGTAATAACTAAAGGACATCATTGTTCTGCAGGATCTAAGCAAAAAAGTCTCTCTCTTTTCACTCTCTTCAATGCAGTGTCTGTCTTTCTCTCTCTTTACTCACTGCTCTTGTTAGCTTCAAATCCTCCTTCTCCAGTCTTTTCCATTCTCTATTTCTCAGAGTAGAAAGCTGCATCCACATCCTGTGGTTAGCTCTGGTGCAACGGCATGGCGGTTGTTGTTATTCTTGCTGTGGTTTTGTTGGCTATGGTTGGTCACTCAAGTAAGACAATCTTCTCTGTTCCAACTCCTGCAAAAGTTTAAATAAAATAACACCTCTCTCTATCTCCCATCACATGGATCCCTCTTTTTTGCTGGGATAAAGAAAGATTGATTTTTTTTTACCATTTTCTTTCTCAAAAGTTCCCTTTAACTAGCTCTGTTTTAGTACAGAAAAAGTCTCAAATTTGTTCATAGTTTGAATGAAATGTTTTCTAAAAAGAAGGGCCCTTTCTTGCTGTGCTCATAACTTAATTCATAAAAAGGTGTTGCCTTATGCCCTTATTTACATGTGGAGTACCATCCTTCTAGAATTACACATTAGGTTTCATTTCACACATAGTCAGTGAATGAGAGTTGAATAATTATGTGAACAACCTTGTTGCCTCTTTAATCACGCATTTAGTTTACATTTTTCACACATAGTCGGTGATTGAGAGTTGAAGAAATATGTGTGGTGTGTAGGTGGGACATGGTGTGTATGCAGAGAAGGGTTAAGTGAAGCAATGCTGCAGAAGACATTGGACTACGCATGTGGCGCAGGAGCTGATTGTGGACCCATTCACCAGAACGGACCTTGCTTTAACCCAAACACCGTCAAGTCTCACTGCTCCTACGCCGTCAACAGCTTCTTTCAGAAGAAAGGTCAGTCTCAGGGAACTTGTGACTTCGCCGGCACAGCCACCGTCTCAGCCTCTGATCCAAGTGAGTCTCTCTCCCACCAACCACTACATTCATTCATTAGATTAAGTCCATAACAGTTTGTTGAGACCATCTTTCAAAGTTGGTAACTCAAGTAGTTAAGAAGAGTATTTAATTCTGAGTAAAAAAAGGAACTCAACTTGAAAAGCAAATCCGAGAGGATAGTATAATATCAAATCTAAACTTCACATGTTTCAATGTGAATGATGTTGAGATACAAACTAGTATATATTAATGTATACTATATAATAACACCTCAAGATTCTTTGACGTAGAATTAAGATGAGATTATATTTTATTAATAACTGTTGTCTCTTGTGGTTGTTATATGATAATAGGCTACACTTCTTGTCCTTTTCCTGCAAGTGCAAGGTATACTACACCATTCTTTCTCTCTTGACCACTTATTTGTTAGTGTTTGTAATTTAATTTGAGATCGTGTGTTTGTTTTGTTGTTGTTGTGGTGTCCATATTTGATGTAGCGGGACAACGACACCAGTGACGACAACACCTTCGACAAGAGTCCCCACGACAACTAATACAAGACCCTACACAGTCACACCATCAACAGGAGGAGGTTTGGGAATCCCGTCTGGAATCCCAGATTACACAGATCCATCCTCTGGCTTCAAACTCCAAAACCCAAGAAGAGGCACTACCACAGCGTTCTTTGTATCCGTAATCTTAGTCTTCTTCATCTTCACCTCCTAGGCTCCTACTTGTGAAGCTCGTAAACAACAACAACTAATTAAGATGGAATGTGTAGATCATGTGAGTGTGGGTCTCTCTCCGTGTAATGATGGGGAGAGACATTTAGTACTTGGACGTGTGTTTGTTTTCCTACCTGCTATCCACTTGGCTCTGAATCAAATATGTACATTTTTATTTATTTTAAAATTAAGAAGACGGCAATATTTAAGGTTGTTCTTTCACCGGAGCTGTTCAGAAAAAAAAAAACTATATACGTTATTACGTTGCCGGAAAAAGTAAATTTTATTTTTGTGGTGAGGCATCGCCATTGCGCTTTTGCAGAGACAGAGAGACAAAGAGCTGACTGCTTTTAGTTTCTCGAAAACTTTCTCGATTTGGGTTTTTAGAAACAACGAGCCTCGCATTCGCCGCCGGTTAGACTGGCGACGATGAAATAGTATAAAAACAATTTTTATAACACAGAGGATAGAAGTGTCATTTAAATGTTTAATCTAAAATTAACAAAGGGTATAATAGTCATTTGGCGGTTAATACTTCCACCAACTCACCAACACTCTTCTCAGTGGCATTTTTTGTTTTGTTTTGATTATTAATCCGATCCTACGACCAGCTGCCGAAGACGACCGCCGGCGATTTTCCCGGTTTGTTAACTCTTCTTCTTGCACACAGATCGCAATCTTACATCGTAAAATCTATGCTTTTGTTTTGGATTTGCTTATACTTAATTAGCGATTCGATAGATCACGTGGATTCCCTCTTTGTCCACCTGTTACAACCATTGAATTGAAACACGTACGTTTTCATTTACGTTTTTAGCTGTTCAAAGTCACAAATCTGTTTGAGTTTGGTGTGTGTGATGTCCTCTGCGCATTTGTGAAGTTGGTTTGTTTTTTTTTTTTTTTCTAAGATTCAATTTTTTTTTTTTTTGGTTTCTGCTCTTGTTATATGAAGTGAGGGTCGAATTAAATTGAAATGTCAAGACTTATTGAGTACTGTTGTTTTTCTTGTAGTTGGCAGTTATCCACGTTTGATGGAAGCATTAACTACTTCCAGAGTTGTGCCCCTCCAGGTTCCCTGTAGAAAGCTCTCATCTCTTTCTGCTGATTTCTCTTGCCTTGAGTTCAAAAGGTATCCTTGTAGAAGTGGGCGTGTCTCCATCATGAACCATCCCAAGTTGCTCCGTCCAGTGACTGCCTCTGTGCAGCCACAGGAGTTGTCAGCTTTGGAGCACCAAGGAAACGTCGTTCCTTCTAAAGGTAACTACTTCTTAGTACATGGTTGTGCAATTGTTAATTGTTGTTTTGTATTAGGAGGTATGATGAAAGGAGTTATTTGAAATAGGTTCTTAGCTTTTGAAATTGTTATAGATCATGTATGTTGAGCAGCTGAGTTTCTACTGCTGGTAATTATTTATAGAAATTCTCGATCTTTGGAGAGATGTTGAAGCCGTATGCTTCGATGTGGATAGCACGGTTTGTGTGGATGAAGGTATTGATGAACTTGCTGAGTTTTGTGGAGCTGGAAAGGCTGTTGCTGAATGGACTGCCAGGTTCGTGTTCCATCTCAACGCAAGTAAATATATACACTAGATCTCTCTGATGATTTTTCTTAGGCTTTTTGAGATTATCATACTGAGTATTGCTTTCTTAGAGCAATGGGTGGATCTGTTCCGTTTGAAGAAGCTCTAGCCGCAAGACTTTCTTTGTTCAAGCCTTCTCTTTCCAAAGTTGAGGAATATCTCCAAAAGAGACCCCCAAGGTACCGCTTATGTTTACCTTGCATATATTGAGGCTTTGACTCACTCTAGTTATAGAAATCATTTCACATTTTAAAAAAAGAAAAAGAATTATTTGCAAGTGTTCCGTTGGCCCAAGTTCATGTCTTCAAATAGACTTTGACCAAAAGAGTGATTAACATCTAGCTTGCTTGCTTCTCGGACAAGATATGTTAGCAATAGCCAGGTCCATATTGCTTTTGAATGTATTCATTATACTGTGTTTCCTTGGTTTCTGTAGCCTGTCCCCTGGCATTGAAGAGTTAGTAAAGAAGCTCAGAGCCAATAAAATTGATGTCTATCTGATATCTGGAGGTTTTCGACAGATGATCAATGTACTTTCTCTCTCTCTAACTCTCCATTCATTTCCCTTGTTTCTTCATGTTCGTTACATCAGCTCGTGTGTAGACTACTAGAATAATGGTGATAAGGTTTTGAATCTAGCCTGTAGCGTCGATTCTTGGCATCCCTCGAGAGAATATCTTTGCCAACAATATTCTATTTGGAGATTCTGGCGAGTTTGTGGGCTTTGATGAGAATGAACCTACATCAAGAAGTGGAGGCAAAGCCAAAGCAGTGCAACAAATACGAGAGGTTTATCAAACTTCTCTTACATAGCAAGCTCCATATCTCTTGTTTAATACATCACTCTGTACCAATGAGACTTGTTCTTTTCAGGCTCGTCTCTACAAGACTATGGCCATGATTGGAGATGGTGCTACTGATCTCGAAGTAAGTTTAGCTTTATATCAATCGAGAGTTTTCACATAACAAAGAGATATCAGATGAGCAACTAACTAAAAACTTATTCACTTGCAGGCACGTAAACCTGGTGGCGCAGATTTGTTCATATGCTACGCTGGAGTCCAGCTTCGTGAAGCTGTTGCAGCACAAGCAGACTGGCTTATCTTCAAGTTTGAACCTCTCATAAACTCGTTGGACTAAATTGCCTCTATATAGTGATTAGTCTCATTGAGCTTGACTCATTCATATCTCAAAAAATTGTACTTCTTTTTCTTTGCATGTGTGAAACTCCATTGAATCAATAAATGTTTTTGCCAACTTAAGCCACTTGACCTGTTTGTTCAAACTTCACTGAACTTGTAACAAAATTCTGGTCTTTGTGAAGAGAAAATCGAACAGCAGACTAATCAGTCTCGTTGGTAGACATTCTGGATGACATGTTAACGAACAAAGTTATAGCCACCACGTCCAAATCCGCCACGACCGTTCCCACCACCACGACCTCCCCGTCTTGCTAAACCACCTCCACCGCCTCCTGAGTCAGCTGGGTTCACTCCAATTATTCGCCCATCAAGTTCCTGTTTAAGCAGGAAACTCCATAAATGACAGGATAGACAAAACCAAGCAAGTAAAGAACGAGAGGTCTGAAGAACCAGTGCAGTACCAAAACATTATTTTTATCGTCATAGGAAAATAGATAATCAAAGCAAGAAAACAAATGGTTCACTACACATTTTTATTATCTCCTAAGATTGTTTCTTATCAACAAAGAGGAGATACATGAGTTGCAATACAATCTAGATGGAATAATACACAAACTAATATACTAGATACTTATGTGACAGCATCAGAAGATCTTAAAGGGTAATGAAAGAAAACAAAGCGAGAAAGAAAGTAGACTCATGTCATAACTTTCAGTAACCAAAGAAAGGTGGAAAAATTGGTAACACCTGATCATTCATCTGTTGCATTGCCTTATTAGCAGCATCAATCGAATCATATGTCACAAAACCAAATCCCTTCGATACACCAGTTTCACGGTCCGAAATCACTACCACTATAATGAACAAAAGTATATATATAGTCAGCAAAAAAGAGGAAGACAAGACAAACAAATGGGAAAATGATTCAGTTACCATCAACGATTTTGCCAAATCTGCCAAAAACATCTTTCAAGATATCTACATCAGTAGTTGGTGAGAGACCTGACAACAAGAGGAAGCATATAACAGAGGATGAGATTCTCAAGACAATCAAAAACAGAAAAGAGAAGACTCTTGTCTCAAGTTTTGGAGTCACCAACCTCCAACAAAGAGTTTGGAAGGAGTCAAAGAAAGATTGCCCTGTAACATAGCGTTGGCGGCCTGCAAAGCTCTAGGCTGCCTAAATATGTTTCCAGCTTTACTAAATAAATCCATGTAATGCATCTTCTTTAAAGCAGATTTTTCAAGAAAGACAAAAATCTCAAAAGAGAACAAAACCGAAGAATGTAGATAGATTGGTGATCACAAAAAAAACTCATGAAAGATCCATTAAGTCTATAAGAATCAAGTCAAAGTTTACAACTTAAAAAAAAAAAACATGTGGGATCTATTAAAAAATCTAGCTAGGATCAGCAAGGGAATGTTCAGTTTCAGTAAATAAGATCGAAACGGATTAAATAGAGAAATCAAACGCCGAAAGCAAATGAAATTACAAACCTTTTGGGTCTCTTATGTGGTGGATGATTAAAATCTCGAGAAGTATATATATCAAATTATCGCTGGAAATGAAAAACCCTGGCTTTATGTAAAAACTCCGATTTCGGCACGGGACGATCTAGTCCGTTGATTATTGTAGAAATTGATCTTGACCGTTGATTCAGGTGATCGGCAATGACCGTTTTTAGTTTATGGCAAGGTGTAAATCTATACAACAGACAATGTTTTTATTCTCTTTCTTATTATTGTCTTGGGGATCTTTTCCAGGACTTAAAAGATCTCACAAACTTGGAACTTCTGGACCTGAGTAGAAACAGATTAAATGGCTCAATACCAGCAAAAGGTAGCATCCATATTACTTGTCTTGTCCGTCTATGAAATTATCTTGGTCATGTGTAAGCCTCTTCCTTTGTGTGGTTTTCTCTTGTGGCAGAGTTAGCTGACCTGAAAAAGTTAAAAGCTCTGGATCTAAGTAGTAATGAATTTTCTGGCTCAGAATTTAAAGGCAAGTTTAGCCAAACCCTTAAACCCCCCAGTTAGGAATTCTCTGGTGAATTGAAAAATAATTATATATGAATTTGATAATATAGGGATCTGCAAGTTAAAGAAACTGGAAGAGCTCGACCTCAGCCGGAACAAACTCATGGGTGAGTTTCCCATATGCTTAACCCGCTTGACTAGACTTCGAGTTCTCGATCTCTCATTAAACCAGATGACCGGGGAAGTGCCATCTGCCATCAGTAGCCTTGAATCGCTTGAGTACTTATCGCTGTCCGATAACGAGTTCCATGGCTTCTTTTCTTTGGGTTCGCTTTCTAACCTTTCAAAACTTAAGGTACTAAAGCTTTATTCCAAATCCAAATCACTCCACGTAGAGTCAGAAGGTTTATGGAAGCTAGAGTTTCAGTTACATGTTATTGCACTGCGATCTTGCAACTTGGGAAAGCTTCCTCATTTTCTCCTACACCAGAAAGAATTACGTCTAGTTGACCTCGCCAACAACAGACTTCATGGAGTATTCCCTTCGTCGCTAATGGAGAACAATACAAATCTTGAAGTTTTGATTCTACAGAATAACTCATTTACGAACTTTCAGCTACCTAAATCTGTTCATAATCTGCTTCTTCTGGATGTCTCTGCTAATGAGTTAAGCCTACCTTTTCCTGAAAATATTGGGTGGATACTTCCTAATGTACGGCATATGAACCTATCAGTCAACAGCTTTCAAGGAAATTTGCCACATTCTTTAGGTAACATGAAAAAGATGTACTATTTGGATCTATCTCACAATGGTTTCTATGGGAAGCTTCCAAGGAGTTTAACAATGGGTTGTTATTCATTGCAATTCCTGAAGCTTTCAGACAACAAACTTAGCGGCCACATTTTTCCGGAGCCAACAAACTTGACTTCCTTGTGGGTATTGACTTTGGATGATAACCAATTTGAGGGGAAGATTGGAGAAGGCTTGCCGAGCCGCCTGGCTGTACTTGACTTGTCGAATAACTATCTCACTGGAGTTATTCCTAGTTGGTTTGGTAACTTTTCTAGCCTGAGTACACTCCTGATGTCAAACAATCTCTTAGAAGGTCCAATGCCTGTTTCTTTGTTTAACATGACCATCTCGCTGTTGGACCTCTCTGCAAACAGATTGTCTGGCTACATACCTCCACGCCTCAACTCTTACTCGAGATTATTGTTCCTGCAAGATAATAACTTATCAGGGTCTATCCCAGACGCATTACTGGAAACTGTCACCATACTTGATCTAAGAAACAACAGATTGTCTGGGAATATCCCCGAGTTTGTCAACACCCAAGACATGAACATTCTTCTTCTGCGGGGTAATAAGCTAACAGGCCATATTCCTGTCCAGCTGTGTGGCTTAAGCACCATTCAACTTTTGGATCTTTCTAACAACAGATTAAATGGATCCATATCTTCATGTCTTAGCAATATATCATTTGGTTTGTGGAAAGAAGATAAGGTGGATGACTATGATCATTCACTAAGCTTCTGGTCTATTGATGCCTTTGGTGGCATAGGTCTAGACGATGACTTCTTTTCCACGGAAGATTTAGGCATGTATTATAGATCTAATAAGCTTATGCTAGATCCATTTATTGTAGACTACACAGCAGACAGTAAAATCAAAATTCAGTTTGCAGCAAAGCGAAGATATGATTTCTACATGGGTGTAACTCTTGGACTTATGTTTGGACTGGATCTCGCTGAGAATGAGCTAAGTGGTGAGATCCCAGCAGAACTTGGAGATCGTGTTGAAATACGAGCACTGAATCTTTCTCACAATCATTTATCAGGTGTCATCCCAGAGAGTTTTTCCAAAATGAAGGATTTAGAAAGCCTTGATCTTTCCTTCAACATCTTACACGGCCAAATCCCCAGCCAGCTTACAAAGCTAAGCAGTCTTGCAGTGTTTAATGTCTCTTACAACAACTTATCAGGTATCATTCCACTGAAAGGGCAATTTAGCACCTTTGATGAAACCAGCTACTTTGGTAATCCTCTTCTCTGTGGACAACCCTCCAACAGAAGTTGTAATAATGAGACTTTGAATGAAACCCCAGCGAATGTTGGTGAAGAGGAAGAAGATGTGATTGACATTGTATCTTTCTTCTGGAGCATTTTTGCAGCCTATGTGACAGTACTGCTGGTAATACTTGCTTCACTCTCTTTTGATTCTCCGTGGAGCCAAACTTGGTTTTCTGTTGTTGATGCTTTCATCTATAAAGTGAAAAGTTTGACATCCTAGACTTTTCTGTCAGGTACTAAACCATGTGAATGTTTCTTCTCTTTTCTTTTTCTTTTATAGCATGATGGGATGTGAAGTGTTCTTTGGCTTGTAACTCATGTATTGTAGCTCCTCATGAGAGCATTACTTGTATTCTGTTCCTGTGTTATTATACTTACTCTATTCCTCTGAGTTTTGAAGAACTGTAATATCTCAAACTTGTTTTAATGCATGAATGACCAAACAAAAAAGACAGAGAAAGAAAACGGAGTCTATGGAGGATGTTTCTCTACAGGTCGTATTAAGACCAGATAGACTGTGAATGGGAATCAGAGATGATCAAGGAATACCAGATTTCTTAACAAATCTCTGGCAGGTTTCATAATTAACTATTGGTCCTCTCAAAGTGAGTGGCATCACCTGGTTATGTAGGCCTCTTGAGTTTGAGCATAGTAGCTGATTTCGAGTATCACAGACACTTTAGGAGCTCTGAGATCCTTTCCTGAATGTTTAAACTCTACATCTTTCAACCTTCCCTCCAATGACTGCGGACAGAGCTTTCACATGCCTGCAGGCTTTACTTTTGTGAAAACCGGCTTCTGTCAGTTTGCTTCCATGTAGCTGGTTCAATGGAAAGTCTCAAACTTGACAAGGTTTCATGACAAACTCAGAGCTTCTTCAAGTTTCTTGTGAAGCAATTCCTTGAGCCACATTATGGCAGTACTTGACAAAGGTATTGCAAAGTTTCCCCTTCACTCTATTTCTTCCCCGTTCCTATGTACAGAAACATCATCTTTCTTCTCACCCATATTGTCAGTTTTGTGATATTCGCAACCCATAAAATTATTTGGGTTACAAGTATGTCTCCAAATTCCATGAACAAACCATTTTAATTTAACTACTCGGTGATTCAGTTGTGCAATTACGGATTAGGCCTTGGAACATCTGTTCAGATTCATAACGCACTTACTGGAAAAAGAGGTAAAAGAGACAAACTCAGGAACTGTAAGAGGAAGCATTACATTGCTGGCAAGTTGAAAAAAAAAAAAGATGATGAAAAAGAACAATTGCAGAGCTCCAGCAGAAGAAAGACAACAACAAAAAAAAAAGAAGAACTAACTCAGAGTTAGTTAGCTTGTCCTCATCCTCACCGAACACCTAACTTCGATTCTAAATTAAACCTATCCTATCTAAAGCCTAATATACAGAAGAAGAAAAGAAATCAGGCTTCTATCTGTCGTTGTTCCTCTGTAACGCGCTGAATCTCTTATCTGTAAAGATATTGGTCAAAGGAAAAGAGTTAGCCACAAATGAGGCTTTAGATGCAATGGATTCACCTGTTATTGTGTAATCTAGTAGTTCAATCACAAGGACGTAAGGCCCACCTTTGTTTTACTGTACCTATGACTCTCCAGGTCCGGTCTTGGTAGCTTCAACATCAATAGATACGGCATTTCTAGATTCTAAAGAAGCTTCATCTGCTTGAGCAACTGAGGATGGAGCTGCATTCACAGTGCCCTGCACACATATTTTTCAGTATTTTCCAATAAGGAGATTGCATAATCAGGAATCCTCGAAATTTTCTAGCGGATATAGTATTAAAATCACCATATCGAGCTGAGGTGCCACGACCGCTGCGTTTATGTTAACATCCAGAGGGTTGATGAGACCAACACCACAGTCCACGCCGTTTGATGGAGGATCTTTGGCTTCAGTAGCACCAGTTTGATCCTTGCTCAAAGTTCTTGGTTCTTTGATGTGTTAGCCTGATCACTATTCGACATAGCTGGTCTTTTTCTGTATAACGAAAAAAGAACTGTTCACAAAACAATGCAGCCAACAGATAAAAGTTCAAAAGATAAGAAGCATTATATAAGCACTCGCCTACTAAAGCTCTGATCAGTGGCCAGAACGGAGCTAGGCTTAGTTGAAAACAAAACGCCACGAAGCACTTTTCCATCTATCACTGGTTACCCTGGCGTGAAACATCATCTTTCCTTGGTCAAATTGGCCAGTGTTCAAACTGAAATTCCCTCTTCCTACAATAAAATCAACCACAAACAGGCTTTTGATATCCTGCAACAGAAAATTCTTACATTTTAAAGTTTCAGTCTAATCTTGACTAGTTTGCTTTAACCACACCTTGATGATCCATATTGACCTCCCCGTCTTGCTAAACCACCTCCACCACATCCTGAGTCAGCTGGGTTCACTCGAATGACATAGTTTTTAGTAACCAAAGAAGGTGAAAAAATTGGTAAAAAAACCTGATCATTCATCTGCTGCATTGCCTTATTATTAGCAGCATCAATCGAGTCGTAAGTCACGAAACCAAATCCCTTCGATACACCAGTTTCACGGTCCGAAATCACTATCACTATGATGAACAAAAGTAGATATTAGTCAAGCAAAAATGAGGAAGACGCACCAATGGGAAAATGATTCAGCTGCGAAAATGATTCAGTTACCATCAACGAGTTTGCCAAATCTGCCAAAAACATCTTTCAAGATATCTACATCAGTAGTTGGTGAGAGACCTGAAAACAAGAGGCAGCATATAACAGAGGATGAGATGCTTAAGACAATCAAAAACAGAAAAGAGAAGACTCTTGTCTCAGTTTCCGAGTCTCTTAACCTCCAACAAAGAGTTTGGATGGAGTCAAAGAAAGATTGCCCTGTAACATAGCGTTGAGGGCCTGCAAAGCTCTAGGCTGCCTAAATATGTTTCCAGCTTTACTAAACAAACCCATGTAATGCATCTTCTTCAATCTGTCAGCAGAATTTTTCAAGACAGACAAAATCTCAAAAAGAGAACAAACCCAAGAATGTAGATTAGATTGGTGATCACAAGGTGAAAAAACTCATGAAAAGATCCATCAAGTCTATAAGAATCAAGTCAAAGCTTACAACGTTAACTCATTAATCACATTCCTGATGAGTCAATGTTATCATCACTCAGAAGAGAGAAACGAAACACAGACAAAACACATGTCGGATCCATATCAAAATCTTAGCTAGGATCAGCGAGCGGGTGTCCAGTTTCAGTAAATAAAATCGAAACCGGATTCAATAGAGAAATTCAAACACTGAAAGCGAATGAAATTACACACCTATGGGTTTCAATGTGGATGATTAAAATCTCGAGAAGCGTATCAAAACATTGCTGGAAATGAAAAACCCTGGCTTTATGTAAAGATTCTGATTTCGGCACGGGAAGATCTAGTCCGTTGATTGGTGTATAAATTGATCTTGACCGTTAATTCAGCAGATCGGCGATGACTTTGTTTTCCCCTAAAAGTTTTTTTATATTTATTTTTGCCGGCAAAAAGTTTTTTTTTTTATTTAAATTTTGTTAAACCCCTAAAACCCAAAATCATCCTCCTTTCGTTTTCTTCTTCTCAGCCCTAAATTATTTACCATAAATCAGATTCATAGGAAGGCGAAGAAGGCGGAGGTTATTGATGGAGTAATCAAAATGCGAGAAAGATGGAAGATACAATCTCTTAAATAGGTTCCGTTGTTCAGTTTCTCTTGATTGAACTTGTTATTGAGTTCTTGAAGTTCTGCTATTGAGGACCTCTCTCTCTGAAATAAACCTTAACCTTGAAAGGAGATGCCTTTTGTGAATGAATCACTCCAACTAGTTATCCACATTCTGTGACTGAAGATTTATTCTCCATGATGAAGAAACAGGCTTTGCTGATATATTTGTTTTCTCTAAGTAGCTGTCGCATAAGTCTTGATCCAAGAGGTGCACACAAAAAAAAAAATGCTTGGTCCAAGTAAACGATGCTGAGCACATCACCAATCATATGTTGTCTTGTTGACTTGGTAAAATATACATCTTTGCAAGTTTTTTTTTATTCTTCTCATACAGAGAAATGCTTCTCTGACATACCGCGAACCATATCCCTCTTTCCTGTTGTTTATCAGTTTTCTTTCATTACCGGATCAAAAATTCAATGGGGAGAAAGTTATTCTTGATTCAAAGCCTGATATGGGTGATGATAGTGTTGGGGCAGATACATGAACACCAAAGCTGTATTGAGAAGGAAAGGAAGGGTTTGTTGGAGCTCAAGACATCCCTGCTTCCCTCAGAGAGCAGCTTCATAGCAAGCTTTGATGAAACTTTCAGTACTTGGACTAATGACACAGTGAGCGATTGTTGCAGGTGGGAGAGAGTTAAGTGTAATCCTACAACCAAGCGGGTGACCGGGCTAGCTCTCAGTAAACTGAATTTCTTAAACCAATCTCTCCTAAATCTTTCCTTGCTGTATCCCTTCGAAGAGCTCCAAAGTCTGAACTTATCTTCGAGATGGTCCAATGGTTTCAGTGCGTTGTTCGATGATTTGGAAGGTATACCAGGCTTTTTTCCAGATTCAACAACATGATCATGCTCTTGCTGACAAAAAATTTCGTTTTGCAGGTTATAAAAGTTTAAGGAGATTAAGAAACCTAGAGATTCTGGTTCTCTCTATAAACACATTTAACAACAGTATCTTACCATATCTCACCACTGCAACATCACTTACAACTTTGTTTCTTCGAGATAACGAAATGGATGGTCCTTTTCCTATGAAAGGTTTGGATTTCATTTTCTGGCAAGGTGTAAATTATCCAACAGTCTATGTTTTATTTTCTATCTTATTATTCTCTCGGGGATCTTTTCCAGAACTTAAAGATCTGACAAACTTGGAATTTCTGGACCTGAGTATAAACAAATTTAATGGCTCCATACCAGTACAAGGTAGCATCTACATTACTTGTCTTTGCCCTCTATCCTGGTCATTTGTAAGTTTTTTTCCTTTGTGTGGCTTTCTCTTGTGCCAGAGTTAGCTCACCTGAAAAAATTAAAAGTTCTGGATCTAAGTGGTAATGAATTTTCTGGTTCGGAATTTCAAGGCAAGTTAACCAAACCCTTAAACCTCTTAGGGGTCTGGAGAATTCAAATTAATTATATATGAATTTGATAATATAGGGATTTGCGAGTTAAAGAATCTGGAAGAGCTGGATCTCAGCCGAAACAAACTCATTGGTGAGTTTCCAATGTGCTTAACTAGCTTGACTAGACTTCGAGTTCTTGATCTCTCATCAAATCAGATGTCTGGGGAAGTGCCATCTGCCATCAGTAGCCTTGAATCGCTGGAGTACTTATCGCTGTTCGATAACGAATTCCATGGCTTCTTCTCTTTGGGTTCGCTTTCTAACCTTTCAAAGCTTAGGGTCCTCAAGCTTTATTCCAAATCCAAGTCACTCCAAGTAGTGCCAGAAGGTTCATGGAAGATAGAATTTCAGTTATATGTTATTGCACTAAGGTCTTGCAACTTGGGAAAGCTTCCTCATTTTCTCCTACATCAGAAAGAGTTACGTCTAGTTGACCTCTCCAACAACAGACTTCATGGAGTATTCCCTTCTTGGCTAATGGAGAACAATACAAATCTTGAAGTTCTGATTCTACAGAATAACTCGTTTACCAGCTTTCAGCTACCTAAATCTGCTCATAATATGCTTTTTCTTGATGTCTCAGCTAATGAGTTTAGCCAACCTTTTCCTGAAAACATTGGGTGGATACTTCCTAATTTACTGCATATGAACCTATCAGAGAACCCAGATCATACTGTCTCAAGTTCAGTGATGCATACTCTTGTTGACAAGATTTTATTTTCTTGCAGGTTATCAAAGTCTAAGGAGATTAAGAAACCTAGAGATACTGGTTCTCTCTTTAAATCAATTTGATAACAGAATCTTACCTTTCCTCAGCTCCGCAAAGTCACTTACAACTCTGTTTCTTCGGGGTAACAACATGGATGGTCCCTTTCCTGCTAAAGGTTTGCTTATTCAATGTGTAAATTTATCCGGAAGACCATGTCTTTTTCAGTTCTTTCTTACCACTCTCTTGGGATCCTTTCTAGAACTTAAATATCTGACAAACTTGGAAATGCTGGACCTGAGTAGTAACAGATTTGACAACTCCACACCTGTACAAGGTAGTCTCTATTTTATTCGTCACTGACAACATCCTGGTCGGTACGTGTAAGTATCTTCCTTTGTGTGGCTTTGTCTTGTGGCAGGTTTATCTCACCTCAGAAAGTTGAAAGCTCTGGATCTTAGTCGTAACGAATTTACAGGCTGGGGGCAATTGCAAGGCAAGTTTAGTCAAGCCTTTAAACGTTCTGGTGAATTCAAAATGCTCATATATGAATTTCTTATTCTAGGGATTTGCGAGTTGAAAAATCTGCAAGAGTTAGACCTCAGCTATAACCAACTCATAGGTGAGTTTCCATTATGCTTAACCAGCTTGACTAGAGTCAGAGTTCTTGATCTCTCATCGAACCATATGACTGGGAAGGTGCCTTCTGCTATTGGTAGCATTGAATCCCTTGAGTACTTATCGTTGTTTGATAACGACTTTCGTGGTTTCTTCTCATTGGGTTCGCTTGCCAACCTCTCAAAGCTTAAGGTACTTAAGCTTTCTTCAATATCCAACTCACTCCAAGTGGAGTCAGAAGGTTCATGGAAGCTAGAATTCCAGTTACATGTCATTGCATTTCGGTCTTGTGACTTGGAAAAGCTTCCTCATTTTCTCCTACACCAGAAGGAGTTACGTCTGGTTGATCTCTCTGACAACAGACTTCATGGACTATTCCCTTCTTGGCTAATGGAGAACAATACAAACCTTCAAGTTTTGCTTCTACAGAACAACTCGTTTACAAACTTTCAGCTACCCAAATCTGCTCATAGTCTCCTCTTGCTGGATGCTTCAGCTAATGAGCTCAGTCAACTCTTTCCCTATGATATTGGGTGGATACTTCCTAATCTACGGCACCTTAACCTGTCAAAGAATAGCTTACAGGGGAATCTGCCATCTTCTCTAGGTAACATGAAAAAGATGTACTTTTTGGATCTCTCTCACAATGATCTCTACGGAAAGCTACCAAGGAGTTTAACAATAGGGTGTTATTCTTTGATGTTTGTTAAGCTTTCTCACAACAAACTTAGCGGCAACATTTTTCCAGAGCCAACAAATTTGACTTCCTTGCAGGTATTGTCTTTGGATAATAACCAGTTTTCAGGGAGGATTGGAGATGGTTTGCTGAACTCGAGCTACATGTCTGTCCTCGACTTGTCGAATAACTATCTCACCGGTGTTATTCCTAGTTGGATTGGCGACTTGAATGGCTTGTCTATGCTCTTGATTTCAAACAATTACCTAGAAGGTCACATACCTGTTTCTTTAAACAACATATTCAGGCTTGTGTTGTTGGACCTCTCTGCAAACAGATTATCTGGTGACCTGCCTCACCGCTTCAACTCTGATACAAGAATGCTGTTCCTGCAGGATAATAATTTCTCAGGGACTATCCCAGACACAGTACTGGGAAATCTCTCCATACTTGATCTAAGAAACAACAGATTGTCCGGGAATATCCCCAAGTTCGTCAGCAACCAAAAGATTTATATTCTTCTTCTGCGCGGGAATAACTTAACAGGCTCTATTCCTTACCAGATGTGTGGCTTAAGCAACATCCAACTTTTGGATCTTTCTAACAACAGACTGAGTGGATCTATACCCTCATGTTTTAGCAATATATCATTTAGTTTCCCTACGCTACAACACGATGGGGAAGAAGGTTATGATGGTGCTGGAGCGATCTTCGTGTCTAGTGATATCTTTGGTGGCATGGGTCTAGACGAGGACTTCTTTTCCACGGAAGATTTAGGCAGGTACTATAGATCCAAGCTTATGTTAGATCCTTTTACTGTAGACTACACAGCAGACAGTGTGATCGAAGTTCAATTTGCAGCAAAACGAAGATATGATTCCTACATAGGTGTAACTCTTGGATTCATGTTTGGACTGGATCTCTCTCTGAATGAGCTAAGTGGTGAGATCCCAGCAGAACTTGGAGATCTTGTTGATATACGAGCACTGAATCTTTCTCACAATCATTTATCAGGTGTCATCCCACAAAATTTCTCAAAAATGAAGGATTTAGAAAGCCTTGATCTTTCCTTCAACATCTTACACGGCCAGATCCCGAGCCAGCTTACAAAGCTAAGCAGTCTTGCTGTGTTTAATGTCTCTTACAACAACTTATCAGGTATCATTCCACTGAAAGGGCAATTTAGCACCTTTGATGAAACCAGCTACATTGGTAATCCTCTTCTCTGTGGACAACCCTCCAACAGAAGTTGTAATGATGACATTTCAGAAGAAACGCCAGCGGCTGTTGGAGAAGAAGATGAAGATGTGATTGACATGGTATCTTTCTACTGGAGCATTTTTGCAGCCTATGTGACGGTTCTGCTAGGGATACTTGCTTCACTCTCTTTTGATTCTTCGTGGAGTCGAAATTGGTTTTGTGTTGTTGATGCTTTCATCCATAAAGTGAAAAGTTTGACATCCTAGATTGTCAGGTACTAAACCATGTCAACGTTTCTTCTCTTTTCTTTTTCTTTTGTAATAAGATGGGATGTGAAATGTTTCTTTGGCTTGTAACTCATGTATTGTAGCTCCTCATGAGAGTATAACTTGTATTCTGTTCCTGTGCTATACTTACTGTCTGTTCCTCTGAGTTTTGAAGAACTGTAATGTCTCAAAACTTGTCTTAAACTTTTAATGCATGAATCACCAAACAACAGAAAGAAAAGAGAGATTATGGAGGATGTTTCTATACACGTCGTATTAAGACCAGATAGACTGTGAATGGGAATCAGAGATGATGAAGAAACAGTATTTGCTGATATATTCGTTTTCTCTAAGTTAGCTGTATATAAGGATTTTGGTCCAAGTAAACGGTGCTGAGCACGTCCCCAATCTTTTTTGTCTTCTTGACTTGGTAAAATATACATCCTGCGACTTATTTTATTCCCGTCATACAGATATGCTTCTCTGACACACCTAGTACCATATCCCTCTTTCATGCAGTTTTCAGTTTTCTTTCATTATCGGATCAATCCAATGGAGAGAAAGTTATCCTTGATCCAAAGCCTGATATGGGTGATGATTGTGTTGGGGCAGATACATGAACACCAAAGCTGTATTGAGAAGGAAAGGAAGGGTTTGTTGGAGCTCAAGACATACCTCTTAGAGAACATCCGACCAAGCTTTTACAATACTTTCAACACTTGGACTAATGACACAATGAGCGATTGTTGCAGGTGGGAGAGAGTTAAGTGTAATCCTACAACCAAGCGGGTGACGGGGCTAGCTCTCAATAAACTGTATTTGCTAGGTCGTTCTCTCCTAAATCTTTCCTTGCTGTATCCCTTTGAAGAGCTTCAAAGTCTGGACTTAGCTAGGAACATGTACAGTGGTTTCAGCGCCTTGTCCGATGATTTGGAAGGTATAACAGGCTTTTTTTTTTCCAGATTCAACAACATGGTCATACTGTTCCAAGTGTGATGATACATGCTCTTGCTGGCAAAATTTTCTTTCTGCAGGTTATAAAAGTTTAAGGAGATTAAGAAACCTAGAGGTTCTGGATCTCTCTTTAAATATGTTTAACAACAGTATCTTACCCTATCTCACGTCTGCAACATCACTTACAACTTTGTTTCTTGTGGGTAACGACATGGATGGTCCTTTTCCTATAAAAGGTATGATTTTCAGTTTCTGACAAGGTTTAAATTTATACAGCAGACCATGTTTTATTTTCTTTCTTGTTATTCTTTTCCAGAACTTAAAGATCTGACAAACTTGGAATTTCTGGACCTGAGTAGCAACGAATTTAATGGCTCCATACCTGTACAAGGTAGCATCTGCATGACTTGTGTTTGCCCGTCTATGAGCCTATCCTGGTCATGTGTAATTTTTTTTTTCCTTTGTGGCAGAGTTAGCTCACCTGAAAAAAATAAAAGCTCTGGATCTAAGTGGTAATGAATTTTCTGGCTCGGAATTGCAAGGCAAGTTTAGTCAAGCCTTTAAACGTTCAATTAAGAATGGTTCTGACGAATTCAAATGATCATATATGAATTCGTAATCTAGGTATTTGCGAGTTGAAGAATCTGCAAGAGCTGGATCTCAGCCGAAACAAACTCATTGGTGAGTTTCCAATGTGCTTAACTAGCTTGACTAGACTCCGAGTTCTTGATCTCTCATCAAACCAAATGACTGGAAAGTTGCCTTCTGCTATTGGTAGCATTGAATCCCTTGAGTACTTATCGTTGTTTGATAACGACTTTCGTGGTTTCTTCTCATTGGGTTTACTTGCCAACTCTCAAAGCTTAAGGTACTCAAGCTTTCTTCAATATCCAACTCACTCCAAGTAGAGCCAGAAAGCACTCGGAAGGTAGACTTTCAGTTGAACGTCATCTCACTAAGGTCTTGCAACTTAGAAAAGCTTCCCCAGTTTCTCCTAGACCAGAAGGAGTTACGTCTGGTTGATCTCTCTGACAACAGCCTTCACGGAATATTCCATTCTTGGCTAATGGAGAACAATAAAAATCTTGAAGTTTTGATTCTACAGAATAACTCGTTTAGCAGCTTTCAGCTACCTAAATCTGCTCATAATCTACTTCTTCTGGATGTCTCAGCTAATGAGTTTAGCCAACCTTTTCCTGAAAACATTGGGTGGATACTTCCTAATGTACTGCATATGAACCTATCACACAACCGCTTTCAAGGAAATTTGCCACATTCTTTAGGTAACATGAAAAAGATGTACTATTTGGATCTATCTCACAATGGTTTCTACGGGAAGCTTCCGAGGAGTTTAACAATGGGGTGTTACTCATTGATGTTTCTTAAGCTTTCAGACAACAAACTTAGCGGCCACATTTTTCTGGAGCCAACAAACTTGACTTCCTTGGGTGTATTGACTTTGGATAATAACCAATTTGCAGGGAAGATTGGAGATGGCTTGCGGAACTCGAGCCGCATGTCTGTGCTTGACTTGTCGAATAACTATCTCACTGGTGTTATTCCTAGTTGGGTTGGCAGCTTCTCTAGCCTGAACATACTCCTGATTTCAAACAATCTTTTAGAAGGTCGAATACCTGTTTCTTTGTTTAACATGACATACATCTCGCTGTTGGACCTCTCTGCAAACAGATTGGATGGTGACATACCTCCACGCCTCAACACTCAACAGGGATTACTGTTCCTTCAAGATAATAACTTATCAGGGTCTATTACAGAAACATTATTAGAAAATGTCACCATACTTGATCTAAGAAACAATAGATTGTCTGGGAATATCCCCGAGTTCGTCAACACCCAAGACATGAACATTCTTCTTCTGCGGGGTAATAAACTAACAGGCCATATTCCTGTCCAGCTGTGTGGCTTAAGCAACATTCAACTTTTGGATCTTTCTAACAACAGGTTAAATGGATCTATAGCTTCATGTTTTAGCAATATATCATTTGGTTTGTGGACAGAAGATGAGGGGAATGATTACGGTCAAATAATAGGCTTTGGGTCTATTTATGCCTTTGGTGGCATGGGTCCGGAAGGTGACTACTTTTCCAAGGAAGATTTAGGCATGTTAGGCAGGTATTATAGATATAATTTTATGCTAGATCCTTTTACTGTAGAATACACAGCAGACAGTGAGATCAAAATTCAGTTTGCAACAAAGCGAAGATATGATGTCTACATGGGTAGAAATCTTGGATATATGTTTGGACTGGATCTCTCTGAGGATGAGCTAAGTGGTGAGATCCCAGCACAGCTTGGAGATCTAGTTGATATACGAGCACTGAATCTTTCTCACAATCACTTATCAGGTGTCATCCCAGAGAGTTTCTCCAAAATGAAGTATTTAGAAAGCCTTGATCTTTCCTTCAACATCTTACACGGCCAAATCCCCAGCCAGCTTACAAAGCTAAGCAGTCTTGCTGTGTTTAATGTCTCTTACAACAACTTATCAGGTATCATTCCACTGAAAGGGCAATTTAGCACCTTTGATGAAACCAGCTACATTGGTAATCCTCTTCTCTGTGGACAACCCTCCAACAGAAGTTGTAATGATGACACTTTTAATAAAACCCCATCAAATGTTGGAGAAGATGAAGAAGATGTGATCGACATTGTATCTTTCTACTGGAGCATTTTTGCAGCCTATGTGACAGTTCTTCTAGGAATACTTGCTTCACTCTCTTTTGATTCTTCATGGAGCCGAACTTGGTTTTGTGTTGTTGATGCTTTCCTCCATAAAGTGAAAAGGGTGATATCCTAGACTTTCTGTCGGTATTAAACCATGTGAATGTTTCTTCTATTTTTTAAAAATAATAATCTGATGGGATGTGAAATGTTCTTTGGTTTGTAGCTCATGTATTGTCGCTCAACATGAGAGCATAACTTGTATTCTGTTTCTGTGTTATTATACTTACTGTCTATTCCTCTGAGTTTTGAAGAACTGTAATGTCTCAAAGGTGTTTTAATGCCTGAATCACCAAACAAAGAAGACGCAGAAAGAAAAGAGAGAATATGGAGGATGTTTCTCTACAGGTCGTATTCAGACCAGATAGACTGTGAATGGGAATCAGAGATAATAAAGGAAAACCACATTTCTCAACAAGTCTGGCAGGTTTCATAATCACAATTGGTCCTCTCATAGAAGGTGTTATCACCTGGTTCTGTAGGCCTCTTGAGTTAGAGCATTGCAACTGCTTTCGAGCATCAACGACACTTTTTAATTGCATTGCCTCTAATATCTCTTGAAGAGCTCTGAGATCCTTTCCTGAATGCTTTAACTCGAGTTCTTTCAACCTTCCCTCCAGTGACTGACAGAGCTTTCACATCCCCCTCCGGCTTCTGTCAGTTTGCTTACATGGAGCTGGTTCAATGGGAAGTCTCAAACTTGACAAGGTTTCATAACAAACTCAGAGCTTCTCCATCTTGAAGATCTCCAGTTTCTTGTGAAGCAATTCCTTGAGCCACTTTATAAGTATTATAACAAGAACTTGACAAAGATATTACAAAGTTTTTCCGTTCACTCTATTTCTTCTTCATTCCTAGGTACAAAAACATCATCCTTCTCACCCATATTGTCAGTTTTGTGATATTCACAACAATTTAAATCTAACTACTGGGTGATTCAGTTGTGCAGATACGGGTTAGGCCTTGAAACTTCTGTTCAGATTCATAACGCACTTCTTATGAGTTATGTATAAGATTTGGGTTCTTTTTACTGGAAAAGAAAAAGCAAAAGAGAATTAAACAAGTTGGGAGAGGAAGCATGACATTCCTTGCAAGTTGAAATTAAACAAAAACAAAAAGAAGATGAAACAGAGCAATTGCAGAGTTAGTTAGTGTGTCCTCATCCTCACCGAACCTAACTTCGATTCTAAATTAAACCCATCCTATCTCCAGCCTAATGTACAGAAGAAGACAAGAACTGATCTTCTAGCTGTCCTTCTTCCTAACGCACTGAATCTCTCATCTGCACAGATATTGTTCAACGGAACAGAGTTAGACACAAATGGCTTTTAGAGATAATGGATTCACCTACTGTTGTGTAAACTAGTGGTCCAATCACAAGTACTTAAAAGCCTACCTTTGTTTTTTCTGTACCTATGACTCTCCAGGTCCGGTCTTAGTAGCTTCAACATCAATTGACACGGCATTTCTAGATTCTAAAGAAGCTTCATCTGTTTGAGCAACTGAAGATGGAGCTGCATTCACAGTGCCCTGCACACATATTTTCAGTATTTTCCAATAAGGAGATTGCGTAATCAGTCATCCTCAAGAGAGGGGAAAATGACTAAAAGAAATTTTCTTCCGGATATAGTATTAAAATCACCATATCGAGCTGAGGTGCCACGACCGCTGCGTTTATGTTAACATCTAAAGGGTTGCTGAGACCAATACCACCGTCCACGCCGTTTGATGGAGGATCTTTGGCTTCAGTAGCAACAGTTTGATCATTGCTCAAAGTTCTTGGTATCTTTGATGTGTTAGCCTGATCACCATTCGACATAGCTGGCCTCTTTCTGTACAAAAAAGAAAATGTTCACAAACAGATACAACCAATAGATAAACCTCAAAAGCAAGTAGCTAAGATAAGCACTCGCCTACTAAAGCTTTGATCAGTGGCCAGAACGGAGCTAGGCTTAGTTGAAAACAAAACGCCACGAAGCACTTTTCCATCTATCATTGTTTCTATACTGTAACCAACTGGGAAAGTCTCGGTTACCCTGGCGTGAAACATCATCTTTCCTTGATCAAATTGGCCAGTGTTCAAACCGAAGTTCCCTCTTCCTACAATAAAATCAATCACAAACTTGCTACAGAAAAATGCTACCTTTCAATGTTTCAATCTAATCTTGACTAGTTTGCTCAAACACACCTTGATGATCCATATTGATTCTGGCAAGAGAGTTATCGTATAAGGGATTTGCATGACTTTGTTCTTGGCATTTCAGCTTCAGTTGCTTCTTTAGAGACATGCTCCCTACACTCTGATCAAGCCTTGCATCATATCCAAGTCCTATTAACCAAAAAGTAAAAAATTAGAAGGGAAACGCATGTAGTTTTGGCAATTAGCAAGTTGAAGAGAGATTGGTGGAAACCTGTGTGTAAGTAGAACATGTCCTCCAGTGCCTCGAGACTTTTATTGCAGCCACCAACAAAGACTAGAAATCCGGGTTTATGAGGATCTAAACAAGCCCCTGCGGAAGAGAACCTAGCAGATGGTCCTTCTCCCATGGTGAGAACCTTTGACCACACACACGTCTCTACAGGTAAGAACGACAAAGAAACAAAAAATAATGTGAATATACTATAAATCTCAGGGACACAAACCAATAAGACAATAATATACTTTAGAAAGCCTTTTCTCTTTCCCATAGAAGTTGATACAATGGTTCATCCAAAAACATTTTCGTCAACAGCTTGAGTCCGGACAAGAACTTAGGGCAGGTTCTTACTTTTACAGAGAGAAAGGGCCAAAGCCAATCTCCCTCACAAGTATTAAACTGTGGTATTGAAATGATTTGCTAAGTTTACATACCGACATCAAGCACATAGAGATCATCGTAAAGATTCTGAGCATCTGTAAACCCTCCAAACACATATAAGTTTCTCCCAAGCGAAACCGTCACATGACCAGCTCGAGGTGTCAACAACTGGCCTGAAGTATTCAGCTCTTTCCAGACGAATGTATCTGAAAGCCAATATGAAAATGTTATGACATTAAAATGACACTTACATCAGATTAATCTGAGAAATGATTTTGCACCTGTATCAAGGATATGAACATCAGACAGATAATAGTCATGTCCATCTTCACCACCAATAACAACGATTTTGTTCTTCCAGGATGAGCAAGTGTGACTATCTCGCGCAGATGGAGGATTCCCAATCGTAGCAGCACGTTTCCACACATAAGTCTCTACACAAGCGTAAAAAAACCTATTTAATGGCTTGCATCGACATGGAAAAGATTCACATGCCAATTGCAGAAAGCTATGCATAAAAACATTACCTGTATTAAGCACGTAAAGGTCATTATAATAGATTTCGTCATTAATATCAGAAGATTTCCCACAGCCACCAAATACAAAAAGCCTTCTACCAACAAGAGTGGCGCTATGACCTTCTCTTGCCTCAGGTCCCTCCCCCCTAACACTCTGACACTTCCAAGTATGTGAAGCTATTAACCAAAAACCGGAAACAAACAAACCAATTCAGTATATGACTACTTCTCAAAGAGGAGGAAGTAGAAGCTTGAAAGACAACAAGTTAAAAGCTTACAAGTGTCTAGAATGTACAGATCATTGAGAGGTTTAGTTCCATCAGTACCACCAAACACCAAAAGGTTGTCACCTACTGTTGTACAGGTGTGACTGTCCCTAGGAGGAGGAGGTGTTCCACTGATTATTGGTTGAGTCCATATCTGCTTTGCTGCAACAAAGATCACCATGTAAACCACAATTGAGACCAACTCAGAATCATATTAAGACAATAAACACTTGCTCAAAAGGGTCCAATCCAAATCATTTAAGTACCATGAAATAAACTGGATTAAAAATACAAAAGCTTTCAATTTAATATGTGAGCAACATGCAGGATGAATAAAAACTCTCAAAAGTGCAAATCAATCCCTAGATGATTGACAGAGATCAAACGAGAGAACAAAAACAAAGATTCAGACAACCGTAATCAATTTAAGACGGAGGATGAATGTGGGGGGGGGAAGAGGAGGACAAACCAGCGTCGAAGACATGGACTTGATTGGTTTGGCAATTATCTTTGCCATAGCCACCAAACACGTAGATAAAGCTACCTCCTTTAATGGCGTTACAAGTGTGTCCCCACCTCTTGCCGGGCCCTGAACACGACTCGCCGAGACCCACTTGTTGCTGTTGCTGCTGTTGTTGTCGGATCCTTTCCCACCTCATTTTCTCTCCTTCCTTTGGGTGTGAGAAAGTGCGGGAAAACGAAACGGAAGAGATAAATCTGAAATCCAAATTATATCTTCTGGAGATTGAATACAGATGACAAAGGTGCTTCCTTTCTTTTTGGCTTAGGTTTTTTTTTTGTTGTTGAAAGAGATAAACAAAAAGGATGAAACTTTTTAAGCGCTTGCTGATTAGTGACGACGAAGCGCAAGCTTCTTGACTTTTGTATTACGTGGCACTTTCTTATGACGTGTCTACAAATTAGTGGTGGGTTAAAGTCTCCTAAAATAGTGAATTGGGCCCCGAGGCTCAAGGATATACGTTACAAAGATTTCTCTTTTATTTGATTTATAAATAGTTTTCTGTGATTGAAATCATGTGTGAAAATAAAATCAAACTAACCTACCCCAGATAAGAAAATATCCATAATTATCCAGCCTTGAAAATAATATTATATATATTTTCTTTTTTCCACATTAGAAAATTTTCTCTTATTATCTGATTTATATAAAAACATATTTTTTATTTTAGAAAAAAAGATGGTTCCACTAAAACCATAATCATCGTTTTTCTAATGATTATTTGATATATTTGGAAGACGAGGACCAACACTTCCTTATGTGAATACATGTCAAAACAATAGAACTTTCTTATTTTGAAGCTAAATACTCGAGAAAAGCAAATCCTAAAGGAAAAAAGGAAAAAGGAAAAAGATCAATGATCTTTCGAACATGTTTATTGAAGCAGCTCCTTTTAAATATCCAACTTGTTAAATCAATGTATCAATAATGATTCAGTTAATAATTTATGATGGAATTTTAAAGATCAAATAGATGTTGAGTTATTCAGGTTTCGTGGTTGTAAAAGAAGCTTCTCGATGTTACATGTTGAGATAGAAGATTGCTTTGAAACGTCGTGTATGAGAGATTTTAAAAATTCTCACAAACCAAATAGACACCAATTAAAATTTTAGTAGATATAACTGAAAATCCAATAGACTGACTGATCATCTTCCGAGAGATAAATATATTTGTTGTTTTAATAGTAGTTTTGAGACTGTGAATTCAATTTATATATTCAAAAGTGCAAATCAATCCCTAGATGATTGACAGAGATCAAACGAGAGAACAAAACAAAGATTCAGACAACCGTAATCAATTTAAGACGGAGGATGAATGTGGGGAAGAGGAGGACAAACCAGCGTCGAAGACATGGACTTGATTGGTTTGGCAATTATCTTTGCCATAGCCACCAAACACGTAGATAAAGCTACCTCCTTTAATGGCGTTACAAGTGTGTCCCCACCTCTTGCCGGGCCCTGAACACGACTCGCCGAGACCCACTTGTTGCTGTTGCTGCTGTTGTTGTCGGATCCTTTCCCACCTCATTTTCTCTCCTTCCTTTGGGTGTGAGAAAGTGCGGGAAAACGAAACGGAAGAGATAAATCTGAAATCCAAATTATATCTTCTGGAGATTGAATACAGATGACAAAGGTGCTTCCTTTCTTTTTGGCTTAGGTTTTTTTTTTGTTGTTGAAAGAGATAAACAAAAAGGATGAAACTTTTTAAGCGCTTGCTGATTAGTGACGACGAAGCGCAAGCTTCTTGACTTTTTGTATTACGTGGCACTTTCTTATGACGTGTCTACAAATTAGTGGTGGGTTAAAGTCTCCTAAAATGGTGAAATGGGCCCCCGAGACTCAAGGATGTACGTTACAAGGATCTTCTTTTAGTTTTACTTAAAAATAAATTTCTGTGATTGGAATCATGTTTGAAATTAAAACCTAATTATACTTGAAGATAATGTTTACCTATACTCTTTTTAAGATCCTGAATATTGATTTGGTATTTATATGAGTATGAACATATTTATTTTCTGATCAGAAAACAATTCCATAATTATTCACTATACATTCTATAGTTTGATCAGATTTTGTGACAAAAGCTTTTTTTTTTGGTTTGGCTAAAATACCAGATAATTTATCCGAAGAATCCAAATTACCTAGAACAGAACAGGAATCGAAAACAAATTAGAACGGAATTTTATTTTTTTGTTCCTATTTTACTATCCGAACTAAAGCAAATCCAAAATTACCTAAACCAAAAGTATGTCATGGACTAAATGAATCCTCTAACTTTCTATCCGGACTATTTTGATACTCAAAATACCCAAACCTAGCTTTGATATTAAAATTTTACTGTATATAAATAATTTTATTTTTTGTATCAAAATATTAGTTTATGAAGTTTAGCTTAAAATGATATTTTATTTATTTATTTAAATGAAAGCATTTTTAAAAAATAAAAGTTAATTTACCAATTTAATATAATTTTTATAGTGAATTCATACAGTATTCCTATTTTAATATGATGTGAACTATAATTATAAAACTGGTAAAACAGCATAGAATTATTATTTTTGTTTTATACTAAAATTTTAGTTAACATTAATGTATACTAATACTGTATTATAATTACAAAATTAATTAATGCAATATTTTACTGAAAAATATTTGAAATTTTTAATAAGTTTATTAGCTTTTTTCTCAATAGATTTTGATATAACTAAAATATAGTTTAAATTATATTCAAAATTGATTTATTATTAATATGTTTATGAACTTTAATATTTTCTAAAGTGTTATATATCTAATTGAGTAATGAAAATAATCAAACAAGTCATCTTCTTGTGATTCTAACTATTTTTAAATCGGATGAAAAACCCCGACTAAAAATTTATGTTTTTAAACTTTTAACTATAAAACTGTTAATGACGTTAACCCTCCGTTAACAAAGTCTTCTTACTGAATGGATATCCGTCAAATTGAAACGCGGCGTTTCATATAATTGTAGAAACGACACGAGATGCTTACAATCAATGTATACTTTAGTGATTTAAACCCCTAACTATTTATAAATAGGATAGAAAACCCTCAACTAAAATTTGATGTTTTAAACCCTCAACTAAAATTTGATGTTTTAAACCCTCAACTAAAATTTGATGTTTTAAACCCTCAACTAAAATTTGATGTTTTAAACCCTCAACTAAAATTTGATGTTTTAAACCCTCAACTAAAATTTGATGTTTTAAACCCTCAACTAAAATTTGATGTTTTAAACCCTCAACTATTAAACCTTTAATGCCTTTAACCTTCCGTAAATAAAGTCGTCTTTTTGAACGGGAACTGTTAAATTGGAAGGCAACGTTTCATTTAATAAAAAAAACGTCATGAAATGCTTAAAACCCTTTTATCAATGAGCAGGAATAATCATGTTTCATCCCTAAATAAAAAATTAGGGTTTTTCTTCCTTTTCGAGAACCATTGAAGGTGAAATACGGTTGGAATGTTAAGTAATCTATGTTATTAATCTCTTCACACTCGAAATTTACCTAAAATTTATTAAAAGGTGAATATGAGAAAAAAAAAGATGGTTCCACTAAAACCATAATCATCGTTTTTCTAATGATTATTTGATATATTTGGAAGACGAGGACCAACACTTCCTTATGTGAATACATGTCAAAACAATAGAACTTTCTTATTTTGAAGCTAAATACTCGAGAAAAGCAAATCCTAAAGGAAAAAAAGGAAAAAAGGAAAAAAGATCAATGATCTTTCGAACATGTTTATTGAAGCAGCTCCTTTTTAAATATCCAACTTGTTAAATCAATGTATCAATAATGATTCAGTTAATAATTTATGATGGAATTTTAAAGATCAAATAGATGTTGAGTTATTCAGGTTTCGTGGTTGTAAAAGAAGCTTCTCGATGTTACATGTTGAGATAGAAGATTGCTTTGAAACGTCGTGTATGAGAGATTTTAAAAATTCTCACAAACCAAATAGACACCAATTAAAATTTTAGTAGATATAACTGAAAATCCAATAGACTGACTGATCATCTTCCGAGAGATAAATATATTTGTTGTTTTAATAGTAGTTTTGAGACTGTGAATTCAATTTATATATTCAAGAGTATAAATGAACGGGCTGATTCACCAGCAAAGAAAGTTATGAACAAAGACATAAATTTTTTTTTGTCAAACTTATACAGAATCAGTACTGACTCTGTAAACCAACCGGAAAATCTGCATCTATGTGAACGACGAAAGACATTTGCTTCCTGACACTACGTGCTAGGCTATCCGCCTTTGAGTTTTGCGTCATTGGTACATAAATGATCTTTGATCTGAAAAAACTTCATTTCAAGGTCTTGATATCTTCTAAATAGCTTGCAAAAGCTGGTCATTCTTCTGGTTTTGAAACCATCTTCCCCAACTGAGAACAATCTGTTGCAAACGTAACCTGAAACTGTCGTAAGTTCCTCATACATTTCATTGCCCATAATAGCGCTTCCATCTCCGCATGAAGAGGGGAGAGACTAGCCTAACATTCCTCGCTCCCATCAACCCATCAAATCCTGCTAGAGTACTAAACCAACCTTGTCCAGAGAAAATATCATTCTCTTTCCAAGAACCATCTGTGAAACACCATCTTCCTGGTATTGAGGGTAGGGTCACTGCCTCTATGTGTGGTGGTGTCCTCTGTGTGTCCAATATTTGTGCCTCAGCCCATAATGTAGATTATGTTTCTGCCAATTTAAGTGTGTCTTTGGGATCAATGTCTAGATTACTGAAGACTTTGTTATTTCGTCATTTTCCAAATGTACCATAGAATCCATGCAAATCGATGATCATCCATCTGCGGGAGAACTCGAAAAGAGATGATCCATGTTTGTAAAGAGAGAACTTGTTAGGAAAACGACGGGATTTGAAGGTATCGTTGAAAGGGCCCAAACCTGAAGTGCTGGAGGACATTCAAACAACACATGATTTATTGATTCTTCATCGGCTCCGCATCTTGCACAACATATGTCCCCTTGTATTCTTCTCCTTCGTAGATTTTTCCTAACTGATATACATTCGACACCAATTGCTATAAGAAATGTTTTATTTTTGGTGGAACCGTATTTTCCAAAGAAAAACCTTTAATACGCCAACCGAGGGTCCAATCAAGATTGGTGTTTTTCCCGGATAAACCCGCTTTATCGATATCCCGATTTAACATTATATTTTCCATTTTGTGTGAAATGCCAATCATATCTATCTACCATCCGACTTCTACTCGATATACATTCTATAGTTTGATCAGATTTTGTGACAAAAGCTTTTTTTGGTTTGGCTAAAATACCAGATAATTTATCCGAAGAATCCAAATTACCTAGAACAGAACAGGAATCGAAAACAAATTAGAACGGAATTTTATTTTTTTGTTCCTATTTTACTATCCGAACTAAAGCAAATCCAAAATTACCTAAACCAAAAGTATGTCATGGACTAAATGAATCCTCTAACTTTCTATCCGACTATTTTGATACTCAAAATACCCAAACCTAGCTTTGATATTAAAATTTTACTGTATATAAATAATTTTATTTTTGTATCAAAATATTAGTTTATGAAGTTTAGCTTAAAATGATATTTTATTTATTTATTTAAATGAAAGCATTTTTAAAAAATAAAAGTTAATTTACCAATTTAATATAATTTTTATAGTGAATTCATACAGTATTCCTATTTTAATATGATGTGAACTATAATTATAAAACTGGTAAAACAGCATAGAATTATTATTTTTGTTTTATACTAAAATTTTAGTTAACATTAATGTATACTAATACTGTATTATAATTACAAAATTAATTAATGCAATATTTTACTGAAAAATATTTGAAATTTTTAATAAGTTTATTAGCTTTTTTCTCAATAGATTTTGATATAACTAAAATATAGTTTAAATTATATTCAAAATTGATTTATTATTAATATGTTTATGAACTTTAATATTTTCTAAAGTGTTATATATCTAATTGAGTAATGAAAATAATCAAACAAGTCATCTTCTTGTGATTCTAACTATTTTTAAATCGGATGAAAAACCCCGACTAAAAATTTATGTTTTTAAACTTTTAACTATAAAACTGTTAATGACGTTAACCCTCCGTTAACAAAGTCTTCTTACTGAATGGATATCCGTCAAATTGAAACGCGGCGTTTCATATAATTGTAGAAACGACACGAGATGCTTACAATCAATGTATACTTTAGTGATTTAAACCCCTAACTATTTATAAATAGGATAGAAAACCCTCAACTAAAATTTGATGTTTTTAAACCCTCAACTATTAAACCTTTAATGCCTTTAACCTTCCGTAAATAAAGTCGTCTTTTTGAACGGGAACTGTTAAATTGAAGGCAACGCTTCATTTAATAAAAACGTCATGAAATGCTTAAAACCCTTTTATCAATGAGCAGGAATAATCATGTTTCATCCCTAAATAAAAAATTAGGGTTTTTCTTCCTTTTCGAGAACCATTGAAGGTGAAATACGGTTGGAATGTTAAGTAATCTATGTTATTAATCTCTTCACACTCGAAATTTACCTAAAATTTATTAAAAGGTGAATATGAGAAAAAAAAAGAATTAGGATTAGAAACAACGTAGCTCTTTAACTTATCTTACCTTCTATGGTTCTTGAAAAGAAAGAACCCTAATTTTCTTTTTTTATCGTGATTGTCCATGCCCATTAATAAATGAGGTTTTAAGCAACTTGTGTCGTTTTGTGATTAAATGAAACGTTACGTTCCAGTTTAACAGTTCCATTCAAAAAAGACGACTTCATTTACGGAAGGTTAAAGGCATTAAAGGTTTAATAGTTGAGGGTTTAAAAACATCAAATTTTAGTTGAGAGATTTCCATCATATTTAAAGATAGTTGGGGGTTTAAATCACTAAAGTATACATTGATTGTATCATCTCGTGTCGTTTCTACGATTATATGAAACGTCGCATTTCAATTTAACGGATTTATGTTCAGAAAAAACAATTTTGTTAACAGATGATTAACGGCACTTAACAGTTTAATAGTTGAAGGTTTAAAAACATAAATTTTTAGTTAGAGATTTTCCATCTAATTTAAAAATAGTTGGAGGTTTAAATCACTAAAAACCCACTTTATATGGTAGATTTTTTAGTCAGTTAATTTTAATAAAATAGTTCATATTTGAAAATAATGTTTAATTCTATTTTTTATATCCTGAATATTGATTTGGTATTTATAAGAGTATGAGCATATTGATTTTTATCAGAAAACAATTCAATAATTATTTACCATCCATTCAATAGTTTGATTAAGACTTGTCAATAAACTTATGTTTCAGTTTTGATGTCAAAGAAGAAGAAGAAAAAAACTTAACAAACTAATATAAACTGAGAGTTGATGTTCCAAAGTGGATCGGATCAGTCTATAGGTTAGGTTCAGCAGCAACAAACACAGACAAGATTGTTTAATATTTGGATGAACAGAAATGGTAGAATCTAATAATCTCGTGAGCGACAATATGGTCTCAAAGTTCCTAAATCATTTGAAGATAGTTTTTTTTCTCTCTAAGATGACCAGAGCCAAGCAATGTTTAGGCCAAAAGGTTCAGAAACGGAAGCGGCCTCTCCTAATCCGAGCCCAAACAAGGGCTGCAACTGCAGCTCCTCCCAAATGAGCAGAACCTGAGATGTTACTGTCCCCCTGCAATAACCAAATTATTTTTTGTTTGTTTGATTATGAATCATCATCAGACAATTATTCCCAACAAGTCTTGAACTTTTGCAATGTCTTGTTAGATTCTCATACAAATCAAACATTACCTCTGTTATCCTTAAAATGTCTTTACCGATGATGAAGATTCCCTGAAAGATAAAAGAAGAGTGAATTTTTAGAGGACTAGAGAAGAGAACCTTTGAGCTGCCATGAAAAACGAGCCACAGAGATTATAAACTTACAAGCAACATTGCGGGAACTGGAATGAAAAACTCAAGGTACAGAGTAGCCCTTGGGTGCAGGAAGATATCGAGAAGCATGATGGCATTCACAGCTCCACTCGCACCCTTTGTATGAAACAGGAAAATGATTATGCTTTACAATAATCCTCACTTGCATAACATTGGATCTTTTTTAGCTATGTCTTATCTCATGTTGAACTAGAATCAATAAGAGTCTGGTGAACAAAACAAAGATTGAATTTCACTCCATGCTCTGATGTATAGAAAACCAGTCCATTTTAAACATACCAGTCCGGGCGTTCTCGACGGATCCCTCACGAAAGCTCCATGGCCCTGTCCACCGCATATGATTAGTCGCTTAATAGAAAAAGGTAAAGCCTTTTCCACACTAGATCATACTTCAAGTGCAAAACTATCAAAAGAAACCTATTTAATCTTCTTATGCTCGTTGTTTTTCTATACCTTGGGAGATGACGCGGCCAAATAAGCATGGTGAATCAAGTAGAACACAGAGCCACCAAGCGCTCCAGCAAAGTAGAGCTTCAGAAGGAACTGAGGGCCAAAGTTTCTTGCAATCTAGCGAGAGACAGATTTCGAAAAGTGAAGAAGTAAGCATTTGAGGGAAACATTAACTATCTCTAGCCAGTAAGACTGACAGTGATAGGTTCAACATTGCTATCCACTCAACGGATGCAAATCAAAGGGAGAAAAGAAGTGTACGTACACTGGTTCCGAAGAAGTAGAGACCAATCATGTTTGAGACGATATGTCCAATATCAATATGACTGAATGCTGAAGTAATCAGAGTGTGTAGACGTCCACTGGTGAAATTATCCAACGATATCTGCTCAAATGATCAATCATGTTCTTAGCCTCTTTCGGTACTATCAAACTAAGATATCACCAGCATTGCATTTCTTCATAACAGGTATCAAAACAAGCATAGTTGTAAAAGCTTTTGAGGTGCTGACCATGAAATTATTGATCATGAAACGTTGGTCGAAAACGCGCCACATGAGAAAGACACCAGCGTTAGCTAATAGTAATCCAAGAACAACGTCATTAGATGACAATCCTTGAAGCCAATTCTTCCTGTGTCAATGGGTAAGCACAACACAAACACACAAAAAAAATTGAAACTTTATTATTCTTTCTCATGACACAATCTCAACAAGGTTGTAAGAAGATGATAAGGGACAATACCATCCACGCCTCTGAAACCCAGAATAGCCTCCGAACTCGAAACCCTTTCTGGGAAACTGAGAACGGAAGAACCCAACTCTCGATTCCACGAGATTCCCCAGTTTCGCGGATTTGTTCGTCAAAGCGCTCGCGAAAAACCCACGAATCTTCTCCGATCGGCATAGGAGAGAAGGGTCGAAGCGGCTCGCGGGAGGAGGAGGAGGAGACGGGGTCGAAGGAAGGTAATGAGTCCGGAAATGGCGAGTCTGGTTCGGTCGATAGAGAGAAGCGAAGGAGTGGTGAGGATTCGGTGTGTGAGAATGTGCTGTTGGGTTCGCGAGCAGTTTGGTGAGACGCGAGGAAGAGTCGACGACGACTCGATATATATATATATATATATATATATATATATATATATATATATATATATATATATATATATATATATATATATATATATATATATATATATATATATATATATATATATATATATATATATATATATATATATATATATATATATATATATATATATATATATATATATATATATATATATATATATATATATATATATATATATATATATATATATATATATATATATATATATATATATATATATATATATATATATATATATATATATATATATATATATATATATATATATATATATATATATATATATATATATATATATATATATATATATATATATATATATATATATATATATATATATATATATATATATATATATATATATATATATATATATATATATATATATATATATATATATATATATATATATATATATATATATATATATATATATATATATATATATATATATATATATATATATATATATATATATATATATATATATATATATATATATATATATATATATATATATATATATATATATATATATATATATATATATATATATATATATATATATATATATATATATATATATATATATATATATATATATATATATATATATATATATATATATATATATATATATATATATATATATATATATATATATATATATATATATATATATATATATATATATATATATATATATATATATATATATATATATATATATATATATATATATATATATATATATATATATATATATATATATATATATATATATATATATATATATATATATATATATATATATATATATATATATATATATATATATATATATATATATATATATATATATATATATATATATATATATATATATATATATATATATATATATATATATATATATATATATATATATATATATATATATATATATATATATATATATATATATATATATATATATATATATATATATATATATATATATATATATATATATATATATATATATATATATATATATATATATATATATATATATATATATATATATATATATATATATATATATATATATATATATATATATATATATATATATATATATATATATATATATATATATATATATATATATATATATATATATATATATATATATATATATATATATATATATATATATATATATATATATATATATATATATATATATATATATATATATATATATATATATATATATATATATATATATATATATATATATATATATATATATATATATATATATATATATATATATATATATATATATATATATATATATATATATATATATATATATATATATATATATATATATATATATATATATATATATATATATATATATATATATATATATATATATATATATATATATATATATATATATATATATATATATATATATATATATATATATATATATATATATATATATATATATATATATATATATATATATATATATATATATATATATATATATATATATATATATATATATATATATATATATATATATATATATATATATATATATATATATATATATATATATATATATATATATATATATATATATATATATATATATATATATATATATATATATATATATATATATATATATATATATATATATATATATATATATATATATATATATATATATATATATATATATATATATATATATATATATATATATATATATATATATATATATATATATATATATATATATATATATATATATATATATATATATATATATATATATATATATATATATATATATATATATATATATATATATATATATATATATATATATATATATATATATATATATATATATATATATATATATATATATATATATATATATATATATATATATATATATATATATATATATATATATATATATATATATATATATATATATATATATATATATATATATATATATATATATATATATATATATATATATATATATATATATATATATATATATATATATATATATATATATATATATATATATATATATATATATATATATATATATATATATATATATATATATATATATATATATATATATATATATATATATATATATATATATATATATATATATATATATATATATATATATATATATATATATATATATATATATATATATATATATATATATATATATATATATATATATATATATATATATATATATATATATATATATATATATATATATATATATATATATATATATATATTATATAGTTTTTGAATTATATGTTTTGAATTGAACTTTCTATAAAAAAATCAATTATTTTTTATTTTTGAAAACTATTTTTCGAAAATTATTTGGAATATATTTTCAAAATTTATTTTGAAATAGGAAATTATTTTGAAAGTATTTTCATAATTTTATTTTAAATTTTAAGTATTTATTTATTTATTTTTAAAATCCTAAACAATATATTTTAAATTTCTCAACCATATATTTATTTTACACATAACTTCTAAAATTATCTAATTTAAAAATTCTAAAAATAAATGAAAATATTACATCCAACCACAGTTTTAAGTTTTTATTAACGTAATAAAGCAGTTTTTTCTACCAACACACTTTCTCCTAAGAGCTTCTCTTCTACCAAACAATTTAGTTACATCAAACTAAATAGTTGTGTAACTAAACAAGCATTTTAGGGAGAATGAACACACACCACACATCCTTCTTTCCAATCGACGGTCCAGATTAAAGTAGCTGTTGGGTTGAGGAAGATATCGAGCAGCATGATGGCATTCACAGCTCCACTCGCACCCTTTTATGAAACAGAAAAAGAGTTCTTTATAAATCATCCTCACTTGCATCCAACAAATCAAATATGAATTTCACTCCATGCTCTCTATAGAAAACCGGTAAATTCAAACATACTAGTCGGGGTTCTCGATGGATCCCTCACGAAAGCTCCATGGCCCTGTCCACATGTGATTAGTCGCACAATAGAAAAAGGAAAGTGTGCAAAAGTATCTTATCTGAGGAGCTAGCATGATTTGAGATTTTTATTAAAAACTATTTGATCTTCTATAATGCTGGTTGCTCTATACCTTGGGAGATGAGGCAGCCAGATAAGCATGGTGAATCAAGTAGAACACAGAGCCACCAAGCGCTCCGGCAAGGTACAGCTTCAGAAGGAACTGAGGGCCAAAGTTTCTTGCGATCTACCAATTGAGGAAAACAACTTACTATCTCTACCAAAACTTTTAAGGTAAGACCAACAATGACAGGCTCGCTTAACAGTTGTCTCCCACTAAACAAATACAAATCAAAGGAGAAAAGAGGTGTGTACACTGGTTCCAAAGAAGTAGAGTCCGATCATGTTTGAGACGATATGTCCAATGTCAATATGACTGAATGCTGAAGTAATCAGAGTGTGTAGACGTCCACTGGTGAAATTGTCCAACGATATCTGCTCAAATGATATCAATCAAATTCTTAGCCGCTTTCAGTATCAACTAGGATATCATATAAAGACATCTAGATCCCCTTTCTTCATAACATGAATCAAAACAAGTACTGAAACAAAATGTCTGTAAAGGTGTAAGATTTTTTGAGGACTGACCATGAAATTATTAATCATGAAACGTTGGTCGAAAACACGCCACATGAGAAAGACACCAGTGTTAGCTAGCAGTAATCCAAGAACAACGTCATTAGATGACAATCCTTGAAGCCAATGCTTCCTGTCAAAGGCAAAAAAAAATCGAAACTTTTTTATTCTTTCTCATGACACAATCAATCTCTTGTAAGAAGATGATGAGGGACAGTACCATCCACGCCTCCCAGAATAGCCTCCGAGTTCGAAACCCTTTCTGGGAAACTGAGAACGCAAGAACGCGACTTTCGATTCCACGAGATTCCCCAGTTTCGCGGATTTGTTCGTCAAAGCGCTCGCGAAAAACCCACGAATCTTCTCCGATGGGAACCATAGGAGAGATGGGTCGAAGCGGCTCGCGGGAGGAGGAGGAGACGGGGTCGAAGGAAGGTAGCGGGTCCGAAAATGGCGGGTCTGGCTAGGGCGATAGAGAGAAGTGAAGGAGTGGTGATTCGGTGGGTTCGCGAGCAGTTTGGTGAGACGCGAAGATGAGTCGACGACGACTCGACGAGAGAAAATCGAATTCATGTTTGCCCCAAAAGGCGAGACCTTTCGCGTTAGAAAAGAGAGAAAAAAAAAATGAAACTTTGATGGAGGCAGGCGAAATCTCAGATGTTTAAGACGCGAGTGCTGGATAATAACTACTGGCCTACTGGGTATTGTTCAGTACTCTCTCTTCGATTTTGTTTTTACACATACATAGTGAGAGGAATCAATGTGCGGAACAGTTTATAGCAGCTCCTTTGTTGTTTTCGTGTAAAAACTTTATTCATGTTCTGGAAAGATATGTTACAAACTTCCAGTTTTATCGTCTTTTTACTTTACCTCGCTCGTCAAAACGCAGAATCTTTCTTTTATTTACCCCATTCCCCTCTGTATTTTTTGATAGTTTGAACAGAACCAACACACCAAGTTTACATGACTCAACAATGTATCTCCAAACTCATCATCGTCAGTTAACTTTGCTTATTCCAGTTTTGCCATGTTGTTGTCGGCCTAGCCAGCTTCTGTAACGAGTCCTTTTAGTAATTCAAAATGTTTAATACAATGCCTGTGATACACTTACCATCAAAGACTATTGCCAAATGAATTATCATCGATTTTGGAAATCATTGTTATTGGTTCATTGGTTTTAACAATCTTATTAAAATTCTTCATTATTGATTTGAGAATTTTAAAAATCCATCAAAATCAAAAATTTAGTTATTATGGATCTTTTAATTATAATTAAATCTAGTGTTATTAAGAGATAAATTTAGTCGATTTTACTTATAAGACATAACTTTCAAAATATCACGTGTATTCATAAGATTTATAAAATCTATGTGATAGGAAAGTATAGAAACCAAAATAATCATTCTTGTCAAATATCTTTTGCACATTCAACCCAAATTATATGTCAAAATTATAATTCATTACATTTTCTATAATTACTTTTTGAATGTATAATTATATATTATTGTTTATCATTAAATAATATATATATATATATATATATAGTTTTGAATTAACTTTCTATAAAAAAATCAATTATTTTTTATTTTTGAAAACTATTTTTCGAAAATTATTTGGAATATATTTTCAAAATTTATTTTTGAAATAGGAAATTATTTTGAAAGTATTTTCATAATTTTTATTTTAAATTTTAAGTATTTATTTATTTATTTTTAAAATCCTAAACAATATATTTTAAATTTCTCAACCATATATTTATTTTACACATAACTTCTAAAATTATCTAATTTAAAAATTCTAAAAATAAATGAAAATATTACATCCAACGCCAGGTTTTAAGTTTTTATTAACGTAATAAAGCTTTTTCTACCAACACACTTTCTCCTAAGAGCTTCTTCTACCAAACAATTTAGTTACATCGAAACTAAATAGTTGTGTAACTAAACAAGCATTTTAGGGAGAATGAACACACACCACACATCCTTCTTTCCAATCGACGGTCCAGATTAAATCTGCATTTTGATAAAACTGATATATGTCACGGGTTGGTGAGTTGGAGGCAACAATCTTCAGCACTTTTACGACGGCGGCATCCTCGGTTATGAGATCCTCTCGCATACTGCGGGATAGTTGTCTCTTGGGTTAGCTAGCAAGTTCGGATTGTGATTTTTGGGGTTGGTGGCGTTTGAGTTCTTCATGGGGTCAGTATGTTTCAAGGTTTGAGGGCTTTTTTCTCTTTACCGCAGCGACCAAGCTCTCTCTGTTATCAACTTCGCCTGCTGGTCCTTTAAAAAGTTAAAGTTTCGTCCAAAGTCAGTTTTTCCTTTGCTTCATTTTGTCATTTTCGTTTCTTAGATCTTCTCTCTTGAAATTATCCAACGATATCTGCTCAAATGATCAATCATGTTCTTAGCCTCTTTCGGTACTATCAAACTAAGATATCACCAGCATTGCATTTCTTCATAACAGGTATCAAAACAAGCATAGTTGTAAAAGCTTTTGAGGTGCTGACCATGAAATTATTGATCATGAAACGTTGGTCGAAAACGCGCCACATGAGAAAGACACCAGCGTTAGCTAATAGTAATCCAAGAACAACGTCATTAGATGACAATCCTTGAAGCCAATTCTTCCTGTGTCAATGGGTAAGCACAACACAAACACACAAAAAAAATTGAAACTTTATTATTCTTTCTCATGACACAATCTCAACAAGGTTGTAAGAAGATGATAAGGGACAATACCATCCACGCCTCTGAAACCCAGAATAGCCTCCGAACTCGAAACCCTTTCTGGGAAACTGAGAACGGAAGAACCCAACTCTCGATTCCACGAGATTCCCCAGTTTCGCGGATTTGTTCGTCAAAGCGCTCGCGAAAAACCCACGAATCTTCTCCGATCGGCATAGGAGAGAAGGGTCGAAGCGGCTCGCGGGAGGAGGAGGAGGAGACGGGGTCGAAGGAAGGTAATGAGTCCGGAAATGGCGAGTCTGGTTCGGTCGATAGAGAGAAGCGAAGGAGTGGTGAGGATTCGGTGTGTGAGAATGTGCTGTTGGGTTCGCGAGCAGTTTGGTGAGACGCGAGGAAGAGTCGACGACGACTCGACGAGAGAAAATCGAATTCATGTTTGCCCCCAAAAGGCGAGACCTTTCGCCTAAGAAAATAAAATAAAAGATGAAACTTTGGTGCTGGCGGTGCACAGAAATCTCTGATGTTTAAGACCCAAATGCTGGATAATAACTACTGGGTATTGTTGAATAGTCTCTGTTTGATTTTGTTTTTACTTTTTACACATACATAGAGAGAGAGAGGAATCGATGTGCCCTGCAGAGCAGTTTACATAGCAGCTCCCTCCTTTGTTGTTTTCGTGTAAAAACTTTATTCATGTGTTTGGAAAGATGATTTACAAAATTTCCAGTTTTATCGTCTTTTTACATCGCTGGTCAAAGCGCAGAATCTTTTATTTACCCCCATTGTCATCTATATTTCATGATATTTGCTTATTCCAATTTTTGCCATGTTGTTGTCGGCCTATCCAGTTTCTGTTACGAGTCTGTACGAATCTAAGCTAGATTCCTACTTGTTCGACTCGGTCAACCAAACAACAAATCGAAAGCAAACTCAAGAACAACACAAACAATGTGTTTGTTCATCCGGTGTTCACCGCACTCCTCCGATAGAAAGAGCCGCTATACTCACCTGAGTTGGAATCTCCAGCAATCCACTAGATCTTAGCTCAAACTCGAGCTCTCGGATTACAAAGGCTCTCTCTCACTTTCTCTACGATTCGATGTGAATGCAAGAAGAGATCTTGAGAGCACTTACTCTCTTATCACCTTGAGTGTAACAACCTAAACGACTTATATCTCCGTCGTTTTTACACATGTAACCGTAAACCGGCTTCAACCTGACTCTAATCAAACCGTATGCAATCCCAATTGATGTAGACTATATTCCTTCAGAATCCCTTTAGTAATTCAAAGATGTTTATACAATGATCAGTGATACGTTTCTTATATAGACACTAAACATCAACGACACTAACTTCAATTAACACAATTACAAGTGACGTTTTTTTTTGGCTCTTGGTACAAACAATTATAAAACAGAGGTTGCTCTGTTTTCTTCCCATTGATACTGCTTCTGCATATTAACTTGGATGTGTACCTTTGCATCTCTGAAAGAAAACATAAAACGGTATTAATCTTATGAAAAATCGGTACATATAATGGATAAAAGGCACTCAACAACAACAGCAACGCTTTGCTACAGACTCATCCAATGGAAACTGTGCTATAAAAACAAAAAAGCAACTTATGCTGTAACTTACATGAGAGAAAAGATACCCAACGTGCTCGAGCTCCGTTAGTAAGGAGATCCGCACGGAAATTTTGGGATGTAGGAAGTACAGAAACATATTCAAACTGCTCTCTAAGATTATGAAAACACTGCTGATCTGAAAGGCAGGCCAGTCTGAAGGTCAATCAATCATCTTAACAATGTGCGTACAATCTGTTTCAACCTTCATCGATTGTATATATGCAGCTCCGATCCTGAGGCATGCCATAGCCCAAAACAGCCCATCTACCTCCGCATGGAGTCCCGATAAGCTTCTTCTACAATCTCTTTTTCTTTTTATCTTACGTCCCATATCATTCAAGAAGTACCAACCAAGACCGCTACATAGCTCATGATCTTCTAACATGTAGGGATTTGGAGACCCATGGGGGAGGTAAGAAAACAGCCACCTCCGAGGGTTCATCAACCACCTCTTACATACATCTTTATGCGTCTAACAAATAAAATTTTTTACGAGTCTTATCCAAACGAGTACGACACTGAATTAAAGTATTTCGTACTTGCTTTTAACATATAAGAACCCTTTCAACTTAACTTCTAGAATTTAGATAAGCTCTGCGATTTTTGGCAATGTAAGGAAAGCACTATGATTACTTGGCGTAGGTTTTGCCTAGAGACGTGAAGTTCAATCTGAAAAGAAAACCACAATTATTTTAAGTGGTTTAAAATAATAATGGCGTGCCGCAAGGGAGAGGTTAGAATGAGTCAATGGTCCTTTTGAGTCAAGTCGGGCAGAGTGTGGGACAATTCATTGATCAGAGAAGACTTGACAAATGAACCGAAAATCCAACAAGAGTTGACGCAAGACTTGCGATGCCAGAGCTCTTTATAAAGGAGCCTCATAAGCATTACACAACTCACTACTTACCACAGAAACTTAAGAAAAAAGAAAAGAAGGATGATGATTCCGAACCAATCTTATTTCATCTTCTTTATTTCCTTTATTGTCAACACTCTTGCTTCTCCTACGCTCCAAAGAAATGTTCTTTTAGAGTTCAAAAATGAGTTCCCGATCAGTGCACCAGACCCATCTGAAGCTCGTTTTCAAAAATCCTTGAGTTCGTGGAACACAAGCAGTAGTGATCACTGTTCCTGGAAAGGTGTCACATGCAATCCTAAATCCGGTGAGGTGATATCACTCGTCATTGAGAGCATCTTTCTCAATGGCTCTTTGAAAGCAAACACTAGTCTCTTAGAACTCCATCATCTTCAGCACCTAACCCTTTTCGACTGCCATCTCATAGGAGAGATTCCTTCTTCACTAGGAAACCTTTCAAATCTCAACTATCTTGATATTTCTAGTAATCATGACTTGGCAGGTGAAATCCCATCTTCTATAGGAAACCTTTCTCATCTCGTGCAACTTGACCTCAGTTTTAATGGTTTAGTAGGTGAAATCCCATCTTCAGTAGGAAACCTTTCTCATCTCAAATATCTTGACCTTTATAGTAATAACTTGGTAGGTGAAATTCCATCTTCACTAGGAAATTTGTCCCATCTCACAGATCTTAATCTTGGTAACAATCACTTGATAGGTGAAGTTCCTCCTTCAGTTAGCAACCTACACCAGCTAACAAGTATGAGGTTGGACTCAAACAACTTGAACGGTAACATTCCTAGTTCATTTGCCAATTTCAACAAGCTTTTCTGTTTATATCTCTCAAAAAATCAATTCACCGGTGGAAATTTACCTCGTATACTATCAAATTTAACCAGCTTGTCCTATTTAGACCTTTCCTATAATCACTTAAAATCCACGCTTCCATCTAACATGAGTGGATTACAATACTTGGAGTCATTTGACGCAAGTGGAAACTCTTTTATCGGGAACGTCCCTACATCCCTGTTTACGATTCCATCGTTACTAAGTGTTTATCTAAGTGAAAACCAATTAGAGGGAGCCATAGAGTTTGGGAATACATCCTCATCGTCTGAGTTACAATATCTAGACCTCTCTTCTAACAACTTCCACAGACCAATCCCTGAAGATATATCTCGATTTAGCAAACTCCAAACTTTAGATCTTAGCAACAACAGTTTTATTGGGCCAATCCCTGGATCTATGTCCAAATTAGTCTCCCTCAATGATCTAGATCTCTCTTACAATAAGTTGAAAGGTCAAGTGCCGAGTTTCTTGTGGAGACTGCCTACCTTGAGGCTTTCTCATAATTCTTTCAGTAGCCTCGAGGACTCAACACAAGTTGTCGTCAATGGAAGTCACTCTGATCTTAGTTCATATTCATTCCGAGGACCAGTTGTCCACCTTGATCTTGGTTCAAATTCACTCCGAGGATCCTTTCCCCGACAGATCTGCAAGTTAACATCATTAAATTTCTTAGATCTGTCAAACAACCATCTCACTGGTTCCATTCCTTCATGTTTGACGAATTGCGCTGCTTCTTTTGGCAACATAATTCTAAGAAACAACAACTTGAGCGGTCTCCTTCCAAATATTTTTACCGATGCAACAATGTTACGATCACTAGACGTTAGCCGTAATCAGTTAGCGGGGAAGCTTCCAAAATCTTTGATCAACTGCAAGTCTATGGAATATCTGAATCTGAAAGGAAATAATATCAAGGACACATTTCCGTCTTGGTTAAGCTCTTTAGGATCATTAAGCGTTTTGTTTCTCGGATCAAATGCATTCTATGGTCCAATCTCATCCTCTTCACATTTTGGGTTTCCAAGTCTGCGAGTCATTGACATATCTCGCAATAGCTTCAATGGAACACTGCCACAAGATTATTTTGTGAACTGGCTTACAATGTCATCGACGGGGGGTTATGAACCCGGATGGTCTAAATATTTGATGATACTCAGGTCACGCCCAATTCACATTTACTTACGTTACCGTGATTACGATATGGATATGATGTATAAAGGTGTAGACACAGAGTTTCCACGTCTCTTTTTTGCATACAAAGCCATCGACTTTTCTGGAAACCATTTCACTGGACAGATCCCTGAATCAATCGGCATGTTGAAAAAACTGATTCTTGTCAACTTTTCCAGAAATGCGTTTACAGGCTGTATCCCTTCATCCTTGGCAAATATAACAAACCTCGAAGCACTAGACCTCTCTCACAACAAGCTTTCGGGTAATATTCCTCGTGGTCTTGCCAACCTCTCCTTCTTATCATACCTGGACTTCTCCCACAACTTTCTCCAAGGTCCGGTTCCACGAAGCACTCAGTTTCAAAGGCAACATTGTTCTTCATTCGAGGACAACCTTGGACTATACGGTCTCGAGGAAATCTGTGGACCGGTCCATGCTCCGAATTCTACACCGGGAGATTCACAACAATCCGAGGAATTTTCATCCGAAGAGTCGGAACAAGTGTTGAGCTGGATAGCAGCTGCAATAGCCTTCGGACCTGGTGTGTTCTGTGGATTGGTGATGGGACATATCTTTTTTTCTTCAAAAAAACACAAATGGTTCGTGGAGAAGTTCGGTCGAAACCATCCAGGTGGGATCATCACAGTTCGTTAAGCCCCAATCTCTCTCAACTTTGTTTCTTTAAGCGTCTTGTAAGTCTGTACTTCAATAGCTTATTCGTTAAATTGTTGTGTGTTGTACTTTTCGTTCTATTAAAGATACCCTACGTGCTCGGACCCTTTCACAAGGAGGTCCGCACCCCATTCCCATCTATATCTCATGAGTTGATGGCTCCCTCAAGATATTCCATGTAATTCTAAAGAGGCAACCAACACTCCATTCTAATCATCGTCTCGGTATACGTCAAACTTTGATCAAAGACACTAACTTTTGCCTAAAAGGCTAAAACAATTATAAGCTACATTTCTTCTCCTTATACAAAAAAAAGTATAAACAGAGGTTGCTCTGTTTTGTACCCATTGATTATGCATACTCATTTATATGTGTTTTTGCATCTCAAAAAGAAAAGTTGCATTGAAATTAAGAAAAAATTGATACATATAATGATAAAAGACATTCAACAACAAAGCAACTTATGCTATAAACCAATACAACGGATAAGAAGAAGCAGTCAACCACAGACAAAAACAAAGAAGATCATATTCACGGTGTTGAAGCAAGAAAGCCAGTTCCTCTAAACTTCTCCTCCATCAAACCATCAATACGAGCCACCATCTCCGTCGTCAGATAATTCTCCCAATCACCAACTTTCCCTTTCCTAAAATACGCACTGTTCGCATACACAGCAGGACGGTCCTCCCTATCTTTCTCCCCTTTATTAGCTTCGAGATTCTTCAAAGTCTCAAAGCTACAAAGCTTCACAACTCTCTCCACAACCCCTTCTCTCTCTTCCTCCTCCGTGAAACCATACCCCATAAACTCAGCTAACCTCTTCACATACGGCAACGGATCACCCCTCATCGTCTCGTACTTCAAAAACAAAACCTTCTCCGGGTTCGCTTCGTGGGCCTTCCAGTAACCCAAAACATGATCGAGATAAGGCCCATACGCAGACAAGCCTTGACAAAACTTATCAAAAGCCTCCTCGATGCCGACGAGGTCTCCCTGCTGCGACCTCTCCTTGTGAGCGAACGTCCACATGGACACAAACGTGTCCTTGGGGTCTCTCCATATGTAAACCATTTTACAACCAGACTTCAAGATCGATTCAGGTAAGAGATTATAAGGGATGTGAGTGGAGAAGAGCGTGTTGCCTTCGTCTTTGAGGACGTCGACGCTCGGGAAGAACGGGAAGTCGATCTCGATGTAAGGCACGAACTCGTGCGGGTTGCGTTTGAGGAGAGGGTTCGTCGAGTCGTCGACGAACTTGGACCGGTTCGCGATCGCGAAGGTTAGGGCTTTGAGCCACGTGGTTCCGGTTTTCGGGTAGCTGCAGACGAAGAAGTCGTTGGCCCGGGCTTTGAAGAATTTTTGGGAGTGGAGAAGGCCTTCGAGGAGAGGCTGGAGCCACCAGTGGCCGCCGTACTCGACGAAAGGGTCTTTTGGTCGCCAGCCGTTTTGGTGAGGAAGCGTGGCGATGGTTTCTTGGTAATGTTTCTGGTTCTTCTCGAATTCTGATGGTGGCGATGCGACGGCGTTGTTTTCTGATTTGGATTCCATTACAGAGAGATGGTTTGTGTTTCTCTTTATATGCTGTGTAAGTAAATCAAGTGATTGATTACTCGTTTGGGTTATGATGCTACAATATATAGTTTTGCTGTGTGGAAGTAAGTTGGTGGTGACGGCTGACGGGTGAGGAAGATAATAGTTACCAACAACGTGTTATGTGTGTTTCACAGTTGTTGGTTTGGTGACTATGGAGTTTCTTTTCATATAATTAAAAATCATATTTTTACAAAAAATGTAGTAAACCCGGAGATTTCTTAGTTAAATTGGACATAACTTAATTGTAATTGTCATGTAATAAAATTATCAATCAAATGTAAGAACATTTCACAAGTTCTTCCAGTTTGCAAGTAATAGCAGCATGGGTTTTACATATAAAGTTTGTACTGGCAAAAATAAGTATACATGTAATCTATTCAACCATAAGTACATTATGGCCTCTCTCTAATGTGTGAATGTCTCTTCAGACCATAATAAGAGAATAACAGTCTTCTGAGAAAGACTGAACCTGACAAACTTTCTGAGATCTCTACAATATTACAAAAAGAAAACAAAAAGAATCTTCAAAGTGTACAAGAAATCAAGAATCTTCTGATATGTGACTAGTCTCAAAAGTGTTTTTGCTACTAAGCTGTGACACAATCTTGTAAATAAGGATGGCTCGAGTTCAAAAACCTTAACCAAAACGGTTTATACCTACCTATAGCCAGCTTCAGCCAAGGTTTCATGTTACCATTGTAGTGAACCACAGCAGCCGTTTCGATCAGACGGTTATCAATGTTCACATCGTAACCTAAACCCAACACATGCCATCTTCTGTCTAGCGGTTCAGTGAGACCATAGAAAGCCAATAGTCCAGGAGGGAGAGTCCCGAGCTTCCAAAGCGTTCGTTCTTTGTTCTGCTCTTGCCAGTAGTGGTACCGAGCGGTCACATTCGCTTTCCTCCAAGCGACCAGGTCGAAAACGTTCATACCAAAAGCCCATCCACATGCTTGCGGGTCGAACTTCGAGCTGATGAGTGGGTTCGAGAAGTTTAGATACTTGTAATAACGGTGGAAGGCTTCAAGACACGTCTCCACAGCTCCATTGACGTTCCCGTGCAGATCCAAGGAGAAGAGTGGAGTCAAATCTTTCTGAACAACAACATCGTCGTCTAGGAAGACGATCTTCTCTAGCTGCGGATAGATCTCGGGGATGTAGAATCTGAGATGGTTTAATAATGACAAGTACTTTGGGTTCCTTACTTTCGGTTCAGGACTCGTTTCTTGACTTGTCTGGTCTCCAAAATAGTAAGCCCTTGAATCTGTATCCAGAAGTTGCTTAACAACAGGAGAATACGAAGCATTCAACCAAGAGAACTCTTCTACGCTCCTGATCTCTATAGCCGAGCCCTTGAAGTCGTTACCTAGAAACCAAGCCTGCATAGCTTTGTAGCTCACTTGATTCGTCACTATGTGGAAAACAAGCTGTTTCGGATGATCAGCATTAGAGACGGTCGAATTAACAACAACAGAGGCGGCTAGCACGTTATCACTGAAGATGCAGAAATGGTAGAGGTTGTTGTCAACAAGCCTAGGCGAGTTTCTGTTCTCCTCCGCTAATCCATGGCGAGATGGCTCGGTTAACCAATCAGACGTGAGCTTGACCATCAAACAGTGGAGACTCTTCGGTAGTGCCTCGGCAACCGATTGCGCAAATAGTGTGGTTTGAACAGTAGCTGCGTTTGCACGCTCTTCAAGGGATTGGATGTGAGATTTCATGGTCATCATAGTGGTGGCTATGTCGTAATGCGCGTCTTGCGCCTTGTAGATAAGAGTCGAAAGGCCGGTGACAATGGGTTTTGCTTCGTCTAGTGAAATAGGTTGACCTCTCATCGCAGCTTTTGAGAGCAGAAGCTGACAGCTTCTGATCTTAGAAGTCAACTCCCAAGCTAAGTGAAGATTGTTGTGCTCTTTGGCTATAAAAACATAAGCCTTGGCAAGCGTCATCTGCTCTCCTAACTGCCTAGCGAACGAGGAAGCACTTGTTACCTCTTCAGTGAAATTTAAACGAGGAGGGGACACGTTCTCGGTTCTTGTGTCTCTTTCCTATCAAAGAAAAAGAAGATCAGAGTAAATCTTTTATAAGAACAAACCAATAACTAAGACAATCAAAAGGTTTTAACTGAAAAAGACATCAACTTAGCAACTTCAATGATTCTATAGCTAGAGACCGAACTGATACGGATTCTTCAACTAAACGAAACTAAGGTTACAATTCCACTGGATTCACCAGTGTTTTGTCAAACAACAAGAATAAGATACAGACTTTTTCATGAAAGGATGATCAAAGCAATCAATCCATAACACTGAAACCGAATGAAGACCAAGGAACGAAGGAAGGAAGAGAGACATACAAGTGTTAGCTGAGATGGGTCTTGTTGTTGATGATGATGCTGAACCATGAAGAGAACCAAACCAGCGAGAGAGAAAGAAGCAAGGAGAAGCCATATCCAACTCAACAATCTCCTTCTAGCTACCCTCCGCCTCCTCATCTTTCCCTACGAATAATCCCTCCACGGTTCCTCACCAGATTCTTCTTTCTGAATTCGATTATTACACTTAAACCCAGATTCGAGCAGAACCCAAGGAATTCGAACAAAAATTCTTGCCGACAGAAGACAGTGAATGAATCTCTATCTATAAGAGCTTTTGTGGTTGTGATTTGGCTTTCGCTTCGCTTACGCGTTTCGTTGAGTGCATCGAATCATTTCTTCATAGCCTGCCCAGAAGAAAAAATATTAATGTCGACAGATCTAAATCTTATTGGCTTACTCTATGACTTTCGATCATCAAATTCTAAACTTTTCTCCGTTTTTTTTTTGCAAACTAAACTTTATTTTAATTCCAAAATGAGACGGGAAGTAGATAAAATGTCTATTAACACCCTAACATAACACTCCGTCGGTGTTTGTATTTTGGTCCAGAAACGGAATATAAATAGCTTCAGATTACGAGCAACACGTTTTCTTAGATGATCTTTATATATCACAAAAGAACAGTAGTTTGCTGTGGTGTTATAAATAGCTTCATATCACGTCAGAATTTGAATTCTCTAAACATTCTTGTCTTTCCCAGCTTCTTCTACCTTTGCTTCTAATCGGATCGTATTGGATGGGGTGGGGCAAATGTGCCAGTGGTCCCACTTCGTTGTTTTCTTTTTCTCGTAAACTCGATATTCGAACTTTGGGCTTTTTCTTTCTAAACAAGGAATCAAATGGTCCATGTGGAAAAAAGAAATAACATTTTTTACTTTTTTAGTGCAAGTGGTAACAGTACCAGAGCAATTAACGTCACACATTGAAAAGAGAAGGAAAATTATCTTGCAGGTTAATGATGATATTACAACTTGTTGAATAGATATATATCCTTCATTCGCGGTCGCAGATGCAACCCTCGCTTCACTTAAAGTTGGGTTAAAGGATTTAACATGCTATTTGGTATTTTGGTGAGTGAACCAAGTATTAAAGAAATATTAAGAGGGTTTTCTATAACACAAAACTACAATCTCTTAACTTAGTAATCGCCTTGGTTAATAAAAATTTATCGAACCTTGTAATGTGTGAAATGGTTGTTGTAGCATTCACAGTATATTGTTGGGTTCTTTCACTTGTGCTGATGGTCTACGCGTTGCGGTAATGGCCAGTATGTTTTAGATCGTTACGCAGCGATTTATATATCTTTCGAGTCATTCATGATGATAATCTTTTGACAGAATATCTGAGAGGTTCTACTTTGCAAGTACGTAAAGTTTCTTGGAAGAAGATAACTGTGACAACCCGTCCGTGGATCCCGACTCACAGCTATGCAGGACACGAACCCTAACCCTTTACCTAGGGAAGAAATGCCTCCACATCCACCGGTAGGTTATTGTAGATCAATTGGTGATAACTTGTCATGTAGGAGAGTTGTTAAAGGTTGAGGTGTTGGGTTCGAGGAACGCCAAGCACACCAATAATCTATCGATAGATGTGGAGGCGTTTTCTCCCACGTTGAGGAGTTAGAATTGTTACTCTGCGGGACTGTGAATCTAGATCCACAGGATAGATTCGGAAGGATAAAGAGTGCTCAAAGAATTCTATCTAACTGATGATGCCTCATGTCATGTGTCACATAATTGGTCGTTAGTTTTCTCGCACAATTACAAAAGTACTAACTAGTTTAGTTTAAATCATGGAAATTAAGTCCAAATAATTTAGCCATATCCACTAATCTACACTTATTATGATTTGTGAATGTAGTTTATAAAATTAATATTTTGTACAATTTTTTTTAAATAAAAATGAAATAAGCTTCTTAATATAAATATATATAGAAATTAGAAACTTTCTAGATACAATAGAGACTCTATAAATTAATATTCTATAAATTAATAAACATTTTTTAATAAGTTTATGTAAATATATGGTCCCGATATAAATATAAATTAATAATCAGTGTTCACAACGTTTATATAAATGTAAAATATTTATATTGTATAATTTTTTTTTTTTAATTCATAGCGAAACTTATCTTCATTATTTCTTTATCTCTCTAAATATACTAATGTTATTTTGTTATTTTACACTTTAAAATGCATTTATATATACCGTACACCACAGATAATCAAATAAAAATAATATAACAACTTGTATTAATAAAATTAAAGCAATTAATATACCATAAATTAAGTATTCTTCATATGTATACATAAATTCATTTTAATATATATATATATATATTAATCTAAAATATATTTTTTGTAAATTAATAATTATTAAAGTCTCGACTTTATTAATTTATAGAGTTTTTACTGTACTATAATACTCATTATACACATGATGACATGAGTACTTGGTTTTACATATCCCACTTGTTAGTGAATTCGATTTTGTAAATTAATTTTTGTTTGGCAGGTAGATAAGATAAAGGTAATCTGTTACGAGTTTTCTTCGAATTACAACTAGGCTTCATCAATGGATTATGTCTTTACTAGATATGAGTCCGTGCGTTGCAACGGATTTTACTTGATGATTTAATTTAATAAAAACATAACACAACTAAAAATTGAAAGTTAAAAATTATACACTTTCTTATGTACTAATTTAATGTTTTTTAAATAAGTTTTTAAAATTTTCTTTTGTTAGGATTTTTTAAAAGGGAAAACATTCAATTTTATAAATATCCTTTTTATTTAAAATTCAAAAAATAAAAAATACTACCAAATACTCTTTTACAAGTTTTGTTTAGGATTTAGAAAAAAAATTACTATCATATAACCTTTTACAATTATCTTCTCTAGGGGTGGGCATATCGGTTTAGTTTCGAGTTCGGTTTGGGTTCGGTTTGGTTTGGTTAGTTTGGGTTTTATAAAACTCAACCCAATTAAAACCAAAGTAGCTTTGGTTTGAGTTTTGTTCGGGTTTAGTTCGGTTTGGTTTAGATTTAGTTCGGTTTGGTTTTGATTTAGTTCGGTTTACTTTATGATGGTGTAGTTTGGTTCGGTGTAGTTCAGGTAGGTTATAAAATATGATGACTAATCAAATTAACGTAAAAAGACTTGTAAACATTCCAAAATCTATAAACTAAAAGACTATTTGCATCTACCTTTTTTGTTTTTATTGATCTTGTTATAACTCTGTTACATAATTTTACTTTTAGACAATGGAAATTGGAGAAGATGAACGAGACAAGACGACTATGATATATAAATGCTTATAGTTTTTAGATTTTGTTTTCAGTACAATCTTTAGGTATTAGAATTAGAGAATATATATAATAGTATTATTCATTTATTTGAATCATATTTGAATTTTTTAAAGAATATACGGAAGTCAAAAAAATGTGGAAAACGAAACTTTAACTAAAATTTACAATATGTTAATATATATATATATATATTGGGTTTATCGGTTTGGTTCGGTTTAAAACCAAACCAAACCGAACCATTCGGGTTGAGTAAAACATGAACCAATTGGGTTATGTAAAGAATACGGTTTGGTTTGGTTCGGTTTAACTTCGGTTGGATCGGTTCGGTTCGATTCGGGTTTTTTGCCCACCCCTAATCTTCTCTTTAGAATTTCAGAAAAATAAATTGCTATCAAATAATTATTATGCTTTAGTTTTTTAAAATCAAAATTATTATCATATATTTTAACAATATACAATGTAAAAGACTATGTAATAGTAATTTTCTTTTTCTAAAATCCTTTTAGAAAATAAATGTCTAGCCTTTTGGGTTACTTTTATTTTCTGTTTATAATTTTTTAAATTGGAAATTGTTATCATATATTTTAACAATATACAATGTAAAAAACTATGTAATAGTAATTTTCCTTTTATAAAATCCTTAAAAACAGTAAAAGACTATTTTGTAATGAGAATATTTTAATACTATGTAATACTAATTTTCTTTTCTAAAATCCTTAAAATAACATTAAAATGTTTTTAAAAACAGTAAAAGACTATTTTGTAATGAGAATTTTCCTATACTATGTAATAGTAATTTTTTTTCTAAAATCCTTAAAATAACATTAAAAGACTACTTTGTAATGATAATTTTTCTTTTTAAAATAACTTTTAAATCCTAAATGAAAGGAAATTGTATCATAATTTGACACATGTCACAATCTTAAAAATTTATTGATACATGTCACAATCATGTTAATTAGTAATTTTGAAGAACCAAGCTTTATATAATAAGATTGTCCATACAGTTTGTTTTAGTTAGACTTTTAGTAGACCGGATTATGTGATAACTCCAACATGTGTAACTTAATATATATTATTTTGAGAATCAAATAAGAAATAAAATAAGATGTTCAATAAATAATTACATAAATATATATATAATATTTTAAAGTCTCATACATATATATAATTTAAAAAATTAACTAAAATTTAACATTTAATTAATATTTTTTTATTAATTTGTTTTGCATTTCTTAATGTATATAAGAATAAATAAATAAATTATTAAGATAAACAGAATATGTTGCTTTAGATAGATATTTGATTTTGGATATAAGAAACTGAACTAGTCTAGGTACTCATTTTATGAGTATATATAATTACATATATTCTTTAAAACTCAATTTGAAGTATAATATAATTGATTCTAATTAATTCAAACCAAATTGGTTTTATTTATCACATTAGTTATGTTCTTCATTTCGGATTTATAAGTATATTTTTTTAAATACTTAATAATTTAATATTTTTATAAAAATGAAAATTAGAAAATAAAGCGGTGATCAGTAAGAAATTACATAAACGAACATAACTGATAAAGTTTTGAAATATAATTACAATAACTAAAATATTTTATAAGTTTTACTGTAATTTATACCTTAGATTTATTAAAAATAAACTGCAAAATTATTTTAAATATTCTAAAACATGAGAATCCATATTTACGCTGGTATTTTGAATATGGGTGTATTGAGGTTTGAAAACATAAATAGAAATATAAAAATAAATACCAAACTAAATATTAAAAATGCGAGAATTTTTCAATATTTCTAATGTAATATTTTTAGTTCACTATAAGTATCTATAGTTATGTTATTTAAAACTATTTAAATAATTATTTGATCAAAATATGCTGATAGTAAAAGTATTTTTATAGTTTCGTTTTATAGTATCTGTTAAAAATAAATATTAAATTTAATTTTTTAATTATTTTAAGAAATCATTTTATATAAGCGAAAGACTTATCAATTTTTTAGTTTTTTTAATTATATGATATTTGTAGTCAGCTAAAATTTATGAAAACTGAATAAAACATCTCAATTATACTAATTGAAAATAATTTTGTCAATTAAAAATATACAGGTTTATGTTATTTAATTATTTTATGTAATCATCTAACAAGATAGATAAAATAAAAATAATGAAAATATTTTATTACTTTGAAAATATATTTTATGTTGCTTCAAATTATGTTTTAAGGGAATGATATTTATTTTCGTAATATCAAGATTATTTTTATTTTAAATTTTTATACCCCTTATATATAAATATATGGGAAAATTTGGAAAAATGTCATCAAATGAGAATGTTCTTTGAAAACTACACCATGTTTATAATTTTTTGAAAATGACACTTATTTATAAGTGGTTACTTAACTTATCTAACTAATTAAGAGTATAATAAATTCAATACTTAAAGAAAAGTTAATAGAAATAGAACAAATAAACATAATGATTTCTGTGTTTTGTTTTAAGTTATACAACAAAGAATTTTGGAATTTAATATTTTTTTGTTTAAAAACTTCTTGGTTTTCGTACCTTTTTAATCGTGTAGTTCTTTTTGTATCTGAGGAGGAATACACATTCGTGTCAACATGTAACTTTGGAGTTTGATGATTTTTTTTTTGTTATAATTTAGACTCTTAAATATATTTATAAATTTATAAATTATAATCACCAAGGTTTTTCTTATCTCAACAAAATAAATGGTTAGTCAAGAAAATAATACATAATGTTTCTTGTAAAATCAATAAAAACATTCACAATCTTTTGACCTATATATTTAATGGATGTATTTTATATCGAAAACTCTTTGACTCTTTTTAATCTCTCAAAACTCAATTAACATATCATTTATTATGTTCTCGGCTAGGTTTTGTATACCCAACGCTTTTAAACTTCATGACTAAACAACAGATTTTATAGTTACAAAGCATTTAATATAAAAAAATACGATAGAAGGGTTTACGAATAATCTTAATATCAGATATGTTTTAGAGATACCGTTAAAAAAATTTCAACGGTTATCCATATATAATTTTAACTATTATAATTCAATATACTTATTTCAAAATAGTTTAATACAAATAATTTTGAGTTTCATTATTAAAACGTTTTGAATTTAAAATAAGGGCAAAAGAGTTTTACAATACATAAATAAGTGTAGTTTGTAAAATATTATTATAATACAAATATTTTTTTTAAGAAGTACAAATAAAAAATAACCCTAAGATTTACCACTTAATTGTAAGTATATGCCACTGAAGTTATTATAAGAAGCATAACATTAAATAGTCTTTGTCTTTTAATATTTTACTAGGTGATGATCTGCGCCCTGCGCAGATAATGGATTTAGAGAGATTATAATGTATAGATTTTCGAAACATGAAGTTTGTAGTAAAAATTATTAGATTTAAGAAGGGATTGAACGAAATAGAACATGTTTATAATAAGCTAGTTCTTGTTTCTTACTTAAAACAAAGGTACCTAGATCGCTTTAATAGAAATATATATTATTGAAATAAATCTATTACAGTAAACAAACGATTTATAAATCTAATATGAATTTAAGATAAAAATATAACATATTCAATAGATTTATTGCTTCCATAATATGAATACTGAATAAAATTCAAAACCAATCTTATAAGGATGACCAGTTGTCCGGTATGAACCGCAAGAAGGTGCCAATCCCTTTCTTATTAATCAAGAAGCAATTTGGGAGAGTAACCTTAAAGTTGTATGTTATTTACATGTGTGCCATGCATACATAGCAGCACCACACTCACTCTCAGCCTACATATTGAATCACCCTTAATTTACTAGAGAAATTACATGCAAATGCCATTGTGGTTTCTATTCATAATCAACTTATATCATATTCTCATCGTCGAGTATTGCCATATATAAAATCGTCATAGTAATTAACATTTAGACTGGAATCTAAAATCGTCAAATATTGCCATATATAGATCCACAATGATTGATATTTGATTAAAACTTAACTCCATACCAATCCGTTTAAATACCAACAGTTTCAGACACTTGCCAAGAATTTATTCTATCGTATAATATATAACTATATGGTATGAAGATATTAAAACATTATAAATTTTTCTTTCCTTTCTCTTTTTCTTTTTCTATCGTATAATATAGTATGATATAATGTTTGAAGATATTAGGTATAATATTATAAAATTTTCTGCCCTTAAAGATATTAAAACTTTATAAATTTTACTGCCCTTTCTCTTTTTCTTTTTCTATCGTATAATATAAATTTTTCTGTCCTTTCTCTTTTTCTTTTTCTATCGTATAATATATAATGTTTGGAGATATTAAGTATAATATATAATGTTTGAAGATATTAAAACATTATAATTTTCTGTCCTTTCTCTTTTTCTTTTTCTATCATATAATATATAATGTTTGGAGATATTAAGTATAATATATAATGTTTGAAGATATTAAAACATTATAAATTTTTCTTTCCTTTCCCTTTTTCTTTTTCTATCGTATAATATATAATTTTTGAAGATATTAAGTATAATATATAACGTTTGAAGATATTAAAACAATATAAATTTTTCTTTCCTTTCTCTTTTTCTTTTTAGTGTAATATATAATGTTTGGAGATATTAAAAAATGTAACTATATGGTATGATATACTGCATAACGTGCAGAAATATATTTAGGAATTAAAGTCTAACCTATTATCCTTAATTAGAAAACAATATAAAAATTATATTGAGTAAATATTATTTTGGTATAAGATGATCGAAAATAATGTTATGAATCGGATTGCTAACATCTTTCTTGCCAGTATGATTTCACCGTTTTGGCTCTATATATGGCATGACTAAATCAATAAGATCATAATCTATATGGTATGGTATAAGATGATCGAGAATAATGCTTTGAATCAGATTGCTATAATCTTTCTTGCCATTATGATTTCGCCATTTTGGATTGTTATAATTGCATGACTAAATCGAATAAGATCATAATCTCATCGCATAGTCATAAATTATGCAAATTTTGATCCTCGACTTTCCTATTTATAGGTCAATCATGTATATATTAATGCAAGACATAAATGTACGTCCATGATTTTATGATTGACGTATTTGACTACTAAATTCGCGCCTATAATGTATTAAACATTGATTGACAATTCAGCAATTTGTTATTTACTGCCTAAGATTGCGCATCGAGCCGATTTATATATGGCAAATAATACTAATATATAAATCCCTTTGAAATAGGCATTCACTCATCAAAAGCAAGAAAAGCGAATAAAAGTTAAGAAATGGCGGCAATGAACAACGTTTCTGATTTGAAGCCTTTCAAGTCAATGTGGAAGGTGAGGGTTAAGAAAATTCGGTTGTGGAAGCAGTATTCAACGGCGAGTGGTGAGACCATTGAAATGGTTTTCGTGGATTCTAGAGTAAGTTCTATCTTTGTTTCTATATTAGGTTAAGATACCTTTGTTTCTTACTTGATGTCTTTGTTTCTTACTTGATTCTGTTCATATTTGCTAGGGTGATAAGATACATGGGAATTTAGCTTTGCGTTAAATCCTCACGCAAATCTACTTACAGAATTTAGCTTTGCGTTAAATCCTCACGCAAATCTACTTACAGAATTTAGCTTTGTGTTAAATCTTCCACTGGCTGAAGTTGATGACATCGGTCAGTAGCTTTGCGTTAAATCCTCCACTCAACATGGTCTTGAGTTATTGACTATGTATAAATATGTCCTTTGCTCAGACTATGTTACTCATTTCACTATCGATGATGTCTGTTCACACTTTTCTGGCTGACTTGAATCGAGAGATCCGTGATCCTCAAGTTTGTGTTAGCGTCATAAGCAAATGGGTCACAATTACTGATACAATGTTAAAGAAATCAGCCATGGTGTTTGTTGATCAGAAAGTAAGAGATGTTGTATACATCCTTTTTTGTCTTAATATTTCTAATATATTCTTACGTTTCCCTTTTTTTATTAAAGTTTTTTTTATTTTATTAATATTTTTGTTTATTTTTCTGAATAAGGGGTCAAAGATAGAAGCAACTCTATACGAAGAGCTGGAAGCTTTAAACCATATCACTATGAATGAAGGTGATTGGTTTGATATAAGAAATTTCAAAGTAATGCATTTTTCAGGTTTGATACGTTTGACCAAGAATCGATACCACATTGTTATGTCAAATTCTACTGTGGTCGTGCAAATTCAACCAAAAACATGTAGCAACTACTATTGTTTTGCAAAGTTTCTTGACATTGCACGCGGTCTTGCCCATCCATTATACTGTATAGGTATTCGGATCTAATTACATTACATAGTCTGAGTTGAATGGACTTTTAAATTATAAAATTATCAGCTATGTATTAATATTGCAACATATGTTTTTAATGTCTTAGATCTTTATGGAGCTTTAGTTGGGATTGGGGAGCTCCAGCCTTATCATGATGAAATTTATGGTGAGATACAGCATAAAATAAATTTCTCATTGATCAACCTCGGGTGAGTATCCGCGTTTAAACATAAAAACATATTTTCAAAAATATAATAATGAATCATTACGGGTTTCAGAATATTTATTTTTGACCCTCGCTTACAGGTTAGATGAAATGAAGTGTGTTGTCTATGGGGACATGGCTATAAAGTTTTATCATTTATGGAACTCTACAGTTAGTTCTGTTGTTCTATGTGTTTTGAGTTTTTGGCGTATTGAACGGGAGGAAGGTAACTTAGAAGATTTATTTTCCCCAAAGGAATGTTTCTTTTTTCTACTCACTTTCAATTTCAGTTAATAATAAACGGGTTTTATATATAGGTAGCTTCAAGAATGTAACAAACATCAAAGGGATGTCAAAAATAGTGATTGAGCCTGACATTCCTGAAATCAGGTCATTCCGAATGAGGTACAAACATCCTAATTGTTCATCTAAACTATAGTTTTTGTTGAACATCTAATTAGTTGAAAGTTTAAAGACGTCGTGATTTTATGTACTCAGGATTCCGCCGTCACCATTTTGAAGTCCTATGCCATGATTAGAAGAAATATTCGTGTCATATTTATCCAGCAATACTTTTGGTTTTAACTTGCAATTCATATGCTATGTTTTTTTTTATATGCTTTCCCCAATGTTTTTTTTTATTTTTTTGAAATAAAAAACTTAGTCTAATCTTTTTAGTAATTGACAGCTACCGCATTTATCATTATAATAAATAGTCATGGTAATCTATAAAAATCTATTATAATAAAAATCAAATTTTAGAAAGCGACTATTTCCATTAACTGCCGATCTATTTAATCACAAAGGGGGACATATATACTTCAAGATCTATTTGTTAAAGACGATTAAATTTTACGATTCGATATATAGTCATAATGAAGACGCCAAAAACTCAGAAGTGTACTTTCTTCTATATCCAATATAATTTGATAAATATGGTAGGTCATATAAATTATATTGATTACAAGATCACAGCTATAAATTTTTTCTTGGCCAATTACGTGAATGCTTTAATCACGGTAACTTGCTTATATAACGAAAATTATATCATCATTTCTGATTAATTTCTTTCTTCATTTCATCTTACAGGATTCCAAACACTGCTTTCTGAAGATATCTATGCGTACCTTTATATTTTTTACCTACTATTTTCAGCAGTGTTTGCTTTTTCTTTTAAACATTTCTAATTTATCATCTCAAGTATTTTCCTGATTGAAGCTTTGTTCACCCATCGGGTCGTTTGAAAACAAGAATCTATTCTTTGCTCAATGTCATTGTTTTTTTCTTTTAGTCATTTTTTAAAACCAATGGGTGGAAAATAAATTTATAAAAATCACACGGAAATTTCAATGCCGTCTTGCACAATACCATATGTACTCAACCTTTTGACTACAATTTAAACCAATATGTAAAATAAAATTATAAAATCAAATGTATGAATAATTTCTTATAATTCTCACCCCGCGCAAGGCGCGGATCCTAATCTAGTGAGAAGTTAAACATAAACTTAGAACATCCTTCACTCAGTAAACGACCAAACTGTGATACCAGATCCTTTTTCACCGAGGTATGGATCTTATCCCCCTAAAAAATTGAAACAGAAAAAATTAATAAAAGACGAAGCACATAATATGTAAGCTGCTTAATACGATATACCATAATCATAATACTTACTTTTGCATCTACCAAGACTATTTCTATGGTATCTCCACTATCAGCCGAGTACTGCTTCTAAAGTCTTATGACTTTCGCCTTAATCTTCCACATTGATTTCTTTGGTGTCAATTCAACGATGAAATTCATGATACTTTTTTTTTCTAGTATACTACAATGCTAGGTTGTAATGTCGTTGAATTTTGATCTGCTGCTATATATAGGGATCACACTAAGGACTTTGATTAACAAAGTTTAGAGAGTAGCGAATATTATATTTCCATATTTTAATCGAGTCACGTCCTAACTTTTAGCTCGTAATTACAATATTATGGAAACTAATACAATTCGTAATCAACATTTACGTATAAATATAAACTTTCTAAATTAACCTGATTGATTAAAAGGTGATTGACGTATTTCTAGATTTGAGAACCTTGGTGCTGAAGTTTAGGAATTAAACGACATTAGCAAATTGGTATCGTCCAATCAAATTTAACTTTGAAAACGCGTCATAATATGGCATCAATTATTCATACTCAATCACGCGATCAAATCATGGATATATTACTATAATTAGCAAATCTCATTTGGAAAGATTAAAGTGTGGAAAGGCCAAACTTTGTAACTTTCTATTCTTTTTAAAAATATTCATAAGGTACGTCATAGTCCATGCGAATCTGTATCGTCCGACTGGTTAGTTATAATATCGATAGAATATATAAAAAGGAGATGTGTATAGAGAAACATCAACTGAAATAGTATATGCTACCACGACAAAACATACGTTAGAATATAAAATAATATGCTGAAGAAGACAAAGTTAGCACAAATGTATATGAAGGTTGATCAAGGATATCATACGTTTCAAAATAACTTAAGATATAATACATTTAAAAATGTTATTTATGTGGTAAGAATTCGCATGAATATATGAAGCTTTGGTAAGAACAAATATATTTATAAAAGTTTGTCAAATATTTTCTATACTAAAACAATAGATAATAACATGCTGAGGAGACACAGTAAGAACATATATATATATATATATATGAAGGTTTGTCAAAGATATAATTTAACGTATAGGAAAAATAAGATAAACTACGTTTAAAAATAAAACGTGTTGAGTAATAATGGATAGAAGATTCTCATGAATATATTGAACTTACAAAAAATACATCGATCCAATTATAGTATATGACAAACATTATAGTTAAATGAACAATGGCATAACATTTAAATAGTCTAGCGAAGAAAGGGCTTACCAAAGGTCATGAGGAGAACTCTCAAAGTGCCACATCAGTAATGACAATCTTGATAATACCACATTATGCAAAGGTTTATTATCAAGAATGCTCCTCAAATAATAGAAAAGGGATTAAATTATTTCCCAAATTGTTTATAAACTAAGACAACTACTTAATTACATTATAACTAGAAGATTTTCTGCGTCATGCGCATTACTAAAAGTTTTAAATATATTTTAAAAAATAATTAATTTATATTTGAATTTTAATAATTTATATTTTAATTTGGCAGTTTAGAAAAAACCATGTATTTTAATCTTATTTCCTTTGATTTTTTTAAACTATTTCAATTTGATTTTATTTGAATTTCAAAAAGTTAAAGTTATATTTTATTAAATAATTTTTATTTATTTATATTATATTTCATAATTTTATTTTTTTATTTTTCTATTTTAGTTAAAATGCGTTAAACTGGAAAAAAAAATTAATTAAGCTAATGATCGATAATTTTTTTTCAAAAAAAAAGAAATTATTAAAAATACCACATTCTTAGTATCATTTTAATGTTTACCATTTTTACCTTCACTTTTAAGGAATGAAAAAACACTTATAACTCTAGGATTAACTAATGTAGACTTAGGGTTTAGAGTTGAGGGGTAGGATACGGTTTTTTGAATGTGGAGTTTAGGATTCTAATAAATATATAAATAAATAATTTAAATGTAGGTATTTGGTTAGTGTTGTTTTCTTTTGTATTTATTGATGCTGTTTAAGCACACTTACAACTAATTGTGTTAAAATGTATATATTTACATAAATTAAATAAAATATATAAAAATAAGATTTATAAGATATATCTTTAAAACAAGATATATAAATGTATTCGGATGCAATATAAGATGTGTAAGATATATCTTAATTTATGAAAATACTAACTATTAAGTTATTATAATGTATACGATATATAAGATGCATAACTTATATCTTATAATATATATAAACGTATGTATTTATATAAAAATGTGTTTTCTAGTTAAAACCCGAAAATGCATTTTCCTACTAAAAGCCGAAAAATGTGTTTTCTCGTCGAAACCTGAAAAACACGTTTTCTTGCCGAAACTGGAAAACCATGTTTCTTATGAATAAAAATCATGCCTTTTAATCATTTTAACTAATAATATTCAAATGCTATTTTGAAAACGAAACATAACATCCAAATATTGTATCTGGATGCAAATGCTAACTATAAAAATGAACAACATCTGGATGTAATGCCGCTCCTAACAACACTTCTTCTAGCTGGACTGGAGCTTGGGCAGTTGACACAGATGCGAGGGGAGAGACAACCAAGCCTCGAGAACAGAGCGAGCCTTACAGCTTGAAAGGAACCTGAAAGATGGATCTTGAAACCTTGGGGAAAGTAGGAAAGGCCCTCTTGCTCTAGTAGTCAACGAATCAGAATCTATCTAGATGTTGCATTTAAATGCAACATCTAGATGATGGACCAAATACATGAACGAACAGGGCATTCTTATTCCTATGTTATCTTTTCATGGGCTTTGATTCACCGAACTTTGAATCCTCTTGGATTTCTAAGCTGGATCTAGTTTCGAAGATCGATGAATCAACGCCCCAGGAGAAACTCACTGAATGATAAGGACCATATCTAGAACAAGGATTTCAATGGTGATGATAATGGATGAAAGCGATGATGTGATGATGAATAGAGAGAGAATAAGTGATAAGATAATATTTTGATTGTTTGATTGGGGTGTTATTGGTTTGTATATTTTAATGAATTTATAAATTTAAGCAAATTTAGTGTTATTGGTTCTATCATTTTAAAATCCATTTTCAAATATGTTATTATTGATTTGTGATTTTAAAATAGATTTTAGAATCAGGTGTTATTCAATAGTATGAATTTATTTATAAACTTGATTTGGATTTAGATTTGAGTGGGTTTATAAATATTTTTATGAGTAAAATACTAAGGACCAAATATTGAGTTGAGCGTTGTTCTTTTGATTGGATTTGTATTAATAGACGTTGGTTGATATATTGATTCACATGTTTTAGGAACCTTCTTCACCAGAGACTCACAGCCTTGTGTCTTTGTCTGCCCGAGGTTTCGTAGGCCGGAGTGCTTTAACTTCTCGCCGTACCGGCAAGACTCGAATTAAAGCGTCTTTACTTTCTTTCAGATACCTTTGAATAAGTTTCTCGAGCTGTTGTCTCTTGTGAAGACTGAAGCGAGACACTATCGTCACTTCTTCGACTTTTAAATTGAAATTAACCGTACTATTAGGTTGAAATTCTGGAAAGTGACACAGTGGCTGCAACAAAAGAAGAGGTGGTGGAGTTTGCTTATTGAAGTCTCCAGACTACACTGAATTAATTTCAAGAGAGGTGGAAACAAAACGTGTCTTTCATACAAACATGTTGAGTTAGTTATCATACTATTGTGATTCATATAACAGAAGCAATAACAAATCAAGAAGAAAACACCATCAAATGAAACAAGAAATTGGATTTTATCAAACTTGGCAATATGGTCATGCTTGTTTTGATAGGTTCTTATCTTTTTTTTTTTATCAAACTTGGCAATATACATTATCAAACATGAATCCAGAATTTCTTGGACAATAAGATATTTCAGAAAAAGAAATATATCTTATAGCATAAAGATGATGCACTAGATACCGTATTACTAATTGTTGCTAATTTTCTGTGAGAGTATATGTTTGAATAAGCAATAATGAGAACTTCAAATCCATATATTTGTTTATAATAATCCACTTATTTTCGTTTTGAAATCTTTATGCTTGATCTTAAAATCAAATGATTTGTCAAAGATTTCTAAATCCATTTTTTTTCAAATCCATGAAAATAGTAGAAACAATAACCCCCTACTAACTTTCCCAAATGTTCATAAGCAAACATATAAAGTGAAACCACTAGACCAATTTAAATAAACCAAACAAGTATAACCAGAACTAATATTTGAAATAACCAATTCATAAACCATTAAACCCTGTAACAGAAAGAAAGAGGAAAAAGAGCGATAAAGAGAAGGATAGAGAAATGTCGAAAGAAAATGTGACAAAAAGAAATCATTACGTTCTTATTAGCAATGTAAATGACCGCCCTTAGAATAAATCAAGAGAAACTAAATGACATTGTTGTCGAGGATTGGGGAAGACTTGCATTTAGCAACCAAAGGCACTGCTTTAGGCATGCTAAGACCCTTTCCTTCTGACATGTCCACTGCCAAGTCTTCATCCCTCTCCCAATCAAAGCACTGGATCAATGACCCTAAACCTAGGATCAATACAAGTTGGGCCAGCCCCATTCCAGGACACGCTCTTCTACCTATTCCAAATGGTAGAAACTTACCATGATAAGTCTTTAATTCCTCACTGTCAAACCTTTCTGGCTTAAATGCCTCAGGCTCATCCCATAGTTTTGGGTCTCTCTGAATAGCCCAGGCATTGATGATTAGCGTTGTACCACGTGGAATGTCATATCCAGCAACTTTGCAGTCAACGGAAGATGAGTGTGGGACCAGCAATGGCCCAGCAGGATACATTCGAAGAGTCTCTGAAATCACATTATTGAGATATGTACAAGTGGTTGTATCGGATTCCTCCATCAAACGCCCTTCTCTTGAGACAACGTTGTTTAGTTCCGTCTTGACTTTCGCAAGAACATCTGGATGATTGAGAAGGTTAGCCATGGCCCATTCTAACGTCACTGCGGTTGTGTCCGTCCCGGCAACTATCATCACCTGTATATAATGAAAAGATCCAATCATGTTTTATTTTATTTTATCTCTAATAATGAGTTGAAGCCAAAGAAATATTTTCCTTCCGTTTCAGTATAAGTGTCATTTTGACAGTTTTCACACAGATTATAAAATGATTGAAAAATATTTAAGTTGTTACAAAATCAGTGCAGTTTGCAATTAGTTTCAAACTGAAAATGAGTATAGTTTGTATTGAAATTCTAATGTGATATTTTTTATGCAACAATAAAAAAATGTTAGAATTACACTTATTATAAAATAGAGGAAGTATAAAAGAATTCAGTAACCTGTACGAGTCCTTTGATGATCTCGTCAGTGTAGTACTCAGGTTGCGATTCTTGAAGAGTTAACAAATGAGTGATCATTGTGTTCTTGAACTCTGTTTTTCCTCTGTTTCTTCTGTGGTCGTCGACCAGACCCTGCAAAAACTTGTCCAATTTCGAGCCATGTTTCTTTACCTTCTTTATGTGTCCATCAAAATCAAACAGCTTCAAAATCGGAAGAAAGTCAGCGATGCATGGAGATCCTGCTAGCTCGAACGTTTCGCTGATCAGCTCCCTCACTTCCTTAGCTTCACACCGTTTTCCAGCGATCATTCTCATAACGACGTTCAACGTAAAACCAGAAAGCAACGGTCGTAGCTCCACTCGGACAGAGTTGTCTCCTCCTTCTGATGTCGCTGCCGCCTTGATCGTCCGAAGCAGAGACCTCAATTCGTCTCTCCGGATCTCCAACGTGGCTTTGAGACGAGTGGGGGAGAAGATCTCCAGGGTGCAGATACGACGGAGATTGCGCCAGTGGTCTCCGTAGGGAGCTACGCTAAGCGCCGTGTTGTTGTAAGACACGTATTTGCCCATAGTACGAATTGGCCTGTTTGCAAAAACGACATCATTTCCGTGGGATAAGAATTCCTGGGCTGCGGAACCTGACGTGACGACTACGGCTCGACAAGAGCCAAGCCTGAGTAAAAACACTGGACCGAGGTTTTGAGAGAGGTCTCGTAGGCAACGATGAACAGGAACTTTGAGCAGATGGAGATGTCCGATCACCGGGAAACCTACCGGGCTTGGTGGAAGATTCAGCTTTGATCGGAAAAGATAAGCCGCCGCTGCTACAATGAATCCGACGACTAGAGCGATTGAAATCAAATTAAACATCTCGTCTGCTTCTTTCTATTTTCGTTTCTTCATGTGCACATTAATGGTGTCGAAAGTCAACGATTGTATTTTGCCAACGTGCGTCTGCAATGTTTGTAGAATATTCACTTGAAAAAAATATTAGTTGTAAAAATACAGTACATGAATTGTATAGACTAACCAGAAAAGCCAACTATATAAGATCCAAAACAGTTAGGCACTAAAATCCATTAATATGATCAATGACTGTTAAACACAGGAAACTAAACAAAATGTGTGTATAAATATTCCAGTGGCTTAACTATATGTATGTAAAAATCAGTTGCAAAAAAAAAAAAAAAACTATGTGTATGTATAAATATTCGATAGACAGCTTGTATGCAGCTAAGTCAAGAGTAGTTAACATGTCTGTGATTAGAAAAAGTTATGTTGAATGCAACGTGTGCAATTAAAAATTGCAAAACTAAATATTCAAAAACCGAAAGCATGTCTTGTTGATCCTAAGTATGTGCAGGTAACGTTGCGTTGACTATGTATGTATGTATTGCTTCGCTCAACGTGATTTTCACTTATACTTCCCAATGACGACAACTGTAGAGCCACTGTTATCTGGCCGTAGCCGCCGGAAAACGATGAAATCCGGTGGGAACTCCTGAAAGATGCGTCTCTCTGTAAATCGCCTTTAGCGAGAGAGAAAACGAAAAGAGGGACAGTGTAACATTGCAACTTATAGCCTCAAAAAAAAAAAAAAACATTGCAACTTATACCACAGAAAATCTATATATACCAGGAAACTTATTTTCTTTAATCGCTGACGTCATCAATTTATTATAAGAAAAAAATAAAATCTTACGGTTGAGTTCTTTTTTTTTTTTTTGAAAAATCTTACGGTTGAATTTGTTCCTAATCTCTAATCTAACAGTTACAATTTCATCTAGGAGCTTGAGTATGACATCATAGTTTCACTTAAAAATAGACGTGTTCATCCCTTAAAGAGTTACGTCTTTCCTAGAACAACCATTGAACCCTCTCATAGAATATTTTTCATAACCGTATATTTCAAGAAGCTTAAACGTTGAACCCTTTCATAATAAAGACCTTTAAAGATTCGATCACCTAAGCAGAAGACATGTTCACTCATTAAATAATTGTATCTTTTAAAAAATTAACCATTATACGCTTTCTTGATAGAAAAATTGTATAGATTAACAAATCTATATATAATAATAGCAAACTTATTTTTTTAACCGCTGATGTCATCAATTTATCATAGGAAAAAAATTAACACATCCAACAGTTGAGTTTGTTCCTAATATCTAATCTAATGGTTACAATTTCATTTATGAGCTTGAGTATGACATTATAGTTTCACTTAAACAAGAACATTTGTAGCACATAGGCCTGGGACGGATCCGGAATAATTGGGGTATCTGTATTCGAATCCGTTTCCGTCGGATCCATGATTTTGATATCCAAATTCGGATATCCGGCTATCGGGTATCCGTCTAGAAATTATGATACTCGTGAGTATCCAGACTCGGATCCGGATCCACAAAAATAATTTAAAAGTTAAAATTATTTTTTACAATACAAAAAATCTAAAAATATCACATAAATTAAATATTTTTTTTACAAAATTTATGAATATATTTATGCATATAATATTATTAAAATCATATAAAAATATATGACATATGTATCAATATTAATATATCAATTATAATTATTAATAAAAATAAAAAATTGATATGTTTAAATAACACGAATCTGGATCCGGATATCTGACCCAAAATTAAGGTATCCGGATTTGGATTCGGTTTTGACGGATTCAAGATTTTACTATCTGGATTCGGATCCGAGCACCCCGGATATCCTATTTTCGGAGTGGATTTCGGATCGGATCCGAATCCCGAATAATAAGTCATAGGCCTAGTAGCACAGACACAAACTCAAGGAGCATATACAAAAAATTAAACTAGCATACATATCTTAAAATACCAACAATCAATATTATATATTTATTTTTTCTATCTAAATTATCTGATCATTTGATAACCTAGCCGTAGGGCGGGCTAAATGCTAGTAGTATATAAAACAAAAGGTATTATTTGGTTAACTAACAATTATGATAACCAAATTTAATAGGAGGTGTGTGAATAATGTAATGGAATGGACAAAAAAATGGCTAATTTGCCTAAAGTCCATCGCAAATGATTTCTTATCCCAAGCTTAAATGTTTTGGGTATATTTAGTGAATGGATATATCTAATGAAATACTACACATTGAAGTTTAGGTCCAGCAAAATGTTATATTTTATAATATCTATTAAAAACAGGGCAATTTTTCTAAATAGATCATTTTCGTGTTTTTGTCATAAAAAAGCCCTTAAGGAAGAAAAATACCGAAATAATTCATTTAATAACTAAAAGAGCTTTATACCCTAGATATATAAATGTAAATAAATAAAGAAATAAAAAAATATAAAAATAAAAAATAATAATAATTTTAATAGTTTTAAATTATATGTTTTCAATTCGAAAGTTTTTATAAAAAACATTTTGAAATGTTTTTTTCGAAATTTTTCTTTTTAAAATTCGAAAATGGTTTTTAAAACTATTTTAAAAAAATATTTAAATTTTAATATTTATTTTATAAATTTTTAAAACCCCATCGCTTAACTATAAACTCTAATGTCTAGATTAGTAAACTCTAGAGGTATAAATGTATATTAATATCTTTAGTGAATATTTTGGTCATTTTGATATTTAGAGACTATATTTGTGACAAAAAAATTTAGGGCTATCCTAGGATATTTCTTTAAAAATAATACCAAAATTGTTTTTTTAATAATCATGTTATATAAGCAAAATACTTTTATAGATTTTTTTTTAAAAAATTATAAATATTCGTAGTCAGCTAAAGTTTATGCAGAACTGAATAAAACATCTCAATTATACTGATTATAAATCATTTTCGTCAATTAAAAATATTCCAGATTATGTTATTTAATTATTTTATGTATTCATCTAATAAAATAGATAGATATAAAGTAAATATTTATTACTTTGAAAATATATATTATGTTGCTTCAAATTATGTTTTAAAGGAATGATATTTATTTTCTTAATATCAACATTATTTTTATTTGAACTTTTTTTATTACGTTCCATCTAAGAGAATAGATATAAATAGAAAATTTGTATTACTTTGAAAATATTTTTTATGTATAAACTAAGACAACCACTTAATACATAATAACTAGAAGATTTTCTGTGTCATGAGCACAAATAATAATTTTAAATATATTTTAAAATAGAATTAATTTATATTTGAACTCTAATAATTTATACTTTAAATTTGGCAGTTTGAGAAAAAAAACCATGTAAATGACAGTCCATAGAATAAATCAAGAGGAAAAAGAGAGATAAAGAGCCGATAGAGAAAAGTCTAAAGAAAACAACACAAAAGGAAATCATTATGTTCTTGTTAGCAATGTAAATGACCGTCTATAGAATAGATCAAGAGAAACTAAATGACAATGTTGTCTAAGATTGGAGAAGACTTGCATTTAGCAACTAAAGGCACTGCTTTAGGCATGTTAAGAGCCTTTCCTTCTGACATGTCAATAGCCATATCTTCATCCTTCTCCCAATCAAAGCACTGGATCAATGACCCTAAACCTAAGCTCAATACAAGTCGGGCCAGCCCCATTCCAGGACACGCTCTTCTACCTATTCCAAATGGTAGAAACTTACCACGATAAGTCTTTAATTCCTCACTGTCAAACCTTTCCGGCTTAAACGCCTCAGGCTCATCCCATAGTTTTGGGTCTCTCTGAATAGCCCACGCATTGATGAGTAGCCATGTATCACGTGGAATGTCATACCCAGAAACTTTGCAGTCAACAGACGATAAGTGTGGGAGCAGCATTGGCACAGCAGGATAGAGTCGAAGAGTCTCTGAAATCACATTATTGAGATATGTACAAGTGGTCGTATCGGATTCCTCCATCAAACGCCCTTCTCTTGAGACTACATTTTTTAGTTCTGTCTTGACTTTTGCAAGAACATCTGGATGATTTAGAAGGTTAGCCATGGCCCATTCTAACGTCACTGCGGTTGAGTCCGTCCCGGCAACTATCATCACCTGTATATAATGAAACGGTGTTTTATTTTTATGATAATGAGTTAAAACCAGAGAAATATATATAAAAGAATTCACTAACCTCTACGAGTCCTTTGATGACCTCGTCAGTGTAGTACTCAGGTTGCGATTCTTGAAGAGTTAGCAAATGAGTGATCATTGTGTTCTTGAACTCTGTTTTTCCTTTGTTTCTTCTGTGCTCGTCGACTAGACCCTGAAAGAACTTGTCCAATTTCGAGCCAAGTTTCTTGAACTTCTTTATGTATCCATCGAAATCAAACAGCTTCAAAATTGGAAGAAAGTCAGCGACGTATGGACATCCTGCTAGCTCGAACATTTCCCTGATCAGCTCCCTCACTTCCTTAGCTTCTGCGTTATCTTGGCCGTAGTATCGTTTTCCAGCGACCATTCTCATGACGACGTTCAACGTTAATCCAGAAAGCAACGGTCGTAGCTCCACTCGGACAGAGTTGTCTCCTCCTTTTGATGTCGCCGCGTGGATCGTCCGAAGCAGAGACCTCGATTCGTCTCTCCGGATCTCCAACGATGCTTTGAGACGAGCGGCGGAGAAGATCTCCACGGTGCAGATACGACGGAGATTGCGCCAGTGGTCTCCGTAGGGAGCTACGAGAACCGTCGTGTTGTTGTAAGCAACGTATTTACCCATAGTTATAATTGGCCTGTTTGCAAAAACGACATCATTTCCGTGGGATAAGAATTCCTCGGCTGCTGAAGCTGATGTGACGACTACGGCTCGACGAGAGCCAAGCCTGAGGAAAAACACTGGACCGAGGTTTTTAGAGAGGTCTCGTAGGCAACGATGAGCATGATCTTTGACCAGGTGGAGATGTCCGATCACCGGGAAACCTACCGGGCTTGGTGGAAGATTCAGCTTTGATCGGAAAAGATAAGCCGCCGCTGTTACAATGAGTCCGATAACTAGAGCGATTGAAATCAAATTAAACATCTCGTCTGCTTCTTTCTATTTTCGTTTCTTCATGTGCACATTTATAGAGTGTATAGTCAACGATTATATTTTGCCAACGTGCTTCTGCAATGTTTGTAGAATATTCACTTGACAAAAATATTAGTTGTATAAATACAGTACATGAATTGTACAGACTAACAAGAAAAGCCAACTACTTAAGATCCAAAACAGTTAGGCACTAAAATCCATTAATATGATCAATGACTGTTAAACACAGGAAACTAAACAGAATGTGTATATAAATATTGCAGTGGCTTAACTATATGTATGTAAAAATCAGTTGCAAAAAGAAAAACTATATGTATGTATAAATATTCGATAGACAGCTTGTATGCAGCTAAGTCAAGAGTAGTTAACATGTCTGTGATTAGAAAAAGTTATGTTGAATGCAACGTGTGCAATTAAAAATTGCAAAACTATTCAAAAACCGAAAGCAGTGCCGGTAACGTTGCGTTGACTATGTATGTAAGTATGTATTGCTTCGCTCGACGTGATTTTCACTTCTAATTCCCAATGACGACAACTGTAGAGCCACTGTTATCTGTGTATATAAACTACATAAGACTATAAAAGGGATATAAAGAGATGGCAATTGGGCTTTCCCGCAACCCATTTGTCCCGCCCCCCTGCGGTACTATTTTCAGTTGGGTGTTTGCGGGTCGTACCGCTGTGGGACGCGGGCCCTGAACCCTATGACCAATCCCGACCCGCACTATAGCAGCGGGTATGCGGGTCGGCCCGCGGGCTCATACCTTCAAAGTTTGACCTATCCTGTGAACCTACAAGTAGAAGAGACAGCAATGAGTTATCAAGTTGATCAAATCCATTAAGTTACAAGTATTAGTCTCAACTCTCGTTTGTAGCATAAGACACTATACCCATTAGTGTTCTCCAGAAACAGCAACTTGTCCTACAATTCTGTTGATATATACATGTTAAGAAAAAAAAATCAGTCTTGGCATCACTGAGTAAATTCAATAGAAACCGCAAGATTTTGCAACCTGCTACCACAAGTCCCAAGGCAAAACAAAAGCTCACATCGTGTAGCTAATGTCAAAGAAACAAAGAAGAGAGATCCTCACAGCAAACTATAACTGCCTAAGGCCAGACTCAATCATACACTGTAAAAGTATACGATGCATAGACCAACAATCTTTCGCAATGTTTGTAACATATTAGCTGTAATATGGTAAAATTTCAATTCTACCACAAGTTTGATATCATTTTTTATATTTACTATTAATGAATTACTATTTCCATAAATACCCTAAATTTGTGATAGAATATCACTAAGCTATTTTTTTCAAGATATTTATAAAATATATATAAACCCAACCGTTTAATACTAAACCATAAACACTAATCACTAAAACTTAAACACAGATGTTAGTATATTTTTGATTGAATATATATTTGAAAAATGGTACTTAACTTGTTGTATTTTAAACAATTTCTCGTGTACTATGTACGGCACAAATTAACTAGAAAAGTCAACTATCTAAAGATAATGCTAATTGATTTAAGATATCGGGGTTTACAAAATCATTTATAATATATTCCCTCCGTTTTAATAAGATACACGTTTCACTATTTTCACACGAAAACATCTTAATTTTTGATTATAATTGTATTGGATTTTGGGTTTAACTATTTCCTATAAGTGATAGCCAATCAGAATTCAATAAATACAATATTGTTTTTTGAAATTTGTTATTTATTATTACTATCTACATTGAAAAAAATTGGTATTTTTGAAACAAATATTTTTCCTAGAATACAGATTATTTGAAAAAGGCGGAGTATAAGAATCTATACTATTAAAACATGATACACTTTTGTTTTTTTTCCACTAATTGTCTCTACCTTTCAGTCTAGCCGTGTATTTCATTAAGGGTAATTTGAATATTTTTTAACATTAAATAACCTAACATATTTACATATTTTCTTACTATTTGTTTCCTTGTTAATATTTTCTCAAGATTTAGGAAATAATTTATATATAGAATCTCTATAAGCATTAAATATATTAGAGATCTTTATATCTACGAAATATAAATGTCCCACATCGAAATTTATGAAACTCATCAATAAAATAATTAATATAAATATAGCATGTTCTTTCAATCGAGTAAAATGAAATGGACCGTAACAAATCCAAAGACTATCTTTTTGATTAGGCTTAAAAACAAAATTTTTATTATTATTTGGTAATTAATCTGAATAATAGTATTTAGTTATGTTAAATCGACCTTTAATCTTTTACCAATTTATTGTGCCGACCGAGTAGCAAAAATCGAGGTGTGTGGCCATGTTAAAGTTTTTTACGGCTCCAAAACCGGTAACTCGGCCAAGTTTTTGAATTCAAGAGGAGAATATTGTCACTATGTGAAAAACATGAACAATTCTATAAAACGTTGAACTCCAAATGATTTTCCACATTTTGAATTAAAGTTTGATAATATATATACAACATGAACTTAAAAATATCTGACACATTTATATGAAACTTGAAAAGAAAAAAATAGTATTATACATTAAAAGTATTTTGGACATTTGAGAACATAAATCATCTAACATATTTCTCTGTTTTTTTGTTTTTTTTTTGTTATTAATATTTTTAAAAATAAATAATATAATATAATATAAATCGTAGTTAACAAAATTTTATGGACCAAACAAAATTTAGAATATTATATATTCTCTTGATTTCAGGAAATAATTTATACAAAAATCTCTATAACTATTTACGCATTAAATATATTCGAGATCTTTATATCTATAAAAGTGGAAATGTCGCACATCAAAATTATGTGAAACTCATCAGAAAAAATGATTAATATAATTATAGCATGTTCTTTTGCTTGGGTAAAATCAAATGGGCCATAGTAAATCCATAGCATATTGATTGACCTTAAACAACAAAATTTTTATTACTCTTCAGCAATTAATCCGAATAATAATGTTTAGTTATGCGAAATCGACCGTTTAAATCTTTACTGGTTTATTGTGCCGAGTAATCAAAATCGCGGTGAGTAACCTCCTTTAGCAAATTTCCGGCTGTAAAATCGGTAACTCGGCCAAGTTTTTGAATTCAAAGAGGGAAATATTGTCACCATATGAAAAAAATGAACAATTCTCCAAAACTTTGAACTCCAAATGCTTTCCCGCATTTTGAATAAAATTTTAATAACATATATAAAACATGAACTTACAAATATTGGGCACATTTATATATGAAAGTTACAAAGAAATAAATCGTGTCATTCATTAAGGGTAATTTGGACGTTTTAAAACAGTAAATTACCTAACATATTTCCCTATTTTAGCTATTTTTTTCCTTATCAAACATTTTTAAAAATAAACAATATGATATAAATCGTGGTTAATAAGATTTTTTTGACCTAACAAAATTTAAAAAATCATATATCCTCAAAATTTTAGGAAATAATTTATACCGCAATATGAAACATCAATCGAAGAACTTTAAGCTAGAATCACAAAACGTTAAAGGAGACTGATTTTGGGTTGTAAAGAATGGAAGGATGATGTTCAGGGGATGAAGACTCATATTTTTATACATGGAGATTCACCGACTGAAAGTGAAGAGAGAAGCATTGAATTGAATGATGAATCATGAGTGGGATAAAGGAGTTAAGATGGTCATTGATGACACGGACATCAATTCACTCCAAACGACACCAACATCAATTTTGCTTACCTTGCTTAAAGATATTCAGTCCAAACGACACAAACAAAAGTCCAAACGACACGAACAGACATTCACTCAGGAGATTCGATGTTAAAAGTCGTCTCCCATTCACCTTACAGAAATTCCATGGTCGAATTATGAATAGAATCTGAAGAAAAACATGGGTCCTAAAAAGGGATAATAATTGTCGAAGACGAAGAGGGAGATGAACCCTATATTCCAAAACCACGCTGTTTAAGAGTCTTAGTGTTTCTCGCAGTGGGACTGGGTTTCTTGAGGATAATATAAGCTCAAAGACACAACGAAACCCACTATTGCAGACTTTACTTAATGAAACAATGAGTTTTGATCGCCTGGGACATGTGTCATGCACATACACAGAACTCGACTTCTGACTTGTCTGCTGAGGTGGCGCGTCCATGAAAGGAGGAAACATCTTTTTATATATATAAATTTACATTAATAGTGATATATGAACAAATTATCACTACCATATTAAAAAAAAAATTTACCAAAAGTATAAATCTTTATAATGAAAAATGTATATGTCATAATTAGGTTTATGTCATGTCATATTTTTCAAAAACCATGTCATCTTTTATTATTGAGATTGAATATGGTGACGATACATATATAAATCACTTCTTAAATAATATTTAGGGTAATCAATAAGAAACTACACAATCCTAAATTTTAGAATTTATTATATTTTTTTTCAAATTAAACAACCATAAAATATAAATTCAATATGATAAATTTTTGATCTAACAAAAAAAAAACTAATTCGAGAAGTTCAGTACAAATGAGCATTTATAATTGAAAAACAAAAATACGTGCGGTTGCGAGGGTTATTTAATATAAATTCTATATGATAAATATTGAGGAGTATATAATATACAGCACCATATTTAAAATATTACATAAAACAATTTTATTATCATCATATTTTAATCCATAAAAATACATGTGTGGATGCACGGATCATATTTTAAAAATGTGAATGATAAATTTTTTTGTTAACAAGAAAAAATAAATTACGCGATATAAACTATAAAATTATTGTATTTAGAAAGATCATATTAAAAAATTATTTAATACATGTAAAATTTAAAGGCATATATTATTATTTACGCAAAATAAATATTTATCTACAAGAAAGTAAAACAAACATCGACACGGGTGCGTGGATCAAGTTCTAGTATCAATATTATTTTGTCATTTTTTATGAAATCACATTATATATAAATTTTTTTTTTGCCTCAGAAGCATTTCTCAACTAGGTTTACTATGTAAGAACCTTTTTTCATTTTTGGAATGATATTAACATCCTTAGCAAAAAAAAAAAATTCGTTTATAAATTCATTTTAACAGTTATAAATGTTTTGTTTGTATTATATATGGTATTTGGAAAATAAAAAGGAAACTACATTAATATTTTTAATTTTTATAAAATATTTAGATTTAATATTTTTAATTTATTAAAGGTACATCCGGAAATAATCACATAAGAATTAACTTAGAGCGCGATATGTCGGAGAAGGAGCTTAATATCTCGAGAAAGTATCTCTTTGTATCGTAGGGTTTACACATGCTGCATTTACTCTAGGTTACGAGGCAGGGATTAATAAATCCAACACGAATGGGATATATATGGTTCCACATGGATCTCTTGTCAAGTTTAAAGTCGCAAAACCGTGATGTGTGTAAACTCGGATCTTAGCTTGAACACAAACAGAAACTCTGTATAAAGAATAACTCTCTTTATTGATGTGCTTAGAAAATAACTCAAAACTAAACACTTTTAATCTCTGATCCACCACCCCTCTCACAACTCAAGAGACGTGTTTATATAGCAAATAGATAACTCCTATTTCCTTTTTCTTATAGTAATTAGATATCTCCTAATACTATGAAGAATGTTAATTTGCCTATTTCCTAAACCAACTTGTTTAATGGAAACTTAGGCTCCAAGCTATTTGAAGTTTACTCAACATTCACCCCCTTAACCTTCAAGTTAGCTTCAGAGAGATCTTGAACTCCGATCAGGCTTCTCATCTTCGTGAACTTGATTCTTGCTAAGGCTTTTGTTAGTATGTCTGCACATTGATCTTCACCAGCAACTAATCTTGCTTTGAATTTGTTCATTGTGACTTATGCGCTTTCCTTGATCTTAAAAACCCATTTGAGATCACTCACTTTAACTCCTGCTGGTTTATCAACTAAGGTCCAAGTCTTGGTCTTGTTGATCGAATCTATCTCCTCAATACACGCCAATATCCATTACGTAGATTCTTCTGCTTTTTCAGTTTCTACTTCTTGTTCTTATTCTAGCTTGTTTTGAGGTTGAACAGGATCAGAAGTTCTGGAGTCTTCATTCTCGTTTTGAGGATGATATGGTCCAACACCTTCATCAATAATGTCTCCCCACGTCATCTGAAACATGCTTGGCTTACCTCCATAGTCTCCCTTCGAATTCCAACTAGCACTCTCATTGTAGACCACATCGCATGGCTCCTTCTCGATAAAGCAAGTTGTTTTTCCAATCTTGAGGCTGGTTTTGTAAAGTATGTTGGATGAACATGTAACTTTCACCAAAATTCTTCCACTTGGATCATGGAGAGTCAAGTAATCTTCTCTCATTCTGACATCGCAGCCAGCTTCAGTGGCTTGTCCTAGATTATGAATATTGCTCTTAAGTTCAGGAATGTAGTAGATATCTCTGACGAACTGTTGTTCGCCAGCTTTGCTTTGAATAAGATTGATCCCTTCCCTCCTATTTTAATGCATGTTCCATCTCCAAACTTCACTTTCCCTTTAACATTCTCGTTGAGATCAGAGAAATATTGCTTATTTCCAGTCATGTGATTACTTGCTCCATTGTCAAGATACCACATTCCTTCTTCATCCTTGGGGTTTACATAATTCTTTGGAAAGACACTCTCTTCATTCAAAAAGATTTCGTGCATATAGAGGGCTAGATCAGCTACTTCTGTTTCTGCTATATTTGCCTCCTCCATCTTTCTTACTCTTTTTGGACATGTGGAAGCAAAGTGCCCAGCTTTGTCACATCGATAACACACAACTTCAGACATGTTTTTCTTTTCTTTGTTTCGATCTTGTGAGTTGTATCTTCCTCTGCCACGTCCTCTATATCCTCTGCCTCCTCTGCCTCCTCTACCACGTCCACTTGAAGTTTGGTTACCGCGAGTCTCCGTGAACAACAAAATTCTGTTGAGTGTCGTTGTAACTCTCATGCTTTTGTATACGCTCCTCATAAGCTTTAAGACGTCCCACAATATCCTCGTAACCTGTTTTATTTAGGTCTAGGAGTTGCTCCAGTGAAGCTATGATATGTATATACTTCTCCGGTGGTAAACTTTGAAGAAACTTCTTCACCATCCTTGATTCTTCGAAAGTTTCGCCTAGAGTTGCAGCTCTCGCTACTATCTCTGATATTTTTCCAGCAAACGAATCAATTGATTCTGAATCCATCACTCTCATATGCTCGAATTCAGACATCAAGTTTGAAGCCTCGCTTCTCTAACTCGATCCGCACCAAGGTGTCTCGTCTTTATTGCATCCCACATGTCTTTGGGTGAGTCTAGATTACCGACTTGGAATACTAGATTCTCTGGTATGGCTTGAAACAATAAAGCAGTTGCGACGCTGTTCTTCTTTGCTTCAGTTGACCCAGGATCTATTGCTTCCCATACCTCATGAACAAGTAAGGTCACTTTCATCCTCATTGACCATACTGTGTAGTTCGATGCTGTTAACATCAGACATGTAACCGACGATAGCGTAAGCTTCTTAGACTTCGTTGGAGGCTTTGTATCTCCCATGTCTCGTGCTTCTCTTGTCGTCGATTAGACCTAGCGCTCTGATACCAAATAAACTCGCAAAAACGTGATGTGTGTAAGCTCGGATCTTAGCTTGAACACAAATAGAAACTCTGTATAAAGAATATCTCTTTATTGACGTGCTTAGAAAATAACTCAAAACTAAACACTTTGAATCTCTGATCAACTGACACCGGTTAAATTTAAGATTTTGATTTGTAAGCTATATTCTATAGTCGTAAACAGCTCAAATGGTTCCTGCTTTCAGGCTTTGACACCCCTAACCCGGGTTCAGATGCCCTTCATATACTCTTTTTTGAAATTTTTTTGCTATTGTCTGAGTTTTCTGTTACAGTTTGGGCTTAAAGTACAAATTATGACTTAGGTAAAAAAATTTCCTGGATCCGCCACTGCTTGCAAAGACGGGGCAAGTAACAAGTAGTGAAATTTCTTTTTTAGAATTTGCCTTGTTAATACTTACTATTCAATTAATTATGTTTAAGATTAGTAAAATGTTTTTTCTGTGGAATGTATATAACTAATAGATCTGTGGAATGTATATAACTAAAAGATTTGAGATATAAATCTATAACAATCTAGTGTATGCATGATTCTCTTTGTTTTTATTCCACATTAGTACTCTTATATCAAAAAAAAAAAAATTTTGAAAAAACTAAACCTACATTTCTAAATAGTATGATTTTCTCACTTTCACATATATGGTCAAAATTAGTCTACTCACAAGTCGGACATGGATATATATACATAAAATTAATTTAAATCTTTTGGTATTTATCTATATTATATAGATAACGGAGCAGGGCGAATAAATTGCAAGTATTATATTAATTTTCGAACAAGTACTTAAAAGAATAAGTACTTGAAAAAACAAGTACTTGCTTAGAACAAATCAAATAACAAGACAAAATTTACAATACTTGGATGGAACAAGTCGGATAGCAAGTGCATCTAAAACTGAAATATGTTAGTTATCGAATAAATCAGGCCCATAAAACCATCTTGTTTCTATACACCTGGTTTAGATACGTAGGAGAAGAGTTTAAAATATTTTCTCACACGAAATTAATATTTTACTAGGTGATTTTCACGTGCTCATGCACGGATATAAATATTTATAAAGTAAATATATATTAAAATAATTGATTGCTATTTACTTTTAATTTTAAATTAATTTATAGTTTTATGCATAATTTATATTACTAATTTATATTACTTTAATTAGACATATAATTTTAGATATGTTATATCTAGTCGGTTTTGTTGTTTTTACAATCGGTTTAGTTATCATTTGGATATATTAGGTTGCATATATTTCTCTAAATTCAATTATAAAAATTTTTATTCAAAATATATTAAAATTTTGATTAATTTTCTTACTTGCATTAGGTTGGTTTTTGTCTTAGATATGAAAATATATTTTAGGAAGATTATTTATAACTTAAGATATATTGTGCTTAGAATGAAATAAAAAATAAACTAAAGTGTTTGGTTCCAAATTACGTAAATTAATATAACGATAACATTCTGCAATCTCATGCATATATATAAATTTTACAAAAGAACTAAATTAAAACAATTACTTAATATTTTATTTTCATTTGTTAATGTGTTTTGAGTCATCTTATAATTTGTATTTAAAAAATAAATTATTATTATTATTATAAAATTATATTTTCTTATTATAGTTAAATCTATGATTTTAGATATAAATTGGATTAGTCAAGTCACTCATGTTGTGAGTATCTTAAGTTACATATATTCTTTCAAATTCAAACTAAGGTATATTTATTTTTATTATAATTAAGTCAAGTCAAATTAATTTTATTTATCGTTTAAATATGCATATATTAAATGTTGATTTAAAAAAAAAAAGAAATTAGAAAATAAAATGATGGTCTATAGAAAGTTATATAATAAGTAATTGATACGTTTTTGGAAGCTCATGAACATATATCAATATTTACAATAACTAAAATATTTTTATAAATTATAAATGATTTTATGCCTTTTGGTTATGGTTATATTAAGTTCCACAAACATAAAAACATAAAATTTAAAAGCAAATTTAATATTAAGAAAACATATAATTTTAATAATGCAAAATATAATATATCTACCTCATTAAAGTGTATAGTGTGATTTTAAAATATTTTGTTATTTGATCAAAAGATGTTTATTGTTAAAATTTATTTTTTTGGTTTCTAATATCTCTTAAAAATAAGCAGTAAAAAATTGTGATTGTATTTAAGAAATCTTATTATATAGGTAAAAAAATATATAGATATTTTTTGCTGTAATTGAATGATATTATGGTCAAATAAATATAAGAAAATACAAATAACATTTTAATAATACAAATTATAAAATATTTTAGTCAATAAAACATATATCATTTTATGTTGCTTAATTATTTTATCTAATTATCTAAAAAATAGTATATATATTAAAAATATTTCTGTTACAGTGAAAATATATATTGTTGTACTGTTTAAAATTATGTTTTAAAATAAAAATAATTTTTTTCTAACATCAAGATTATCTGTGAAAATATAAATATAAAGAAAGTATATTAGTATATTTTATGTTAAAATGGAATATTACTATTTTGTGAACTTTCCTTTTTAATGAAATCATATTATTTATACATATATTTTCGTTTTTAAATTCGCTTTGTAAACTTTATAATATTTTCTTTTTATTATATATGTTATTTGGAAAATATTAAAAATTAATTTAAATAAAAATCCAATAATAGTGTTTAAATATAACATTTTAATTCATTAAGAGTATCATCGTAATCAACCACGGTGAACGTTAACGTGATTGCGATACGTAGGAACTGACTTCTCAAATAATATTATAGAGATCTAATATTTTTAAAATACGAGGATTTTTTAGGTCTCTTTAGTTTTACATTAATATTACAACTTATACCACAGAAAATCTATACATACTAGCAAACTTATCTTTTTTTAACCGCTAACGTTAAAAAAAAATTAACATTCAACGGTTGAGTTGATTCCTAATATCTAATCTAACGGTTACAATTTCATATTTAGGAGCTTAAGTATGACATCATAACTTCATTTAAACAACAGATGTACATTCATTTCTTAAAGAGTTACATTTTTTCTAAAATTTAATCATTGAACCTTTTTATTGAATATTTTCTATAATCGGAAAATTGTATATTTCAAGAAACTCAACCATTGAACCTTTTCATATTAAAAACCTTTTAAGTATTCATCACCAAAGTCTATTACTACCAATACTTGCAAAGATTTATCATATTTTAATAGTTTTTCACCAAAAACTACAATAAACAATAGTTGCAATGGTCCATAAATATAAAATATTATAAAAATAATTAAATTACCTTAAAATCAAATTACCTGAATATTTTATAGAATTTTAATATTCACTAAATTTATATAAAACATATATCAGAATGAATTAAAATAACACATTAAATTTTTATCAATTTTAGCATAAAAATATATATCATAAAAAAATTGAGAATCATGTAAAAATCTATGCAGTTTTAAAATAAAAATAATTTTTTCTAACATCAAGATTATCTGTGAAAATATAAATATAAAGAAAGTATATTAGTATATTTTATGTTAAAATGGAATATTACTATTTTGTGAACTTTCCTTTTAATGAAATCATATTATTTATACATATATTTTCGTTTTAAATTCGCTTTGTAAACTTTATAATATTTTCTTTTTATTATATATGTTATTTGGAAAATATTAAAATTAATTTAAATAAAAATCCAATAATAGTGTTTAAATATAACATTTTAATAATACAAATTATAAAATATTTTAGTCAATAAAACATATATCAGAATGAATTAAAATAACACATTAAATTTTTATCAATTTTAGCATAAAAATATATATCATAAAAAATTGAGAATCATGTAAAATCTATGCAGTTTTAAAATAAAAATAATTTTTTCTAACATCAAGATTATCTGTGAAAATATAAATATAAAGAAAGTATATTAGTATATTTTATGTTAAAATGGAATATTACTATTTTGTGAACTTTCCTTTTAATGAAATCATATTATTTATACATATATTTTCGTTTTAAATTAAGCTTTGTAAACTTTATAATATTTTCTTTTTATTATATATGTTATTTGGAAAATATTAAAATTAATTTAAATAAAAATCCAATAATAGTGTTTAAATATAACATTTTAATAATACAAATTATAAAATATTTTAGTCAATAAAACATATATCAGAATGAATTAAAATAACACATTAAATTTTTATCAATTTTAGCATAAAAATATATATCATAAAAAAATTGAGAATCATGTAAAAATCTATGCAGTTTTTAAAATAAAAACACATCTTTAGGAAAAAAAATATACAATTTTAAAAACTATAAAATTTGTATGATAAAAGACACATTGTTAAGAACCTTTTAAAAATATCTTAAAAGTAATGATTTTTTTAACAAGAAAAGACAATCTTTATGAAAAGAAACATCATTATACATTTTAACAAAATCTTTAAAAATAATGCAATGTTTCAGATTAAAAGACATAATTTCACATGTTAAATGTCTAAACAGCTTTTAAAATGAAATAAAAACATATCTTTGACATTTTTGGATTCTTATTTAAAATTAAAAAGGCATATTCTAGAATGATAAGAAACATCTTTACACATTTTCCCAACCTCTTACAAAACATTTCACCTTTATCATGAAAAATACCCTCTTATAGTGATATAAACCATATGTTTACAATTTTTACAATCTATTATAAAGAATTGCATCTTTAGGATGGAAAACAAATATTATGATAAGATACAATTTTTTAAATGAAAAGACATATCATTATAAAAAGATACACCCTTAGAAATTTTTTAAAAACTGATGGAATTATTAAGATGAAAAGACACAAACTTTCACATTTATTGGAATTCCTATAAAATAAAAAACACATTCTTAGATATGTTAAGAACCATCTTTACATATTTTCACAATCTCTTAAAGTGATTTCACTTTTTAGCATGAAAATATATATTCTTATGATGATAAAATATATATGTTTACACATTTTTACGACATATTATAAATCATTTCATTTTAGGATGAAAAATATTTCCTTATAAAAATGCATTTAATGATGAAAAGACACATCAATATAAAAACATGTACCCCTAGACTTTTAAAAAAAAACTAATGAAAAATTTGAGATGAAAAAACATAACATTACACATTTATTGGGATTCCTATGAAATAATAAAACACATTTGTAAAATTATAATAAACATGTTTACACATTTTCAAAATCTCTTAAAACTAGTTCACATTTCTAGCATGAAAAATGCATTTTATGATGATAAAATATATTTTTACACATTTTTACAACTTATTATAAATCATTTAATTTTTAGGATGAAAAACATTTCATTCTAATAAATGCATTCTTCATGATTAAAACACATCATTATAAGAGGATGCATCCTACACAATTTAAAAACCTAATGAAAATTTTAAGATGAATAGTTATAACCTTTCACATTTATTAGGATTCATATTACTAATAGATTTTATGATAAAATTCATATATATCTTAGAAGTTTTGAGAATCCTTTAAAACCTATGCAGTTTAAAACACATATTTAGATTAAAAATTAAAACTATAATTTTTTGAAAAAATACTCATTCTTATATATTTTAAATTGTAGTTAATATTTAACATGGAAGATACACTTCTATGAAAGACACTTCTTTATACATTTTAAAATTTTCTTAAAACCTAATGCAATGTCTAAGATGAAAAGACATATCTTTTGCATGTTAAATGTCTAAGCATTTTTAAAATGAAAAGACATATCATTATAAAAGATACACCCTTAGAAATTTTTAAAACTGATGGAATTATTAAGATGAAAAGACACAAACTTTCACATTTATTGGAATTCCTATAAAATAAAAAACACATTCTTAGATATGTTAAGAACCATCTTTACATATTTTCACAATCTCTTAAAGTGATTTCACTTTTTAGCATGAAAATATATATTCTTATGATGATAAAATATATATGTTTACACATTTTTACGACATATTATAAATCATTTCATTTTAGGATGAAAAATATTTCCTTATAAAAATGCATTTAATGATGAAAAGACACATCAATATAAAAACATGTACCCCTAGACTTTTAAAAAAAAACTAATGAAAAATTTGAGATGAAAAAACATAACATTACACATTTATTGGGATTCCTATGAAATAATAAAACACATTTGTAAAATTATAATAAACATGTTTACACATTTTCAAAATCTCTTAAAACTAGTTCACATTTCTAGCATGAAAAATGCATTTTATGATGATAAAATATATTTTTACACATTTTTACAACTTATTATAAATCATTTAATTTTTAGGATGAAAAACATTTCATTCTAATAAATGCATTCTTCATGATTAAAACACATCATTATAAGAGGATGCATCCTACACAATTTAAAAACCTAATGAAAATTTTAAGATGAATAGTTATAACCTTTCACATTTATTAGGATTCATATTACTAATAGATTTTATGATAAAATTCATATATATCTTAGAAGTTTTGAGAATCCTTTAAAAACCTATGCAGTTTAAAAACACATATTTAGATTAAAAATTAAAAACTATAATTTTTTTGAAAAAAATACTCATTCTTATATATTTTAAATTGTAGTTAATATTTAACATGGAAGATACACTTCTATGAAAGACACTTCTTTATACATTTTAAAATTTTCTTAAAACCTAATGCAATGTCTAAGATGAAAAGACATATCTTTTTGCATGTTAAATGTCTAAGCAGTTTTAAAATGAAAAGATACATCCTTTCACATTTTTTGGATGTTTATTAATTTGAAATATAAAAAAGGGTGTCTGTAGCCATCATCATTTCTGCTGGTAATGAGTAGGTTATCTCCACAGATTATGTGCTCATGTCCAGGTTATAATCTTCTAGAACCATTGCAAGAAGTTTCGCATGCGTCGAACCTTCACTAAAAAAAAACACTCTCGCTCCTTTGGCATTATCAACCACAAAATCCCAACAGCAATCTTTTAACAACCATTCCCCATACACTGCATGTAACTGACGCATCATCTGCAAAAATTCAAAACAAAACACATTAGTAAACATAGAGAAAATGAAAGTTTACTAACACTAAGGCGAGCGACATACTAGGAAGTCGTCAGGCGACTAAACAGTAAGTCGTCCAAACAGGTCATTTTTGCAATTGAATTTTAATTAGGACGACTTACCATTAAGTCGTCCGGCTTGTTTGTTAAAAAAATACTCTAGACGACTTCCTTGGAAGTCGTCTAGGATAAACGGGTTAGTTTTGCATTTGACCTAATTGTGTCAGATATTTGATTTTTCCTGGACGACTTACGGGGAAGTCGTCTCTGGGTAAACAAAAATTACAATATTTAATTGAAGCTAGAGGACTTATTTGTAGGTCTTCTAAGGTTAGTTTGCAATTCGAAAAACAAACTTAATTATTTAACTTATCTCAGACGACTTACGGGGAAGTCGTCCAGGAAGATGGCTTAGGGGAAAGTCGTCCAAGATAAGCAAGGTTTGACCAGAATCTATGAAGTAAATCTGGACGACTTTGCTTATCTTGGAAGACTTTCAACTAAGTCGTCTTCCTGGTCGACTTCCCCGTAAGCCGTCTGAGATAAGTTGAATATTTAAGTTTTATTTTTCCAATTGCAAAAGTAACATGAGACGACGTACAGATAAGTCGTCTAGATTTAATAAAATTTGAAATTTTTGTTTTCCTTGGGACGACTTACCGAAGTCGCCCGTAAAAGTCAAATATCTGACACAATTCGGTCAAATGCAAAACTAACTCGTTTATCCTGAACGACTTACTGGTAAGTCGTCAAGGGTATTCTCACGATTTTTTTTAAAGAACAAAGCCGGACGACTTTAGTTAAGTCGTCCGTTGGAACAGAAGACTTACGAGTAAGTCTTCTACGCGAACAGTTCTGGAAAAAAATTCAATTTCCTACCTTAAACTAGTGAGATGACTTCCTTAGCACACAAAGTCTTCTCCAACCACCCAGAACCTCAAACGAAAGTAACCCACGATGAATTGTATGCTTCAATAGCTCTATCAACCATAAAAAGTTTTGAATAAAAAGCTTGAGTTTTTTGGATGAATATTGAGGCAAAGTGAGAGAGAAGTTGTTTTTAGTTCATAACAATTGAGAAAAGAGAGAGTGTAAATCGTACGAGGTGCATTAGAGCTCCAAATTGGTAGTTCGTTGTGGTTGGTGTATGATGGCAATGGCAATCTTGTAAATTTGTGAAGGTGATGAGGTTGAGAGAGTAAAAGAGCCATTTTCGAAAAAAAATACAAAAATTAATGACATTTTCGTGAATAATGTGAACAAGTGGGGGTGAATAGAGCTAATGATTGTGCTTTATGAAGGACAGGTTAGTTTTGTGGTTGACTTTGAGTTGTGAGTTACTTTTGCAACAACCCCAAAATACATCCTAGAATGATTAAAAATATCTTTATGCATTTTCACAATCTTTTAAAAGTATTTCATATTTTTAGCATGAAAAGATACGTACTTCTGATGATAAGATATATATATATATATATACATTTTTATAACAGACTATAAATCATTGCATTTTATTGTGAGAAGATGTATTTACAATCAAATGAATAGATACAACTCTTAAATTTTTAGAAAGACATTTTTGAGATACTTTAATTACTTGTTAAACTAATTAAAAAGACATAACTCTTTAAACATGATATATTTTATGGATGATATTGAAAAGATATATATATATATATATATATACACATATATATAATTTAACAATTTCTTTTCAACTAATGTAATTTTTAAGGCAAAACAACACAACATTTGATATTAACTGATATTGCTATTATTAGTAGATTATTAATAGGTAATGTCACCAATCACTAATTGTTTTAACCAAAAAAAATTAATAGGTAACGTCTCCAACCAAGAATAAGCGCTCCCTACACTCCTTGTTACTATCAATGCCGTCTTAACATACGGGCGATCAGTGCGACCATCCCCAGGTCCACTCCAATTTTTTTTTGTTAACATGTAGATATTATATAATAATGGTAAATTTTAATTTACCTAGTATTATAAAAATATGATAATGTGAAAATTTGGAAAGAGAATCAAATAAAAATAGTTAGTTTAATAGTAATTTTAAACTATTTTCTTCAGAATAATTTTTTTCTAAATGTAGTTTAAAAAAAACTGCCCATGGGTCCCTGGTTACTATGCAGGGTATCTCTGTTGTTCACGATATGGTTATTCTGAAATGTATGTTGTTCCTTATGAAGACACTATTTTAGTATTTTTTAATTTCTCATGATCACTTTATTATATAGACAAAAACACTATCTTCGAATAAGCAAAATCATTCAACTTTATATTAAACTATACGCGCTACGCGCGGAATTTGATATTCGTATGATGTATATAAGTAACATGTAATTTCATTGCATGAATAACTTTGATGTTTTTACGTACGTTAGAGCGTGGATGGTCTTTTAATTTTTGGTGGTTGTGTTTTTATTAAGAGTCTGGTGTTATACAATAGTGTATGTGGTTTTGGTGTCGTTAATGTGGTTTTTTGGTTGAATCTTATTGGTAACTGGAAAACATTTTGGTTGATTCAATAAAGGTTTTTTATATTTTGCGTTTTGAAGAATTAGTCTGTGGGTTTTATGAGTATATTTGGTTATGTTTCCATGACAGTAGAAAAGAGGTTATGTCTCTAGGGAAGTTGTGTTTGCAATTTATGCTAATTCAGGTTTTTAAAACGCTTGGTTTTGTTAAGTCTCTGACAGTTTGAGTCACTATGCACTATAGGCTGGTGATTATCTATAGTTTGTGTATTTTTTTTGTATTGTTTGAAATGCATGTTGTTAGTTTAAAGCAGTATTGAATCTGAGTTTTGCTAATGCTTGCATGTGTTAGTATGCAGTAAGAGTTTCTTTGGATTTCATACACACGTGAAATAGACCCCAAAATCAACATATGGTTTCAGAACTTCTCATTCAAATGATATGAAACAAAATTCCGAATATGAAAGCTTGATGTTGAGGATGTAACACACAGGAAAAAAATTTATTATATTTTTTTACAAAAATAAAGATGACGTTTTCTAATTTTATTTATATTTATAAAATTTACATATCTATATATTAACTTCACTAATTTATTAGCCCTTTATTTAATTTATGAGTCAAGTACGGTCGATATAGAATATAGTCCGCTTAATTATTCAGTTATTAATTCTTAATCACCGCCTCAACTACTTTGTTCTTTGAATGTTATTATCGAAGAAGCCATTTTCATTAGGTTTTGTGTGAGAAGATGCACAATTTCTCGATTTCGTAATAGAAAGACAAAAGTGAAACCGATTTTATCATTAATTTTTTATTTATAAAAAATCAACTAATAACTATTTTACTAATAATTAAATTATTGTTTATAATATTTACATATGATTTTTTATTTGTGAGTTTTAATCGTCAAATTAATAGGAAATTTATCTAAGTTCATTTTACGTGTCTCAAAACTGTGGTTGAATAATCCGTAATTGAAATCTATTGTAGTGTATGGTATGATTATTATAAGAATGACTCATTCTATGTGAATCACGCCAAACAAAAATTTGTTTCCATTCAAGACAAAAAGTAGTATAAAATATAAAAATTATAATAATATACTTTAAGTATAGGATTTTTAGTAATTTAAAACTCCAACTAAAGATCAATCGTAAAACAAATCCTCAACTAAAAAACATGTGAAATAAACCCTCATCTTTATGTCCGTTAATGTTTTTGTCCCTCCGTAACCTTTGTCGTTAACTATCGACGGAAAAGCGTTAACTATTGACGACAAAGGTTACGCAGGGACGAAAACATTAACAAACATAAAGATGAGGGTTTATTTCACAGAAATTTTAGTTGAGGGTTTGTTTTGCGATTTATCTTTAGTTGAGGGTTTAAACTACTAATAATCTTTTTTGAGCAAATCCTATAAATATTGATTATTTAGTAGCTTCATAAATTTAATGAACGACTCTACTGTTAATAGAAACTCTCTTTTATTTGTCAATGAGACCTCACATTTCTTTGGTAAATCTAGCTTGTAGCTATTCTTGTTTTCCTGCTTGCTCTCTCATAAAAGAACTTTAGTGTTTGGTTTGGGTTTTGCATTAGTCAATTCGTACACAGAAACAACATAAGACCGGAGTCCAAACTTCAGGTAACCGATCCTCATTCGGTGAGGAATCCACATTAGCTCAGACAACAAACCAAGTGGACCAATCTCCATCAGCTCATTCTTCTTCTCTAACAAATCATCTCAGTCTCTCAATGCTATGGTAAAACCTCCCTCAGCGCGTTCATCTTTCAATGGTCATCCTATGAGGATAGTGCCTTTAATGCCAGTTTCAGTGGCTACATCACTCAAACCAGTCACTCCTGCCTTTCCATCCGACACATCAACCAATCATAGAAAAGACAAAAGGTAACTAAAGGATAACTTGTCCTAACTTAAGTTATAGATATGTTAGAGGACACTCACTGAACCACCATTCTACACATTAAATGTGGTTTTATTTATGTATGTGTTTATCTTAAAATTAGTAGGTTCTCCATTGATTTGAGAAGCTCAGGTAACTCAAGAGAGTTAAGTAGTCAACGTTCCACTTCATCTTTACAAGATGAGGTTTGACTTGTTCAGAAATTTCATGAAACTAATTCACTTTATGACTGGTTTAACTATGAGTTTGTTCATTGTTTTGTTTTTCATTGCAGGGTTAAATTACTAAATTCTTTTAGTAATTTCTCAACTAAAGATTAATTGTAAAACAAACCCTCAACTAAAAATCTTGTGAAATAAACCCTGATCTTTATGCCCTCTGTAACCTTTGTCATCAATAGTTAACGTTTCTCCGTCGAAAGTTGATGACAAAGGTTACGGAGGGGCGAAAATATTAACAGACATAAAGATGAGGGTTTATTTCACAAGATTTTTAATTGAGAGTTTGTTTTATGATTGATCTTTAGTTGAGGGTTTAAACTACTAACAATCCTTAAATCTATTATATATATATATATGTCTTCCCCAAGAAAAGCTCAAAAGTGTTTAAAGAAACTTAAAATTTTACTTGGTCTAATGTATTCAAACTTAAATATTCATTGGTTATTAATTTCCACACATCATCCCAAATGCTCACCATAATGAGAATCTCATTGTCACACAGACACATAATCAGACGCTACTTTGAATATGGAACAAAATTTATTATATAGATGGTATGTTTATATACTTGTAAATTGTTATTGAATAACATGGTGTGCTTGTTTCTTCAATACACACACTCTTATGAACATGAAAATAAAGAGTGATGGCTTTGTTCCCGATAAGAATCACTTCCATATCCCATTGTCCATATGCCACAATGGTAAATTGCAGCTTTCTTCCAACCTTCAATTACCAAAATGGATCCTCCTAAGTATATCACAGCTTAAGCTACTTCATGTGAAATCACCATCATGCCGTTGAGGATCCACATTCTTATGCAAGGTCCACATTCTTCTGATAGGTCCAAATCCAGAATTTAGTTTCGTTTGGCAAGTACAGCAACAAATGAAACTAAACAGATAAGCATGGATGAATAAAACAGCCTATGTACCTGCAAGTATGCAATCCGGTACATCCAGTTAGAGAGACACTTGAAGCATATTGTTGTCCATTCAGTAAAGATTTCTCAAGGTATGCTCAAACTTCCTCCATAGTGCTCACTGATCAAGGCCTATGTAAGAAAAGAAGTCTGATTAGTTGGACATTTATATTTACAACTGATTCAATTCATAATGTAAATTTTCCGGAGTGTAACTTGAGTTCTTTACACTGTGATTTATAGATGAAAATCTTGCAGTAGTCTAAACAAAAGGAACAAAATCTCAGAATTGGAGAAATAGTTGGATCCTTTTCTGCTAATTTGAAAGTAAAGTAAATCAGCACCAAAAGTCTCATAAAAGGATGCTGGTTACTATATAGTTTCCTTAATGTGAGAGTAATGCCACATGTCTGACCACTATAACATGCTAAGCCCAAACCGGGATGACGGAGCATCAGATCTCTAAAGATAACGCTTTGAAATTTTTGGTTTCAAAAGAGGCTTGTTAAGAGCCTAAGAAACTCCTCTAGAAATCACATTTGCATTGGTTAGAATTTAGAAAGGAAATTGAGCCATTTACCTTCATCTGTGGATCTTTCTTAAAGTTTGATTGAAAAGAAATGGTCATGAGAATGTCGGAAACATGTGCAAAACTAAACCCGACCTCCAGCAGTAAGATTCCTATAACCAAACAAACATATAGCTTTCCATCAGCGAATGCAAGGACAGTGTTTATGAAATACAGCTTGTACCTAATTTGTTAAATCCTTTTTCAGCTCTCTCGGTTCAGCAACATGCCTTACAGTGAACTCCACTAACAATAGAGAGAGCAACTTCATTCGCTCATTGATTAAACACCTCCTTCGTACATCATACATGGCTAAAAACTCTATATATAGGTATACATAAGCTCAGCAAAATAAAATCAGGGATTATATTTGATCAAGAAGCTGCAAAATTAAGTAACTATTAGCAAATGTGAATGTAGTGAGGAACATTAAATTCTCGAAATTGGAACTATAGCACATTTATATGACCGTTTCATCATTGATAGACTTCCAATCCAATGCTTCATTCCTTACTCTTTCTTTCACACTTAATGGACGCATACGAACCTTGCATTTAATCCTCTCTTGTAGCCATCTTCATCCCTCACATTCCCTACATCACCTGATCTTATCCCTAAAGAAATCATGACAAAAAAACAGCAATGTGGAGGAAGTAGTCAGAGGCGAAGTAGAGTTCACCGTGATCTTGAATAGCATTGTCATCATGAGCCATGATCAGAGAATTTGACTTCCTCGAAGTCGGAACTCAAGATAGAGAAAGAGTAGCTGAGAATTGAAGACCACATCGATTTCACACAACGACGGAGGAGAGCTGAGCAATGGAGGCGACTGAGAGATTGATTTCGATGATGGAGTAAAGCTTCAACAAAGGAGGCACGACAATTGCATGTAGCGGCTAAAACCAGACCACGACAGGAGAGCTCGGAGACAGAAAGGATGCACCAAGGTTGAGATGGTTCTCGTAGTAAAAAAGCATATCTTTTTATAGTCACAGTTACACCGCCTCGCAGAAGCAAAGCTCGCATTGAAGAGAGATTGTGGGTGAAGGGTTTAAGCAACGATTTAAGAGGATGAACCTGTAACTGGTTGCCTCTCATATTTTTAGGAAGAACACTTTCAAAACCTTTAGCTCTCGTACGGCGGAGATGAAGAACGGGTTTACCCCTAAATCAAAAACATCGCGTTTCATTACATATCAAGTTACTCTGTATTCTGTTTAAGGTCCACTAAACTGAACATAAAGGATGTATACCAATCGAAGCTCAAATCCTTTACACCTTCAATTAAATGAAACGCAGCACTTTGATAGACGGGACACGTGGCGCGCTTAGGATCACCCAATTAATGACGTGGAGGACTGAGAGAACTGTACTTTATAGTAATAGATTTATATTTGAAACAAATCTCAGCTTTTACTTTTGTTCTGCATGCATGATGAGTGCATGATGCTTTCGAAAGAATAGACTAATAATTTGCATTGCTTCTTTATCTTTAACCCTTGGAACGTCCAGAGAATGATCAACTACTTTATGTCGGTCTCAAGTCTTGATTAAAATAATGATATTTAATTTAAGCTATACATACGGCTGAAACAATTTATATTATCTACTAATCTACTCTTTTTTATTTACTGGAACGGGACAAATTAACTTTCATATCTCGTCCAACTGTTGAATGGAATGTATTTTTGGAATTACTTCAGTATTGTTGGTTGGGAACTCATAGAACCATGCATATCCTTAAGTAGTCGATATGTGACATCGGGTCAGACGATAAATCACATACCTGTCCAGAATTATCCAAGGACATATGTAACGTGGTAGGTAAATAATGATGTCATACAGCATTAACATGGTCAATGCGATATTGGGGAAGACATAAAGGGAGTTAAGCAGGCATCACTCAGAGATTCTCCGCACAAATTAGACTGGGACCACAAACTTATCATCCAAAATTGGTAAATGAGAGATATATAGATCGCCTTAGCTATATAGGGTATAGATCGGATTTAAGACTATCCGTTTCGTAATACATTACTCTAAGCCGATGATCTACCAAAGCTATTGTTTAACACAACCGATAGAAGTAAAATTGTAGCAGTAGTGATCATGTTTTAATTAATTTTGTTTGTTCTTGTTTTGTATGTTACGCAATTTATGAATACGAATATAATACACTCGTTAAACTTATTAGTGTATCACCAATAATAATTTAATCCATTTCAAACGAAACACACTTAAAGGCAAACTTACAAAATAAGATTTAAAAAAAAAAACACACACACACACACGAAAAAAGACACGCATATATGACAATACGTACACGCTACGTACATGCATGGTTCATCATCAGCATTATTGATATCGTTATCATCATGGTAACATATCAATCGGCATGGGGTAATATATATATGCATGATCATATTTACATGATCATGTGGGAGCTAGGATTCATCAGAAGATTCACTCATGCAAAATAGTTATCAATCTCTTCGAAATCGTCTTGATATTCCGGCGTCACCTCAACCTCATCGTTCACATCCCCCTGAAGAAACCTCGTAAGTTCTGTCATGAACTCAGTGTTCTCAGCACAAGACTCTTCCAACATCATGAAATGTTGGTCATTCAGAAATCCCGAGAATCCGATATTTGTCACACTATCACAGTACATCAGAGAATCATTGACGGAGGAGTCAGAAAACATGGACGGAGACAATGTACCGTTACCGTTAACGGTCATCTTGCTTAGAAGATTTGAGGATGGTGAGAATGAAGAGCTCGTTGACTTATCCGATTCTGAGTCAACGGTGACACTTGTAATAGTAGTACGTGGGCCACCACTTCCGATAATCTCAGAGAGAACACTCTGGTTGATTTGCTTCCCGAACCTATTAGCTACCCTGTTCAAGAACCAGGCCGATGATAATCTCGAGTTCTTGTCTTCATTCTTCACCTTCCCATTACCAAGATCATCATCACTCGTTATAGTTGTCTGAATAATGTTTTGTTTATCCAGAATCTCCTGGGGGTTTTCGGTTTTGCTTGTGCCAGAGATCAAGCTCTTGTGTGTAACCGGATCGACACCTTTCTTGATCAAACGTTTTTTGATATGAGTGTTCCAGTAGTTCTTGATTTCGTTATCGGTTCTTCCTGGTAATCCACGAGCTATAGCAGCCCATCTGATTAAACACCATTAAATTGTACAATGTATTAGTCATGACCATAAAGTTGTACAAAATAATAATGGGACATTATTCAGAACATTTAAAAAGAGAGGGAGACTAACTTGTTGCCGTGAAGGGCGTGAAGAGAGATGATAGAGCGTTCTTCTTCTTCAGTGAACTCTCCTCTTTTGATGCCAGGTCTTAGATAATTGGCCCATCTCAGTCTGCAGCTTTTGCCACATCTCTTGAGTCCTATATCATGTAAAGAATTTATTTATATTATTATTTTTTTGGCCAAAATAATTGATTTATATAAAGTATTTATTTTTCTATTGATCAAATAATGATTAAAAAGACCAACATTGAATATTCAAAAATGACGGAATAAATAACAAGGGTCATATAATAAAAAACAAAATATAAATACCAGCTTTTTCAGGGAGAGTTCGCCATCCACCTTCACCGTGACGGTTAACGTAGGAGACAAGTATCTGATCTTCCTCGGGAGTCCAAGCTCCTTTCTTCAACCCTAACTCAGCTTTGCAACATGGTGTCCGCACCATTCTTGATTTCTTCAAAGAAGTCTTAGCTTTCTTGATCTAGTGATTGATTCAAATTGGTTGTACTCAAGCGAAACAAACAATGAAGAGAAGAAAACAACTGAAAACCTGAGAGTTGAAACAAAGTGTGAAATAGGACGTATGATCATAAAGATCGAGCACATGATCTTTTGATTAAAGAGTTCAGACATCGGTAGATTTTTTTAATAGACATCTTGCACTTTTGGGGTACTCGAGAACGTTTTAACACTGAACAAGAAGGACACAAAGAGCGAAGAGATTTGTACTTGCTCTGTTCTTACCACTAGGAAATAGAGAGAGAGAGAGAGAGATAGACGCTTTATTTATTTTGGCTGAGAGTTGTTTGTTTCCCTTGCAAAGTGAGAAACCATCTTTATTTATGCGTGCTCGTGGCTGTACGTGTGGCTGCCTCCAACGATATCGTTTTGTAGTTGATTGACACGTGACTCATCTTGATTCCCTTAAGAAATATTTTATTTTGTAGAAAATTCCATTGATAATTTTTTTTTCATAAAATAAATTTGGAAAGAAGTGCTAACTTTCTCAGTGGAATTTCGAGATAGACGTTTGATCTTTTTCAAAAGATAATTTTTATTTTGGCTAAAATTTGGTTCAGTTTAACAATTTATTATTCCTATTGTGAACCAATATAGATAGCTATTATATATCCCGTGCATATGACCGCCATTTATTTCCTCAGCTTTTAACTGATGTTTGGAAAAGCTTGTTTGTTCTACAAAATTAATTCAAATTTATATTATATATAAGGTATTCGATTTCATTTTATAACTTACATGCCAATGTGATTCAATAAAATATAATTATATAACCGATTTCTCTTTCACGACACGAAATTTATGATGTAATCATTTTTTACTATTAATATGTGTAACTGCCATGAATAGTTGAATATTCCTATTCATTTTTCCTAAATGTTGCTAATAAACTTGTTTCATATGGAATGGTTTTGCAAACTTTGCATAATTAAGTTCTCAATACCATATGAAAATATCAGTAAGCTCTTAGCTAATTAATTCACCCGGAGCTTAAGAAAATACTCATAACTCAATTACTGTTAAATTAGAAGAGTTAGAGTGCAGGAGAAAAGTTTCTTTTGATGGGGAAACAAATAAAAATGAAACCGCAGAGATACGTACCCTTGTAAGAATGCATTCAGCTGTAAGAGATGGAGTGCGAGACTTTTCTCAATACGACTGAAACCTTCATATTTTTGCTAGGGTTAAATTAAAAATATAATTAGAATTCATTAGGCGACAAATAATTAAAGAAAACAATATGCAGACAAGACAACACACAAAATGAAAATTCTAGGAAGGTAATAATTATATTTAATTAAATTAATTATATACATTATATTTTAAAATATAATATAATTATATTTAATTAAATTAATTATATACATTATATTTTAAAATATAATATAATTAAATTAATTATATAAATTATATTTTAAATTAATTATATAAATTAATTATATTTTAAATTAATTATATAAATTATATTTTAAATTAATTATATAAATTATATTTTAAAATATAATATAATTATATTTAATTAAATTAATTATATACATTATATTTTAAATTAATTATATAAATTAATTATATTTTAAATTAATTATATAAATTAATTATATTTTAAATTAATTATATAAATTAATTATATTTTAAATTAATTATATAAATTATATTTTAAAATATAATATAATTAAATTAATTATATACATTATATTTTAAATTAATTATATAAATTAATTATATTTTAAAATATAATATAATTAAATTAATTATATACATTATATTTTAAATTAATTATATAAATTATATTATATATAAGGTATTCGATTTCATTTTATAACTTACATGCCAATGTGATTCAATAAAATATAATTATATAACCGATTTCTCTTTCACGACACGAAATTTATGATGTAATCATTTTTACTATTAATATGTGTAACTGCCATGAATAGTTGAATATTCCTATTCATTTTTCCTAAATGTTGCTAATAAACTTGTTTCATATGGAATGGTTTTGCAAACTTTGCATAATTAAGTTCTCAATACCATATGAAAATATCAGTAAGCTCTTAGCTAATTAATTCACCCGGAGCTTAAGAAAATACTCATAACTCAATTACTGTTAAATTAGAAGAGTTAGAGTGCAGGAGAAAAGTTTCTTTTGATGGGGAAACAAATAAAAATGAAACCGCAGAGATACGTACCCTTGTAAGAATGCATTCAGCTGTAAGAGATGGAGTGCGAGACTTTTCTCAATACGACTGAAACCTTCATATTTTTGCTAGGGTTAAATTAAAAATATAATTATATTTAATTAAATTAATTATATACATTATATTTTAAAATATAATATAATTATATTTATATTATACATACAAAGTGGTCGTCTTTGAATTTGATAAATTAACTAACAATTTGATCACTCAAACACTTGGACTTTGGACATTTTCGAAATCATGCCAAGAAAACTATAAGGAAAGGAACGAAGAAAGAGATAATGTAGATTTCGTAACAATTAATTTACATTATTTCATTTGGACAAAACCCATTAATTAGGCCTAGGTTGGTTGATCATTGACATTAACATTAGCATTATGCTCTATATCATCCAATCAATATTTGTTAGAAAAACATTTACTAAATGCTAATGTTCTCCAAATGCTCTCTGACAAATGCTTTCATATGAAGTTTTTGGAAGAGCATTTGCATTTATAATTTATAAATTTAAAAATAATATATAACTAGTTCATTTATTTGATTTAATAATATCATTCAATTTTTTTTATATCCAGAAAATAAAATTTTGATTTCTAAAATAAATTTACCATACAAATATTTTTTAAATATTATTTCATATTTAAAATATAATATAATTATATTTAATTAAATTAATTATATACATTATATTTTAAATTAATTATATAAATTATATTATATATAAGGTATTCGATTTCATTTTATAACTTACATGCCAATGTGATTCAATAAAATATAATTATATTTAATTAAATTAATCATATAAATTAAATTATATTTTAAAATATAATATAATTAAACTAATCAGATAAATTAAATTATATAAATTATATTTTAAAATATAATATAATTAAACTAATCAGATAAATTAAATTATATTTTAAAATATAATATAATTAAACTAATCAGATAAATTAAATTATATAAATTATATTTTAAAATATAATATAATTAAATTAATTATATACATTATATTTTAAATTAATTATATAAATTATATTTTAAATTAATTATATAAATTAAATTATATTTTAAATTAATTATATAAATTAAATTATATAAATTAAATTATATAAATTATATTTTAAAATATAATATAATTAAATTAATTATATACATTATATTTTAAAATATAATATAATTAAATTAATTATATAAATTATATTATATATAAGGTATTCGATTTCATTTTATAACTTACATGCCAATGTGATTCAATAAAATATAATTATATAACCGATTTCTCTTTCACGACACGAAATTTATGATGTAATCATTTTTACTATTAATATGTGTAACTGCCATGAATAGTTGAATATTCCTATTCATTTTTCCTAAATGTTGCTAATAAACTTGTTTCATATGGAATGGTTTTGCAAACTTTGCATAATTAAGTTCTCAATACCATATGAAAATATCAGTAAGCTCTTAGCTAATTAATTCACCCGGAGCTTAAGAAAATACTCATAACTCAATTACTGTTAAATTAGAAGAGTTAGAGTGCAGGAGAAAAGTTTCTTTTGATGGGGAAACAAATAAAAATGAAACCGCAGAGATACGTACCCTTGTAAGAATGCATTCAGCTGTAAGAGATGGAGTGCGAGACTTTTCTCAATACGACTGAAACCTTCATATTTTTGCTAGGGTTAAATTAAAAATATAATTAGAATTCATTAGGCGACAAATAATTAAAGAAAACAATATGCAGACAAGACAACACACAAAAATGAAAATTCTAGGAAGGTAATAATTATATTTATATTATACATACAAAGTGGTCGTCTTTGAATTTGATAAATTAACTAACAATTTGATCACTCAAACACTTGGACTTTGGACATTTTCGAAATCATGCCAAGAAAACTATAAGGAAAGGAACGAAGAAAGAGATAATGTAGATTTCGTAACAATTAATTTACATTATTTCATTTGGACAAAACCCATTAATTAGGCCTAGGTTGGTTGATCATTGACATTAACATTAGCATTATGCTCTATATCATCCAATCAATATTTGTTAGAAAAACATTTACTAAATGCTAATGTTCTCCAAATGCTCTCTGACAAATGCTTTCATATGAAGTTTTTGGAAGAGCATTTGCATTTATAATTTATAAATTTAAAAATAATATATAACTAGTTCATTTATTTGATTTAATAATATCATTCAATTTTTTTTATATCCAGAAAATAAAATTTTGATTTCTAAAATAAATTTACCATACAAATATTTTTTTTAAATATTATTTCATATTTAAAATATAATATAATTATATTTAATTAAATTAATTATATACATTATATTTTAAATTAATTATATAAATTAAATTATATAAATTATATTATATATAAATTATATTTTAAATTAATTATATAAATTAAATTATATTTTAAAATATAATATAATTAAACTAATCAGATAAATTAAATTATATTTTAAAATATAATATAATTAAATTAATCATATAAATTAAATTATATTTTAAATGTGAAATATTATTTTTAAAATAGATATTTTAATTGTAAAATTCATTTTTTAAATAATATTTTCGATATAAAGATAATTTTTGAAATTATTAAATAAAATAAAATAGTTATATATCTTTTATGTATTAATATAATATATATTAATATATAAAATAAAAAATATATACATATATATTAGAAATATATTCATTATAAATAAATATATTATATATTATATACTAATTTTAATAATAATTTAAAATAGCACTACCAATCAATCTATTAAATAGCAAGAAAGATACAACTCTCTCAGACATACCGCTTTTATAACATACCTTCTTGTTTTTTCATCCTGTTTTCTTGTCGTGACCTTAGTCAAACATCGTGTCTCTGTCTTCAGCTAATTATAATGAGCTATTTGATGAAAGGCTGGCTCACTACGACTTTATCCATTCAGGTATTTGAAAAAAATGTTGGTCTAGTATTATTTTTATCAAAATCTAGTCCTCTAAACCATATGCGTTAAGGGTCTATGATTGCCAATAAGGGTGCTACTTTGGTCTTTGACTTTTATACTAGAGCTTCTTCTTCTTACATTCTAGTGTTAGAAATTAAAACGTATTTGATGAATTCGTTTGTTAAATATATGTTCTATGGAAATTGAAATGTGGATAGATTTTGAGCGTGTCAAAGTGCGAATTAAACCAAAGCTTATATCTGATCAGAGTGATGATAAAATTCTGACAAAAGCTATACAAGATGTGAATAACTGGTCAATATTACATAGCCTATACAAATGAAATCAGTGGGAAACAAAGAAGAGGAATAAAACCTTTCTTCAACTTTAAAATGACAAACAAATCAAACTCTCGATACAATCACAGTCTCAACCATTTACTTTGCAAAATTTGAATGTTAGTTTTTACAGTGGATGGAGGGGTCAGCTGTTGAGAAGAAAAAAATGTCTGTTCTAAGTAAATGAGTATGGTAAATGTTTGTTCAGCTACATCAGTTGGTATCAGAGCCTGCTCTTTTGGTTTCTTAATTAAAACTCGATTCTAGAATCATGGTGAATTTATTCAGAGAAAGTGAAGAAATAGTTTTTACAGAAATTGATGGTGATCCAATTTTTGACATATACGATGATGATGATGATGATTGGATTCAGGACAAACGCGTTGATCAATTTGATGTTTGTGTCGTGATGTTCAAACAATGTATGGTAGATGGCTTCACGCCTAAAGAAGCTTTCCAAGTCAGTCGTAAGGAAAGAGTTGGATACACAAATCAAGAGGAACACACGTGGGCTTCAGAGAAGAAAGAAAGTGTTTCAACTTATGGAGATATGGTAATATTTGGAATAAATAAATCACATTCAAGTCATGTTGTGATTTGTCAAGAAAATATTATGGATCCTCACGAGAGGGGATATTACGTTTTCCAACTTGGACACTATTATCATAGAAAGAAAAGAAGAAAAAGATTATTTGAAGATGACGGTTAAGATTCGAGGACGAATCTTCTTCAACCCGGAGAGAATGATGTAGATAAATATTTGGGATATTTCCAAATATTTATTATTGATTTTTATTTGTTATTTAGATAATTATCTTTATTATTTTAGAGTTTTACGGTTTTCTTATATATAACAGTCTAGGCTTAACTTTGTATTCAGTTTATGATTTGATTAATAAAAGTTGAGAGTTTTCTCTTTGTTCTTTGTTTTCGGTAGATCATTGGTGATCTCAACGAATTTAAGAAGACATTGATCTTAGGTATTCTTAGGCTAAATAAGATATATCCTATAATCATTTTGTTTCATCAAAAACATTAATAGCACTGAAATAAAAACTGTAAATGAATTTCAAAAGATATTTATAAGTAAATTATTAAAAATCTAAAATATATTGAACAGATATTAGAATCAACACACATCAATTTTTTAAATGACGACAAATTTTAAATTTTGAAAAAATAGAAAACTAATTCAAAGAAATATTATTGAATAAAAGTCAAATATTAAAATATTTAGAGCATAAATTCCAAATTTAATTTTAATAACACTGGATTTTAAAATTTAATCAAGAATCATTAATCTAATAACTGAATTATGGCTTTAAATTAAATTCTATTAAAATCTATCATCAAATAACATCCATGTATATGTATGTTTCTAAATACATAGCCCCAAATATTTTGAAAGGTGGATTAAGCCCAATTTTTTAATATAAAAATAGTTCAAATTTCAGTTTTAAGTAGGAAAATCCAAAAAGTTAGAAAATACTAAATGTATCAACAAAACCAATAATTTTAAAATGAATAAAAATTCTATTTTTAGCAAAAAAAAAAAAAAAATCTAGCTTTAAGACCCAAAATGTTAAAGCCCAATGGTCTATATTAATGTTGGGCCTATTTAATAAAAATTGGAAAAAAGCAACAATGCTTCCCGTGCCATACACTGACACCTATAACTTTAAAAAAGAAATAAATAATCAAAAGTGGGCCCTGAAAGCTTAATCATCGGGCTGACAAAGCAAATTTTGACCGTTACAAATACATTTTTCAAAAAAATAAAAATCCTCTTTTTCTTTAGTTTTGTTGTCTATCTTCTTGGATCCAAAAACAAAGACTGAAAATAGCAATTTTTTCATTCATCTACACTTCCAAAGCTTCGGGGTTTTGACCAACACACTCTTCACAGTCTAACCAACAGCAGCGATTCATCAGTAGTCTCTCTAAAAAGATCCCAAAAAAGCACAAGAGAAGAAGAATAATGCCTGTATCGACCCGATCCAAGGCGACGATGAATCATGAGCAGAGCAGGCAAGAATACACGAACCCACACCAAGGGCTTAAGGAAAAGATGAGAGCTTTGACTCTCTTGTACGAGCAGCAAAAGCGAGCCTCTTTCTCTCTCAGGAACCCTCCTAATCATTCCCCAAAACCCCACCAAGATCTGAGGTTTAAGCCTCCTCACGAGGTGCTCGATTCTTCCAAGAAAGTTCGTAAAGATCCAAACTTTGCTGACGACGAAACCAAAGAGAACAATGTAGCCGATGCGGATCGGATTTTCGGGATGAACACCGCTCCGGTTAAGCCTCGAGGCTCTTCTTCTACTGTGATTAGAAAGCTCTCAATGGGCAATGCAGCTAGAAACGTTACAGAAGCTGAAAAAGGTGAAAACTTTGAGGCTTGTGGGAGTAGGATCATGGTGTTCGTAAGGCTTAGACCAATGGGGAAGAAGGAAAGAGAGAACGGGTCACGATGCTGTGTCAAGGTTTTGAACAAAAGAGATGTTTATCTAACGGAGTTCACCAATGATAACGACTACTTAAGGCTTAAGAGGCTCCGTGTTCGTCATTTCACTTTTGATTCTTCTTTCCCTGAGACCACAACACAGCGAGAAGTCTATTCCACCACGTAAGTCTATCTCAAACATTAATCTGTTAATGAAATGCTGCGAGTCCTTAGCTGTGTGTTCTTCTTTGATTCTTTTCAGAACAGGAGATCTGTTGGAAGCAGTGCTTGAAGGAAGGAACGGTTCTGTTTTCTGCTACGGTGCTACGGGAGCAGGCAAGACTTATACGATGCTGGGGACAGTGGAGAATCCAGGTGTGATGGTTTTAGCGATCAAGGATTTGTTTGCTAAGGTTAGAGAAAGAAGCTTAGATGGGAACCATACTGTTCATCTGTCTTATCTTGAAGTCTATAATGAAACGGTCAGAGATTTGCTTTCACCTGGTAGACCTCTCATTCTCCGTGAAGACAAACAGGTAAACATAAAAATTTAAGTAATCTTTTTTTTTGTTTTGGTTTCTCTTTAAGCTTTTAGACAAGAACACATTGGTCTCATTTGACTTTCTGTTTGGTTGTATATGGTCAAATTAGGGAATCATGGCAGCTGGTCTCACTCAATATAGAGCTTATTCCACGGATGAGGTTTCTTAGTATTCTATACACTTAGAGTTGGGAAGAACTGAGAGATCTTGAGACAGAAGCTAAACTTTTATATTATGGTTTATTGCAGGTTATGGCTTTGCTCCAAAGGGGTAACCAAAACAGAACTACTGAGCCTACTCGTTGCAATGAAACATCTTCTCGCTCACACGCCATCCTTCAGGTTAATAATCACATCTTACTCAGATCTCACTTAGTGGAATGTCTAAATGTTTGATCTCTTGTTTGGGATTCACTTGTTTGGGATTCTTTAGGTTGTAGTGGAGTATAAGACTAGAGATGCTTCCATGAATATCATCAGCAGAGTTGGGAAGCTGTCTCTCATAGATCTCGCAGGATCAGAAAGAGCCATAGCTACTGATCAGAGGACGCTTAGATCACTTGAAGGAGCCAACATAAACAGATCGCTTCTTGCATTGAGTAGTTGCATCAACGCGCTTGTGGAAGGCAAGAAACATATTCCTTACAGAAACTCTAAGCTCACGCAGCTACTCAAAGACTCACTAGGCGGCTCGTGTAACACGGTGATGATTGCTAATATAAGTCCAAGCAATCTTTCTTTTGGTGAAACACAGAACACTCTCCATTGGGCGGATCGAGCCAAGGAGATTCGAGTGAAGGGATGTGAAGTAAATGAAGAGGTGGTTCAAGTGAGTGAACAAGTAGGGGGGCCTGATCAGGCCAAGCTCGTGTTAGAGCTTCAGGAAGAGAACCGCGAGTTGCGTGTAAAGCTAGCGGAACAGCAGCAGAAGCTTTTGACTCTTGAAGCAGAGACCTTAGCTGCAGCTAACAACAACAACATATCTCCAACACCTCCATCAATCTCATCTCTACTGACTCCACCATCTGCATTAACAGGGCAACAGAAGAAGAAGCCGAGGCACTCGTTGTTGTCAGGGACATGTTTCACGCCAGAATCATCCAAAAGGAGAAAAGCAGAAGATGCAGTGAAGGAGCTTCAGCTGACTGTTAAGGCACTGAAGATGGAGATGGAGAGAATGAAGAGGGAACATGCGGTGCAGATGAAGAAGCAAAAGGAAGAACTAATGAAAGAACTGTGTAGTAAAAAGAGCGAGAAAACTCCAGAAAGAGGCAAAGAGACAACAAGGAGGATAGTCACGAGAGGGAGCTTGAGACCAAAGGAGAAAGAGAAGGAGCTGAAGAGCCCTAGTCATCGGTTTGCATCTCCAGCTGCAGCCGCTAAAAAGAGAAGCTTTTGGGACATAACCGTAGCGAACAGTCCTTCGTTGGATAGAAGGAAAACGAGAAGTCATGTTGCTGCTGTTAATCAAGAAGCTCCTTCAATGCTGCTTCAGGTAAACTTTACCATAAAACTTGCTCACCAAGAAATCTGTGAATCACTAATATATGTTTGTTTTGTTTTTTTTTTTTGGTGCAGCCGGGATTTGCTCGTCCAAGGACAACAACAACAACAACACACATGAAGCATTAACACACGAGTTTAAAAGACTGATCAGATTCAGATGTTATCAGTGTTTTTGTTTTCTTGTATGTTTCATCCATCTGTATTCTATAGGAGCAAACACAATAATTTGTTTTATTTTACTAATTTACTTTACAATTCTTTTCATCATTTGTACTTCATGATTCCCATTGTTATGTTTAGTCAAAGAAAATGAGATCCATGAGTACTTAAGTGATTGTAGAGTAGTTGTGAAGGATGTGTTTCAAAAAAAAAAAACGAGTAGTTGTGAAGGATGTGGCTTCCCCTTAAGACTTATACTTGATCATAAGCTTACTTAACTTAGAAACCCGTATTATATTTTTAAGCCCATATAAGGCCCATTAAGTGTATTCTTACAAATATTAGGGCCCATTAGGGTTTCTTGGCTGCCTATCGTCCTTATATTTAAAAGCCATCTAGGGTTTACGCCTCACGCCTCTCTGAGAGTTTGTCACAGAGTAATAAAAACGAAAAAAGAGAAATATGCCGGCGGCGAAGCAGAGGAGCCCGAAAGTGAGCCGAAACCCTGATCTTATCAGGGGTGTAGGCAAATACTCTCGGTCGCAAATGTACCACAAGAGAGGTTTGTGGGCAATCAAGGCCAAAAACGGCGGCGTTTTCCCCCGTCACGACGCTAAGTCCAAGGTCGCAGCTCCCGTTGAGAAGCCGGCGAAGTTTTATCCGGCTGAAGACGTTAAGAAGCCTCTCGCCAACAGACGCAAACCAAAGCTTACCAAGCTCAAGTAAATCCATCTTCTTCGATTGCTAGTTTTAGTTAATTTCAATAGAAATGTATATGTTTGGTTGGTTCCGACAGTTTATGAGTTGGAATAGTTTTGTCGGGAATATGAGAGATGGTTTGAATAAGTGGTATATAGTGTTTGTTGAAATGAAGGTTTTATAGAGATTTGTAAAGTTTAATACTTTATGCTCTATGTGATCGATAGTGTTCTTATGTATTTGTTGCAGGGCAAGCATTACTCCAGGAACTGTGTTGATCATTCTTGCTGGTAGATTCAAGGGAAAGAGAGTTGTCTTCCTCAAGCAACTTGCTTCTGGTTTGCTTTTGGTTACAGGTTCGTAACAACAGTGTTTTGGTTTGAATGTGTTTGGTTGTTTTAATCTTTGAAAATTTGTTCATGTAGTCTCTTGTCTTTTTCTTGTTGATTTTCCCTCTTTCAGGACCATTCAAGATTAATGGCGTTCCATTGAGACGTGTTAACCAGTCCTATGTGATTGGAACCTCCACCAAGGTTGACATTTCCGGAGTCAGCATCGAGAAGTTTGATGACAAGTACTTCGGAAAGGTTGCTGAGAAGAAGAACAAGAAAGGAGAAGGAGAGTTCTTTGAAGCTGAGAAAGAGGTATTTTAACATCACCTTAGCAAAAACACAAACACTCTTTATGAATCTGAGTATCTCTAACCTTAAAATCAATGATGTGTATCTTCTTCTGCAGGTGAAGAAAGAGATCCCACAGGAGAAGAAAGAAGACCAGAAAACTGTGGACTCAGCTTTGATCAAAGCCATTGAAGCAGTGCCAGAGCTCAAGACTTACCTCGGCGCAAGATTCTCTTTGTCACAAGGAATGAAACCCCATGAGCTTGTTTTCTAGATTCCATCATCATATCTTCTTGTTTCCCATCGTATCACATTTCAAGAATCTGTTTTCCCTTGAGATTTTGTCCTCTTTTGGAATTATAAAGACTATTTTCTCTGATTTATATATCAATTCTAAGAAATGAAAGATCATGAATTAATCTTTAAACCGAAATATTCAACAGCAGATTTAGCCATAATAGAAGCAAATTCACCAAAACTTATTACACCGTCACCGTTTGTATCAGCTTCTTTGATCATCTCCGTTAGTTCTCTATACGTCAACGGCTGTCCCATCTTGGCCATGGCTCCAGCCAATTCAGCCGCGCTGATGAATCCGTTACCATCTCTATCAAACGACTTGAAGATGTTCATTAACTGCTCGGAATTGATAAGGACCTCTTCGTTCAGGTCGGGAAGTATGGCGCCTACAAGCTCATCGAATTCAACGAAACCGTTGCCGTTTGCATCCATACTCGCTAACAAAACGTGGATTTGGTCCCCTGAAGGTTTGAGACCAAGCGACCGGAGAAGCGCTGCGAGTTCTAAGATGGTTAAGCTTCCATCTCCGTCCATGTCAAACCGATTGAATATGTCTTGTAATTGTCTTATCTGACCTTCCATTGTGTTCTGTTTTTTCTTCGGGAACACAAACTCCAAATCGATCAATCAATTATTGTCCCGAGAGACATTATTGAGACTAGAGATTAACGATGATTAATGAGAAGAGATTAAGATCAATTTAATTATCTTCTTTGTAGTATTTAGAACTGAATTATGAACTTGTTTTGTATGTTATTATGTTTTCTTTGTGGCATTAGGTAATTGTTACTGATAAAAATAGCAAATAAAAAACAATAATTCAGATTGCATGTGAAATTGTGAATGGTATGACAAGTAAAAAGTCTTATATTCATGACGCTTGATTGTTCTCCTAAGAAACCAATGTACAATTAGAAATGTGACTTGTCATAAATGTTTGGATTCTTACGAAATGTGACATAAGTTCATAATGATAGGTTCGAAGCAAACACTACATTGTCCAAAGAAAATCACTAGTTAACAACAAAGAAACAAACAAATAAAAAAAAGACACAGATGAAAATAAGTGATCATGCAGAATCACTTTTCCTAGCCTTTCGATTGTTACGACGAGCACAGCAACCGCAGGAATAGACGGTAATGAGGAGAATAAGGAGACAGATGTTGAAAACAAGAAGATGCCTCCACTTCTCTCTTATGTTGGCTAACACACCCGCTTTGCATGCGTTACAGTTAAAGCACAACTCCGTTTGCACGTTACTCCATGCACCGCAGTCACCGTTATTGGTCGCAATCGCCGTTTCGTTTTTGGCCGGTGGTATCCAAAACGTCGCGTTTCTGAACGTAAAGTTGCAATCCGATGGTGGCTTACAACAACCCGACTGCGAGAAACATAAGTATTAATACGCAAAAGAAAGAGGTTTTGTTCATTATATGGTACTAAAAGTACGTAAAACACTATTAACAGAACAATGCATGTTCTTGAATTAAAAGATTGTTTCAAAATGATTAGTTTGTACAGAATTTATTCCCTTTTATTATATAATAATTGTAAATTTCGAAAATAATTATATTTCGTGAATTTCTATCAGCAAGTAAAATATTTATAATAAAATTTAATAATTTTTTTTTACCAATTTTTTTTTAAAAAATTGTGGAATTTTTTTAACACTATAGGAAAACTTAGAACATCAATTTTTAATAGAAAATATAAATAAATATACCTGGATTGGAGACAAGTTCTTGTGATAAAACGCATCAGCGATCTGACTAACACGACCATCACTCAAATCATCACAAACGCTAGCCTCAGCCAAACAAGACCTTATACCAACCCATCTCTTCCCACCAACAAAACTGTTAAGCCAAGTCGAGAAATCAACCGTCCGGTACTCTCTGTACCCTCGACCAGAGACCACATGACCGGCTCCTCTGTTGGTCACAAAGAAGACAAACACCGAGAAAACCATAAGCGCAACAATGCCCGCAAGCAATATGATCAAGTAGGAGACCATGGCGAGATTCTCCTTGAAGCAAGATCCTATCACTCCGACCAAAGACACCACGAAGAGGACGATCCCGGTCGTGAGAAGTGGTGCACGTATAGCAGATTCACAGTCGGTCACGTCTTGGTGAACGAACATGTAAATCGAGTAACCAATGGCTGATGCGCCGACTAACATCACCAGCGTGTTGGCTAAACCTACGACGAAATTGCTTACTCGAAACATTTTTGTTATTTTTCTTGAGAGGTTTGTTTTTCGAGTTTTGATGATTATAGTCTGTAACGTTTTAGTACGTGTCGAGTCGTGGTTATTATGGGGCAGAGGGAACGGTTGATTTTTGAGGTAGTGGGGATAATTATTTTGTGCCATTAGAGTTAGAGAACGTGTGGGGATTAAGGTGATGATTGTTTGGATGGTTTCTAGATTTTAGTTTTTGGTTTTTGGATTTTAGTTTTTAGTTTTTGGATTTTAGATTTTAGTTTTTGGTTTTTGTTTTTGCAATAGATTTTAGTTTTTGAAAAAACATGAATGGCAATTTTGATTTTTAGCTTTTGATTTTTGTTTTGAAAATTAATTATTTTAAATTTTTGGTTTTAGATCTTCCTGCAGTTTTAGTTTTCAGAAAAACTTTAATTATTATTTTTACGTTTTCTTTTAATACATTTTATTAATTATTTTTCTCTGAAGTTGAAAATAAAAAATAATAAAAAATCTAAATTTTATTAAAACAAAAATGTAGAGTTCTGAATTGTATTTTTCTTTAATTTTCTATTTTTTCTAAAATTTGAACTGATTTGTTTTTGTTTTTCTGTTATTTTAAATTATAATGTTTTAAAAAATAACTTATAACTTAAGTTCTTTTATTATTAAACTTATAATTACCAAAAGAATATATCATAATTTTTTGATAAAATAATAGCAATAGATTATTAACAAAACATGCAAACTTTACGTAAAGTAAATTTAAATAGCTACTTTAACTTTAATGACAAATTTATTTATTGTTTCCTATATTAGTGCATAAATGTAACAAAAAATTTAATTTAAAAACAGAAAAAAATCAAAATCCATCGTGAGTTAGAAAAACCAAGAAAACTTGGATTCGGTTTTGTTTAAAAATAGCAGTTATGTGAAAACTAGTTTCCCTAAAATGTAGGGAATCTATTTCTTTAAAATCTTGATTGTTTAGAAATTGGTTTTTCCAGAAACAAAAACCAAAAACTAGTTCAAAATCTGTAACCAATCAACCTCTAAGAAGATCTTTTAGTTTAGAGAGTAGTTATTAGTTATATTAGATTTTGAATATGTCTAATTAACTATAATAATGTTTTATGTTACAATACACAAAGAAAATAGTTATAATATATCTATTGAAAAAACTAAGATATGAGTATATGAAGTGGAAGAATATGAATCAAGTATAAGAGCCACGATAATAATCGGGTTCATCGAAAGTGTCATGAATAGACTTAGCAATGACGAGGCTGAGAACAACGAGAAAGAGTGAAGGATAAGAGAAGATGGAGAAATACTTCCATTGATGAACAATGGCTTTCAAGATGCTAAGTTGACAACCTCGGCAGCTAAGACAGTAATCGTAAGCACATTCTGCAGGGACGTCGTTCTCTATGTGTTGCCGTTTCCAACTCCATTCTCCTGGTGCACCGAACATCGTCTTCTCTCCACATCCTGGTGGTTGCGCGCAGCAAAACTTCTGTACATACATATGTGTTTTTTTTCCATCTTTATTAGAGTTTGATCTTTTATCATTTGTGCTAATATAAATGAACGAAAAGAGCTTTACCCAGACGTTGCTGTTTAGGCTGGCGTTGACGTTGCAATCATGATTGTGGATGATACAGTGGGTGGCTGTTGCGAGTTTAGTTGCAGGGACTAAACGCCCGAGCAACTGTTTGACGGTCCTTGTTTCCTCAGCTGGATTCTTGGCGATACCGAAAGTTGTGTTGTAGATGAAGCATTTCAAAGAGTAGCCACTAAGGACAATGAAGATGAACATCATCGCGTAGATGTAGAAGGTGAACATACGTTTTGATCGACAACAGATTGCGTAAAGACCAATCTGAGGAAACACTAGCAAGAGGAGGCCAATGAAGACGAAACTGCCAGCGCTTTCTCGGATGCATTTTGAGACTATTTTCCTGTGATATAAACCTGTTCCCGTCATCGTTAACCCTAGGCATATGAGGACTATGGTCGCCATTGTTAGGAACCCAGTTCTTAGCTCCGACATTTTTCTTCTTTCCCTTTGTTATTCTCGAATCCGAAAATACAAAAAGATTTGCAAAGAAAGTGACGTTTTAGATCCTTGATAAACTTAGAAGTTTTTCAACAAATAGACCCAAAAAACCAGAACAGAGAGGTATCAAGCGTTTTTCAGTTTCAAAACCTTAGTTTAGTTTTAAGGACAGCTTTTTAGGACTGTTAACCGTTGGTTTATTCCTTTTGCTAAAACTAAGAGCATGATTATTTCTAAATATAGAGATCTTTTTTTTTTGTTCAAAAAAATATATAGAGATCTTTTAGTTGTAATTTCTTTTATAGCACACAAACTCTTTTGACAAGAGACTTCGATAAAACAACATGAAAACTTTGAACTCCCGTTATTACCAAAGTATGTACCTAATACCTGAAAAGACTTAACTTTGGTCTGACCCATACAAGATTTATGAACATGAAACCTTTTCAAATCCAGACTAAAAATAGCTACATTTTCATGTTCATAAAAATAGCTACATTTTCATGTGTTCTCAAAAGTATACGTCAAAACTAAAAGTAAAAAATAAGAAAAAATAAAGCAAAAAAGAGAAAAAAAGAGAGAAATTTTTATATAAGAAACTCAAAATCATTATGAGTGACCCATAATAGACATGTTAACTAATAAACACTATTTTAAAAGCTACTTATCATGTGTGCAATAACTATTATTTTAATTATTAAAATAAAATATTGCAGATTCAACTGAATCTCTAACCAATGTGGATGCTCGAAAATACCAGAAAATTATAATGAAAAATAACAATAATTTTAAAAGGGATAGCTCAATTCAAAGTCTCAAACTGAACAGAGTACCAGAAAAGTATGAATATTATTGGAAGGAAAAAACTCCAAAGATCTATAAAAGGCAAGTATAGATATTCTTTTTTCTTCTCATCGCAAGTGTATATATTCAAGTAAAGGGATAATTGAAAAACTTCAAATTATCTCGGACTAGCTCTTTCATTAAGTTGATTAAAATTTTAATAGGCATTTAAAAAAATTGAATCATAGAGTTCTTTTGGATCAATATTGAATCATAGTAGACTAACAAAATAGGATTAGCTTCTTTTCAGTTTTCATGTTTCTGATTAAATGTTTATAATTTTGTAGATGGGTAACACTGACAGACCACCACATTTTGTCTGACTCCTCCCTCTCGCCGAAGTGGGCCTTCCTCTACGTTGTGCTCCTCGGAGTCTTCCTCATCGGCCTCCTCATCTAACTTTGCAGACACCTCTCTTTCGGCGACATGGGGTTCCTCTACCTTGGCCTCCTCGGCGCCTTCCTCCTGGGGTTGCTGATCTTCGCATGCTTCAAGCGTCGTCGTCCCCATGAATAAAGTCTAGAAAAAGTTAGTTCTAATCTTAACAACTTTCTTTTTGTTTTTCTATTATCTCGTATATTGTACCGAATTTATTATAAACTAACATTTATTTCCAAAAAAACCACAGAAAAGTTTAGAATGAAAACATCATATCAAAATTGAGATAGGAAAAGGCACAACAAAAATTATCGAGTTTGAAATTGACCAAATGTTAGTGCTGGTCTTGAATATAAGTTATAAAATCATGTGCTTCCGTCCAGAATAAAATATATGAACCATCAGCCAATCTTAAGCAAAAAATTCGGTAGTTTATTTGGCTAACGCATGAAAATAGTGACCTATGTTTAATTGAAATCATCTGCCTCCAATTAACCGAATTTTTGTTCACGAGTTAAAAGAAAGAAAAAGAAAAAAAGAAAACAAAAACAAACCAGACCGGGCCATTTGTGCTAATTTAGAAGGATTTGGAGCCTTAAACATCGAAAGCTTTGACAAATCCCCATGCTCTCAAATCGAAGGAGCTGAAGCTAGCTCCGTCTAATACCGACAAGAAACACAACCATACGATTCAGAACGAAAACTTTGTAGGACAACGACATGGTAAACCGAAATCTTTTGGAAACAACGACAAGAGTGTCCAAGAAAGAGCGTCGTTTGCAAGCTAAGGTCTTAAAAATCTAATCGTATTTTTGGGTGTTGTTCTACTTCTTGACAATGGTATACTTACCGGTAAACAAGCAGATGTAGAGGCAAGGACTTAAAACTCGTTTACCAAAAAAAAGGACTTAAAACTCTGCTTTTCTCAGTTTAACGATCTATTGAATCGGTGAGTTCATGATGATCCTTTCCGGTGGATAGATTGATTGAAACATGAGACAGCGAGCATATTTTTCAGAAAGCAATCACTAAGCAAGGGAGATGGCAGGTTGGTATTTAGGTTTCCGCAATAACGTGACTACCTGTTCAACAAAACAATTGTTTAAAAAAAAAACAGTTGTTACTTGTATCTCAAATTAGATTTTTTACTGCCTCCGTGCGTGCAGATAATAAATATTGGATACACTTTCAGAGGCATGACGCTTTCAGAGGCTTACACAAGAAACTCCTCCACATTGTAGGTTATTAATAAAAGAATTACCTTTCGTCTGGCTTTGAAGAACCTCAGCGATTTGAGAAGCATTCATTAACTCACATCTTGTTTGTCTATAAATGTGTGTTTTATAAAACATTGAACTGTTTGCACGGTGTGATATTTTTTTTCAATGACCATTAGTATCTAAAGAGTTTTTGTTTGGGCATCTATATTTATATTAACCGTTCCCACGGACTAACATTTTATATCAAGCCAATCTCTTGCCAAAGGTTTTGGTATCAACTATACAGAATTAGCCATTCAAATAGGACTGTGTGCTACTGAAAGAGAAAGAATATTTTCTCCCAGGCCCGAACACCGAGAGAAGTTATTATCCGCTGGTTCTTAGAGTCCTTTCACCGCCTGTAGACTTTTACCCGCTGGGAACATTCGTTTTGCTTACCATTTTGGGAAGTACACGCCGGTCTCTCCAAAGTCTTGAAGAATAACCCACCGGGTTCTTCCCCCGACGATGGTCGGAGGGACCGCCGTCCGCCGTTCTACCGTGTCGCCGGTGAAGACATAACGCTGGTGCGTGGTCCTGTGGCTTTCAGACACCCGACATCCATTCAAAGAAGTCATAGCAAGTTAGCTCTGTTCCAGATTTGAAACTCCAACCTCTCTGTTTAGTAAGTATACTGGGGAATCCTGGTATCTACTAAGAGCATCTTCCTCACCACTGATAGTGTTTCTCTAACAAAGTACTGCAAATCCACCGTAGGAAGGTCTCTTCCAATCCATCGCTTCTAGAATCCATACTTCGGTAACGGGGGTCTCCCTGTGAAAGAATTTCGACAAGTTAATCAGCTAGCTACGAGATTAACGAAGTAGTTCATGGCTCATCGTAGACTCTCCTCTGCGGAGAAAGGAAAGGGTCTGGAGTTGAGCTCTCAACACCCACCTCGGACCGCTCGAGTTAAGGTTCCTCAGCCGGATAATTCGGAACTGCTTCGCAAGCACTCGCTGACCCTTATTGGGCGGGTCACAAATAAGACAACACAAAAAGTCTGGTCTTTAATCCCATTTTTCATGGACCATTTGAAGACAGAATTCAAACCGGTGGGTTCGACCTTGGAAATGGAATGTTTCAATTCCAATTCGAACTAGAATCTGACCTCCTTGCAGTACTGGAGCAGAGACCATATCACTATGCTAGGTGGATGGTTATTTTGCAAAGATGGGAACCTACAGTCTCACCAAAATTCCCTTCTCTTATACCTTTTTGGATCAAGGTCCAAGGGCTTCCGGTGCATCTGTGGACTGAACCCACAATCGAATGCATTGGACAAGATATCGGACTGTTTGAAAAAGCTGAAATCACCCCCCTATCAGTCAGGATGCGAGTTCATATTGATGGGCTCCTTCCCCTGATTAAAAACTCGGTTGTGGAATACCCAAATGGGGATGAAGTTCCAGTCTCTCTAGTGTATGAAAGACTAGATAAACACTGTACCAAGTGCCTCCGTCTTGATCACGAGGTGAAGGAGTGTCTAGTTGCTAGAGCAGAAGCGAAAGCGCTGAAAGCATCGCAAGAAGGGATCCAAGAGCAGTCAAACCTTAACTCGGCTCAGGAATCGGGATCCGTTAGGGGAGCACCTCATGGGGATGGCCGCAACCTCAATGATGACAGGAGGCAGCCAGTAGGAAACCAAGCAGTGTTCCATTTCTCAGCTTCTCATAATGGTTACGATAAAGCTAGAAGGGACGGTCCTGAAAGAGATTACCACCAAAGCAGGCTGTATAAATCTCAGTCCAAATCTTGGCAAGAGAAGAGTGCTTATAGGCGGGAGAATCAATCTAGAGAGCGATCTCGTCATGAGAGTTCAAGAAACTTTCGCCCCCGCCAAGAGAGTTTCTCGCCGTGGAAACTTACCTCCTCCCCCACCCCGAGTTGCAAGAAGCTACTACAGAGAAGTCCAAAAGAATACTTGGGAGGCAAGGGAAGCGGGTTCTAGCGTGTCGAAGAGCAGACAGGATACGGAAACAAGGGGGACTCCCCTTGTAGACGACGCATTAATCGCAATCCCGCATTCAACCTTGGAGGCAGCTCGAGAGGAGGTGCGAAGCACTATGCTTCAATATACTAAATGTGCGGACCCATCAGAGAGAGAAGCACGCCTCGAGCGTCTGAGACAGGCTGAGGAGTGCGGGGATTTGGAAGAATCCGCAATCTTCGTCGCTCAAGCAGCAATCTCCAGGGCTAGAGAGATTGGATGAAGGGGTCAGAGAGGAAACCCCAACCAGAACTCCAGCCATCCATCGACTGGGTTTAAGGAACAAGGAAGGGTTTAGCTCTGAACCAAAAGGAGAGGGATCAGACTCAAGAGATCGGATTCCGATCTCCCTAAGATTAGGAGAGTCTTCAAAATCACCGAGCAGTCAAGATAGGATCCCTGCATCTCTAAGACTGGGGCCAATAATAGCAGAGAACGCTGAGACGGGTCAAACTAAAGAGGCACTAGTCAAGCAAAACCGGACGTCCACCCGGAAGTAGAGCGGTCAAAGCTAGTTCCAATGCTTCAAAGAATTCTGGGGTTAAGCGAAGGAATGTGATGTCGACTAAACCACCAAATTGTCGGAAGAAGATCACTGCTGAGGAGAGCCGACCGAGTACCACTAAACAGAAAGGATCAACCCCAAACCTGCATCTTCGAGGGGAACACCCACTCTTCTGATAATGTACCAATTGCCAGGCTGATCCCAAAGACTTTGAGAAGGAAATCGGATTTTCGGGTTCCTTCCGCACCCGCTCCTTAGCAATAGGGAGCTGGAACTGTCAGGGGTTGGGGAATCCCCGGACAGTTCGACGTCTCAAGGAAATAGAGAGAACTTTCAGACCAGATATCTTGTTCCTTATAGAGACCAAAAATCCCGATGAGGTGGTTCTGCAGAAATGTGACCAGCTCGGATATGATGAGCACCATCTTGTTCCTCCCACGGGTCATGGGGCTGGGGGATTAGCCTTATTCTGGAAACAGGAGTTGAAATTGTCTGTAACAAGATCAAATGCGCATGTAATCGAGACTAAAATTGAATATGAAGGAAAAGTTTTCTATGCGTCGTTTGTTTACGGTAGCACTGACAAAATCCAACGAAGAGCGTTATGGGACCAATTACTGGTAGACGCAGAAGCTCGTGATGCTCCTTGGTTCTTAACATGAGATATGAACGATCCACTGAGTAGTGAAGAGAAAGTGGGAGGACCGGATAGATCAGAAGGATCCTTTACCGATCTCCGTACTTTCTTCTCGGAGGGAGACCTTTATGATCTTCATCATTCTGGAGACCCGCTGTCATGGAGAGGGCACAGAGGATCCCACCTGGTAAGGTGTAGGCTGGATAGAGCAATTGCCAACAGTGCTTGGGCGGAAAACTACCCGACGGCAAGATGTCAATACCTTGATTACGAGGGATCGGACCATAAACCCCTACTGTCGTTTATGGACCCGACGATCATGAAGCGGAGAAGCTTATTTCGTTATGATAGGCGACTTAAAGATAACGAGGAGGCTAAGAAGATTATTAGAGAAGCCCGGACAGGTGAGGCTGAGGCCCGGGTGATGGAGAGACTTACAACAACAAGACAAGCTTTATCTGTTTGGAATAGGCTTCAGCAGAGGAACAGTAGGATTCTTATCGCTGATCTTAAGCAAAAGCTCGAAGACGCGCTCGTTAGTCCAAGGAATGACACAGCTCTGATAAAAGAAATTAATGCCGACTAAATGATGCGTATCTTGCTGAGGAGGCTTTTTGGAAGCAGAGGAGCAGAGTGCTTTGGCTTACTCTTGGTGATCGAAACTCAGGTTTTTTTCATGCAACTACCAAGAACCGAAGAGGGGGAATGCTTTCACTGTGATAGAGGACACGGAAGGTAAGATGCTGTACAAAGAGGAGGATATAGCAAGGACAATTGTGGAGTATTTCACAAACCTCTTCACCTCGGCTCACGGAGAGAGAGAAGAGACAGTCCGCTACGCCCTAAAGCCGGTTATCACGCAGGAGGATAATGACTCACTGTTACAAATCCCCTCCGCCAAAGAGATCAAGGAGGCTATATTTGCAGTAAACGCGGAGAAAGCACCGGGTCCGGACGGATTTTCGGCGAGTTTCTACCATACGCATTGGGAAGACATGGGACCAGACTTGGTTGCTGAAGTCCAGCAAGCGTTTCGGACGGGCCAGCTCCCCCAGGGTATCAATGACACTCACGTATGCCTGATACCAAAAATCAAAAGCCCGCAGCGTGTAACGGATTATAGACCTATTGCCTTATGCAATGTGTATTATAAGGTCTATTCGAAGATCCTGCAAAGGCGTTTGCAGCCACTCTTGGGGAGGATTATCTCTGAAAATCAATCGGCATTTGTGCCGGGCAGAGCCATAAGCGACAATGTATTAATCACACATGAGGTTCTTCATACGCTAAAGACGTCTAGAGCAGAGCAGCGAGTAGCTATGGCGGTAAAGACGGATATGAGCAAAGCTTACGATAGATTGGAGTGGGATTTCATCTCCTTGGTGCTAGAGAGACTCGGATTTCACCCTCATTGGATTGGGTTAATCATGCAGTGCATCTCATCAGTTACTTATTCCTTCCTCATTAACGGTTCGCCTAGAGGAAGGATTATTCCGACCAGAGGGATTCGCCAAGGCGACCCCTCTCACCCTACATATTTATTCTATGTAGTGAAGTGCTCTCGGGGCTATGTAACAGAGCACAGGAAGAAGGAACTATCCAAGGAATTCAGGTGGCAAGGGGGTCTCCCCGGATAAATCACTTATTGTTTGCGGACGATACGATGTTCTTTTGGCGAGCGGATAAAGAGTCATCGATAGCGCTGCATTTGATCTTGGCAAGATATGAGGAGGCATCGGGACAGTCAATAAACAAGGAAAAATCCTCCATCACCTTCTCCCGTAGAGCACCAATGGAGTTGAAGAGTTTGATTCATACCGAGCTGGGAATTCAAAAGGAAAGAGGTGTTGGAAAATATCTCGGATTGCCGGAGCACTTCGGAAGAAGGAAGAAAGATCTCTTTTCTTCAATGGTTGAGAATAAAACAAAAAGCCAAGGGGTGGTCGAACCGATATCTTTCTGCTGCAGGGAAATTAGTTATGCTCTAGAGTGTTCTATCCCCAATACCTTCGCATGCCATGACCTGTTTCAAACTGCCGGTTTCATTGTGCAAAAGGATCCAATCGGCGCTTACCCGATTCTGGTGGGACGACAGCAAGGGGTTGCAGAAAATAGCGTGGATTTCCTGGTCGAAGATGACTCTATCCAAAAACCAGGGAGGTCTTGGACTTAGGGATATTCAGGCGTTTAATGACGCCTTTCTGTCCAAGCTTAGCTGGCGCCTGTTGGAGAAACCGGATGGTTTATTAGGACGTATTTTTCTAAGCAAATATTGCACTGAGGGTAACCTTTTGCAATGTAAAGCCCCGAACAATGCTTCCCATGGTTGGCAGAGTGTTCTGGTTGGGAGAGATCTCTTGGTGAAGAGCCTTGGATGGGTAGTGGGAGATGGTGGAAACATCAAAATCTGGGAAGACCCATGGCTGAGTTTGGAAACTCCCCTGCGCCCTATGGGACCAGCGAAGAGGCGACAGCAAATATGTTCGTCCGAGAACTTATTCTCGAGGGGACAGGAGAATGGAATGTGGACCTTATTCGACGAATCTTACCTGAGGTAGAGGAGAGTATCATTCGACTCAAACCAAGCTTAACAGGTGCACCAGACATCCTTCGATGGCTGGCTTCTAAATCGGGGGTTTACACGGTAAAAACAGGGTACCATAGTGCCATGGCGGATAACATTGATCAAATTCTGGAAGATGAAGCTACACCTGAGTTTGACTGGAGGAAAACAGTGTGGAATTTAAAGATGGCTCCAAAGGTGAAAATGTTTACCTGGAAATGTCTCAAAGGAATCCTTCCAGTAGGTGAAAGACTTCTCCATCGCCATTTAAACGTTGACCCGAAGTGTGTGCGCTGTGGAAGCTCTGAATCTATCAATCATCTTTTGTTTTGTCCTTTTGCGAGAAGAGTGTGGGATTTTGCCCCGCTGGCTGGAGGCTTTGATGTAAGCGGATTGACAGATTTGAGAGCAGATTGGACCGAAATTCATGCGCTGAAATGTCTCCCACCGGTAGGACTTTCTACCTCGCCCCTGGTTCCATGGCTATTGTGGTCTCTTTGGAAATCCAGAAATAGAATGGTTTTCGAAAAATATACTGGGAATCCAGTGGAGACAGTTTCACAGGCCATAAACGCAGCAAAAGAATGGGCTGGTGCTCAAACGAAGCAGGACAGCGTTCCCAAGTCGAATTCCCTCCCGCCTCTTTTGCAGGTCTCTTCGGTGGTTAATTCAGATGCAGCTTGGTCGGAGCAAAGCAGGAATGCGGGTTTGGCCTGGATTCTTAAAGCACAAGGAGCTAAGAAGGAGAACAGCCGGGGAATAGGAGCAGTTTCATCGGCTCTGATTGCAGAAGGGATGGCGCTCAGAGATGCTGCAATGGCTATTCGAGAGCTTGAAGTCAAGGAGGTGCGATTCGAATCGGATTCAGCTGGACTGATTGATGCCATCAATCGGAAGACCCAGAGTTTGGAACTCTATGGGATTGTGGAGGATATTCTCCTGTATGCTAGTTCTTTTGAGTTTGTTGAATTTATTTGGATTCCTCGGTTGAAAAATGCAGAGGCAGACATGTATGCTAAGCAGACTTTGTCCGTGTTTGAACAAGAGGTGGGTGTGGCAGATTTAATGCCTCCACCAAACGGTTAATTTGAGTTAATGAAGCTGGTTTGTGACAAAAAAAAAAAGCCATTCAAATAGGACATAAACAAGTGATAATTTTTGTTTCTGAAAGGAATAGTCTATCTCTATTATTAGAATAGAAGTACATATATAAAATATCCCTAAATTTTTCAAGTTATTTAGACTTCCATGCTACTACTATTAATAATCTTTCCATTTAATAATCTTGTCTTTTCAGATTAATTAATTCATATTTCCTAACTATAGTTTTGCCAAAGAAAAACAGAAACAATGACTTCACGTAGCTCTGGGCATTCGGGGTCCCAATCAGGTTTCGGTTTTATCCAATCGGGTTTTGGTTTTTTGGGTTTGACAAAATCAACCCCATTCGGATTATATGAAAATTCGGTTCGGGACCGGTTCGGGTTCTATCGGGTTCGGGTCGGGGATTTTATGTTATTAAATTTATTTTTTAAAAATGGAATATTACTATTTTGTAAACTTTCCTTTTTAATGAAATCTTATTATTTATACATATAATTTCGTTTTTAAATTCGTTTTTAACTTTATAAACATTTTCTTTTTTATTATATATATTATTTGGAAAATTTTATAAAGGAAACTAAATAAAAATTCAATAATAGTATTTAAATATAATATTTTTAATTCATTAAGGATATCAATGTGAACAACCATCGTGAGAGTTAACGTGAGCGCGACACATAAGAAACTGACTTCTCAAATAATATTATAGAGATGTCACTAGCGCAGAAATACACAAATACTGCTACACTGAGACTTTTATCCTTTTAATTTAAGAGTAAATATATCTGAAACAACCAGCCAGCCAAACAGACTAAAGGATAGTTGCAAGATTAATCACAATAGAAATATTTGTTATAAAATGTCCAGCTTTAGCTGCCATGAGTTTCATGAGAAAGTCCATGCCACGTTTAGGACAAACATTAACGTTGTGGCATACAAAACTTCAATTAATTATTTGTTTACCTGGTAAAAGCCCACATAGAGAAGCAATGCAACCAAGCAGGAATAATGAGAACCTTTTCGACCTTAAAATCTACAAGTGAATAAATTGGGACCATTGAGTTCTCTGTCATTGAGCTCAATATATAGTAAGCTTGATGTAAACCTATTGTACTTTTCTTGCAGTAGATTTAGAGGAAGCGCACTTATATTGACGAGAGAGAACACAAGGGGTAGCCAAAATAGAGGACATACCATCTCACTAGGTATCCTTCCAAGTCTGTAGAGATCTGGCTCCAAACCCTTCAACTACGTGACTGCCACTCTTCATATTCACCAATAAAGTCTCTTACAATATTACCAAGGTACTGGCTTCACATAGTTGTAACTACTAATCTGTAATGACACCACTTCTAACACTAATATACTAACAGTGTTTACCGGATATATATTGAGAGCAACTTTGTAGAAGATACCATATAACAAAATTCTTATTAGTATGATTGCAAGTTCTTATGTCTTATGAGTAATCAGGTAGAGTTGAGATCTGGGAAAATTTTGATTAGGATTGCATATGTTGGGTTGAAGTGTGTTTTGAATGGTCATATTAAGATAATGTATAATAATTCTATAAACACATTCTATGCTACTGGTCATAGTATAATAAGAAATCAAAAAAATTATAATAATAAAAAAAAAAAAATATTATCAATATGATTCCAAGTTCATGTCGGAATATTAGTAACTGGATAGAAAGGTCTTCTGCAAAAAACAAAAGTAGATTAACAGAAAAGCGAGATCAACCAGGCTGTCCCTCTTGAGTATGCCAGAGGCCACGTGATACAACTCAACACGTACACAGCTTCACCTCTAGCCTTAGGAAGTAATTCCACAACACCATTGCTGTTGCTGAATGGAAAACTCATCAGACTTGATACCATACGTTTGTTCTCTCCTGCAATGATGTGATTTGGATATGCTGTTGTAGCGAAATGCAGAAGAAGGCACCCCAAGGAGAAGTTTTGTAGCCCTTGTTGAATAGGATTCTGTGCTTCCAAATAGTCAGGGATACAAAGCTGCAAAACCCTACGCCTCCAACGGTGCCATACATGATAGTCTGTTCCGTGAAACCCATGTATTCCACAGGGCCAGCTCCGCTCCAAGCAATGCAAAAGATTGGCTGAACCAATGGTGAAAACAGAACTGACCACACACAAAGCCAATTCTAAAACCAGATGCAGATTCTTATACATCTCTATGTACTTTACTTTGAAACTCTGAACATCAAAAATCTGTTGTAGGTTGCTTGGATGTTGAACTGATCTGATTTGAGTACTAGAGCAGTAAATGATATATTTCTTTCCTAGCCGATGTATGTATTTGTACCTGAGATGTCCAGCTTTGGGAATCTTTGCTCCTGAGGAATCTGAAACAGCAGCAATATAGAAGCTAGCTTCGAATATTTAAACGGCTCCATCATCCCTAAGCTATGAGCTTCTGTACGCCATGTGCTGACATTGACTTGTTCTTGCTTGTAAGACTGCCTCACAAAAGAAACAAAAACTTGTTGGAGATAGATCGTCATCCCTGTAACAACACCAGCCCGTAAATCTCTCACCACTCTTGCTACTCTGTATTGTCTAAAAAATCTGCGCCAAATTAATGCACCAGCACCACTTGACTGAACAATATGTTTTGTAGCTGACTTTGTAAGCATGTGGTAGCACCCTTGAGACTTGATCGTATTATTGGATAGCAGCTTTGTCTTGTTCTTGTACTTGAAAGTCCAAGATTTGGGAACTTTTGATTTCTTCAGCAAGTGAAGCAGCTGATGTCCTCTATGAAGCAATATCTCAAACATCTGGTGTGCTAACAGGTTTGAATCGGTTTTCGCAACACTTTTTATTTTGATAAACGAAAAGAGATCAACGTTATTAATCAAACAATTTTTTTTTTTCTGAAAATTCGTGGCAACTTGGACAGATATGATTGGCTGATTTTTTTAGTCTGACTCAACCCCTTTTGAGTTACATCAATAGCTATAAGAGATACACCAACTTAAATCTTTATATACTCAGTTACTTAATTTGCTAAATTGGCAATATTGGCACCCGCAAATCTTTAACCAAGTATATAAGTATATATGATAAACACAATAAAATCTGTAACCGAGTATTAATATTGTCTAATGTTTGTTGCTCCACACACACTTGAAGCAACCTTAGCCATCCCTAAGGTTTGAAACTGTTCCTATTTGGGGTGACTTTGAAAAAGATACCTAACATTCTATATTCAAAATCCCATTAAAGATGTCCTCTTCATTCCCATTAAAAGTTCAATTTTTTTAAATCTTAATAACAATACATCACAATTGCAACGGTGATGGTTAAACCATTACTAAGTAATGGCAAGAGTAGCTTATCTCTTATAGAATCTACAGATTAGACTTAGCTTAATCCTACTTACCTTCCAATCAATCGTCTTTCTCTCCATTATTTCTTCTTAGCTGCTTATCTTTTTCTTCAAGTTTCTCCACAACCGCCTTCTTCCACGGAGCCGAAGACCACCACCGTTTCATTTCTTCTGCCGGCTTAGAGGTAACTTTTTAAAACTCAAATGGTAACGTTTATATTTGCTGAGGTGGTGGTCTATTAGGAAGTCATGAAAATCTGTTCTCAAAAATAACCAGTGGGGTTTGCTCACGTTCCCAACTCTCCACGAGCCAAAATTTTTTTCTGCATATTCAATATTTCCAGAAAACATTAGCCTGATCTGAGCTGAGCCTCTTCAGTCTGTTAATCCTGAAACTTCTCCTCGTCTATATCAAATCCTCGAAATAAGTTTTCAGATTCTTCCAAAAATCCTTTGAAACCCCCCACATACTCATGATATCCTTTTTCCCATAACAAACACACAATACAACATAATGAGGCATATGGACAGTAAAAGTCAGTGGCTCAATCATCAGCTGAACTTCAATCAGCTCATCTTTCATCATCAATCTGAACCATTTTGTTCTTCGACCAATCTGTTATAGCAATGGTAGTCTGCACTTAACCCGTTGTAGTGACCTGCAACTCTTCCTTGGTTTTGTATTTAAAGTGCCAAGTCCTAGACAACTCTTCTCTTTTGAGCAGAATATGTCTCAAGGCATATTCCTCTAAAACACATTTCTACAACATCTTTGACCTGGGCAGAATATTCATTAGAGTATTGCAAAAGACCAATCTCTTGATAGCACCACTTTTAATCAACTTCAAACACCAACCATTTGTAGCAACCAGAACAAACATCATTCAAAAGAACCAGAGTTGAAAGAAGTAGCAGCAGTCACCACACAGAGGACGATGCCCAGCATTTTCAACGGGAGAAGCAGCCTGAACAAGATGCTCAACAACAACAGAAAGAAGCTGTACCCGAAGCAAATCAGAAACAGATCTAGAACTCAAAAGAAATGGAAAACTCAACTCCATTCTTATCTGTTATCAATCCCCCATGCTCGTTCAAAGATTTTGTCTGACCAAATCTTTTATCCCTTTTAAGAACAAATATGCAATTTCGAAAATCTCTCCATTACCTCTATAGCAGCATCAATCAACATGAAGAGATCCCATAAACTATTTTGCTTAGTTAGAGAGTATAGAGCATATGTCAATGTTTTTAAAGTCTGAGGTAGCATTTCAAATCTCGAAAATGTACATTATATGAATGGTTGGAAAATCCAAATAAATGAACTATATTTTTTTTTGAAACACTAAATAAATGTACTATATATTATCTATTTATTCATATAATTTCTAAGTATGATTTCATATTACCATTTCAATACGAGTATTAACTTGACATTTGATGTTTTAGGCATGCCTGATATGAGCTTATCATTTATATAACATATTTATTTATTTTCTGGTAAAAAGTATAGTAGTAAATATCACCTATTTGAAAAAAAGAAGAAGTAAATATCACCTATTTTCAAACTAAAGAGTTTGATAACTTTGATTAGCTAATTTAATTCTTTTCCATTTTTATGTACTAAAATATTATCGAGAATTGGTCTTATTTGTAAAAAAGAATTGTAATTCTTTTCCATTTTTATGTACGAAAATACTATCGAAAATTGGTCTTATTTGTAAAAACAAATTGTCCGTGCGTAGCATGGGATCCATACCAGTATGTTACAGTAACATTGTTACTAATACTTGAAATGCTCACAGACGTAGTTTCACTACTGAATACAAATTTCATCAAATTATTATATGGTTTGCTTTTTTTTTATGGGACGGGTCATGGTTCTTTTCGGGTCAAGCAAACACAATTTCGAAAACGTGTTTTGATTTTAACGGAGTGATATGTTAGTGTTTTCCATTGCTTTATTTAGTTGACTCTCACTTTCGTTTCAGTGTTTGATTTTGCCAGATGGGATTCTTTGACAGCCCACCAGAGTTCACAGCAGAGTCCTCTTCGGGGAGTTGGTCCTTCGCCTACATCGGGCTCCTCGGGGTCTTCATAGTTGGCGGGCTGATCTACTTCTGCTGGAAGCGCCGGCAGCAGACGACTCAGCAAGTCACCCCCGTGGGAGAAGTCGAGATGTCCGGTGCTGCTCCATAGTTCTACCACTCCCATATAAAAATATAACTAGATTACTGTTTTGCTTTATAGACGAAGAATTATACTAACATTAACATACGTTTTGTATTTAGATATTTATAATAGAATTATAGAAACAAACCTTGCATCATATAATAGCTTTTCAGTTCTTGGTTATTAAGCACTAAAAATTTAAAACATATATTTAGGAGAAATCGTTTCTGTTTCTTCATAGTCGAAAATCATTGTTCAATTTTAGTGAATTCTATTATGACTGATGAATTTGTTCACTCTTGACTGTAGTTGAGTACACTGGACTTAAAGAGAAAATGTAACTGGATTTTGGTTGAACTTTTTTCTTATCTCAGTTGTGGTTTAGTTTTTGAATTTTTGATCAATAGATGGGGTTTTTAAAATAAAATTCTTTAAAATACTGTTTTTGGAAAGTTATCATTTTTATAGAAAACTATTGTAGATTTTGGATTGTGATATAGAAATTAAGATAACAAGATTTTTTTGTATAAATGAATATACCTTTAGAATTTTTCATCAATATAATGTATAGTGTATTTTTAAAATAAACTTTTTTAAAATGCTATTTTTGGAAAGTAATTATTTCTATAGAGAAATATTTTAAATTTGGGATTGTGATTTAGAAATTAGGATAACATGAATTTTTGTTGATAGATGAGTATTCTTTTAGAATTTTTGATCAATAGGATGTATTTAAAAAAATATTAAAAATCATATTTTTGGAAAGTAACTATTTCTACAGAGAAATATTTTAAATTTGGTATTGTGATTTAGAAATTAGGATAACATGAATTTTTTTTGATAGATGAGTATTATTTTAGAATTTTTGATCAATAGGATGTATTTTTAAAATAAAAATATTAAAAATCGTATGTTTGGAAAGTAATTATTTCTATAGAGAAATATTTTAAATTTAGGATTGTGATTTAGAAATTAGGATAACATGAATTTTTGTTGATAGATGAGTATTCTTTTAGAATTTTTGATCAATAGGATGTATTTTTAAAATAAAAAATTTAAAAATCATATTTTTGAAAAGTAATCATTTAATAGAGAAATATGGTAAATTTGGGGTTGTGACTTAGAAATTTTGATAATAGATTTCAGTTCAGTATGGATCGGTTTTGGTTCGGTTCTGTTTTTTTGCCTACTCCTAAAAAAGTAATCTTGATTTTGTATTTTAGTTGCACCTCTGCTATTACTGATGTGGCAACTCAATCCATATTAGGGCTGAGCATTTTATCCGTTAAATTTGATTCGATTCGTTATTCGTTTCGATTCGATCCGAAAAAACCGAATATCCGTAAGTCTTGAAGCAAATCAAATATTAGAAATCAATATCCGCTAAAAACGAAGCAAATCATAAATACTAAAAATTAGGGACTAATATCCGATCCATTCGACTTTTATATAAATAGTTATATATTTATAGTTAAATAGAGTTTTAAATGTATAATCTTATATAATTTTATTTCTAAATTACTTCTAAAAATATTTAATATGTAAGAACATTTTATTAATTTGTAAGGATTTGTAAATAAAAAGTTTCATCAATTTTTACTTTCTTTTATATTTTGTAAGAAAATATTTTCTAAACGAATTTGTATAATATTTTTAGGTTTACTTGTATTAAACAAAGTGAAAAGATATCCGTAAATATTCGTAAATATCCATACATTTTTCGGATATCCGGAAAACCGAATATCCGTATTTTACCGAAGCAAAGCAAATCGGAAAATCAGATATTCGTGAAGTACGAAGCAAATCACAAATACTGAAAAATACGGTAATATTCGATCTGTGCCCACCCCTAATCGATATGTTTTATTACCCTACATTTATAACTATCCCTCTCTTAAGTAGTTTAATTATAAATTACGTCATTGGTAACACTTATATGTAGTGGTCTATATTCTAATGTTTTCATTTAATATTGTGTACGTATGTCTTTTTTCATTCAGCGTGGACCCATCAGCACATCGTTAATTGAAGGGTTTTGACATTTTGTACATCAATTTCATTTGATTGGTAGAATATTAAAATAAATATTATGCTCGCGATTATCCAATCAACATTTATTACAATATCATTTACAAGAACATTTAGAAGATGCTAATACTCTCCAAATGTTTTTTACTCAATGCTCTCAAATGGAGCTTTTGCTAGAGCATTTGCAGTTAAGATATATAAAATTTTAAAAATAATTATATATAATAATTTATTTTATTTAATAATATAAAAAAATTATGTTCATAATCACAAAAAAAATTATATTTTTTAAAATAAAATATGTGATTAATTATTTTAACTTCTTAAAAAGAACAATATTTCATATTTTAAATATAATATAACTTATATTATTACACATATCATTCATTATTTTTAATAAAAACATAAAATAATATGTATTTATATATTAGAAATTAAACAAATCTATATTATTTATAAAAAATAAATTATATGTCATATATTAATTTTTTGATAATATTATATATGAATCATTTACTTTAATAATATAAAAATTAGTATATATAATTAGTTTATTTTATTTAATGATATCAAAATTATTTTTCTATCCAAAAATAAATTTATATTTTAAAATAATATTTACATTTATTTTTAAAATAATAATATTTACATTTAAAATTTAATTTAATTTTATAATTAAATAAGATTAATTATTTTTTAATAAAAAGTCTATTATTAATATATATTATAATTTAATATTTATTTTTTATAATAAATATATTATATACTAACTTTTATGATAATTTTAAAATTGTATGCTGCTAGCTCTACCAATCAATTTATTAAAAAAAATTAATGAGAGCATACAACTTCTGCAGCATATTGCTTCTACAGCATGTTGCTACTGCTTTTTCATCTGCTGTACCAATCGAGGCCTAACTCATTAAAAATCTCATTAAAAAGCATACATCAATTTTTATGTGGCAGCTCAAAACACAGTTATAACGACCATATGCAATCCTAATCTACTTTTTTTTGCAGAAGACCTTTAATCTATACAGTTACTAATATTCCGACATGAACTTGGAATCATATTGATAATAATTTTATTTATTATTATTCTTTTTAAAGATTTCTTATTATACTATGGCCAGTAGCATATAATGTGTTTATAGAACATTAACACTTATTATACATTATTTTAATATGACCGTTCAAAACACACTTCTAACCCAAGATTGCTCATAAGGCGATAAACTTGCAATCATACTAATAAGAATTTTTATTATATGGTATCTTCTACAAAGTTGCTCTCAGTATATATCCGGTAAACACTCTGTTAGTATCATTATACTAGTATATACAATTTTCAATATTTGTTTAGTTGTTAACTGGATTTGAAAAATTACTTAAGAGTAACACACGTTCTAGTAACATAACTTAGAAGTTAGAACCTTAACTTAATTTTTTTTTTGTTTGGACAGAAGTAACACACGTTTTAGTTTATTAGTAGCAAATGTAGGGGGAAGGCAATATTGGTAATGATTTGTATAGAGGACCACGGACAACCCAAGGGAGACTGTGTTTTTGTAAAAATATATTGATAAATATTAATATTTTTTCTGATACACATATGCTTCCAGAAATATAAATTAAGTGGTTTACACGACATGTGCATCTCATAAAAGCCTATTCAATATGTTCTTTCTATAATATGAGATAGTCAGTTACGCAATTATATCTTGCTATGCAATGCAAATTAAGATTTGACTGAGATGTCAAATTGATTATTGATCTAATGCATAAAGGAATTGGTGCATTGATTCCGGTAATATTTCTGAGTCAGTACTCTAAAAAGAATCAGTAAGGGAATGTATATGTAAGAATATACGATATGAAAATTGAATCTGACATGCTTCTAAAAATGTAATTTCATTTTGAATAACCGCTGATTGACTATAACATTTTGTAAGGGTCAACGCATTGATTCCCCCCATTTAATACATCGTAACGTTTCAAGATATACGATATGTCTATATAAATTGTAGAGTGTTTCAATTTTGAGACTGAAAACAAATAAAATGTCAACCAGAATTAGGATGGCGCTTGTTGTGAATCTATTATCTCTTATGTTTTCAACAGCTATAGTTCATTCCAATCAAAGTACAGTGTCTCTCAGATCTTTCAAGGTTAGCTTAAAACACAACTTGAAACACACAGTTTCTTCTATTATTTAGATTATCATGTAATATATAACCCTTTTTTTTGTCATTGACAGATAAGTGAAAATGTAACATATGATTGCATAGATATTTATAAACAACCAGGGCTCAAGCATCCTTTGCTTAAAACCCACAAAATTCAGGTGCATTGCCTCAGAATTTCATTTTCTCTGTTCTTGCTTGTGTTAGTATGATAAATACTGATTATACACTTTTTTTTTTGAAAAGATGAAATCATCAGTTTCAATTTCAAGACCTGAGTTAAAGATGCAAACTGGCGAAAACAAAACATCTAACAAAAAGAAAATAGAATGTCCAAATGGTACTGTTCCTATATTGAAAAATACAAAAGAATATGTCAAAAACTCACAAGTATTTGTTGAGAAACATCTTCATCCGCTATCAGCCGATAGTCCTGGATTACATGTAAGCACTCTCGTCTTTTTCTTAATATGATAAATCTAATATTGTATTTTTATTTATATATCAAGTAATAAGTCAGTAATGTAACCTGCTTTTGATAGATTGCTGGAGTAAGGTCAATTGGTGGTCCATTTCGTGGTGTAGAAGCTTGGTTTAGTGGAAATGCGCTAAATGTGGGGAAAGATCAAGTCTCGTATAGTCATATATATATAGGCAGTCGATCGGAAAACCAAATCAATTATATCTCAGCGGGTTGGATTGTAGGTTTTATATTTTATAAGCATATTCCTTAATTCATTCGTTATGTCAACCCTTTGAGTATGTTCTTAAAGTATTGAAATTCCATGTTGATAGATAAATCCAAGTCTATATGGTGACCAACGTGTTTGGACATTTGGATTTTGGAAGGTATGTGGCTACGAACAAATTATTTTTGGTGAAAACATTGATATAGTAACAAGTATGGTATTAAATATTTGTTAATAGGGTAAGGATGGAAAAGGATGTTACAATACCGCATGTTCAGGGTTTGTTCAAGTATCAAAGGTGATTCCAATTGTCGAGCCCAATGTTCTTAAGCCAGGAGTTCCTCGCTGGTTGCGCTATTCCATTCATCAGGTTCTTACTTTTTTTTTTAAAGCATAATACTAGTGATCGATATATTTGAAAGATGAATACTAGTGATCAATATATTTTTATTCAGGTTATTACTTATAATCAGTTTTATAAGCACACTAGTGCTCGATATATTTGAGTATAACATCTCTAAGATCCTTACCTTTTAAAACTGATAAATGTATTTGTCTTGTCTCTTAATATATGAAAAAGGATAAAAATACAGGAAACTGGTGGATTACACAACTTATGAAAGATGCACCTAATGAAGATATCGGTTATTGGCCAAAAGAATTATTTAATCTTTTAGACAATGGTGCAAATATGGTTGGAGCTGGTGGTGTTGTTCAGGCTTCTCCTTCTGGTTCAAGCCTCCTATGGGTAATGGTATTTTACCGAATGGAGGCCCCCAAGATTCAGGAGTTTTTACAAATATTGAAGTCTTGAATTCCAACTATGAGCAACGTAAAATGGATTCTTTTCCTTTTGAGAGTTTGGCAGATTGTGCGAAATGTTATGGTCTAAGAATTGGTTCGCAAAAACGATACCCTCATCTCGGTTTCTTTTTCAATTATGGTGGTCTGGGAGGGAATGAATGTGGAGTTTAACATTGGCATTTAATAAATATATTATACATTAATAAGATGCAAACTATTATACAGACGTATTATTTTTGTTTTGTTTTGTTCTCAAGGTTAACGTCTCAGTCACTGAGGTTGACAGGTAACACTGAAAAGAGTTTTAAAGATGTTCTTCCAGAACATTCTTAAAGGTTTGTCAGGAAATCTTGTAGCATCCTCCTTCTGCAAGGACCTTAGTACGATTTGCAATGCTTCCTACTCGGTGCACTTCTCACTGATCAAAACCAAAGATTGATTCTAAGAGAGATCAGTCAAAGTTCCAAAGGATAAACCTTTTAATGATATCTAAACCTGAATATAAACTGCAAAAAGTTATTAAAATCTAAGATGAAATAAAAAAAACTCACAGTCAGGGGCGGCTTAATAGGGAGGGCGGTCAGTGCGACCGCCCCAGAGCCTAGCCTAACTCTAGTAATATTAGGGATCTTGATTCTTACGATAAACATATTTGATCCAGATTTAGACAGCATAAAAACATAATATTTCTGTTTCTCTAGTTAGAATACCAAATAGAAATGTGTATATGCTGTGATGCTCAAGTCAAAAAATTCAAAGTTATCAAATCAGTTAATCTTTAGGTCCTAAAATTTTTTTTGCCAAGGGCCCATTGTAACTTTGAGTCGGCCCTGCTCACCAGTGCTGTCATGTGTTTCCAGCAAGGCGTACCGTCTTCTTTGCAGCTTAGGCAACTTAACCCATCTCCGGAGCGTCCCTTCAACAGTCCATCGTGTCTGATCCAATCATAAGAGTGTGAGAGAAAGATCAGTGAAGGTCAAAGACTCCAAGCTTTATCTTCGGTTTAATGAATCTGTGAGAAGTGAAGAGGAAGACACACAGACTTGTAATTAAGGGATGAGAATTAGTGGCGGAGCTAGCCACAAAGCTTATCGAGGTCAACAAAACTGAAACATAGGTTTAAGTGTATTTTGAGAAAATATTACCAGGGTCATCGTACTAGTTATATAAGTATATATATTTTTACTGACCCGTAATTACTGTTTTCAAAATTCTTTTTTTATCATCTAAGTATATATATTTTTAATCATTATATATTTTAACACATGTAGCAATGTAAGAAGGAAAATTACTATCAGATAATCTTTTGCAATTATATAATATTTAGAATTTTAAAAATGGAAAAGTTACTATTAATAATATTTATAATTACTTTAAAAAAAAAAAAATTTGCTATTATCTTAGTATATATATTTTTAATTATGAGATAGATTAACACATGTCACAATCTTAAATATATAATTGACATGTGTCATGATCATGTTAATTAGTAACTTTGAAGAACCAAGTTTTATATAATAAGATTTTAAAAGTTTATTAAATAGTATTTTTTTAAAAGAATTTGATGATAAACATGATACTAAAATCTATTTAATTAACAAATACAATTTATAAAATAGTAGTGATATTAAAACACGAATTGTAAAAAATATCAATTTTTTTTTAAAAAATATTTAATATTAACTGAAAATAATTATTTGATAGTAATTTGTTTTGTAAAGTTCCAAACAAAATATAACTGTATAATATTATGTAATTTATATAATAAGATAGTAATTTTCCTTTTCTAAAATCTTAAAAAGAAACAGTAAAATAATAGTTTTTGTGATAATAATTTTCCTTTTTTAAATCCTTTTAAAATTTTAAACAAAATATTTTTTTATATTTTTGACATATGTAGCAATCTTAATAATCTATTGACATATGTCGCGATCATGTTAATTAGTAAATTTGAAGAACCAAGTTTTATATAATAAGCTATTATGTATTTTATATAAAAAGATAGTAATTTTTCTTCTCTAAAATCTTAAAAAGAAACAGTAAAATAATAGTTTTTGTGATAATAATTTTCCTTTTCTAAATCCTTTTAAAATTTTAAACAAAATATTTTTTATATTTTCGACATATGTAGCAATCGTAATAATCTATTGACACATATTGCGATCATGTTAATTAGTAACTTTGAAAAATCAAACTTTATGTAATAAAATCTATTGAAAAAACTAAGATATGAATGTATATGAAGTGGAAGAATATGAATCAAGTATAAGAGCCACGATAAAAATCGGGTTCATCGAAAGTGTCATGAATAGACTTAGCAATGACGAGGCTGAGAACAACGAGAAAGAGTGAAGGATAAGAGAAGGTGGAGAAATACTTCCATTGATGAACAATGGCTTTCAAGATGCTGAGTTGACAACCTCGGCAGCTAAGACAGTAATCGTAAGCACATTCTGCAGGGACGTCGTTCTCTATGTGTTGCCGTTTCCAACTCCATTCTCCTGGTGCACCGAACATCGTCTTCTCTCCACATCCTGGTGGTTGCGCGCAGCAAAACTTCTGTACATACATATGTGTTTTTTTTTCCATCTTTATTAGAGTTTGATCTTGTTATCATTTGTGCTGATATAAATGAACGAAAAGAGCTTTACCCAGACATTGCTGTTTAGGCTGGCGTTGACGTTGCAATCATGATTGTGGATGATACAGCCGGTGACTGTTGCGAGTTTAGATGCAGGGACTAAACGCCCGAGCAACTGTTTGACGGTCCTTGTTTCCTCAGCTGGATTCTTGGCGATACCGAAAGTTGTGTTGTAGATGAAGCATTTCAAAGAGTAGCCACTAAGGACAATGAAGATGAACATCATCGCGTAGATGTAGAAGGTGAAGAGACGTTTTGACCGACAACAGATTGCGTAAAGACCAATCTGAGGAAACACTAGCAAGAGGAGGCCAATGAAGACGAAACTGCCAGCGCTTTCTCGGATGCATTTTGAGACTATTTTCCTGTGATATAAACCTGTTCCCATCATCGTTAACCCTAGGCATATGAGGACTATGGTCGCCATTGTTAGGAACCCAGTTCGCAGCTCCGACATTTTTATTCTTTCCCTTTGTTATTCTCGAATCCGAAAATACAAAAAGATTTGCAAAGAAAGTGATGTTTTAGATCCTTGATAAACGTAGAAGTTTTTCAACAAATAGACCCAAAAAAACAGAACAGAGAGGTATCAGGCGTTTTTCAGTTTCAAAACCTTAGTTTAGTTTTAAGGACAGCTTTTTAGGACTGTTAACCGTTGGGTTATTCCTTTTGCTAAAACTAAGAGAATGATTATTTCTAAATATAGAGATCTTTTAGTTGTAATTTCTTTTATAGCACACAAACTCTTTTGACAAGAGACTTCGATAAAACAACATGAAAACTTTGAACTCCCGTTATTACCAAACTATGTACCTAATACCTGAAAAGACTTAACTTTGGTCTGACCCATACAAGATTTATGAACATGAAACCTTTTCAAATCCAGACTAAAAATAGCTACATTTTCATGTTCATAAAAATAGCTACATTTTCATGTTCATAAATGTGTGTTTTAGAAAACATTGAACTGTTTGCACGGTGTGATATTTTTTTTCAATGACCATTAGTATCTAAAGAGTTTTTGTTTGGGCATCTATATTTATATTAACCGTTCCCACGGACTAACATTTTATATCAAGCCAATCTCTTGCCAAAGGTTTTGGTATCAACTATACAGAATTAGCCATTCAAATAGGACATAAACAAGTGATAATTTTTGTTTCTGAAAGGAATGGTCTATCTCTATTATTAGAATAGAAGTACATATATAAAATATCCCTAAATTTTTCAAGTTATTTACACTTCCATGCTACTACTATTAATAATCTTTCCATTTAATAATCTTGTCTTTTCAGATTAATTAATTCATATTTCCTAACTATAGTTTTGCCAAAGAAAAACAGAAACAATGACTTCACGTAGCCCTGGGCATTCGGGGTCCCAATCGGGTTTCGGTTTTATCCAATCGGGTTTTGGTTTTTCGGGTTTGACAAAATCAACCCCATTCGGATTATATAAAAATTCGGTTCGGGACCGGTTCGGGTTCTATCGGGTTCGGGTCGGGGATTTTATGTTATTAAATTTATTTTTTAAAAATGGAATATTACTATTTTGTGAACTTTCCTTTTTAATGAAATCTTATTATTTATACATATAATTTCGTTTTTAAATTCTTTTTTAACTTTATAAACATTTCCTTTTTATTATATATATTATTTGGAAAATTTTATAAAGAAAACTAAATAAAAATTCAATAATAGTATTTAAATATAATATTTTTAATTCATTAAGGATATCAATGTGAACAACCATCGTGAGAGTTAACGTGAGCGCGACACATAAGAAATTGACTTCTCAAATAATATTATAATAAAGATGTCACGAGCGCAGAAATACACAAATACTGCTACACTGAGCCTTTTATCCTTTTAATTTAAGAGTAAATATATCTGAAACAACCAGCCAGCCAAACAGACTAAAGGATAGTTGTAAGATTAATCACAATAGAAATATTTGTTATAAAATGTCCAGCTTTAGCTGCCATGAGTTTCATGAGAAAGTCCATGCCACGTTTAGGACAAACATTAACGTTGTGGCATACAAAACTTCAATTAATTATTTGTTTACCTGGTAAAAGCCCACATAGAGAAGCAATGCAACCAAGCAGGAATAATGAGAACCTTTTCGACCTTAAAATTTACAAGTGAATAAATTGGGACCATTGAGTTCTCTGTCATTGAGCTCAATATATAGTAAGCTTGATGTAAACCTATTGTACTTTCCTTGCAGTAGATTTAGAGGAAGCGCACTTATATTGACGAGAGAGAACACAAGGGGTAGCCAAAATAGAGGACATACCATCTCACTAGGTATCCTTCCAAGTCTGTAGAGATCTGGCTCCAAACCCTTCAACTACGTGACTGCGACTCTTCATATTCACCAATAAAGTCTCTTACAATATTACCAAGAAAAGAAGCTTGCTCTACAGTTTTTCTTTTCGGACTCAGTCACTACTGGCTTCATATAGTTGTAACTACTAATCTGTAATGACACCACTTCTAACACTAATATACTAACAGTGTTTACCGGATATATATTGAGAGCAACTTTGTAGAAGATACCATATAACAAAATTCTTATTAGTATGATTGCAAGTTCTTATGTCTTATGAGTAATCAGGTAGAGTTGAGATCTGGGAAAATTTTGATTAGGATTGCATATGTTGGGTTGAAGTGTGTTTTGAATGGTCATATTAAGATAATGTATAATAATTCTATAAACACATTCTATGCTACTTGGTCATAGTATAATAAGAAATCAAAAAAATAATAATAATAATAAAATAAAAATATTATCAATATGATTCCAAGTTCATGTCGGAATATTAGTAACTGGATAGAAAGGTCTTCTGCAAAAAACAAAAGTATATTAACAGAAAAGCGAGATCAACCAGGCTGTCCCTCTGAAGTATGCCAGAGGCCACGTGATACAACTCAACACGTACACAGCTTCCCCTCTAGCCTTAGGAAGTAATTCCACAACACCATTGCTGTTGCTGAATCGAAAACTCATCAGACTTGATACCATACGTTTGTTCTCTCCTGCAATGATGTGATTTGGATATGCTGTTGTAGCGAAATGCAGAAGAAGGCACCCCAAGGAGAAGTTTTGTAGCCCTTGTTGAATAGGATTCTGTGCTTCCAAATAGTCAGGGGTACAAAGCTGCACAACCCTACGTCTCCAACGGTGCCATACATGATATAGTCTGTTCCGTGAAACCCATGTATTCCACAGGGCCAGCTCCGCTCCAAGCAATGCAAAAGATTGGCTGAACCAATGGTGAAACCAGAACTGACCACACACAAAGCCAATTCTAAAACCAGATGCAGATGCTTATACATCTCTATGTACTTTACTTTGAAACTCTGAACATCAAAAATCTGTTGTACGTTGCTTGGATGTTGAACTGATCTGATTTGAGTACTAGAGCAGTAAATGATATATGTACTTGAGATGTCAAGCTTTGGGAATTTTTTGCTCCTGAGGAATCTGAAACAGCAGCAATATAGAAGCTAGCTTCGAATATTTAAACGGCTCCATCATCCCTAAGCTATGAACTTCTGTATGCCATGTGCTGACATTGACTTGTTCTTGCTTGTAAGACTGCCTCACAAAAGAAACAAAAACTTGTTGGAGATAGATCGTCATCCCTGTAACAACACCAGCCCGTAAATCTCTCACCACTCTTGCTACTCTGTATTGTCTAAAAAATCTGCGCCATATTAATGCACCAGCACCACTTGACTTAACAATATGTTTTGTAGCTGACTTTGTAAGCATGTGGTAGCACCCTTGAGACTTGATCGTATTATTGGATAGCAGCTTTGTCTTGTTCTTGTACTTGAAAGTCCAAGATTTGGGAACTTTTGATTTCTTCAGCAAGTGTAGCAGCTGATCTCTCCTCTATGAAGCAATATCTCAAACATCTGGTGTGCTAACAGGTTTGAATCGGTTTTCGTAACACTTCTTATTTTATTTTGATAAACGAAAAGAGATCAACGTTACTAATCAAACAATTTTTTTTTTTGAAAATTCGTGGCAACTCGGACAGATATGATTGGCTGATTTTTTTAGTCTGACTCAATCCCTTTTGAGGTTACATCAATAGTTATAAGAGATACACCAACTTAAATCTTTATATACTCAATTACTTAATTTGCTAAATTGGCCATATTGGCACCCGCAAATCTTTAACCAAATATAATAAGTATTATATGATAAACACAATAAAATCTGTAACCGAGTATTAATATTGTCTAATGTTTGTTGCTCCACACACACTTGAAGCAACCTTAGCCATCCCTAAGGTCTGAAACTGTTCCTATTTGGGGTGACTTTGAAAAAGATACTTAACATTCTATACTCAAAATCCCATTAAAGATGTCCTCTTCATTCCCATTAAAAGTTCAATTTTTTTAAATCTTAATAACAATACATCACAATTGCAACGGTGATGGTTAAACCATTACTAAGTAATGGCAAGAGTAGCTATCTCTTATAGAGTCTACAGATTATACTTAGCTTAATCCTACTTACCTTCCAATCAATCTTCTTTCTCTCCATTATTTCTTCTTCGCTGCTTATCTTTTTCTTCAAGTTTCTCCACAACCGCCTTCTTCCACGGAGCCGAAGACCACCACCGTTTCATTTCGTCTGCCGGCTTAGAGGTAACTTTTTAAAACTCAAATGGTAACGTTTATATTTGCTGAGGTGGTGGTCTATTAGGAAGTCATGAAAATCTGTTCTCAAAAATAACCAGTGGGGTTTGCTCACGTTCCCAACTCTCCACGAGCCAAAATTTTTTCTGCATATTCAATATTTCCAGAAAACATTAGCCTGATCTGAGCTGAGCCTCTTCAGTCTGTTAATCCTGAAACTTCTCCTCGTCTATATCAAATCCTCGAAATAAGTTTTCAGATTCTTCCAAAAATCCTTTGAAACCCCAACCCCCACCCCCACATACTCATGATATCCTTTTTCCCATAACAAACACACAATACAACATAATGAGGCATATGGACAGTAAAAGTCAGTGGCTCAATCATCAGCTGAACTTCAATCAGCTCATCTTTCATCATCAATCTGAACCATTTTGTTCTTCGACCAATCTGTTATAGCGATGGTAGTCTGCACTTAACCCGTTGTAGTGACCTGCAACTCTTCCTTGGTTTTGTATTTAAAGTGCCAAGTCCTAGACAACTCTTCTCTTTTGAGCAGAATATGTCTCAAGGCATATTCCTCTAAAACACATTTCTACAACATCTTTGACCTGGACAGAATATTCATTAGAGTATTGCAAAAGACCAATCTCTTGACCAGCACCACTTTTAATCAACTTCAAACACCAACCATTTGTAGCAACCAGAACAAACATCATTCAAAAGAAGCAGAGTTGAAAGAAGTAGCAGCAGTCACCACACAGAGGACGATGCCCAGCATTTTCAACGGGAGAAGCAGCCTGAACAAGATGCTCAACAACAACAGAAAGAAGCTGTACCCGAAGCAAATCAGAAACAGATCTAGAACTCAAAAGAAATGGAAAACTCAACTCCATTCTTGTCTGTTATCAATCCCCCATGCTCGTTCAAAGATTTTGTCTGACCAAATCTTTTATCCCTTTTAAGAACAAATATGCAATTTCGAAAATCTCTCCATTACCTCTATAGCAGCATCAATCAACATGAAGAGATCCCATAAACTATTTTGCTTAGTTAGAGAGTATAGAGCATATGTCAATGTTTTTAAAGTCTGAGGTAGCATTTCAAATCTCGAAAATGTACATTATATGAATGGTTGGAAAATCCAAATAAATGAACTATATTTTTTTTTGAAACACTAAATAAATGTACTATATATTATCTATTTATTCATATAATTTCTAAGTATGATTTCATATTACCATTTCAATACGAGTATTAACTTGACATATGATGTTTTAGGCATGCCTGATATGAGCTTATCATTTATATAACATATTTATTTATTTTCTGGTAAAAAGTATAGTAGTAAATATCACCTATTTGAAAAAAAGAAGAAGTAAATATCACCTATTTTCAAACTAAAGAGTTTGATAACTTTGATTAGCTAATTTAATTATTTTCCATTTTTATGTACGAAAATACTATCGAAAATTGGTCTTATTTGTAAAAAGAATTGTAATTCTTTTCCATTTTTATGTACGAAAATACTATCGAAAATTGGTCTTATTTGTAAAAACAAATTGTCCGTGCGTAGCATGGGATCCATACCAGTATGTTACAGTAACATTGTTACTAATACTTGAAATGCTCACAGACGTAGTTTCACTACTGAATACAAATTTCATCAAATTATTATATGGTTTGCTCTTTTTTATGGGACGGGTCATGGTTCTTTTCGGGTCAAGCAAACACAATTTCGAAAACGTGTTTTGATTTTAACGGAGTGATATGTTAGTGTTTTCCATTGCTTTATTTAGTTGACTCTCACTTTCGTTTCAGTGTTTGATTTTGCCAGATGGGATTCTTTGACAGCCCACCAGAGTTCACAGCAGAGTCCTCTTCGGGGAGTTGGTCCTTCGCCTACATCGGGCTCCTCGGGGTCTTCATAGTTGGCGGGCTGATCTACTTCTGCTGGAAGCGCCGGCAGCAGACGACTCAGCAAGTCACCCCCGTGGGAGAAGTCGAGATGTCCGGTGCTGCTCCATAGTTCTACCACTCCCATATAAAAATATAACTAGATTACTGTTTTGCTTTATAGACGAAGAATTATACTAACATTAACATACGTTTTGTATTTAGATATTTATAATAGAATTATAGAAACAAACCTTGCATCATATAATAGCTTTTCAGTTCTTGGTTATTAAGCACTAAAAATTTAGAACATATATTTAGGAGAAATCGTTTTTGTTTCTTCATAGTCGAAAATCATTGTTCAATTTTAATGAATTCTATTATGACTGATGAATTTGTTCACTCTTGACTGTAGTTGAGTACACTGGACTTAAAGAGAAAATGTAACTGGATTTTGGTTGAACTTTTTTCTTATCTCAGTTGTGGTTTAGTTTTTGAATTTTTGATCAATAGATGGGGTTTTTAAAATAAAATTCTTTAAAATACTGTTTTTGGAAAGTTATCATTTTTATAGAAAACTATTGTAGATTTTGGATTGTGATATAGAAATTAAGATAACAAGATTTTTTTGTATAAATGAATATACCTTTAGAATTTTTCATCAATATAATGTATAGTGTATTTTTAAAATAAACTTTTTTAAAATGCTATTTTTGGAAAGTAATTATTTCTATAGAGAAATATTTTAAATTTGGGATTGTGATTTAGAAATTAGGATAACATGAATTTTTGTTGATAGATGAGTATTCTTTTAGAATTTTTGATCAATAGGATGTATTTAAAAAAATATTAAAAATCATATTTTTGGAAAGTAACTATTTCTACAGAGAAATATTTTAAATTTGGTATTGTGATTTAGAAATTAGGATAACATGACTTTTTTTTGATAGATGAGTATTATTTTAGAATTTTTGATCAATAGGATGTATTTTTAGAATAAAAATATTAAAAATCGTATGTTTGGAAAGTAATTATTTCTATAGAGAAATATTTTAATTTAGGATTGTGATTTAGAAATTAGGATAACATGAATTTTTGTTGATAGATGAGTATTCTTTTAGAATTTTTGATCAATAGGATGTATTTTAAAAATAAAAAATTTAAAAATCGTATTTTTGGAAAGTAATCATTTAATAGAGAAATATGGTAAATTTGGGGTTGTGACTTAGAAAATTTGATAATAGATTTCAGTTCAGTATGGATCGGTTTTGGTTCGGTTCTGTTTTTTTGCCTACTCCTAAAAAAGTAATCTTGATTTTGTATTTTAGTTGCACCTCTGCTATTACTGATGTGGCAACTCAATCCATATTAGGGCTGAGCATTTTATCCGTTAAATTTGATTCGATTCGTTATTCGTTTCGATTCGATCCGAAAAAACCGAATATCCGTAAGTCTTCGAAGCAAATCAAATATTAGAAATCAATATCCGTTAAAAACGAAGCAAATCATAAATACTAAAAAATTAGGGACGAATATCCGATCCGCTCCGACTTTTATATAAATAGTTATATATTTATAGTTAAATAGAGTTTTAAATGTATAATCTTATATAATTTTATTTCTAAATTACTTCAAAAATATTTAATATGTAAGAAAATTTTATTAATTTGTAAGGATTTGTAAATAAAAAGTTTCATCAATTTTTACTTTCTTTTATATTTTGTAAGAAAATATTTTCTAAACGAATTTGTATAATATTTTTTAGGTTTACTTGTATTAAACAAAGTGAAAAAGATATCCGTAAATATTCGTAAATATCCATACATTTTTCGGATATCCGGAAAACCGAATATCCGTATTTTACCGAAGCAAAGCAAATCGGAAAATCAGATATTCGTAAAGTACGAAGCAAATCACAAATACTGAAAAATACGGTAATATTCGAGTTGTGCCCACCCCTAATCCATATGTTTTATTACCCTACATTTATAACTATCCCTCTCTTAAGTAGTTTAATTATAAATTACGTCATTGGTAACACTTATATGTAGTGGTCTATATTCTAATGTTTTCATTTAATATTGTGTACGTATGTCTTTTTTCATTCAGCGTGGACCCATCAGCACATCGTTAATTGAAGGGTTTTGACATTTTGTACATCAATTTCATTTGATTGGTAGAATATTAACATAAATATTATGCTCGCGATTATCCAATCAACATTTATTACAAAAGCATTTACAAGAATATTTAGAAGATGCTAATACTCTACAAATGTTTTTTACTCAATGCTCTCAAATTGAGCTTTCGCTAGAACATTTGCAGTTAAGATATATAAAATTTTAAAAATAATTATATATAATAATTTATTTTATTTAATAATATAAAAAATTATGTTCATAATCAAAAAAAAATTTATATTTTTTAAAATAAAATATGTGATTAATTATTTTAACTTCTTAAAAAGAACAATATTTCACATTTTAAATATAATATAACTTATATTATTACACATATCATTCATTATTTTTAATAAAAACATAAAATAATATGTATTTATATATTAGAAATTAAACATATCTATATTATTTATAAAAAATAAATTATATGTCATATATTAATTTTTTGATAATATTATATATGAATCATTTACTTTAATAATATAAAAATTAGTATATATAATTAGTTTATTTTATTTAATGATATCAAAATTATTTTTCTATCCAAAAATAAATTTATATTTTAAAATAATATTTACATTTATTTTTAAAATAATAATATTTACATTTAAAATTTAATTTAATTTTATAATTAAATAAGATTCATTATTTTTTAATAAAAAGTCTATTATTAATATATATTATAATTTAATATTTATTTTTTATAATAAATATATTATATACTAACTTTTATGATAATTTTAAAATTGTATGTCGCTATGCTTCTACCAATCAATTTATTAAAAAATTTAATAAGAGCATACAACTGCAAAGATAATGCTTCTACAAAGATGTTGCTATCGCTTTTTTCATCTCATTGCACTAATCGAGGCCTAACTCATTAAAAATCTCATTAAAAAGCATTCATCAGTTTTTATGTGGCAGCTCAAAACACAGTTATAACGACCATATGCAATCCTAATCTACTTTTTTTTTGCAGAAGACCTTTAATCTATACAGTTACTAATATTCCGACATGAACTTGGAATCATATTGATAATAATTTAATTTATTATTATTCTTTTTAAAGATTTCTTATTATACTATGGCCAGTAGCATATAATGTGTTTATAGAACATTAACACTTATTATACATTATTTTAATATGACCGTTCAAAACACACTTCTAACCCAAGATTGCTCATAAGGCGATAAACTTGCAATCATACTAATAAGAATTTTTATTATATGGTATCTTCTACAAAGTTGCTCTCAGTATATATCCGGTAAACACTCTGTTAGTATCATTATACTAGTTATATACAATTTTCAATATTTGTTTAGTTGTTAACTGGATTAGAAAAATTTCTTAAGAGTAACACACGTTCTAGTAACATAACTTAGAAGTTAGAACCTTAACTTTTTTTTTGTTTGGACAGAAGTAACACACGTTTTAGTTTATTAGTAGCAAATGTAGGGGGAAGGCAATATTGGTAATGATTTGTATAGAGGACCACGGACAACCCAAGGGAGACTGTGTTTTTGTAAAAATATATTGATAAATATTAATATTTTTTCTGATCCACATATGCTTCCAGAAATATAAATTAAGTGGTTTACACGACATGTGCATCTCATAAAAGCCTATTCAATATGTTCTTTCTATAATATGAGATAGTCAATTACGCAATTATATCTTGCTATGCAATGCAAATTAAGATTTGACTGAGATGTCAAATTGATTATTGATCTAATGTATAAAGGAATTGTTGCATTGATTCCGGTAATATTTCTGAGTCAGTACTCTAAAAAGAATCAGTAAGGGAATGTATATGTAAGAATATACGATATGAAAATTGAATCTGACATGCTTCTAAAAATGTAATTTCATTTTGAATAACCGCTGATTGACTATAACATTTTGTAAGGGTCAACGCATTGATTCCCCATTTAATACATCGTAACGTTTTAAGATATACGATATGTCTATATAAATTGTAGAGTGTTTCAATTTTGAGACTGAAAACAAATAAAATGTCAACCAGAATTAGGATGGCGCTTGTTGTGAATCTATTATCTCTTATGTTTTCAACAGCTATAGTTCATTCCAATCAAAGTACAGTGCCTCTCAGATCTTTCAAGGTTAGCTTAAAACACAACTTGAAACACACAGTTTCTTCTATTATTTAGATTATCATGTAATATATAACCCTTTTTTTGTCATTGACAGATAAGTGAAAATGTAACATATGATTGCATAGATATTTATAAACAACCAGGGCTCAAGCATCCTTTGCTTAAAACCCACAAAATTCAGGTGCATTGCCTCAGAATTTCATTTTCTCTGTTCTTGCTTGTGTTAGTATGATAAATACTGATTATACAACTTTTTTTTTTGAAAAGATGAAATCATCAGTTTCAATTTCAAGACCTGAGTTAAAGATGCAAACTGGCGAAAACAAAACATCTAACAAAAAGAAAATAGAATGTCCAAATGGTACTGTTCCTATATTGAAAAATACAAAAGAATATGTCAAAAACTCACAAGTATTTGTTGAGAAGCATCTTCATCCGCTATCAGCCGATAGTCCTGGATTACATGTAAGCACTCTCGTCTTTTTCTTAATATGATAAATCTAATATTGTATTTTTATTTATATATCAAGTAATAAGTCAGTAATGTAACCTGCTTTTGATAGATTGCTGGAGTAAGGTCAATTGGTGGTCCATTTCGTGGTGTAGAAGCTTGGTTTAGTGGAAATGCGCTAAATGTGGGGAAAGATCAAGTCTCGTATAGTCATATATATATAGGCAGTCGATCGGAAAACCAAATCAATTATATCTCAGCGGGTTGGATTGTAGGTTTTATATTTTATAAGCATATTCCTTAATTCATTCGTTATGTCAACCCTTTGAGTATGTTCTTAAAGTATTGAAATTCCATGTTGATAGATAAATCCAATTCTGTATGGTGACCAACGTGTTTGGACATTTGGATTTTGGAAGGTATGTGGCTACGAACAAATTATTTTTTGGTGAAAACATTGATATAGTAACAAGTATGGTATTACATATTTGTTAATAGGGTAAGGATGGAAAAGGATGTTACAATACCGCATGTTCAGGGTTTGTTCAAGTATCAAAGGTGATTCCAATTGTCGAGCCCAATGTTCTTAAGCCAGGAGTTCCTCGCTGGTTGCGCTATTCCATTCATCAGGTTCTTACTTTTTTTTTTAAAGCATAATACTAGTGATCGATATATTTGAAAGATGAATACTAGTGATCAATATATTTTTATTCAGGTTATTACTTATAATCAGTTTTATAAGCACACTAGTGCTCGATATATTTGAGTATAACATCTCTAAGATCCTTACCTTTTTAAAACTGATAAATGTATTTGTCTTGTCTCTTAATATATGAAAAAGGATAAAAATACAGGAAACTGGTGGATTACACAACTTATGAAAGATGCACCTAATGAAGATATCGGTTATTGGCCAAAAGAATTATTTAATCTTTTAGACAATGGTGCAAATATGGTTGGAGCTGGTGGTGTTGTTCAGGCTTCTCCTTCTGGTTCAAGCCCTCCTATGGGTAATGGTATTTTACCGAATGGAGGCCCCCAAGATTCAGGAGTTTTTACAAATATTGAAGTCTTGAATTCCAACTATGAGCAACGTAAAATGGATTCTTTTCCTTTTGAGAGTTTGGCAGATTGTGCGAAATGTTATGGTCTAAGAATTGGTTCGCAAAAACGATTCCCTCATCTCGGTTTCTTTTTCAATTATGGTGGTCTGGGAGGGAATGAATGTGGAGTTTAACATTGGCATTTAATAAATATATTATACATTAATAAGATGCAAACTATTATACAGACGTATTATTTTTGTTTTGTTTTGTTCTCAAGGTTAACGTCTCAGTCACTGAGGTTGACAGGTAACACTGAAAAGAGTTTTAAAGATGTTCTTCCAGAACATTCTTAAAGGTTTGTCAGGAAATCTTGTAGCATCCTCCTTCTGCAAGGACCTTAGTACGATTTGCAATGCTTCCCTACTCGGTGCACTTCTCACTGATCAAAACCAAAGATTGATTCTAAGAGAGATCAGTCAAAGTTCCAAAGGATAAACCTTTTAATGATATCTAAACCTGAATATAAACTGCAAAAAGTTATTAAAATCTAAGATGAAATAAAAAAAACTCACAGTCAGGGGCGGCTTAATAGGGAGGGCGGTCAGTGCGACCGCCCCAGAGCCTAGCCTAACTCTAGTAATATTAGGGATCTTGATTCTTACGATAAACATATTTGATCCAGATTTAGACAGCATAAAAACATAATATTTCTGTTTCTCTAGTTAGAATACCAAATAGAAATGTGTATATGTTGTGATGCTCAAGTCAAAAAATTCAAAGTTATCAAATCAGTTAATCTTTAGGTCCTAAAATTTTTTTTGCCCAAGGGCCCATTGTAACTTTGAGTCGGCCCTGCTCACAGTGCTGTCATGTGTTTCCAGCAAGGCGTACCGTCTTCTTTGCAGCTTAGGCAACTTAACCCATCTCCGGAGCGTCCCTTCAACAGTCCATCGTGTCTGATCCAATCATAAGAGTGTGAGAGAAAGATCAGTGAAGGTCAAAGACTCTAAGCTTTATCTTCGGTTTAATGAATCTGTGAGAAGTGAAGAGGAAGACATACAGACTTGTGATTAAGGGATGAGAATTAGTGGCGGAGCTAGCCACAAAGCTTATCGAGGTCAACAAAACTGAAACATAGGTTTAAGTGTATTTTGAGAAAATATTACCAGGGTCATCGTACTAGTTATATAAGTATATATATTTTTACTGACCCGAAATTACTGTTTTCAAAATTCCTTTTTATCATCTAAGTATATATATTTTTAATCATTATATATTTTAACACATGTAGCAATGTAAGAAGGAAAATTACTATCAGATAATCTTTTGCAATTATATAATATTTAGAATTTTAAAAATGGAAAAGTTACTATTAATAATATTTATAATTACTTTTTTTAAAAAAAAAAATTTTGCTATTATCTTAGTATATATATTTTTAATTATGAGATAGATTAACACATGTCACAATCTTAAATATATAATTGACATGTGTCATGATCATGTTAATTAGTAACTTTGAAGAACCAAACTTTATATAATAAAATTTAAAAGTTTATTAAATAGTATTTTTAAAAAGAATTTGATGATAAACATGATACTAAAATCTATTTAATTAACAAATACAATTTATAAAATAGTAGTGATATTAAAACACGAATTGTAAAAAATATCAAATTTTTTAAAAAAATATTTAATATTAACTGAAAATAATTATTTGATAGTAATTTGTTTTGTAAAGTTCCAAACAAAATATAACTGTATAATATTATGTAATTTATATAATAAGATAGTAATTTTCCTTTTCTAAAATCTTAAAAAGAAACAGTAAAATAATAGTTTTTGTGATAACAATTTTCCTTTTTTAAATCCTTTTAAAATTTTAAACAAAATATTTTTTTTATATTTTTGACATATGTAGCAATCTTAATAATCTATTGACATATGTCGCGATCATGTTAATTAGTAAATTTGAAGAACCAAGTTTTATATAATAAGCTATTATGTATTTTATATAAAAAGATAGTAATTTTTCTTTTCTAAAATCTTAAAAAGAAACAGTAAAATAATAGTTTTTGTGATAATAATTTTCCTTTTCTAAATCCTTTTAAAATTTTAAACAAAATATTTTTTATATTTTCGACATATGTAGCAATCTTAATAATCTATTGACACATATTGCGATCATGTTAATTAGTAACTTTGAAAAATCAAACTTTATATAATAAAATCTATTGAAAAAACTAAGATATGAATGTATATGAAGTGGAAGAATATGAATCAAGTATAAGAGCCACGATAAAAATCGGGTTCATCGAAAGTGTCATGAATAGACTTAGCAATGACGAGGCTGAGAACAACCAGAAAGAGTGAAGGATAAGAGAAGGTGGAGAAATACTTCCATTGATGAACAATGGCTTTCAAGATGCTGAGTTGACAACCTCGGCAGCTAAGACAGTAATCGTAAGCACATTCTGCAGGGACGTCGTTCTCTATGTGTTGCCGTTTCCAACTCCATTCTCCTGGTGCACCGAACATCGTCTTCTCTCCACATCCTGGTGGTTGCGCGCAGCAAAACTTCTGTACATACATATGTGTTTTTTTTTCCATCTTTATTAGAGTTTGATCTTGTTATCATTTGTGCTGATATAAATGAACGAAAAGAGCTTTACCCAGACATTGCTGTTTAGGCTGGCGTTGACGTTGCAATCATGATTGTGGATGATACAGCCGGTGACTGTTGCGAGTTTAGTTGCAGGGACTAAACGCCCGAGCAACTGTTTGACGGTCCTTGTTTCCTCAGCTGGATTCTTGGCGATACCGAAAGTTGTGTTGTAGATGAAGCATTTCAAAGAGTAGCCACTAAGGACAATGAAGATGAACATCATCGCGTAGATGTAGAAGGTGAACATACGTTTTGATCGACAACAGATTGCGTAAAGACCAATCTGAGGAAACACTAGCAAGAGGAGGCCAATGAAGACGAAACTGCCAGCGCTTTCTCGGATGCATTTTGAGACTATTTTCCTGTGATATAAACCTGTTCCCATCATCGTTAACCCTAGGCATATGAGGACTATGGTCGCCATTGTTAGGAACCCAGTTCGCAGCTCCGACATTTTTATTCTTTCCCTTTGTTATTCTCGAATCCGAAAATACAAAAAGATTTGCAAAGAAAGTGATGTTTTAGATCCTTGATAAACGTAGAAGTTTTTCAACAAATAGACCCAAAAAAACAGAACAGAGAGGTATCAGGCGTTTTTCAGTTTCAAAACCTTAGTTTAGTTTTAAGGACAGCTTTTTAGGACTGTTAACCGTTGGGTTATTCCTTTTGCTAAAACTAAGAGCATGATTATTTCCAAATATAGAAATCTTTTAGTTGTAATTTCTTTTATAGCACACAAACTCTTTTGACAAGAGACTTCGATAAAACAACATGAAAACTTTGAACTCCCGTTATTACCAAACTATGCACCTAATACCTGAAAAGACTTAACTTTGGTCTGACCCATACAAGATTTTGATTCAGGCAGGTACTTTGTTGTTTTGAGAAGGGATTTTCGTTGGAGAGTTTTCTTTGAAATCTAGCATTTTGTTCAAAGCTCCAACATAAGCTTTGACACTTGACACCACAATGTCCATTCCCGCTCCAGTTCCACTGTCAAAACACAGAGACTCGTTCAGTGTTTTTTTTGAACAAGTCGTTCAGTGTTATAAAGAATCAAAAAGGCAATAGCGATTATCTTTGTCTTGGATTGAATTAAATACGAGGAAAGACTATTTTTTAACCTAAAGGTCCTTTGAACTTCTTCACCAGTGATTGCGTTTGTAGTTGAGTAATTGTTGTTTCCTCGGATAAGAACTCTTGTGGTTGCAATGGCATCGATGCCTTCTGTTACTGCATTCATTGAGTACTCAAGCAGAGTCGCTGGTTCCTACAATGTGGAAAATGAAGTTTTTCAACAAATAGACCCAAAAACAGAACAGAGAGGTATCAGGCGTTTTTCAGTTTCAAAACCTTAGTTTAGTTTTAAGGACAGCTTTTAGGACTGTTAACCGTTGGGTTATTCCTTTTGCTAAAACTAAGAGCATGATTATTTCCAAATATAGAAATCTTTTAGTTGTAATTTCTTTTATAGCACACAAACTCTTTTGACAAGAGACTTCGATAAAACAACATGAAAACTTTGAACTCCCGTTATTACCAAACTATGCACCTAATACCTGAAAAGACTTAACTTTGGTCTGACCCATACAAGATTTTGATTCAGGCAGGTACTTTGTTGTTTTGAGAAGGGATTTTCGTTGGAGAGTTTTCTTTGAAATCTAGCATTTTGTTCAAAGCTCCAACATAAGCTTTGACACTTGACACCACAATGTCCATTCCCGCTCCAGTTCCACTGTCAAAACACAGAGACTCGTTCAGTGTTTTTTTTTTTTGAACAAGTCGTTCAGTGTTATAAAGAATCAAAAAGGCAATAGCGATTATCTTTGTCTTGGATTGAATTAAATACGAGGAAAGACTATTTTTTAACCTAAAGGTCCTTTGAACTTCTTCACCAGTGATTGCGTTTGTAGTTGAGTAATTGTTGTTTCCTCGGATAAGAACTCTTGTGGTTGCAATGGCATCGATGCCTTCTGTTACTGCATTCATTGAGTACTCAAGCAGAGTCGCTGGTTCCTACAATGTGGAAAATGAAGTTTTTTTTTAAATAACCGATGATATACAGGTGAGGTATATGTATATGTGAGCCACGTTTGTATGAAAAGTACCTTGACAATAAGATCGACAGCTTTATAAGCTGAATCGACAGGCCCGGTTCCCATAGAACAAGCAACATGCTCTTTGCCATCAGCATCAGCAAGTTTAACGGTAGCTGTTGAAAGCCCCAGAGTCCCGCAAGTTATCTGCATTCCACTTTCAACTAAAATGAGAAAGACACTGAACAAGAAAACAAGCAAAAGAAATATCATTTTGATCCTAGTTTCACCTGAATGTCCAGGAGTTTCCACAAGGCCTCTGGCTGGAAAACCTCATCAGAAACCAAGGCTATTATATCTGCGTCAGTAACTCTCTGGATCATGAAAATAATATACATACGATCAGTTGGAATTGGAAACACAACTCTATGTTTGAATGAATAACACAGACAAAGCCAACTACCTTTTTCCGCTCAGCCACAGATTTGAAGCGCCAGAAAATGGAACTGAGCTGTTCATCATCTAGTACATAACCAAGCTGGTAGAATAAAAATACAAAACGACATTAGTGTCTCCCCCAAAGATGGCTATAGCGAATATGTGTAAGGGTATGATTGGTGTGTACCTCAGTCAAACGGTCTTTCAACGCATGACGCCCACTGCAATATTATATCCAAGCACAACAGAACTAAACTTCAGGTTTCAAGCATATAAGTTGTGTACACTATATCCTAACGGTAGAGTATATCCACCAAATAAAGGCTTGTCGGCTTGCTGCATTGCAAGACAGAAAAATTGGGAGTTTACAGGCTAAACAAGGAAAGGTTCCATACCTAAGCTTCCCCAAAACAATGCCAGCATCATTAGATCGTTCAAGTCCAATTTCTTCAGGGCATATAATCTCATATGTACCCTTGTGTTTCAGCATTCCATCCTAAAAGAAGCATGAATGATCATTAAGCAAAACAGGAGAAAGAATCATGAAGATAGTTGTACAGTTATGCAGCAGAGTGAAAGAGAAACGTGCAAGTCAGAATAGTATATATCAAATCATCCTACTAATAGCCAGGCAGTGGATGCTAAGGGATGGAAACATAAGCAAATTGAGTAAGAAGCTACAGCCTACAAGGAAAGTTATACTTTGCATTTTGCTAAGAGGAAAAAGAACAGATTATACGATATTGTTTCTGAAAAAGAGTAATCTCGTCACAGAATAATCAAAACACATACTACAAAGATAATTTTCATCAACTGACCTGATGAATTCCACTTTCATGCGCAAATGCATTTGCTCCTACAATAGCCTTATGGGGCTGTGTTTGCATTCCAGTGTAATCTTCAACCTGTGAAATCCAGCCACACATTGTGACTTGTGAGACACCTTATGTTGACATTCCATAAACTCTTTCTCCTTCTTAAGATAATAAAATTAATATATGTCTTCACAGCGTAAAGAAACAAAATTCAAAAGTATACCATCTTGCTTGTCATAACAATGTGCCGAGTATCAATTCCAGTATAGAGTCCTCCAAGTACATGATCTCCACGGCATTTTATGGCCATCACCACCTAAACAGTTACATAGAAAATCCTTAGGTAATAAAATAAGTATTCAAATGCAATACTAGATGATCATGACTGCCTACTACATGAGGTATTTCATACAAAAACAAACTCTAACCTCTTCTAAAGAAGCGTTTCCAGCTCTTTCACCAATGCCATTAATCGTGACTTCCACTTGTCTTGCACCCGAATGTGCACCCTACATTAAAAAAAAAAGATAGCATAAGATCATTCTGACAGCTAGCTAATCTGATCCAAGAGAAAGAAAAGTTAACATACAGATAAAGTGTTGGCAGTGGAGAGCCCAAGATCATTCTGACAATGCGTTGAGATGATAACATTTTCGATCCCAGGAGTATTGGCTTTAATATCAGCAATCAGCTGACCAAACTCACTAGGCAACGTTATACCAACAGTGTCAGGTATGTTGAGTGTTGTCGCTCCAGCCTTTATCACTTCTCCAAGAATCTGGTACAAGAACTCTCTCTCCGATCTGGAGTATCCCAAAAAGAATAAGCATTTACATTAAAGATAAATAACTTTTCGAATAATAATAATAATCAAACAAAGAAGATTCTTATTCACCTTCCTGCATCTTCAGGACTAAACTCAACGTCCTCACACCCCAAGCTCCTCGCGAATCTAACCATATTCCTAGCGATCTCAATAACCTCATCTTTGCTCTTCTTCAGTTTATACTCCAAGTGAATATCACTCGTGGCGATGAACGTATGGATCCTAGGCCTTTTGGCGTGCTTCACGGCCTCCCAAGCCGTCTCGATATCTCTCTTGTTGCATCTCGAGAGCCCGCAGATGACGGGTACGTATCCGTCCCCGTCGACGGCGTTTCCAACGGTCTCGGCTATGGTTTTGACGGCTTCGAAGTCGTCCTTGGAGGCGGCGGGGAAGCCAGCCTCGATCACGTCGACGCCTAGCTTCGCGAGCTGGCGCGCGATGTCGATCTTCTCTTTGGAGGTGAGGGTGGCTCCGGGAGACTGTTCGCCGTCGCGGAGAGTGGTGTCGAAGACTCTGACGTAGTTGGGGTCGGAAATGCGGTTGGGGATGTACTCCGGGCGGCGGCGGCGGCGGAGGGAAGGTGGAGGATCTGAGATGGAGCACGAGAGGCGGAGGGATTTGACGCGGAGGGAGACGGAGGATAGGGATGGTGGGAAACGGAATGAGAGAGGCGAGGAGTTTGAGGAGAAGGAGGGGAGGGAAGGGGTGGTGATTGTCGTTGTTGGTGATGAGAGGGTAGGGTTTCTGAGAAGCGAAGACGCCATTGGAGAAGAGTGGTGGAACCTAGAGAGAGGACGAGAGAGAAGAGAAGAAGGTTTAACGTGGCGGCTGTAACTTGATCCAACTATTTCGAGAAAATCACAATCACGACTCAAAATACGATTTCAAATACAATAAGAACCCAAACTCAATCAATAAAGAAAGAACTCAAAAGCAGATTAAATTACAACTAACCCTCGTGAACAAACAAAACCGAATATTTGTTACGCTTCTCTCCAGTCGCTCAGGACGATTTTAACCAATCGTCCGGACGACTTAAAACTAAGTCGCCCTACCGTTGAGTTTAAAAATAATTTATAAATTAAAAAATGTTTGGACAAGTGAAAATAAAAATCATGTAATTATTAACAGCTTTTAAATGATGTAAATTAACATATAATAAAATGAATAGTTTTCAACATAGATGAGTGAAAGTAGTTAATCATGATATTCTTTGGTTTTGGGTTTGAAAACATATGTTGTAGTATTGTATGTATTCTGGGTTAGATTTTGGAAAGCTTGGATTTTTCTAAAATATATATTTTTACTTATATGTCTTTATTTCACAGTATAGTTAACACTTTTAAGTTTATCTTTTGAAAATTTTAATTTTTTATTTTTCAAAATTTGAAATCTTATCCCCAAAACCTCATTTCTAAACTCTAAACCCTAAACCCTAAACTCTAAACCCTAAACCCTAAACCCTAAACCCTAAACTCTAAACCCTAAACTCTAAACCCTAAACCCTAAACTCTAAACCCTAAACCCTAAACTCTAAACCCTAAACCCTAAACTCTAAACCCTAAACCCTAAACCCTAAATTCTAAACCCCACCCTTTAATTCTAAACCCTAAGTTTGTGACTTTGATAAAATATTAAGTGTTATTTTTGTGATTTTGACCTCGAAATAAGCACTTTAACAAAACTCGATTAAATTTTTTTTTTCTCAAAACTTATGTTAATAAAAACAAAAACATTTAAAAATTAGAGATTTTTTTTCAAACACTAGTTAAAATTTATTTTAGTTTTAATTTGAAAGTTCTGATTTTATCGGCGCTTTCTCCGTGTAAATTAGTTCCATGATTGAAACGTAAACACAAAGATCCAAGAATTCCTCAACAAGTACTCACTTGTTATTAATATCTCAAACTCACACCTTTCTCAAGTCATGTTACAACTCTATATATAGTCAAGACAAACTCCTAAACTCATTAGGTAATCGACATATAGATAATTCCTAAACTCATTAAGATAACAACAACATTTAGATAACTCTTATCCTAATCTCATAGATAACTTTTTCTCCTAAGTTATCTCAAGCTTATGTCAACAATCTCCCCTTAAGCTTGAGATCATCTTTGCATTTTGTACTCCAATCATGTCTCTCATCTCCTGAAACCGATCCTCCCAAGTGCCTTAGTTAGATATCAGCCTTTTGCTCCTTCCCGCAACATGTTCAACGACCACAAGCCCATCTTCCACGCACCTTATGAAATGAAACCGCTGTATGTGTTTGCTTACCGTGAAACACGGGTTCTTAGTCAAAGCAATCGTCGATTTGTTGTCAATACAATGACTACCTTCTTCTTCTCACCCTCTCGTAATTTCTTCAAGAAGCTCGTAACCACAACGCCGTTTTGCAGCCTGGCTGCCATGAACTCGCCTCACAAGATGAAAGTGCAACTATCTCCCGCCAGGAACACCGGTTATTGGACAGCCATTGAGATAGAAGATATGTCCCTGTAGTTTCTTCCATCATCCGATCTACATTGTAACGCGACGCTATAACCCACAAGTTCCTCGCATTCCATCGTTTCGTAGAAGAGACCAAGAGAGCAAGTTCCTTTAAATATCTCAAGACTTGCTTGAGTGCAGCTCCATGTGAGGTCTTTGGCTCATGCATATAACGACTTAACACTCCAACACTCGTGGCGATGAACGTATGGATCCTAGGCCTTTTGGCGTGCTTCACGGCCTCCCAAGCCGTCTCGATATCTCTTGTTGCATCTCGAGAGCCGCAGATGACGGGTACGTATCCGTCCCCGTCGACGGCGTTTCCAACGGTCTCGGCTATGGTTTTGACGGCTTCGAAGTCGTCCTTGGAGGCGGCGGGGAAGCCAGCCTCGATCACGTCGACGCCTAGCTTCGCGAGCTGGCGCGCGATGTCGATCTTCTCTTTGAGGTGAGGGTGGCTCCGGGAGACTGTTCGCCGTCGCGGAGAGTGGTGTCGAAGACTCTGACGTAGTTGGGGTCGGAAATGCGGTTGGGGATGTACTCCGGGCGGCGGCGGCGGCGGAGGGAAGGTGGAGGATCTGAGATGGAGCACGAGAGGCGGAGGATTTGACGCGGAGGGAGACGGAGGATAGGGATGGTGGGAAACGGAATGAGAGAGGCGAGGAGTTTGAGGAGAAGGAGGGAGGGAAGGTGGTGATTGTCGTTGTTGGTGATGAGAGGGTAGGGTTTCTGAGAAGCGAAGACGCCATTGGAGAAGAGTGGTGGAACCTAGAGAGAGGACGAGAGAGAAGAGAAGAAGGTTTAACGTGGCGGCTGTAACTTGATCCAACTATTTCGAGAAAATTGCCAATTGTGACTCAAAATATGATTTCAAATACAATAAGAACCCAAACTCAATCAATAAAGAAAAGAACCTAAAAGCAGATTGAAATTACAACTAACCCTCTGAACAAACAAAACCGAATATTTGTTACGCTTACTCCTTCATGAAGTCGCCCTGCATTGACGACTTTAAATCCGTCGTCCGCATTAATTTAAAACTAAGTCGCCCTGGCCTGTTGAGTTTAAAAATAATTTATAAATTAAAAAATGTTTGGACAAGTGAAAATAAAAATCATGTAATTATTAAGTTTTAAATGATGTAAATTAACATATAATAAAATGAATAGCCAACATGAGTGAAAGTAGTTAATCATGATATTCTTTGGTTTGGTTTGAAAACATATGTTGTAGTATTGTATGTATTCTGGGTTAGATTTTGGAAAGCTTGGATTTTTCTAAAATATATATTTTTACTTATATGTCTTTATTTCAGTATAGTTAACACTTTTAAGTTTAATTTGATTTTTAAAGTGTCTAGTTAGTTAATTAAGTTTAGTGGGTTATGTTTAGGAAAAGACGACTTAACTATAAGTCGCCTGTTGAATAATTAATGTAGACGACTTACATTTAAGTCGCCCAAACCGACTGAACCTATAATTTAACAAAGTAATTTAAGCCCAACCTAATAATTTAATTGGACATATAAATACATTTTTTCCTTTTCACAAATTTTGGAAACCTACCGCTTTCTCCTTAGCGACAACGGCGAAATCCATCTTCTCGATTCTTTCCTTCTTAACTTCTCGTCGATATTTGAGATCACAACCGTGGTGGTGTCTTATCTCTCTAGTAAGTCATTCATCCATCCATCTTGTAATAAGAGTCCTTAGAAGACTTCTTGGAGAGTGACGACTTAAGACTTCTTGAAATCGTCTTGGAAGTCGTCGAGCGATCTTCTCACTATATTTTACATGCAGATTTGTATTTAGAATAGTTTGCTTGTTCGATGCTTGTATTTGATTGTATTTGATTGTTTTGCAAGGAAAAATGGATTTACCGAACTCCGCGAGGATATATACGCTTGGGAAAGAACCCACCGCAATGAAGAGCATTTCAGATCATACCGATAACTCGAAGTTGTTTTTGCTCTAAGTGAAGGTCAGAGGCGGCGAATCTGAGGAGCGAAGAATTGAAGGCTGGGAGTGTTCATCAAGTTCAAGGAGCTGAATTTTAATGGGCCAAGGCTGGTGCATTATATACTCGGTTTCCAGCTTAAGATTAAGAAGAAATATGAGCTCTGGTCTCGTTGGTGTAACCGATGAGGTTTTCATCGATAGAGTTTAAACACCTCACCGGTGCGAACTCAGCGGACATGAAGGACCTCGAAAATCCAAGGTGTGAGGTTACGGGGAGATGGCTGCTTTCGGGACAAGATGGGTGTTCATATCGAGGCTGGGCCAAATGTTGATCGATAATAGGAGCATTTAAGAGATGCCAAGTGGTGGCGGGGAAGATCGCATACGGCTCGGATACCTTGCTATCTTAGCCGGATTCATTGAAGGAGAAAGTTCTCAACCTATCGTCTTAGTATTGCAAAGCTAGTGATGGATTTAGAAAAATTTGAGAATTATCCTTGGGGAGAGTGGCGCTCAAGGTGCTGATAGCTTCGTGAAGGCAGCAAATTTGGAAGCAAATTCATACACCGTTGATGGCTTTATTCAAGTTCTTCGTGTGGGTGTACAACTTCCGCCGATTTAGGTGCAAATTTTGGGAATCCCCAACCAAACAGCCGACTCCACCGTTGTGGCTTACAAGGGTGGCAAAGGACGCCGATGTTTTAAAGAGGCCATCTTGAGGCAGGTATATAAACTTCAGTCCCTAAACTTGAGACGACTTAAATTTAAGTCGGCTGGAAAGTCGCCCGAAAATGCTTACTTTAATTTAAGTCGGTTATCCAGGGTTGAAGACAGACGACTTTAATTAAAGTGGAAAGTCGTCAGAATCCACAGACACCACTAAAATTAAAAGTCGCCCGTGAAGTCTTTTCTGCACGACTTTTCTCGACTAATTTAAATTTAAGTCGTCGGAAGCATTTTCGGACGATTTTCCAACCGATTTAAATTAAAGTCGTCTGTGAAGTAGTGGACTGAAGTTTATGCATTTTGCGCACTAAGGTGATCAACTTTATTGAGAAGGACTTTGGTGAAATGTTTCCACGTTGGGAGTTTGATGCGAGGACTCGGCCGCGGATAACATAATCAAAGTTATGTTTAATTCAATCCTAAATGGAAGTGGACCATGGATTGCTGGGAAGTCAATCAGATGAATGAAGTGATTGCAGGAGACTTTGAGTGGTTTGAAGGAAGATAGTGGAAGGCCTGGGAAAAAAGCTTGTAAAGGGGTCTCAAGGAGGCTTCAAGGAGGCCTGTAGAGGCACCTAAAGATGAGACTGAAAAAGCTGCTCGGGATGTGCCTTAAGGAGATTAAGTTGCTGAGTGATAGGTTGGAAGCTGTAGAGAAGATGGTTGGAATCACCAAAACCGAACTTCTGGCTCGCCGAAACCACCTTTGCACTAACAAGGGTTAGTACCATTCGAGAGATCAAGGATCTCGAAAAGGGTGGAAGCATTGAGAAGAAGGTTAGTCTCACCACAAAACGGAAACGGAAAGGGACACCAACAGGGACAAAGGCACCGGTTAGTAAACAAAGTTGATCACCTTATATTTAAGTCGCTTCAGTAATCTCCGATTCGACGATAAACGACTTATAAATAAGTCGCCCGAAAGTTTCCAAACGACTTACTTGAAGTCGCCTATTAAGTCGCCCAGCTGGATTACTTTCTGATCGACTTATAATTAAGTAGTAGAACACTTATAATTTTGTACATTGCAGAGTGAAAGTCTTCCGGATGGTAGTTCCTTGCCGGAGGAGAAAGGGACTGATGTGCCTACGATGGTAGTTCCTCGCCGGAGGAGAAAGGGCCTGCTGTGCCTGCAGATGCTCGTACCTTGCCGGAGGAGAAAGGGCCTGCTGTGCCTGCAGTTGCTAGTACCTTGCCGGAGGAGAAAGGGCCTGCTGTGCCTACAGTTGCTAGTTCCTTGCCCGTGGAGCAAGGGACTGGTGTGCCTACAGATGGTAGTTCCTTGCCGGAGGAGAAAGGGACTGATGTGCATACTGATGGTAGTTCCTTGCGGAGAAAGCTAGACTGAAGAAACAGACGCTATGATCCTTGGTCGCAAAGAGTGATCGAAGAAGGAAACTTGCTGCTTCACAGCAATCTCCTTATACAACACGACCGGGCCATCATGCAGCAGTATCCAGGCTATCATCCTTTTGCACCAAATAACAAGGATAAATTGAAAGAGCTCGCTACTTGGTTGCAAGAGTGTCCGTAAGTGTTTGCTTTTCCCATAATAGCTTGCTTTAGTCTACAAAAACTGATCGCTTTTAAACATTTTGTGTTTGCGTCAATATAGAACACCATACGAAAAAACCACGTAATTGTCGCGACTTGGTGGTATCAGACCCTCAGGAGACTTAGAATGGCTGACGGACTGTGTAAGTCTTCGCTATGACTTAGTTCAATTACTTGTAAGTCGATGCGGACGGTCGTCTACGTAGAAAACTTACGGATGACTTACCAATAAGTCGCCCGATAAGTCGTCGTTAGATATCGTCCGAGCGACTTACCTTTATCGTCGTTAGTAGATGGTATGCGGGCGACTTACCCTTAAGTCGCCTGATTCAGATGACTTTCATCACTAACTTACGTTACTAGCTAAGTCGCCCGATATCTTATATGCAGCATATTGATGCTTGGATGAATGTGCCGAGGAAGAGGTACACGGATAACCCACATCATTTCGGGGACAAGTTATGCTTCCTTGATCATCTCTTTGCTCATCATTGAGTTTTAACTACAAGGATTTTAAGGATTCCGAGCCCGATAGAATGGTTTAGGAAGAAGACTACGGTGGGCGTTGAATTATTATAATGGCACTATACCATCATTTTGCGATCAAACAGATTTGGGGCCTTGATATCACAGATGTCTACGCCTACTGAACCACAACGACAGTCATTGGATTGCTATGTGGATCCAAATCCCTAAGAGGCACATTGTCGTCTTTGGCGGCATCGTACATGTATCTCCCGGAAAAACTCGATGAGGTGATGGAGCCTTTTCTCCACATGATCCCTTATATGCTTGTTGAGTGTGCTCCCAATGGCGTGATGCGTGCGAATACAGCGCCATTCACTTATGAGAGACTAGAGGATTTACCTCAGGCCGAGCTGGTGATTGTGGTGTGTACTGTGTAAAGTACATTGAATGTCATGCTCTTGGGATGCCATTTAGTAAAAAGAGTTTGCTAAGAACAAGGGAAGGCTATTAGGGATAAGATGGCGGTGGATATATTTGAAGAGTTGCACGGCGTGCATCCGTGGGAAAACAGGGATGGCGATGAAAACTATGGTGCATATGGTGATGACAGATAGATCAGGCTGTAGCCAATGTATTTGTAACCTTTTGTATATAAACTTGATATTTTGTGCGGTAACCTTTTGTATTTGTAAACTTTTGTAATCTTATGTGCGCTTCCTTTGTTATCATTTGTTTCATACTCGTCACATTTAATCTACAACCATCTCAACTCAACTAATATAAAACACTAATAATAGATTTTTGACACATAAGTTCATTACATGAAGACCATGAAGACCTTACGGACGACCGGACGACTTAAATGAAGGTCGCCTAGAAGACTAAACACCGACGACTAACTGAAGGTCTTCTTGAATAAAACAACTTCTAGGCGACTAAATGGACGACCTTCGACGACTTAAATGAAGGTCGCCTAGAAGACTAAACACCGACGACTAACTTGAAGGTCTTCTTGAAAAAAACTCAGGCGACTAAATGGACGACCTTCGGACGACTTAAATGAAGGTCGCTGGAAGACTAAACCTCGTCATCCTTACATTGTGGTTTCGTATGGCCAGGTTCCTTGCACACAGAGCATCTATAAGCTCTGTGTTGCTTCCTGGGTTTACGTCCTCTCATCCTGGATAGCTCCAACCAGGATTGCCATCTTGATTTCTTCGTCTTCCCGACCAGCTTTACTTCGGAGGAAGGCATGTATGCTCTCAACTTGTTGTCCATTACAAGGATATATATTCTCGAGTATCCTGCAAACAGAAAATCCTTTGAGTACACTGGAGATACAAGTGTGTTGATATGCAAACCGACAGATTCTCCAGCAGCTATAGCATGAGAGCAAGGTATTTTCTCCACTGCATAGACACCACAATCACATTTCCCATGTTCCAAATCAACCACACAGTCCATTCGCAACCTTTCACAAAGAATTGCCATCCGCCAATTGGTTGTACCGTCATCGTATCTGCTATCTCGACGAACAGCAAGCAAGTGTTCAACACCCGACTATGTTGAGTAGTGAGACTCAAAGCATCTTCTCTCCTTTTCCAAAACCACTTTCCTAGCTTCTCCTTATGAACTCCAACAGAACTGAATCGAAATCCTCTAGCTCGCCGGCGGAATTAATAGATTCAGCGATGTTGCTTGTTTTATGTTGTACCTGTCCCCTGGCAATGAACCCTTGACCATAGGCTGACGCGGCATCCTCCAAATATGTTGCAAGGTCCGGATTTGCACTCAGATCTCATCCATGTACCGTCAAAATCTGAAACCGTATGAGCATAAGCGGCACCTTTCACCAAGTACAAGAGATGTTTCCCTTTAAATTTTTGACAATGTTTTCTTGAAGGTGATAATAACATATTCCTCGGGTTGTCCAAGGAAACACCTTGTCACACGCATTTTTAATGGCCAAGTGCGGTCGGAGACTATCACTAGAGGCTGGTCATCGATAACAAATAGCCAATTTTGTGAAAACCATTCCCAAGAAGGTGCATCTTCAGCATCTACGATCCCAAAAGCCAATGGAAATATCTGAAAATTCCCATCTTGTGCGGTTGCAACTAGCATAACACCTCCATACTTCCCACTTAGGTGAGTCCCATCCACCACAATGACCCTTCTCGATATCTAAAACCTTTGATAGAAGCTCCAAAAGAGAGAAATAGATACTTAAATCTATTCATAGAATCAAGTTCTATACCGTGATAGAATCGGGATTTGCTAAGGAGATTTGCTCGAGATATGATGGCAGACGAATACCCATCTTCGCTGTTCCTCTCACCAATGTTTGTGCATATAAAAGTGCTGCAGTATGAAGTGGTGTAATCAAGATTCATGCTAAACATCTTCTTCATTGCAATAGTGATATGTCATGGATTCAACCCATCAATGATTCCAACACGATCAATGAAAAGCCTACCAACATACTTGAGATGCAGTCATTGGCTCGATCTCCCACGAACATGTATGTTTTTCCACATACTTTGTTACCCAAAACGCTTCGTCCCATGTTTCACACTTGCTCGACCTTCCATTCACAACCACTAACCGGACATGTTGTCACAAGGAGAGTTTTCGTTGACTTGTATATTCTGAAGGTGAACTTAAGCCTCACCGCTGTCAACCTCAGTTAAAGCGGTGCATCCTTGCTACCAAAACTCGTTGACATAGATATTGTTACCATTCGATCTTCCACCTTCCTGTTTTAATTCTTCAAAACATATATCATCTTCTTCATCCTCATCTTCAACCTTTCCATAAACACCGTAATCCTCACCATTCTTGTCCGCTTCGGTTTTAATAGAGATATCACCATCCTCCTCCCCATCATCCTCCCCATCATCCTCCCCATCATCCTCCCCATCATCCTCCTCCCCATCATGATTTTCATCTTCAACCAAATTATCATCATCCTCTTCAAAACATTCATCAGCTTCATCATCTGAAACCATTTGCACCTTCTTCTGACGATACACAAAGCCGTACACTATCCGTTTGGTTATCTCGAGCAAGTTTCTAACTTGTCTATCACTTGTAACATGAATAGGAAGGGTGTCTGAGCCATCATCATTTCTGCTGGTAATGAGTAGGTTATCTCCACGATTCTGTACTCATGTCCGTGTTAAAATCTTCTAGAGCCATTGCAAAGTTCATCGTCGAACCTTCACTCAAAAACATTCTCTCCTTTTGCATTATCAACCACAAAATCCCAACAGCAATCTTTTAACAACCATTCCCCATACACCGCATGTAACCGACGATCATCCGCAAAAATTCAAAATAAAACACATTAGTAAACATAGAAGACGACTAAACAAGAAGTCGCCTAGACGACTAAACAAAGTTGACTAAAAGTAAGTCTTCTAGACGACTAAACAAAGTTGACTAAAAGTAAGTCTTCTAGACGACTAAACAAAGTTGACTAAAAGTAAGTCTTCTAGACGACTAAACAGTAAGTCGTCCAAACAGTCATTTTGCAATTGAATTTTAATTAGGACGACTTACCATTAAGTCGTAAGTAAGTCGCCTAAACAGTAAGTCGTCCAAGGAAGTCGCCTAGGATAAACGGGTTAGGTTTGCATTTGAACTAATTGTGTCGATATTTGACTTTTCTGGGACGACTTACGGGTAAGTCTCGGGTAAACAAAAATTACAATATTTAATTGAAGCTAGCGACTTAATTGTAGGTCTTCTACGGTTAGTTAACTTTACCCAGACGACTTTACGAAGTCGCCCCGGCAGATGATTTAGAGAAAGTCGCCCAAGATAACCAAGGTTTGACGGATGACTTGGGGCGACTTACCATAAATCTGGACGACTTTGCTTATCTTGGAAGACTTTCAACTAAGTGTTCTTCGGGGCGACTTCCCGTAAGTCGCCCGAGATAAGTTAAATATTTAAGTTTTATTTTCCAATTGCAAAGTAACCAAGGCGACTACGTTAAGTCGTCAGATTTAATAAAATTTGAAATTTTGTTTTCCTTGGGACGACTTACCATTAAGTCGAGTCGGAATCAAATATCGACACAATTCGGTCAAATGCAAAATTAACCGTTTATTCTGGCGACTTCTTGGTAAGTCGCTCTAGGTATTCTCACGATTTTTTAAAGAACAAAGCCGGACGACTTTAGTTAAGTCGTCTGTTGGACCGAAGACTTACGGGTAAGTCTTCACGTGATTAGGAAAAAATTCAATTTCTTACCTTAAACTAGTGAGATGACTTCCTTAGCACCTGAGTCTTCTCCAACCACCCGAACCTCAAACGAAAGTAACCCACGTTGAATAGTATGCTTCAATAGCTCTATCAACCATAAAAGTTTTGAATCAAAAGCTTGAGTTTTTGGATGAATATTGAGGCAAAGTGAGAGAAGTTGTTTTAGTTCATAACAATTGAGAAAGAGAGAGTGTAAATCGTCTTAGGTGCATTAAGGGGGCATTAAGAGCTCCAAATTGGTAGTTTGTTGTGGTTGGTGTATTGATGGCAATGGCAATCAAGTAAATTTGTGAAGGTGATGAGGTTGAGAGAGTAAAAGAGCCATTTTCGAAAAAAAAAAAAAACATAAATTAATGGCATTTTTGTGAATAATGTGAACAAGTAGGGTTGAATATAGCTAACCATTTCCAACAAAGAAGGAGAGGTTAGTTTTGTGTTTGACTTTGAGTTGTGAGTTACTTTTGTATTTTGTGTTTGACTCTGATCGTCACTCTCCTCTACTCAAAAAGGTAAATGTGAAAAACTCCCTCCTTAAATGATTTTTACCAGTCTGTTATAATCAGTGTTCTAAAATACGGTTTAAGCCACTTTAGGCGGCGTCTGGCCATATCTGATAGTCGGCCGATGCGGTTTTCACTTATCTGATATTTTATCGATTTATATAATTCGGGGGTATAATAGCGTTTAAACGGACATTATGCGGTCTACGCGGACACCTAGGCGGATTTTGAACATTAATATTCAAAAAAAATTATTAATATTATTATTATATTACATTAATGTTATTATTTATATTAAATTTACTTATTTTATGTGTTTATATGATTGTAGATATTAGCTTAATTATTGCAAAATCATTTTAAATTTGTCATCTTTATATATTTAAAATGATTTTAATTTTTATAATTTAAGACTATTTATATATGTCAAACTATATACTTATACAAAAAAAATTATTTAAAATATATTTATAATGTATGTATATTAATTTTATATTTATATTTTGTATAAAATTATATATCCGTATACCCCGTTTAGGCGTCCGCCTATACGGCTAGGCGCTATACAGTCATCTACCACGTAATTAGCGCCTAGCGCATTTTAGAACACTGGTTATAATTTCAATAGCACCAGTCTGTTAAAGTTTTACAGTATCGTCACAAAATAAAGAGTTTGATTACTCAAAATGATATTTTTTTCTCTTTTTTTATTCCATAAGACACATTCCACTTGTGAGACACTTCTTCCTTCTTCCCCCCATATGTTGATACTCTATTGCCCTTTAGCTCTAGTCAACGAAAGGAAGAGATGAGTTAATTTCGATTTTAATAAAAAAAATTATTTATTAAATCTGTCAGCTTCTCTCCACTCGCTCACTTTCTTTTCTTCTTCTTTATGTTTTTTTTTGAGCCATTAGATATAAAGAGTGCAAATAGATCGTATGGTCAAAGTTACTTGAACTTTTCTGATACTACTTTATCAATCGCATCTATTTCTTTATGTGATTATTTTAACATATTTAAATATATAAATAAATAAATTTGTTATCATAAATTATGTCTTTTTGTTCTCTACATTTTAAGATCCATTTTGGTATGAAAAAAATTGTGGACATGGACACCGTAAATGCATACAAAAATTGTACATGACTTAGTGCTGATTTGAGAAATGTGGTTTCATATTAACTATATTAACTAAGATCGTATTTTGAGTCTTTGAACCTTGACAAAAGACAATATGTCTATGAGTTACCGTGTTAAAGCGAGTCTCTCTGATATGCATATGTGTATACGTGTTTGTGGATGCTGAAAATGGTTGTTGTTTGTGGATGTGGACGAAAGTTCACTGTTGCCATTTGTGGATGTGGATAACCGATGAATATCAAGAAACTATAGTCGCCAAGTTAAGAATTGACATATCCAACTAATAGAAAGTCCACAAACCGTTTATCAGTCAAAAATTTTCTAAATCCAATCAACTAAACAAAATATTCAACAAACAGATGAGGCCAATTTTATTAATCATGAGGAAGGGTTTATAGTCACAGTCACAAACAAGAGTTTACATCATCCTTATAAATCTCTAATAGACACACCACAAAACATAATCACTAAATATAATGAACACGAGAGCTTGTCGCCGTCTTTTCCACAACGGAGGTCGGATTCTCGTCATGCCACGCCCTCTAAACCAGATAGAAAAGAGTTGTGGACAGACAAAGTGTGGACGCCAAATTTGTCGAAAAATAAAAACAGAGATTGTGGATGTGGATGATCGCGGATCGCAAGAACAACCGCTTGGCAAGAACAAGAGATAGCTCCAACAAAAAAAGGTTTGGCAAGAACAAAAAAGGCTTGGCAAATCTGGCTTGTCGAAAAAGGCTTGGCAAGAACAGTAGATAGCTCTAACAAAAAAAATTGACCTTTTAAAATAAAGATACATCAAGAAAAACAAATCTTAAAACCAATTATGAGAATATCAAAACTCGTAAAAAAAAGAACAAAGATAAGATAATTAAAAGAATGTGAGAGTAGAGAAAGAGAGAACAAACCATGTATGTAGAATGATTTGCTTGGTTATCTTGAGAGATCGTGACCGAGATCCGGAAGCAGAACATGGCTTCATCTGGAGAAGATATTCTCTAAGTATTTAAGGAAGAGTCTTTTAAAAATATTAAAAGGGGTAAACCATGGTTAATTTTGAAATGGTTAGGAGAGTCTTGGGTTGTCTAAAACGAAGGCAAGAGAGACATTCCATAAGCAAATTGTGTTCTCCAAGTGGGAAATGACTAAACGTGTAATTCACAAGACAAAATGTGTCTTGGAATGTAAAAAAATCCAAAATAAATAGTCGGTATCCATTCTGTAAATATTTATGTCCGATTCGCTATATGTCCAGATCAGTAATTTTGGTACGGATATCCGATCAGTACTCAAGTTAATAACTGAATCTGATCTGAAAAATATATAAACCTGAATGAATGAAACTTACGAGACTGAACCCGAAAACCCGGTGCAGACTTTGCATCGTGTAAATTGTTATTAGGGATGTTGAGTAATCGCAGGTTACTAGCACATAATTCAATTTGAATATGAGTAGCATATCTCATGACCTAACCTTTATGTACAACTTCAATTGATTGTATTCGTGTGAAGCAGACATGGACTGATCAAGGAGTTCATCTTAAAACCGAAACTGTATATGACGTCATCTCCAGAAATTTGACTTGGAATAATGATACATAAGAGTACCCTCTGCTTAGCTACAAAACCAACTGCAATAATCTAAACCTGAATAGTTGGACCCGTATATGATCCGGGACGCATGTGAAGCTCATCGGGGGTATCGATTTGCACAAGCCAAGCGTACTCGTCTTCCTTTCCTTCCACGCTCTTCACTCCTTCCTCCACTGCTATAAACATCAAACAAAAGATAAGTAACCAACAGTAAAAAAAAAAAAAAGAGAGTAAACTTAATGTTGTTAGGAGAAACTGGAAAAAAAGAGAGAAATTTTGCATACCGAAAGTGGAGAAAGGATAGTCCATGTAGTAACTGCAAGACCTGCCAACGCTTTCGTTGTATGGAGGTGTGAGAACGTCGAGCACAGCACATGGAGTCAGCGCAGTGAAACAATGGAGATTGCCTCCAGTCTTTGGGTACAACACAGGTAGTTCAGACTGTGGCGTTACAACTTTGTCGCTAACCAATTTAGCCAACCGTGCTGCTACAAATAGAAAGGTCTTAAGTTATCAATCACACAAAAGAGACCACTAGACACCGAGATGAGAAGAAAATAAAAAGGATAACCTTGGGATTTGTCTTGTGTGACAACACATGGAGGTTCGACCCAATCATAAGCTTTGACATGAAGTGACCCATAGAGGATTTTGCTAAAGACAGTCATCTCTGGATGGTCATGCAACGGAATCACTGAGGATGTCGGGAAGCAGAAGATACACATCTGAAGAAAAGAAACATATAATTTAGAGATTTCTTGATTGTACAATCCAGTAACAACAATCTCAAAGAGACTTACTGTAAAGGTATCAGAGTCATGAATGTCTAGGAATGTGATCGGCTGAGCCCATCTTCCTACTCTGTTGACACGGCTAACCCCAGAAACTCCATAGCCTCGATCTTCATCGTCTTGAGCTTCCTCTTCAAGCCCAACATCTCCAGGACTCACTGAATCTGCATAGTGACCAAAAACCCAAATCACATCTCTGCTTGTTAACACAAAACATTCCCAGAGATCCCACCTTTAACCACCAATTCACCACAATGAACCCTAAAATTCAACTAATAACGATTTCAAAAATTCGTAAAAAATCGCTTCAAAATTGTTCCACAGATTCGATCAAACCCAAACGAAATTGCAAACCCTAACGCCAAAATCAAACAGAGAGAAAGGGAGAAAAGTGAAATACCTAACAGAGAGCATAGTTTTTGGACGGCCATGGATGCGGGAGGAGGAGCTTTCCCAGTGAAAGTGGATTTGCAAAGTTCGTAAAGCTCTTGCACTTTGGGAGGATTCTCTGTATTGCTCGACGCCATGTGAAGGTCTTTCTTGTTAACAAGATTGAACAGAACCTTTTCACCTGCTTTGAACAGCCTCGACAACATTCTTCTTCTTTTTGTGTGTTGGTGGTATTTGTTCGAATGTTCTTATCCTGGGACTAGTGTGATTAACATATGTGTTAAAAGGTGCTCTTTAGTCTTAAACCATGAGCGTTTTCCAAAATGGATTCGCTAATATTTGACCCAAACACAAAAGTAAGGATTCGGTCACAACATTATAATAAAAAATTGTTTAAAATTATATTTTATATTTTTGTTGACTAATAATAATTAATTATATATTTTTTTTTCTAAAAGATTTTCTATTAAAAGCATAAGAAACAAAATGATATCCGCAATCGTGAGACTCATTGCGGAGTCCTTAGCTATATAATAATTTTTTTTTTGTCTGAATAGTTAAGGATCCTAATCGAAATATTTAGTCCAATGGTGAGCTTCAGTTTCGAGTCCTTATGAATAAAAAAATATTTAATGTATTTTATTATTTTTGAGAGTAAAATATAAATAAAACATGATTAAATGAAAAGATGATTAAATATAAAGATACAACATGAGGTTTTATAAGATGATTAAATATAAAATACAACATGATTATGAATCACCAAATTTGTTCCAAATATTTTCAATTAAATCATATTTCAATCGATGATATACCTGGTATCGTGAATATCATCCCTAATGCCGAAAGCATATTATTAATATTTGTAGGCTGTCGTTAGCCACCCGTGAACTTCTTGTGAAGTCTACTTCTTCAAATTCATAATCATCGCATCAATGTATCCATTTCGCTCATTTTCGACTATCATATTGTGTAGTATGATACATGCTCTCATAATCTTCCTATCTTTGTTTGTCCAATGAAAGAGCGGGTTCTTCTGTCATAAATCGAGATTGCAATACTCCAAAAGCCCGCTCCACATCTTTGCGGGTTGCTTCTTGTTTTTAGCAAATAATTCTGCCTTAGGACCTTGAGGGTTTGTGATAGATTGGATAAAGGTTGACCATTTGGGATAGATACCGTCATGAGATAGTAGGCCAAGTTATACATGTGTCCGTTGACCATATACTCTACCGTGGAGCTCGGCCTTGGAAAATGTCATCAAAAGCGAGACCGATCCAATACATTAATATCATTTAAAGTACATGGCGGACCAAGAAAGCGTGCCATATCCAAAGATCTTGTGAAGCCACGCCTCTAAGACAATTGTCGGTTTTCCCGATCCACGATAAACAAATTAATCGAATAAACAAAGATTTGAGGCTTCGATTTACCAAAAAGAAACAGAGAGGAATCGCCTCGGATATCGCCTTTCTCGAGACACTTTTTTCTACGGTTTTGGTCAAGAATGAGAAATCGATGTTGACCCACCAAACACACAAGCCCACCCGGTTAGAAGAGGACCGTTACTCGGATCAGCCCCTTAAAATCCTTCTCGACGGGCAATCCTTAGGTTTAGACGGATAATTAATATTATTATATTAACGTTAACCTAAGGATTAACGCTAAAATTGTTCCACAGATTCGATCAAACCCAAACGAAATTGCAAACCCTAACGCCAAAATCAAACAGAGAGAAAGGGAGAAAAGTGAAATACCTAACAGAGAGCATAGTTTTGGACGGCCATGGATGCGGGAGGAGGAGCTTTCCCAGTGAAAGTGGATTTGCAAAGTTCGTAAAGCTCTTGCACTTTGGGAGGATTCTCTGTATTGCTCGACGCCATGTGAAGGTCTTTCTTGTTAACAAGATTGAACAGAACCTTTTCACCTGCTTTGAACAGCCTCGACAACATTCTTCTTCTTTTGTGTGTTGGTGGTATTTGTTCGAATGTTCTTATCCTGGGACTAGTGTGATTAACATATGTGTTAAAAGGTGCTCTTTAGTCTTAAACCATGAGCGTTTTCCAAAATGGATTCGCTAATATTTGACCCAAACACAAAAGTAAGGATTCGGTCACAACATTATAATAAAAAATTGTTTAAAATTATATTTTATATTTTTGTTGACTAATAATAATTAATTATATATTTTTTTTCTAAAAGATTTTCTATTAAAAGCATAAGAAACAAAATGATATCCATAATCGTGAGACTCATCATGAGTCCTTAGCTATATAATAATTTTTTTGTCCGAATAGTTAAGGATCCTAATCGAAATATTTAGTCCAATGGTGAGCTTCAGCCGAAGTCCTTATGAATAAAAAATATTTAATGTATTTTATTATTTTTGAGAGTAAAATATAAATAAAACATGATTAAATGAAAAGATGATTAAATATAAAGATACAACATGAGGTTTTATAAGATGATTAAATATAAAATACAACATGATTATGAATCACCAAATTTGTTCCAAATATTTTCAATTAAATCATATTTCAATCGATGATATACCTGGGTATCGTGAATATCATCCCGAATGCCGAGCATATTATTAATATTTGTAGGCTGTCGTTAGCCACCGTGAACTTCTTGTGAAGTCTACTTCTTCAAATTCATAATCATCGCATCAATGTATCCATTTCGCTCATTTTCACTATCATATTGTGTAGTATGATACATGCTCTCATAATCTTCCTATCTTTTGTTTGTCCAATGAAAGAGCGGGTTCTTCACAATCGCAAATCGAGATTGCAATACTCCAAAAGCCCGTTCCACATCTTTGCGGGTTGCTTCTTGTTTTTTAGCAAATAATTCTGCCTTAGGACCTTGAGGGTTTGTGATAGATTGGATAAAGGTTGACCATTTGGGATAGATACCGTCAGTGAGATAGTAGGCCAAGTTATACATGTGTCCGTTGACCATATACTCTACCGTGGGAGCTCGGCCTTGGAAAATGTCATCAAAAGCGGAGACCGATCCAATACATTAATATCATTTAAAGTACATGGCGGACCGAAGAAAGCGTGCCATATCCAAAGATCTTGTGAAGCCACGGCCTCTAAGACAATTGTCGGTTTTCCTGATCCACGTATAAACAAATTAATCGAATAAACAAAGATTTGAGGCTTCGATTTACCAAAAAAGAAACAGAGAGGAATCGCCTCGGATATCGCCTTTCTCTCGAGACACTTTTTTTTCTACGGTTTTGGTCAAGAATGAGAAATCGATGTTGACCCACCGAAACACAAACCGACGCCCACCCAGTTAGAAGAGGACACGTACTCAAGGATCAGCCCCTTAAAATCCTTCTCGACGGGGCAATCCTTAGGTTTAGACGGATAATTAATATTATTATATTAACGTTAACCTAAGGATTAACGCTAAGGATCCGACATGGACCGCTGTTGCACTTGCTCTTAGCATAGTTATAGCCAAGCGGCTTACCACAGAATACAGATAAAGCCCAATTGAATATTAGATAGAGTAAAAGCCCAGACGAAGAAGGAGATAGGCCCCGTTTTGATAGATGATAACAAGGTTTGCACTTTGTGATCATCGATCAAAAGAGTCATTCAAGAAGACGCAAGCCAAAGCTGGAGAAGTTCAGAAGCTTCAGCAGGGTTGGAAAATCTGAAGCAAGCAATCCGGAGACGAATCAACTTATCTATGTCGCAAAGTAGGGAGTCAGCAGAGCGGAATTGATTGTGGTGTAGCCTCCGATTTCTTTCCGACCAGAATTAATTAATTATATATCTTTTAAAAAATAATTATATTTGCTAAAATTTTGTTGGTTTAGGATTATTAGAAATAGATAATAACAAAAAATTATGCTACATTAAAATTTAATATATTTTATTAATGTGTAAAAAAATGGATTTGCCTCACTTTCTCCTCATCATCCCAAGATTTTGATGGATTCTACACGAGCTGAGCAGAGAGTTCCAAATTCCAACGTCAGATTCCTCGGACATCTCTTCAGTGGCAATCTCTAATGCGTTGTCTAGTTTCCCAGCTCGGCCTAACATGTCAATTAAACAAGCATAATGCTTTAGATTTGGCTTTACGCCAAAAGAATGCTTCATTTGATTAAGATATCTCAGCCCTTCATGGATTAGACCGCTGTGGTTACAAGCCGTTAGAACACCTAGGAATGTTAACTCATCAGGACTATGACCTTGTTCTTTGCATCTCTTCAAAGAGTTTGATAGCCTCTTTTGCTAACCCATGTATTCCATATCCCATATCCCATATCCCATCCCATTTTCCCGATCCTGCATTTAAGTTGTCCATGTTCCAGAAGACGTATGTCTTATTCTCTGACGAACAAATCCATTATTTTAACTATGACATATTGATTAAGATATGAAATCTAGAGAAACAATTTCAGAGAGAGAGATCTTACGGGAGAAATATCTGACCTCGCATTTGAAGCCGTCCTCTACGGTTAATGTAACACCCTCTGTGCAAAATGGACAAGGCATAAACTAATTACGAAATTAAAGGTTTTAAAAAATCATTATTTTGACAGATCGATTAAGAAATGGAGAGAGGTCGTACCTGGTGTCTTAGATTCGGCCATGGAGAGAAGTAGAGACTTTCTGGCCAAATTAGGGTTAGATAAGAAGCTATGATTGTAGCTGGATGAGTGCGGGTGGAATGATTTGAAAAACTAGATCAGTTTAATTTTAAAAATATTTTTTCTTGAAAACCCAAAATTCTTAAAAAATAAAAATATTTATATAACTTCAGTTATAAATAAATACTAGTTGACCGGTCCGCACCCTGTGCGGCATAAAAAATTCAAAATATGGAATAAATAGTGTATAGTTTTAGAAGTAACGGATTTTACATCATAATACCACCATCTTTGGGAGAAATCATCAGTCATGGAGAAATGCTGCTACTCCACCTTTGACATGGACGAGAGGGAACAAAGTAACTTCAATATGAAGAGGCAGTTATTGTGTGTATGTATACTTGCAATGTTGATTTTTAATTTGTGTGTTTAAGAAGATACTTTTATTCAAAATATTGATTAAATAGTGTATAGTTTTAGAAGTAACAGATTTTATATTATCACTAATTAGAATTGTATTGTATATGTGTTGTAATTCCTAATTTTAGGTGTATAATATTATTATGTTTAAATTTATCGTAAAATTAATGTATACATATTAAAGGAAAATATAATAAAATTCAAAATATTATCCATAAATAATATAAATTATGAAGTACAATTCTCGATAAAGAAAACAAAATCCTTTAGAAACCTGTAAAAAAATTATTAAATTTTGTAAGCAATTGGACAGATTAACTTAATTTGATAGGTTTGTAAATTTCTAAATTTTATTGAACAGAAAATTATATTAAATTGACATACCATCATCGAAATAGTCAGAAAACTGGATGGTAATCAAATATAATCGGTCTGCTAACTCAGCATTACCCATCTAGCAAATAATAAAAAAATTGTAACAGTTTATATATTTTAAAAAAATTATTGGAAAAAAAGTAGATTAAAATTACGTACCCTGACTACGGAATATTCTGAAAAACTTGTTTGTAGACAAAATTCAATATTTTTGTCTAGGTATTTATTTATTTTCATTAGAACATACCCTGTTTATTTTTCTTCTGTGATTTATTCCCAGTGTTTGTAAACGGATTATTTCTCTTCATGCTTCCCACTCAAAATCGAATGCTTCTGTTTTCAGTAATACCAAAACACTACCTATAGATTGAATCGTATGCAGTTAGAAAAAAGACTTGCATAAACTAATATAGTTTAAAAGAAAATCGAAGATATAGAGTTCACAAGCCGACCTCTTCGCCAAAATATAATAGAGATCGATCCATGACCATTACGTTATAGCATCTTCGATTATATACGTACAATCATTTCTTGCCAAATAAAGTTTCCTTATCAAATTCTTACCATGTTACTATCTATTCCTTGCGCAAGCAAATATGATATTTATTGGAAAACACTTTATGACAATATAATGCTATACTATCTTCTTTTACATTGTTTCATGATTTATTATGATTTTTTTGGAAGTTTAACATATAAGGTTAACCTTATTTTATGACCTTAGATATAGTCAATAAATCTACTCGCCATGTCTATTTATATGTAGGTTGATATATTTTTAAGCCAAAGAATAATAATAAGATTAACCGTATTAAATATTGGTTGAATAAATCCTATTCATTATATTTTGTAAGCCAAAGAATTAAAACCATATGAAAAACAGTTTCTATTGATTGGTTTTTAAATTTACAACCACAGAATAAATTTGCTATAATGTGGAAACAACAATAGATTAAAGGAGCTGTTTATAAAAACGAATCAAATGACAGCTCATAATTCATGCTCATAACTATAAAACCAAATATAGAGACAATGGAAAAAATAATGAAATTTGAAGACAACAAAAACAAATCATTTCTTAAACTCTTCCACTTTCACGTGCATAATAGACTTCAACTTTCTTCCTTTCTTTTGGATTACCATCACCGCTTAAATACTCAGTCCTCTTCCGACTCATAATCATTAAAAATCACAACATGTGGCTGCACAAAACAATTATTTGGTTAGAACATATACTGCCTATAAATAATTTTGAGTTATAACTATAAACAAATATTACATGTGGATTAAAGTGTTGAATTAAGTGTATATCGTCAACCACTAAATCAACAACATATGCTGAATTTTGTTCTTTTTGACCATAACCTCCGATAGTGATCTTAAATAGAAGTCTCCTCCCAATTAAACCAGTTAGAGATTGAGGTAGAAAATGTGGATTTTCCTGTAAAAAATATTTAAATATTTCAATAAATATATAGAAATGCCATATTCTTTAATATATATTAGAAATGAAGGAAATACCTGAGCAGCCTCTTGTAATAACTCAAATGTAGGTCTCCTAATGAGTTACTCCGCAATATTGTTGAAAAGCAAAAATTTGGCTTTTCCTTTTGATTTATCAGAGACATGTACAACCAAATAGTAACTAAAAAATAAACAATTTTAATTTGTTTCAGAACATATAATAATATGAGATTAGAAAGGTAGAAAGATTAATGAATATAAACGGCCATACCAGTGAATAGCATGTTGAACATCCTTTTTGCATGTTTTACAGTTGTATAGAGGTTATGTTGAAGATGTTGCACATTTCCCTCAAAAGCATCTCCTTGTCTGACCACTTTTCTTTTGCAAAAATTACAGGCAGTGTAATACCATGGTTTTTCCAAATCAATAGCCTCAATTATAGCAACAACCACGCACGTTCCAGCATATTATGATTAATTTAAGTTCCAATAAATTTGTAGTGAAATCATATTTGAATTAGTTTAAAAAAATGAAAACGCTTGGGAAAATCAAAAAAATAAAATATTTACCGATCTTGCTTCAATAATTTCAGAAATCGTTTTCTTCATGCTTTCCATTGCTTCAAAAATACTGTGTTTTGACAAAGATAAAAATCAACCTTCATACTCGATTTGTATAACATACTAATAACATAATAATAAATAAGATATAGAGTGGAGATTGTAACCTCTTTGGCGAAATATGATGTATAGAATATCGAGTATATAAACTTTATTTATAAGAGCATATGAGATATTAGTAGTCATGGAATGTCGAATATTTCTTTTTCACAATAAGGTAAGTAATTAAAAACGAATGAACACAATTTAGAAAGATTTAAAATTGGAATTAATATGATACTAACTTGTGCAAGAAATGGTTATTCTCAATAAGGTAACTTTATACTGTCCACGTTTCGAACATAAATGATGTTTGTATATTTATTTTTCACAATAAATATTGAAATAGATTAAAGAAAGTTATTTCTTATTAAGGTAAGTCATTACAAACGAATTAAGAATTTAGAAACATTAAGGTAAATTGACATTAAAATTTTCAATAAATGTGATAGTAATTTGCGCAAGTAATTTATTTTTTTAAAAAGGTAACTTACATTTAAACTATTCATAAGTTACTTTTCAACTTGCGCAAGTAATACAAATATAATGCTTTCTATATGAATATAAAATCATATTATCAATTCAAATAAACATTTTTGTTTATTATTTTAGTTTATAAGTATATAAAAAATTTGATCACACTATTACTCTTTCATAGTTTCAACAATTAGTTACCATAAATAATTATTACTAATATTATGTAAATTATTTGAAAAGTAATATTAATTGGTATTTGAATTATCTTTTCCTTTCAGATATAATTATAATAAATAAAATTAAAAATAATCTTTCAATCAAATTATAACAGTTTTAAGAGTTCATTTATGATCGACACGTAAAAAAAATCACTTATGTGATTCTCAATATATAGTAGGATTTACATTTTTATAAATAATTTATATCATTTTATAAAGTATTTTAAAATTCTGATAAATTTATTCTGTAAACAACAATAAATAATTAAAAATAATATTAATAAAACATGTTTGGATTTTGTAATATTAAAATAGTTATTATATAATTATATCTGAATACAATTCATCAAGTAAAATATAAAAATATTATAATTATATTATATAAAAATACATTCATTTTATTTTATAATTTATAAATATTAAAAGTAATAAATGAAACATTATTAATCTTTCTATAATTCAAGAATTAATTGCCATAAATTGTTATTTGTAATATTTTTTATATTATATGGCAAGTGATCTTAAATGATTTTAGATTTAACTTAAACTTTTAGATCTAATTTAAATAAATAGAAATTAAAAACTATATGTATTTCATTTAATATATAGGGGTATCCCCTAATTAATAAGACAAAACACAAAAGGTAAGTGTTTAATATGTATTTCCTTTAGAGGAATGTCGATGATTAAAAAGAAAAAAAGAAAAACATAAATTCGAAAAAAATCAACCAATAAGATTAAGAGAATTTCTCTGAGAAACTATGTATGAGTAACATCTGGCAAAGTGACTTCTCTTTTAATATATAGAGAGATTAGATTTTGATCCGCCCTTTAAAAGGACGAGTATATTTTTGTTTTATTTTTTTGAGAAATTTAATTTTTCTATTTGTGTTTTTTGGTAATTATATTTGTGTTACATATTAATTTAATTTAATAAAATTTTAACTATATTAAATATGTCAAGTTGCATAATTATACATTTGTGCCATATACATTTCAGAAATTATTTTTACACTTTACTCCAAAGTTTACAACATATTATATTTTCTTATTAGTTACTGAACATAATTAGTCATAAATATTCGTACCCAGAAAAACCGAACTCAAAATCGACCCGAAAATCAAAGTCTCATAGTGCATTAGATCTGACCTATATACTTGAACGGTTCTTAAAGTATTATATCCGAAAACCAATAGCAAACCCAACCCACACTGAAAACCGAACAAACCTTTTGAAAAATTAATTTTTAATATATTATGTTAACAACATATATATATATATATATGTAAATGGGTTAATATGGTCTTCACTAACTTTAAGTAAAATCACATCAAATAAATATTTCTTAATCGAATAACCTATTTAAAACCCGTTAAACTAAATGAGTCTATATGAAATTTTATTTTTATTAAAAGTTGATTTAAACCCGTTAAACCCTATTTTAATATCACATGCTTTGTTAACCGATAAACTTAATGTTTGTGTAAAATATTTAAAATTTTGAATAAATTAATATTTAGTTAATCAATCCCAATTTCTTGGGATAAGATGTAAGTTATGTTGTTGCAGTGTGATAATATTTTTTGAAAAATATATCAAAGTTCATTATAATTAAATATTATACTGTAATAGTTGGTAAAAATATTATTTTCTTTCGTAATATCAGGGTTGAAGATAAAAAGTGAAATTACTATAAGTATTTTATTTGGTATTTCTTAACATGCTCGTTGTCAATGATTCTGTCATGAATAATCTGATTAATTTTAAATGTAGTTGTACCATATATTTTGGGTGGAACAGTTCGTGGTCATATTTTCTTTTGATCTTATATAATGTATATGTGTATTTTATTTAGTATAAATGAGAGTAATGGGTCATAGAATATAGGAAGTGAGGGGAAGTTATAATACACTGAAAATACTTACTGGTATATTTTTATATGTGATTAATTGGCAGTTAGTTACTAAAACATAAGAAATATAATTGAACATCATATTTATCAATTGGTCATGATCCTCTTTTAATAGTATTGATTTTTTTTTTAGAATATGAATTAAAAAATATAATTAATATTTTATTTTAGTTAAATTTATCCACAAGATTCGCAGGTCACTCCCAAATTTCAGTATAAAATTGATATTTATATGTCATGGAGTTTCATTTTTTTTTGGAACACAACTTTTATAAATCATCAGAGTTATGCAGTAGGAACTGCTACAAGGTTTAGAGCTTGTTTCGCTAAGCGATCAGCAATAAGGTTTCTCTCTCGGGGAATCCAACTAAAAGCAACATAATCAAAAGTAAAACAATCTAAGTGGATGTCCGCAATGATTCCATAGAGCTCTGGAGGCTCTGATTTTGAATTCAGGGCTTTGATCAACAGAGAAGAGTCCGATTCACATCGGGATTGCCGAATCCCCAGCTCTTTGCATTTCTTTATAGCTTCTCTCAAAGCAAGCCCTTCAGCCACCAATGGAGTGCTTACAAAAGGACTAGTGGCTTGGAAAACTTGGTCACCTTCTGTCTTTCTAACGACCCATCCTAGTCCTGCTCTTCTAGTACTCTCATTCCAAGCAGCATCTGTCTGAACTACAACCCCCACTCCAGGTCTAGATTCCGGTTGTCTCGCAGACTGAGGAATACGGACCTCTTTAATCTGCGCACTTTGCCATTCCTTTGCTGCGACGATTGACTTTGTTAGGACCTGATCTGTCGTGTAGCCTTTGTCATTGAAGATCAAATTATTCCTTGCAGTCCACAACGCCCAAACAATCCACGGTGCTAGAGAAGTGGAAGTGATGCCCACAGGAGGCACACAAGGAATCGATAATAAACTCAGCCAATCATTCTCTAAATCGAATGATCCTCTCAAATCAATTTGATGTGCAAAAGGCGCATCACTCCACACTTTCTTAGCAAAATCACAATGAAAGATGAGATGATTAATAGATTCAAGGTTTCCACAGCGCTTACAGAGCGGATCGAAACGAAGTTGCCTGGTTTGCATTGGTTCTCCTACTGGTAGTGCCCCTTTTAGCGCCTTCCAAATCAGTACTTGTACTTTCGGGGTAGTTTGTAGATTCCACACTCCTTTGTTCCAGTTGATCGTGCGATCATGCCGCCCTCTGTTCTTTCCTTCGTTTCGGATCTCCACCGCCACAATGTAACCAGACTTTGTTGTATAGATTCCGTCCTTTGTGTGGAGCCAGAACCGTTTATCCGGAGCCCCTTGTTTACTCGGTTTGATGCTTAGGATCGTATCCATCAGAGCCGGGAAGTGTTGCTGGATGGTAGCTTGGTTCCATTCCTGCGAGTTCGTGTGAAACAGATCTTCCACTACCATTTCTTGAGAAGCTTCAGTAGGTGGTCCCATCGGTTGTCTTTGTTGTGATGTACTCAGCCACGGATCTTGCCAGAATTTTATCAATTTTCCATCACCCACTGTCCAGCCCATATTGTCATCAGGGCCGGTGCTGAGAATCCGAGGGTTTGAAATAAAATAAAAAATAGGGGCCGGTTTCCTAACATAAAAGTTTAACTAATATGAAAATTGATATGCAGAAGAAGAATTTTTTTTTTTCTGTAGAAGAAAAATAACATTAAACGTCAACAAGAAAGAAAGAAATCAATGAGACCTGATTTTTTAATTTTTACCTTTAATCAAACATCATTTTTTTATATTGGATATGGTTTATATATGTTTTGGCCCACTTACTCTATAAAAGCAAAGTAAAAACGTGTCTTACATTGTTAGATGATGGATCTGTGGTTTTACATATATTTAAAAAAATTCTTTCTACAGGTGCTTCAAAAAAAGGGGGCCAAGGCCAATGTTTCAATGGGCTTGGCCCAGATCCGACCCTGATTGTCATGGAGTTTCATATTTTGTCTTTTCTGCATGGTCGACAAAACGGTTAATGTTACTGATCAAACGTTCATAAAACATATAATATCTTTCAATTAATAAAACATATAATATCAATAAAAATACAATTCAATATCATCATATAAACTCAGAAATCTATAATGTCAAAAAAAAAAACTCAAATTGCAGAAAAAAGTATTAAAAGTTTTGCAACACGTACACATCAATGAAAGACACAAGATAAACTAGACACGAGCTTCGGACCTGCCAACCATATCTTCTCAACGTACTCCTTCACTTTCTTCTCGTCATCTCCAAACACATTGCACATCGCCTTCACATAGTTAGATGGGAAAATTCCGGTTATCTTCACATGGAACATGACTGCACGAGCCATGTCTCTGCATATCTTTTCCGCAAGAGAGATGAATATTGATGACGTCTTGGTTTCGAGTGAAGAGCTTGGTGGTTGCGACCTGTCGATGTTTCTTCTTATGCAAGTTTCATGGGAAGAGGCAGTGGAGATGGCAAAAAAGGTCGCAAAGACGAGGACAACGATGATGCTCATGAAGACCTTCATTGCTGCAGGCTTCTCTTGCTGTTTCTGTGAAGACTAAAAGTGCATAGATAGTTTATATATATATTTGAAGTAACGAGAGTCTTGAAACTTGTTTCGCATTAAAAGAAGGTTTCAGTTTACTATGTAATAAATTATATTTGGGGGTTCCAATGTTCCATCAGTTTCAAGTAAAAACTTACCATAACATGCATGTACATACATGTATGACATGATCTGTCACAAATAAGTAATGAACATAAGCGAATTGGTTTTTGCAACAAACTGTTCCTATGTGGTGGTGAAGATGGTGTCTATGTTGACAGAATATATATCTTTACTAAGTACATAGAGAAATTTCAACGAAATAATTTTTTTTCCCTTTTCCACTATGATCTATGTTGATTTAGTTTCACCAATTTGGCTTTCCAGTTCAGAGTCTTACTAATTAGTATAGGCTTTGTTGAAAAAAGTAACAAACATAAAGAAGAATTTTTTTTAGTCACAGGTTGCAGGTCTTTGGTTGATGCACATGTTCTAAATGAACTTTGGACAAAACAAGACAGATCAGATTAACAAGTTCCACAACCAGAGACGCTTCAGACAAGAAGCAAGATCATTAACTAACCAATTTTATCTACTTTCTCTTAGCCATTAGCCAAATTTTATCAACTCTCAGGAGAGAGCATCAGAGCTTTGATCAAAGCTTGGTCATAGCATTATAAATTCCTTCTTATACAGAGTTGCGTAGATGTTTCGGTACAAGAACTAAGTTCTGCTGATGCATCTGGATACCGATCTGATTATATAGTCCCAGACTCCCAGTTACCAGTAGTCTCCACAAGAACATAACCCATTCTTGAAATGATGAAATCTTTTGTTATCCCTCACAACTATTTCCCTTTCCATAGCCTTGGATATTAACTTAGCCGCATTGTGGCAGTCCACACAAATCCTTAGGTTCTTATAAACTCTAAGAGTTGTTCCTTCTGAAGTTCTGATCAACCCGTAGGTAATGGCAAGCTTCTCGCTGTGTCCCCTCAACTGTTCAATCTTCTCCTCTTCACTTAGCTCATGTTGCACTGAACTTGTGTCTGGTCTGTATCCCATCTTCCATATTTCTGTCTCCAGTACACTCCAAAGACTTTTGATTTCTTCAAAACCATCTGAGGAACTTTCACCAGCAACAAAGCTAAAAACCTTCCCGTTAAGTTCGATCCAGGAGCATCCAGCATCCTTTCTCAAACGCATCTCCTTCATTCTCTGCCTTACTTTCCTCACCTCATCCCATTTCTCTGATCCTGCATATAAGTTGGAAAGCAGCACATAATTCTCAGGCTTTTCTGGTTCTAACACGAATAATTTATCAGCAATTTTATCTCCCATTTCAAGATTTTGATGGATTCTACACGAGCTGAGCATAGAGTTCCAGATTCCCACGTCAGGTTCCTCAGACATCTCTTCTAAGGCAATCTTTAACGCCTCATCTAGCTTCCCAGCACGGCCTAACATGTCAATAACACAAGCATAATGCTTCAAATTTGGTTTTAACCCAAAATAGTGCTTCATCTGATCCAGATACCTCATCCCTTCATGGACAAGACCCCTATGGTTACAAGCCGTTAGAACACCTAAGAATGTTAACTCATCAGGACTATGACCTGTTCTTTGCATCTCTTCAAAGAGTTTGATAGCCTCTTTTGCTAACCCATGTATTCCGTATCCCATTATCATAGCATTCCATGATGCCACACTTCTCTCCTTCAAACCATTAAAAACCTTTAACGATTGCGTTACAGAACCATTCTTGGCATACATATCAATCACTGAACATGAGATAAACGCATTGTCCTTAAGGAGGTGCTTTAAAGCGTAAGCATGCGCTTCTCTCCCCAGCCGAAGAGACGGTAGCAGCGAACAAGCACCAAACAGACTCATCATAGAAATCTCACAAGGTTGGGCTCCGTACAAAACCATTTGTCTAAAGAGACTCAAAGCTCTCTCAGGAAACCCATTCTGAAGGTAACCATTGACCATAGTGTTCCAAGATACTAAGGTTTTATCTTCCATTGCGTCAAATAAAACATGTGCAGTGCTTAGCTCCCCACAATGAATATAAAGTGAGAGTAACGATATATAAACAAACGAATCTCTCTCTAACCAATTACGGATTATAAACCCATGCACTTCCTTTCCCAACCTCAGGGATTTTAGCTGAGAACAAGCTGAAAGAAGACTACAAACAGTAAACGTATCAGGTAACAATCCAGAATTTTTCATCTGCAAATAGGCATCCAAGGACAACCTAGGATCTTTGCTCTGAGAATAGCCACCAATCAAAGCATTCCAAGAGTTCGCTGTTTTACTCCTTATGCTACAAATCACACGGTGGGCATAACTCAGCGAGCCACACTTTGCGTAAGAAGCAACAAAGGCATTGGCTACTAACTCATCATGTACAAACTCTTGTTTCAAGGAGTAACAGTGAAGTTCCTTCAAGCTCGGTAAGACTGATTCATCGAAACAAACTGGGACTGCGTTTAGAATGGTTACCTCATCTGCTCTGAGATCTTCTCCTCCTAGCAGCATCTGTCTGAGATGATCAAAAGTCCCATGAACATCCCCCACCGCTGAGAAACCTCCAACCATTGTATTCCAAGAAACCACGTTCTTGTTATTGTTCGATTTAAAGATAGTTTGTGCATCATTTACGCAACCACATTTGGAGTACATGTCCGTTAAGGCATTGTTAACGACAAGTTCTTTGTCCAAACTCAGTTTCATCGCCAACCCGTGAACACCTTTACCAACTCCTATATCTCTTTCCCTCGCACAAACCGGCAACACCGTAGCAAGTGTAGCAACATCCGGCATAAACGCACCATCATCATCACCTTCCTCCATCATTTCTCCAAGAAGCAAGAAACTTTCCTCCGAGAAACCGTTGTCAGAGAACACTCGAATCATTGAGTTCCAGGACACCAAGTTCCTCTCAGGTATCATATCAAAGAGTTTCAACGCGTCAGAAACAAAACCGTGTGCTCCATAAAAAGACACCAATGCGTTACTAACAAAAACGTCCTTGACCAATCTGGTCTTCATTACCAACCCATGAACCGCAAGACCGACCCGGACTTCAGAAACCCCAGCACAAGCCTTAACCACGCATGGGAAAGTGAAGTTATCCGGTAAAAGATCACTCTCAGTGATCATCTTGATAAACATCTCTAACACGTCGCGGTAAAGCTCGTTTCTTGAGTAAGAGCTGATAACAGCGTTCCACTGGAAGAGATTCTTCTTCCTCAAGGAATCGAAAGCAGACCGAGAATCATCAGGAGAGCCGCACATGGCGTACATGGTGATAACACGTGTGCACAGAACGTCGTCGTTGCTTAACCGAGTCGACTCAGAAACCAGCTGGTGGATCTTTCTCCCCAAGTGTATGTCTTTTCTCCTTCCAGAAGCTTGTAAGAGAAGCCCGAGAGCTTCCCGGAGAAGAAGAAACGCATCAAATGATGATCTCTCGTCGCCGGCGAGTTCCTGGATGACCCTAAAGGACTCGTGGAGGTTTCCGGTTTCACATAAACCGGAGACCCGAGTAAGGAGATGTTGGCCATTGGTCGAGCTGGAGGAAACGGCGACGGCGCGAGGAATGGTTGTCTTTTCATAGCTCCGGCGAGAGTCTAGCAAAGTGGACAGCTGTGGGAGTGGCTGCAGAAGATACGCCATCAGATAAGTTTCCTTATCCGAACTGAACACGTGTGTAGTCAGAATCTAATTGACACATAACTAAGCATCTGTTTTGTTTTCTTGTCTAAGAGTGACTGATTACATTACTTACCTCACACGCTGAGAATGTAGTTGAGTCACTCTTTTGAGTAAAAGAGACATTAAAACAACTTAGAGACCCTTAACAAATGTATTGAATCAGATACAATATTTGAACAAATACTTTCCTAAAATGCTACAAATAGTGTCTACTTTTCTGATAATAGAAACCACAGTTTATGCTCCACGAAGAGCAAAAGAATCTGCTTCCAGCTTCAAGGTCTTTAAGCTTTGACTTCAACTTGCTTAGGAACATGTTCAACTGGTACCAGCAACCCGAGACCCGCTTTACTCTCAGGAGCTACCCGAGAACTCGGATTCTCCTTATACAATGGATTCGACGTGACTATCCGCACACCAGAGTCCTTACGGATCTCCAAAACCTCAGGCAATCCATCAGAACATCCCTTGGACATACCAACATCAATCCTAATAGCTTTATCATCACACACACCATTGATACCAGCCTCCTGGATCGTGTGTCCCATGATCATCCTCTTAACCCCAGGAATGGTGGAAAGAGCATGCTCAAGAGCTGCACAATCGCATCTGTGAGGCCTCTCATCCGAAAATTTCCTCAACCAAACAACAGAGTTCCCTCCTCTACAATACCCCGGCGCATATCTCCCACCTCTTAACCCGTTAATCCAACCAGCAACCTCCTCGTTCATCCTCTCGAGACCAAACTCAATATGCTCAGCTAAAAGACCACCGTGAACAAACACAGAATCGCCAACAACAGCAACTGTCTGATTCTTGGACAAGAACCTCTTCGCAATCGGACCTTCTGGTCTCAATGCAGCAATCCTAGCTCTAATCCCTTCAAAGCACTCTGCTTTAGCGCGAGGGAAGCTCGTAGGAATCCCTTCGTAAGGATCTTTAACTTTATCAAGACCTTGACACAAGCTCTTCATCCTGTTCCCTAGACAATACCAATCCGACCAGACTCGAAACTCCTCTAAACCCTCCTTAGTAACAAACCTAAAGTCACCTTCAACATTCATAATCTCATGGTTCCCGTTCATAGTCACAACCTTACCTCCTTCCCTCTCCGCCTCACGCTTCAACCTCTCTAGGAAATACAGTATCTTCAGCTCGTCGCCGCCTCGATCCAGCACGTCTCCCACCTGAACGACCACCGTGGATCCGCCTGTCCATCGGTCCGACGAATCGATCAATCCGGCGATACGGAACGCTTCCTTGGACTTCTCGAGATCGCCGTGGAGGTCGCCGATGGCGACGAGACGGTCCGGTTTCTCGAAACGCGTTTGAGGAGGAGGAGTGTCGTTGAGTGGAGTGGGGTGGTGCGGAGAGAAGATGCCGGAGAAGGAGTAGTCGACGAAGGCGTCGACGAAGGAAGAGATGAGATTCGGAACGTTTTTGCAGATTCCGATGTGGTTTTCTCTGGTTGACATTTCACTGTGGCGGCCAAGAACAATGCGCTTTTGTTTTGTGAAGTGGAGTCACAGCTCTTGTCTTAGTTTTCCATAACTACTTCATTTTAAAATATATAAATCAAATTAAAACAATATTATATTATTGGGCTATGTATCTTGCTTCATTTAGGAGTTGGGCTTGGACTTTTTGGGCTTTTTCTTGTGAGGTTTTCATTTGTTGTCTACTTTATATGGTCGACTATCAGATTTACAAACAACTTCGTAGTTGGGTTAACTACTACGATATGTAACCCTCATCCTTTATTTTTTTAAATGATATTTAACATTTTCAACAGAAAAAAAATAATAATAATTCTCAGTTTGTAGATCATGCGTTTAAATGTTTTAAGACGTTTACTGCTACATATTTATTTGTAACTAGAGAGAGATTAGGTTTACAAACAACATTTTTTTTAATACCGATTTTTATTTATCGTCCCATATGGACATAAGTAATTGATACAAACAGAGACTCGGATAAAATCCGTACGACCTAAAACTGACCAGCTACACTTCCGAATGATACACAGTCGGGTTACTTCGCTAAACTCCTGACCCGACACTAGGAAGGATATACAGACAAACCGCTTATCATAATCTAGATAGTTTGGTTTCTTAACTTGACTAATAATTTCTTATGTAGTATCGTCACTGTTCATGTTCGTGGAAAGGACTTGAAGACCGGTTCTACCTTGTTTGGGAATCTACATTTGGCTCCGGTTAATCGGGGCGGGAGAACAAGTCTCCGCTTCCTCCTCCCTGATTGACCCATTACGACCATGAAGTCCAGAGAGATTACAACAAAACATCACGATCTAAGCCTATCACAACAACCTAAACAACACAACCTAAACACAAGAAATAAAAACAGACAACAACACAACTAAACTTGAATTTAAAAACACGGGACTGAAAGAGGCTGCAACACACACCAACTAGAACAACACCTGCAACGAAAACGGTTAGAAACACACCCACTAGAGCAGCCAAATGACTAAGACTCTTGCGCTGGGAAGATGTGCTTCAAAGCAATCTGCCTTCGAGACCAGTCCATCGCAAGAAGGACCAAGAACCCGCCTTGCTCAGCCTTTGAGAACCAGAGGACTGTCCGCTTCAAAACCCATCCGGAAGCTCTCGAAGACAAGCTAGAACCTCCCAAATGAAAGCAAGCATCGAACACTCAGAGAAGTGACATCGCGAAGCCACAAACCGAGAGCTAGCTGAGTTGCCATGACCTGAGGAGTCAAAGAAGAAGCAACGGAACCCGGGATTGGCTGGAGCCATAGACGACTCGCCGCCTCCACCGAGCTACAGACTTGCACGCGCCATCACCAAGACGATGCGACCGACACACGACGACCTAATCTCCTTGCACGCGCCAGTGAGATACACCGAAAACCTCTTGGATTACGGCGAGGTGAGCTTCCGCCGCAAGACACCAAGTGAGCAGAGAACCCACGAGCCACCACCCCACTCCTCCTGAACGGGTTTACAAACAACCTCACAGTTGAGTATGTATGTTTTTGTGACTGTCAATATGTTGGATTAGTTTTTGGAACGAGCAAACTCTTTAATAGAGAATATATTATTTTGTAAACCACCACACATGTTTATTATGAATATTGATATCATATTTTATGAATTTTTGATATGCTTATAGCAAGATTATAATAGTAGAGGGGCTCGTCAAGAATATTCTTTCTGTGGGGCGTAAAAAGTCTCTCTCTCCTCTCCTTCCTCTCTTCCATCTCTAACTTTTTTTCAGATCTCGATTTCGTTTTGCTCCGGTGGCTGGAGGCTCCGACTTGGTTCGGCGCTCGCGTTAGCTCCACCACCGGAGGCTCTTCTTCTCCCTCTCTGGTTTTTCTTCTTTGCTCCTTGCCGCCTCCTCTCTCCGTCCTCGATATGCTTGGAGCTGTGGAGGGTCAACTACCGACGGCCGTCTAGATCTGCTCCGGAGGAAAATAGATCCGTCGGTTTAGGAGGTCTTCTGGTGTTCCGGCGAGTCGACGTGGGCTAGGTGTGTCACGGGAGTCGGCTTTTCGTGGTGTTGTCAGCGGTGGGTTTGGTTTTCAACTTTTCAGATCTGCTGTTGGCTTCCGGTTTGGTAGCACGTGCGACTGGTGATAGACTCCCTCCATGTTCTCTGTGCTTGTTTCATTCCAAAGTTGCAGCTTTGTTGAGGAGGGGACTTGAATCGTTCCTGTTTCAACTCAACTCGGTGTCGGGTTGTGGTGGCGGGTTTTGTTTGTTTGAGTCAAGACCGGCGACTTTCCCTTCCGTCGGCGCGTGCACAAGGTAGGTGGTGGTTGTGTGGCTGTTGTCTACCGTGTGAAGTTGCGTGTGCGGCTCTGGTTCTGCGGCCCGGTTCAGTCGTCTATGGCTGAGTCGTCCTCTCCTCCAGTAGCTGCTCGGTGTTTGTCTGTCCGTCTCGCGGTATCCTTCTCGGGTCCATGCCTTCCTGGTTGCGAGTTTTTCAGTCCTGCCTCGTCGGTTAGTCTCGTCTCTCCAGCGTAGTCTGTCCTAGAGGCGCAGTGAAGACTGGGTCAGGTTCTCTGCCCCAGTGCAAGGCGTCGATTTGAGGTTCCGGTGGTGTCTGTCGGCTCTCTCTATTGACGAGGAGACTTGTTCGGCTTCTGGTCATCCCAGTATCTCCTTGACTGTTTGGTTAGGTAGATAGATCAGTTCCTTCTTCACCTGCAGGTTTCTGAAGCCCGAGTAATGATGCAGCTCCAATCCAGCCCGTGTTCTGCTCAGAAGGTGTACGTCTCAACCGAGTCTAAGTTTTCTGTCGTTGTATCGGCCCTTCCCCGTTATCCGGCTTTTGTGAGCTTCAGTGTCGGATAGGTTATAAGATTGAAGAGGCAACCGGTATTCAGCTACTCCGGTTGAAAGGTTGACTTAGACGATTGTACAGTCTCTTAGGTTCGGGGGGTACCGGCAATGTGGGTTTCCCGCGTTAATTCCATCTCCCTGGGCTAGGCATCCTCCGGTAGAGAACGGTGCCGGTTCCGTGTATATTTAGGCTACTAAGTGATCCGCGCCGGTTAGGTTTGTGTAAGGGGATCTTAGTGGGTTTGGATAGAAACGGGTTCGCTAATTCAAAATTGTAACCGATTCCGAAATTCCGGTTCGGGTTTCATATTTTAATAAATATATATATTAAAAAAAAAGATTATAATAGTAAACTACTTATGAAAAAAAAATGATTGTCAACTTAATTTTACTATGTTTTATGCTAAACATATTGCATACTAAACTCCAAAATATGCAAGGAGACTAGTTTGTATGTTTTGTCTTTCTTTTTTTTTTTTGACACTGAAAATATTTTATTTCAAATGGTCATCCCATGATACAGTTTACCGACAAACACATTGACGGACAAATAGAAACTTAACTGTTCCACGCACACCAATAGGGGCTATGGCAATGGATAAATTTCTAAAAAACGATGATCACACAACTTCATCGTAACAACATAATAATGTCCTACGACTTAATAGGTAAATCACACGAAGTATGTGTTGCATCATCCTCACTGCTCATATAATAGCTTGAGTTTGCTGAGCATATCCCGTAACTACGAACAATTCAGATCACGAACCAATAAACTGATCAAGAAGCAAACACATAGATAAAGATGTTGTGTCTCCAAGGAGAAGAACACACCGTCAATCTTCTGATCCGGCATCGGACCGTGAACCTTTCGATATGGTGATGACCGTTGAACTTCCGATCCGGAACACATCCAATCATGTTGCATAAGAAAGACACCAAAGTAATAGCTGAAGAGGGAGCGGAGCTCACACAGCAGCAACCGGCAAAGATAGCAACAATAACTCATCAGAAAGATGAAGGCCAAACGAAACCGGACAGAGGCGAGCTGATCCCACCACCGGACGTGAAGAGAAGCATAGGCGGATGATGACGTCAAGAGAACTAAGTTCACGCAGATAAGTTCAATCACGAACAAAAACTGTTGACGAAACCAACTCCGTTCAACGTCGAGATCTAATGAATAAAAAAGCACGAGACCAAGTTAAAAACAAAAGAAGGAGATTCTCTCCGACGTTGGCGAGGAGCGCCAATCGCCGGAGAGAAGATCCAAGCAAAAAAGTGTGAGACGGCGGAGAGGATCGTAGAGAGGACTAGGGTTTTTTTCTTCTTCTTGTGCTTTTATGTTTTGATATGTTTTGTCTTTCTAATAGCATGCTTTTTTGTCAAAAAAAAAAATTGTAAGGAGAGCTTCGTTCTCTTGGTACTTAAGACGTCACACCCAATAGCCAACATAAGTTGCGTCAGTATTATTGTGACCATGCCTTTTAAGGCTTTAATATTGTTTAGCACCATCAAACGCTACATTGCCACTTGTTAATCTTCACCTATGAAGGTTGTTGTAGTATTACTTGATTTGGGGGGTGGGGGGGGGGATATTCTGAGTTTGTAGATCATGCGTTAAATGTTTTGAACATCACTCAAAGAAGAATGTGTTAAGACGTTTCCTGCTACATTATTATCGGTAACCCCTTGGTAACTAGTCAGAGTCGATGAAATTCATCTACCCCACACATGTAGAAAGAGATAGACTGCTAAGTCAATGCAATTATACTGTTTCATAAGTCGCAATCACGTAAATATCGATTGTGGTAAGTCGTGACTTCCCAAGCATTAAAGTATTTTAGAGCACTTGATTTTTAAGGAGATAAATAAACTTTTAAGTGTGTGTAATTCTTAAGAGACATGTGGTTAACCTGTGGTTAACCTCCCTACTTTTAACAAATTATAACATGTGGTTTTAGAATCCTTAATTACTTTTCAAAGTATTTTTATAATAACATGATGATGAGATTATCAGAATCAATTTAAAAAACGATTATGCGTTTAACTAACTTTTACATTAAGCTCTTGTTTCATGTTTTATCCGAGCGGTCCATTACGATATGAAATAGGGGTGGGTATTACGATACTCGTTCGGGTTTGGATTGGGTATTTCGGATTTTCTGGTATTTCGGTATAGGGGTATAGAAATCGTTTGGGTATTTCTGTACTTCGGGTCGGATTTGGGTATTTTTGGTTCGGATTCGGTTATTTCGGATCGGGTTTTCAGATATTTAGATTTTGGAAAAAAAACTAAATTATTCATTTTTCAAGTTTTTTGTATTTAAAGATATAAGTTTCACTTAACTGATTCTTTTATTTTCTTATAGATTGAATGATTAATAGATTTAAAGATTACATTTTAAAAATAAAGACACTAATTTGATCATTATTTTTAAATTTTAGATGTAATTTTTGTTAATGCATGAAACACAAATTCTGACTTGCATTTTAAGCATTAAAAATTCAATTTTCTTGCAATTATATGTATATTTTCAAATTTTGAAACATATGCATAATCAATATAAATATTTTGAATAAAATTAGAGAAGTAAACTATGAATATAGTGTTAAAGATACATATGTTCGGTTATCTTCGGATATCCATTCGGGTATTACCCGTTCGGATATCCAATCTCTCCTAATTCAATACTCGTTCAGGTATTTTGCTATTTCGATTCGGATTTCGGTTCGGGTTTTTTACGAGTTCGGATATCGGGTAAAATGCCCAGCCGTAATATTATGAAAGATATTTAATGAAAGTGTGGTAAGCGCATTTTGCGTTTTAATAATGGCGTCCAAATGATAAGAATCCGTTGCATTACAAAAATGTCCTGTTCAAAAACGCGGCCGCGTTGGCCGTTTAATCGCTGCTAAAATGCAAATCGGCTCTCAGCCGTGTCGATTTGGACCAAATCGTTCAAAAAATCGGAGACCAAAAAAAATTATCATTTTATTCTAAATTTTAAGTGTAAAATCATAAATTGGGTTAGAAATCCTTCATATCTGGGTAAGATACATCAAAAACAAGTATAGAATGTGAAGAATCGTGGAAAAAGAGTGAGAATCGAAAACTAGGGTTTCTGTTCGACAGAACCTGATGTAGAAGACGAAGACATTTTGGTAATTTTGCATTCATTAATGCGAAATGTGAAAAAATTACAAAATGCTCTACAGCCTATTCGAACCCGCGTCCTTGTCAGTTAATCAGAGGAGAAGAAACACTGGACTAAGATATACTTAGTTTTCAATGTATGTAACACCATTATATGTTTGAGGATATAGGTTTTGTTAACTTTAGTTATTGATATAAATTTCAGTATACAGAAATTATTACATTATAATGTACATAAATTATTACATTATAGTGTATATACATTTTATATTAATTTAAAATATTAAATAAAATAAAAAAAATTATTAAAAACTATGTCCCGCGTATATCCTGCATAATCTCCGATTTTTTGATAATTCGTTTGATCCGGAATCGCCGTCCGACTAGCGCGACTAGCGCGTAGCGTAGTTCCGAATAGGGCAAAAATGGCGTCCAAACAAAGCTAAAAATAATGATTTTTGTTTGTTTTTGTTAGCAAAAAAAAAAAAAGGAAAAACGACGAGGAACAGAGAGGAAGGAGAAGAGCAGCGAGCGAGGGCCGAGGGGTCCATTAATAACATTGCAACAGTTTCTCGAATGATGTTTTCTCCTATAACTCCACCTTAGAAACACAGAGAGAGATAAAAGAGAGAGAGAGAGAGCTTTGAAACAGAGATGAATTCAAAACCAGAGATTCTTCGTTAGTTAGAGAGACAAAAAAAAAACAGAGAGAGAGAGATGAGTTGGAGGAGAGTGCTCAAGTCGTTACAAGCCTTGGCTGCTCATAGCTTACTCTTCTCTTTCACGCTCTTGCTCGCTCTTAAGCTCGATCACACCCTCTCCTGCTCATGGTGGTTAGTCTCTATCTCTCTTTGAGTCTCTCTCAATTGTCTGAAAATTGGGTGCATGAATCAATTTTCATTTCTTTTGTTGGTATCTGATTGGTTCGATTTCCATTTTCGTTTTCAAGGACCCTATTTTGATATTTGAAGCGAGAGATTGTCTCTCTCGAATCGAAAGAATGTCTTTTTTTTGTTCTCTCTACGGAAAGTTTCTGTTTTTTTTTTTGTTCCCAGAAGTAGCAGTTTCTTTGAGAGGTTTGAAAACAGTTTCAGATTCCTTGTCTTTATTTTCCCTTAAGAGTAAAAAAAAAATCATAACAGCAATCTCATCAATAGTTTCTACTGAGTAAAGAAGTCTTTGCAGTTTTTGAGAATGTATGTATGCATTTTGTATCGAAGACTGTATATTACACGAGGTATACATCTACTAATGACTGAGTTGAGACCAAACGAGCTCAATGAGGGAGATTGCAATTTGCAACAAAACTGATGTTATCTAGCTGAAGTTTTTGGGGGAGATTTGATTGTGTGTAGGGTTTCGGCTTTTCACTATGGGCCTCATCTTTATCAGTTCTTATGTCTCCATTTCCTCATTTGTTACAAACTTGATTTATAAGAATCTGTTTCTGTGGGTTCTGTTCTGTAGGATGGTGTTTTTCCCACTGTGGGCCTTTCATGCTGTTGTTGCAAGAGGAAGATTCTCCCTTCCTGCTCCTGTTGCTCCCCGTAACCGTCATGTATGTCCTTCTTACCTCTTTCAGAAAACTATTACTCAAATAGTCTTTCGCATGAACATTTCCAGAATGTTTATGATTCCTTTTGGTGTTACAGTGGGCTCCATGCCATGCTGTTGTCGCCACACCATTGCTTGTAGCGTTCGAATTACTCCTCTGTATATATCTCGAGAGTTCTTATGGTAAATAACCTCTCCTTTCAAATGCCAAAACAGATTGACGTATGTAGTTACTTAACAAAAATGATGGCTCTGATTCTCATAGTCTGAGTTTGGAGAGTGCGTATTAAGTTGGAGAACACTACAGAAGTATTGCTTTTCAGTTTCTTCAATTTCATCGGATTGTGACCTATTCTATCTTAAATGGCAGCTACCTGGCCACCAGCTGTGAGTTTGAAGATTGCATCCCTACCGTTATTGGCGTTTGAAGTAACTATACTCATAGACAATCTGAGGTATTGTAACATGAAATGTTTGATTCTTTGATTACTTTGCTTCAACATGTTCTCAAACAAAGACATTCCTTTTGTTTGTGTCTTTTAAAACGCATACGAATAATATGAAATATAGAGTTCCTAACTACTGCAAGCTTTTTGTTCAGAATGTGCCGAGCGTTGATGCCAGGAGACGACGACAGCATAAATGATGAAGCAATATGGGAAGCACTTCCTGTAAGCCCACGTCTGTTGCATAAAAATTTTGAGGCTTGGTTCAGCTGCTTTAGGCTTTTTGCTCTTTAAATATGCAATTTGTTTTAGTATTTAGGTAAGATCTATCTGTTACTCGTGAATGGCAAACTGTCTCTAATTTTCCAATAACACAAGTTATTAGTACTGAGATTATCAATTCATGAAATGAGAAAGAAGCATCTTATGATCAGTTTCTTAATCTTCCAGTCCACACACACGGGACTGGGATTTATTTTTTTAAATCTTCTGTTAATGGGCAGAGGAAGCTGGTCAGTTCTGAAAATAAACATTTAAGATGGTTTTTTTCCTTGTTGCCTGCAGCATTTCTGGGTTGCTACTTCCATGGTGTTCACATTGGCTGCTACAGTCTTTACCCTCCTAAAGCTTACTGGTAATATTGTGTTTCTTGAAAACTTGCCTAAATAGTTTTCTTACTTGGTCTCTTTCTACTGAAATCCTATCTTCCACAGATGATGTTATTGATGGAGTTCTTGTATTTCGTTCCTTCTTATCAGTCCCTCGTTTTTTTATTTGTGATACACAGGTGACGTAGCTGCTCTCAGCTGGTGGGACTTATTTATAAATGTTGGGTATATGCGTTGTCTTTCTTTCGTTAAGTCGTAGTTGTCATTTTTTTTCTGTTGGTGGAAATGATCATGAAGGTAATATGTGTGAAAAATCTTTTGCCTGCAGAATTGCCGAGTGCTTTGCTTTCCTTGTTTGTACAAAATGGTCCAACCCAGTGATCCATAGAAGATCACGCGCCCGAGAAACGGGGTCATCTTCTACCCCTATTAGATATCTTGACGGGAACAGTGGCCTCGTAGTTTCTCAAGAAGAGGATAGATACTGTGGTCTACAAGATATTGGTGGTCACTTGTTGAAAATTCCCGTCATTATATTTCAAGTTGTCCTTTGCATGCATTTAGAGGTATACACTATATGTCTCTCTATCTTACCACATTCTCGTCGGACATTGCTAAAGTGTTTTGATGGTTTGAACTTTCAGGGGACTCCTGAAAGAGCTAAGGATATATCTATCCCAGTTCTCTTTTCTCCAATATTCCTGTTGCAAGGCCTTGGTGTTCTCGTTGCTGCATCTAAACTAATAGAGAAGATTGTCGTCTTACTACGCGGGGAAGCTGGTCCAGGATTTTATTTTAGATTTTCATCAAGAGCCCATGATTGCTTGGGTTTCTTGCACCATGGTTCCAGGTGATAGACACGATTGTCTATTTCCCCAAAATGGTTTGATTTACAATAGTATATACTAACAAAATATAAACGATACTCTTATCTGCTCAGGCTATTAGGTTGGTGGTCGATTGATGAAGGAAGCCGGGAGGAACAAGCTCGACTATATATTGATCAAGAATCTGGGTGAGTTAGGATAATCCAACCTTCTATTTGGTCTAACAAAAACTGTTAATGGACCTACTGAAGATGCATGATAATTATGTGTGTGCAGTTACAATACCTTCAATGGCCACCGGCCTGAGATAGTCAAGAAAATGCCAAAGGAAGATCTTGCCGAAGAGGTTACTTTACTTCTCGAGTATTGTGTGTCTTCTAGTTGCATTACAACTTAACTGTTGATCACATTCAATCTACTTTTGATGCCCTGTAGGTGTGGAGACTTCAAGCCGCTCTTGGTGAACAAACCGAAATCACAAAATTCAGCCAGCAAGAATATGAAAGACTGCAAAATGTAATTCTCTTCCTTCCAACTCCATGCTCTTGTGTATCCATTATTAGCCGTGATGGTTTTTTAACCTTTTCAAGTATTTCCACTATTGGCATTTCTTTCTTCTTTGGCTTAAATCCTGTTCCAAATGTGTATGTACTCCAGGAGAAAGTGCTGTGTAGGGTTTGCTTTGAAAAAGAAATCAGTTTGGTACTGCTTCCATGTAGACACCGTGTTCTCTGCAGGTATGCTAACTGATCCATATTATACTTGCACCAGTTTGTTTTGTCACTTGATTTGTCTGGAAATGTTATATGAAATAAACTAGCAATTTACATAATGGACAGACTAAGAAGTCTGAAAAGCCTATCCTGCCATAGCTGACTCAGTTAACATGTTCATGTATTGTTTATGTGCCATTTTTTGTTGTTGCAGAATCTGTTCAGACAAGTGTACAAAGTGTCCGATATGTCGTGTAGCTATTGAAGAACGACTACCTGTATACGACGTTTGACTGTGTCTAACTTCGGCTCATGTTCGAGAGTAGGAGTTGAGGTTTAATTCCAAACAATCATATTCCTTTTCTTGCCATACCCGTGTTCCCAAGCTTTTGGATGTGTCTTTGCTGAATCTCTTTTTTTGTCTGAGTCAGCATTTAAGTATAAAAAGTATAGGTGTATACATGTCATTTTGTAGAAAACCTTATACATACAGTCACTTAAGTACTTTAGTTGTAACATACAAGGATTGTATAATACCCGTCTCTCCCCTTTTTATTATATTTCTACGTTTTTGGGTGATATAACTTCGCTTCATCAAGTTCTGTGGGAGAGAACGCAGAGCTTATGAGGTTGATGATCCGACTATCTTAAGATTAGCAGAGCTATGGTCCGCTCACTTATTCCATAACATGTCTAACCTCTTCTTGCACGTCTTTCTCGCCACTAGAAAGTTTTGCTTTATAAAGAGTACTTAAAAGTGTTTGTCAATGTCTAACTCGCGATAAAGGTAAGGTGAAATATAGCAAGAACAACAATGATAAACCATGAAATAAACACACTAGCTTAGTTTTCAAGTTTTCTCTTCTCAGGGTTCAACAGAAGCAGAAGCTGTTTTAAGGGCACTTTCTCTGAATGTACGAAGCGCCATGCTCCTCGTACCTTCATGTGTCACCAGAGAAATTTTAAAAATTAGTTTCTTTGCGAGTCTGTGAGATCAATGGATGAAGAAGCAAAACATGCGGGACTTACTCAGATTTGGAGAACCACATCTGTTGAAATGATCCCAGTGATGCCAATATACTTCCTCCTATCCATACACTGCACATATACATAACATCACATTTTTCAGGGTTTAAACTACTCAGATCCAAAATCTTAATAGTCAGGAAATTGCAGGATATGGAGTTCGCAGTAAGGATCAATCAATGATCTGGTAACACTCTTAAAATTGTATTAACCAGTGAAATGTAGAGGAAGAAGTGAAACTATATATCCAACCTGAATCTTCTTTCTGTTGTGTTACCGCTCGCCAGCACTTTAACCCGAGCCGAGTGAGGAGATTCCTGAAAGGAAAGAGAGCAGATGATGAACCATTTTCGAAATCAAGGAATGTTTACAAGCAAGAGAAAAAGAGAGAGAGAGGGCACAATACTTCTATCAAGTCCTTCTCGAGACGTTCTTTCAATTGTTGCATAGATGATGTGCCACCAGCAAGCTGGCATAACACAAGAAGAAAAATATGAAGATCATCCACATCCAAGAAAACTAAAGGGATTGTTGATTCACAGTTAACCAATTTAACTAGGGATTTAAGAGTTGATATTGATAGTTATTTTACCAGTATGCTACTATACAACTCCCTCCGGATATCCACATCACATTTGTTGATGCTCTCCATGACCTGTACAAGTTAATAAAATGGAGAGTGGACTTAGAAAATAAAGAAGTAAAAGCTGCAGTGACTAGAGACTATGCATATACCATGTGGGGCAGCCCACGAACAGAAGGAATCATGTCTGCATACTTCTCCATTCCAGGAATTGTCTGGCAGATTCCAATAAACACGGAGAGTCACTTTATAAAATCACTGACTAGCAATTTGAGGCTCAAGAGACTTAAGAGAAGACACAAAATGTCTTTAGAAGATACGATCCATAGCTTAAATGGTGCCGGGTTTTGGTACCTGAACTATGGACGGGTTGAACATCACATCAGGAATTTTGAACCTATCAGCACCGATCTCGAGCGTCCTGCAGTAGACAAATATTGAAAAAGACTAAGAAAAGCAATGGTTGAGCTTCCAATCTTCATCAAAGCTTGCACTTTTCTTGATCTAACTTGATTCTTAATTATTCCATTAGATTCAGATTCCATGGAGATTCCAAAAGCAATGTCTGACTTATCTAAACAATTATTCCAATGGCTTTAACGACTCAAATCCAGCTAAGAACCTTAATTATTGATTAAACAAGGTTTAAAATGGTGGCAAGTTCTTCTCTCGAAACCAGCCACAAATTATATGGATGGAAAGCAACAGCAAGCGTAGCATAAACATTTGAGGCACAAAGAAACGGTAATAGACATATAAACCGGAGCTTACTGGCCATCAGGAAGCTCGTACGACGTAGTTGGGATGTTTGCATATGATTTATCTGCAGATAAAAGCATCACATCAGGTAATCTAAGGCTACAAGATCATTGAACATTTAAAGATAAAAAAGTACCTAACATTCAAGTCTTAAACCACTCTAAACGTTTGACCAAAAAAAACACTCTAAACTTTGAAGAAAAACAAAATCACCACTCTAAACTTTAAAGAAAAACAAAATCACCACTCTAAACTTTGAAGAAAAACAAAATCACCACTCTAAACTTTGAAGAAAAACAAAATCACCACTCTAAACTTTGAAGAAAAACAAAATCACCACTCTAAACTTTGAAGAAAAACAAAATCACCACTCTAAACTTTAAAGAAAAACAAAATCACCACTCTAAACTTTGAAGAAAAACAAAATCACCACTCTAAACTTTAAAGAAAAACAAAATCACCAAAGAAGACAAAGAACATAACATACCGTCATAAGGAGTATCAGGAACCCGACAAATAGAATCCTTGATATCACCCACTATCATCCTCTGTTAAGTAAAAACCCACCAAGTTATTAAGGAAAAAAAATCGATCGAGGTGTCATTATCGATCTCGAACCTGACAGAAGAGCTTGTAGCTTTCCGTGGTGTCAGGAACACCTACATCTTCAACCTGCAAGAATCCGAAGGGGAGAAATAAGAGAGGATTACTCTCCAAAGATAAGAGAAAAGCTCTAAGCAGTTTGCTAGTGTCAACTATCCTAATTAAAAATGAGACAAACCCTACAATTGCTCACTAAAAATATCAAATATACTATGCCAAGAAAACAAAAATCAATTCTCAAATCCCTCTCTCGTTCTCTCTCAATAAATAAATACTAATCAAATAGTAGTTTCATCCACTGATCCACATACGAACCTGGAATTCCCCAGGTCGTACTTCCTTTCTCTTGAAAGAGTATCTAGGTCTTATCTGCAAAAGAAATGACCAGCAAAACTCAGGTAAAATGGCTCAAAAAGATAGAGAACAGGTGTAAAAATAGTTTAACTTACTTTGATTCCTTTACTCTCCAAGCTTTTCAGTAAGCAGTCAGTGAGAAATTCCCCTCCAATTGGAGCTGATACAACCGCCTGCGAATAAAGCAGGGTCAATAATCGGATAATAAGAAAGCAGTATAAAAACTACATCGATGCTGTAAAGTAAAACTAGTCATTATGTACATGGATACGAATTTATGTTAGCTGCATATGACAATTTGGAAACCAAATATGGAATGCAGTAGAAAATTTAAACCAAAGGAAACGATATCACAAAGTAGGAAATCTTAATAAACCTTTTGAAGGACATAACCCTCATGCACTGGTGATATAGTTGTGGATCCTCCACCGCTGCAACATAATAAAGGACATCATTACCTCTCAGATTAACCACATCAAACAGAAACAAGGCCTTTCAAAGCAGATACAACAGAAGTAGAACCTGCCACATATTCTAGAAAAGATTAATAATTTTAAGAGTACAGAAGTCTTACCAGTCCACAACCAATGAAGTAGCACGCCCAGTAGCAAAAGAAGTGAGAACCTAGCACCAAAAAACGCCGAAAGTCATCTAGATAATTAGAGATCTGGTTTCACAAGAGAGGGGAAGAAGACCAATGACCCAAGGTAGAGGGAATATACAGGATTCTTAGCCATAAACAGTGCCGGAACTTTGTATTTTTCAAACATTAGCTCTGCCGCCCTGTCAAGAAAAATGATTTGAGAAAATCAGTAACACACTCCAGATGTATCAATATAGAAAAAAGAATATCTATTAGCAGATAAATCGGACTTCTCTCTCTGCTGTTGGGTGTTTAAAGGAGGCTCAGCTAGCAGCATGGGGTGCTCCTTAGGATCAATCATCAGGCAACCCCTTCAGATCATAAATAATATTTTAGTGACAACATCAAACAACAACTAAGAGAAACTAAATGCTTAATACCGTTACCTGAAAGCATGTTCCCATATATTGTCCACCAAATCCCAGTCCGAAACTATGCCATCTTTGATGGGTGACAATATCTAGTGACAGAGAGAACACAATTTGTAGTCCACTAAACAATTCACATTTATAAACATTAATCAAAAGAGGAAAAAGCTAACAACCTCCATATGATCTCGGCGGTAATTCAAGGCCTGAGATCCCACATACAGCTTACGTTTCCCCTTTTCTTTTTCAGACTCGTTGGTCTTCGAATCCTCAGAGTTCGAATTGTTCTTTGCAGAATCAACATCCACATCCATCGCCTCGATTCCATCTACTGCCCCAACAACCTTATGAACAAACAACACATGAGAAAAAAAAACCCTAAGTTGTAATTCATGTGTCAAGATACAAGGGACTTCAACGCAAATCTATAACAGAACCATGAAGCTTATAGAAGCTCAAAATGCAATCAAGAAACACGAAAGATGGAAAAAGGAGAGAGCTTTACGGAAGGGAAGACGGCCTTGGGAGCATCTTCGCCGGCGTAACCAGCCTTGCAAGTGTGCGAACCCAAGTCAACCACTATAGCTGACACTTCATCTGTGGAACAAACCCAACACGGAAAGATTCAAACTTGAACGAGTATAACCCCAAAAGAGACGAACGAGAAATCAATTCAAGGGTTTGATGAGAAACTCACCTCCGCCGTACATGGCTGCCGAAGAGCTCGGAGGAGGAGGGTTTAAACACGGGTGGGGTTCTCTGCAATCTCGGGGTCAATCGACACGGGTCGAATTGAGTACTGAGCTCAATTTTTTGTCGAGTAGAATAGAGTCGAATCCGCTCACTCACTGAAGAACCTTCAGAAGGTAGGTATAAATTGAATATTACAAACCCGCAATTATAATGTTTTTTTCTTTCTTGGACAAAGGTTGCATTTTTGGATGAGATAATTTATTATTTAAATTTTATTATAAGTAAGAGCAAATTATGGCCAAGCTAATAGATTTTTGGTTATTTTCTGATATACAATTTGCTCAAAGGAAATATGAATTGAGATTTTCTAATAATGAATCGGCCTGAAAACAGTGTAGTTCTTCATATGTGATGTAACACAATCTCTCTTTCTCTTTTTTCAACTGAGTTGTTGCATAGATTTTTGAGTGTTGACAAAGGTTGCATTTTGGATGAGATAATTTATTATTTAAATTTTATTATAAGTAAGAGCAAATTATGGCCAAGCTAATAGATTTTGGTTATTTTCTGATATACAATTTGCTCAAAGGAAATATGAATTGAGATTTTCTAATAATGAATCGGCCTGAAAACAGTGTAGTTCTTCATATGTGATGTAACACAATCTCTCTTTCTCTTTTTCAACTGAGTTGTTGCATAGATTTTTGAGTGTTGACAAAGGTTGCATTTTGGATGAGATAATTTATTATTTAAATTTTATTATAAGTAAGAGCAAATTATGGCCAAGCTAATAGATTTTGGTTATTTTCTGATATACAATTTGCTCAAAGGAAATATGAATTGAGATTTTCTAATAATGAATCGGCCTGAAAACAGTGTAGTTCTTCATATGTGATGTAACACAATCTCTCTTTCTCTTTTTCAACTGAGTTGTTGCATAGATTTTTGAGTGTTGACAAAGGTTGCATTTTGGATGAGATAATTTATTATTTAAATTTTATTATAAGTAAGAGCAAATTATGGCCAAGCTAATAGATTTTTGGTTATTTTCTGATATACAATTTGCTCAAAGGAAATATGAATTGAGATTTTCTAATAATGAATCGGCCTGAAAACAGTGTAGTTCTTCATATGTGATGTAACACAATCTCTCTTTCTCTTTTTTCAACTGAGTTGTTGCATAGATTTTTGAGTGTTGACAAAGGTTGCACTTTTGTTGAAGCCTTCGAGCAACATAATCCTTATTGCCTCTAACCCGGTTTGAAATGTATAATCCAACTGCAAAGACCATAAACAATCAGCCTTCCTTTTATCTATCTAAAACGTTGAGGTAAGTGCTGGGATTAGTCTATACCTCTTCCTGCTCTTGTTTATTAAACTGGCGAAGAACATAATTGGCTGTATCCATCTTCCCTGGAGGCCGTCCAATCCCTGAGACATGAAACATATAACGATTTGCAAAATCCTAAGAAGAGAACAGACATTAGCTATATGTTGAAGTTGAGGAAAATGAAAACAATACCTATTCTTAGACGGGGAAAATCACGGCTCCCTTTTAGGCGGTCTATTATGCTTCTCATCCTGCAAGTATATGATGACCAGAACAGTTTCATCAATGTTCTCTTCCTCTGAAAACTTGACATGTTTATATTCTCCATGATTTGATAAGTGAAAACAGTCAGAACTATCCATCCACATTGCTTCTTAAGACAATACTACTTAAGACTAGTAAAAAACATCCTTAAACAGGTAAAGATATAGAGACAAAAAAGCTCATGTACTTACCCATTGTGGCCTCCGTGACCACCTTTCGGCAATAAACGCAGTTTACCAAACGGTAAGTCCAGATCATCGTAAATCTGTAAGAGACACAGAACTTTCTTTTAGACCGCAGATGCACTCTAAATCCAGTTGGAGAGAGAACGAGAGAGAAGATAATGTATATACCACAAGTACTTGCTTTAGCGGGATCTTGTAAAAGGAAACAATTTGTCCAACCTTCAAACAATTTCACCAATCATAATAAGAAAAGAATTAAAATACAAGAGATGATGATAAATATAAAGATTAGTTGATTCCAATGAGCTCACTTACAGACTCACCACTGGCGTTCATGAAAGTTTGAGGTTTCGCCAGCATAATCGGTATGTTTCCAATAACGCCTATGATAGACAAACCAATAGCCAAAGTTAGAAACAATCGAAAGACTGTATCAATCTCTCTGCTAAAACAAATGTATAAGTGTAGAACTATAGGAAACATCAAAGTGAATTCTCAATATACAGTTAACTACTTAACCATGGTTTCAATTACATTCATCAATAAAAATTCATAATTTGAGAAAACCAGTAAAAGATGAAAACTTCACAATGGAAAAAGAAAAAAAAAAGAGAACCTTTGCCAAACAAGGCCTTGAAGTTAACGGTGTTCATTGATATCCCTTCTGCATCAGCCAAAGCGTCCACCATCTCAAACCCAACCTGCGATCAACAAGAACGTTAGCGAACCCAATAGGAGAAGATAAAGGGAAGATGCAGCTAGATGAGAGAGATACATTGTGGCGGGTCCCCTCGAACTTTTTCCCGGGATTGCCCAAACCGACTATGAGCCATGGGAGCTGCGGCGGCGGAGACTTTGGCTTCGGAGAAGGTAACGTAACTTGAGGTAACTCCGATTCCGATTGAGTGGAGAATGAATTCGATAGAGACGAAAACAATTGAGAAGATGACGACGACTGAGACATGAAACTTTCACTACCCCTTCTTCCTCTTGTCAGCTTCCGACAAGGAGTTGTTGCTGGCAATAAAAACGTAGCCGGTGATCGGAAGAATAGTGCGAAACGGCCAGAAGGAGGGAGGCCTAGATTTGCGATTTTAGAGGGGAAGACTGCAGCTTTCATTGTTTTATTCCGCTGTGAGAATTAGGTTTAGTTCATCTCTCCGAATAGGATTGGATTGGAGACTTTAGAGTCAAGCGTCAACTAAAGATAACTGAAAAGCAAAGAAAAGTTGCGGGGCTAAAACATAAAAAAATCCAAAATAAGGGGACAACATATTTAAAAATAGGATAAAAACAATGCGCCGTTGGCGGGGATCGAACCCGGGTCACCCGCGTGACAGGCGGGAATACTTACCACTATACTACAACGACTTAGTTGCTAACCAATCCCAAGACAACAATTTTATTTATAAATTAAACAAACACGCGGCGTTAAGTCCATTATTCGAGTGGAGCTTTGTTTACACACTCAGGCAATAACAGCCTCTTTGAAATTCGCAATCTCACACAACTCATCATACGCATTCACCAGATTCTCCAGCCTCGCCACGAACTCTATCAGCAACGACGCGAACGTCGCTAGAGACAGAGCACTCGCGCTCTTGTACATCTGCGCCGCCTCTTCTTCTCCCGGTGCAATCAACATACTTCCCGGAGTCAGAGACACCCGACTCGGCCACGACGGCTGTTTCTGTATCACCGTCCTCGACTGCTGGCTCTGGATCGTCGCCATCGTCGCCGGATTCCGATTCTTCGAGCTAGCAGCAACAACATCATCCCAGTTCTTAGGCGGACGAATCGTGGCCTCGCTCTGGGACTTATGCGCCAGGATCCGACTCACGTCCTCGTCGAGATTCGAGATTTTGATCTCGTCGGTGAGATCTTTCGATCGGTTCCCGATCTCCCAAGTCTCGGCGTTCACGAGAAGGTACGATTTCTTGTCGATTTTGCTCTGAAGCTCTTCGGCCGCTTGGTGAATCTCGTGGAGGATGTCTTCTATAGGGTTAAGTCTCTCCATCTTCTTTAGCTTTTCTCCGATGAATCTCAGTACTTTCGCTCCTTCGACTCCCACTCTTTGTAGCTCGTTACGAAATACGCTTCGTTTCTCCTCTGCAGCCTGCGATACAATGTATATATACTCTTTGTCTCAAATCTAGTTTTATGTAGGGAATAAGCAAACTAATGTACCTGAATCTCTGAGAGAATGCAGCCATGTAATGCCATGACCATGAAAGCACAGTGTCTCAATGCACCACCTACTTTCACGTACGTCTTCCATGGATATCTGAAGGATCTGTATGGACCATGTGGTGGCTCCCATGAAGCAAACCCCATCTTCACAAAGAAGAGATAAAACGTGAGGTTCTGAAGTAAGTTGGTGTTTTGTAATGTTTGTTTGCTTGATGAGTGAAGAGAAGTCCTACCAGAGTGTCTTCTTGGCTTGTTGATTGAACGGCTGATCTATAACCACTGTACACTGGATCATCCGTGACAGCTTCATAGACCAGAATCCTAGATGGGATTGTATCATATGCTACGCAATTGAGATATGCATTCACACAACCTGCATTAAGGAACGTTTTATATGGTTTGGATTTGTCAAAGAATCAGAGAAAGGTTTTCAACTAGAGTCAGAGAGACGGATACAGGGAGAGTAATAAACCTTCTAAAGAAGTCGCGACATTCACAAAGTTCTTTGCGATCAAGTTGTGGAGATCATCCCCAGCCCATATGGGATAGATGCAAGTGTTGACAAGGAGGCCAATGCTGCCACCAAGTGCTATCATAAGGAACCTCGAGACAGCCGTTTCCATGAATTCCCCTGTTCTGTATCCCGACACTATTACGTAGCAATAGGTCAGCAAGAACACCCGGAATCCGTACTCATACGGCTTCATCGTTGGATATAGCTTTGCATACGTCCCAAAAAAGGCTGATACAATACGAGAGCGGACACACATTATTGTTACTAGTTTCAAAGGTGTGGGAGCTTTGTGTTAGACTAGATGATCCATACCTACTACGAAGATGCTAACAGAGTTGAAAGCCTCTGCCCACTGTCCAGTCAATGCGGATATCTCAGCCATGCCAAGCGCCAATGCTCCTGCAGATAACGTTCCTAGTCCTCGGTTACATCCTTTGCTAAACGTGGCTCCTACACAAAGAATAGATGGTTTCACATCAGGTATTGCAATCGTTAGAATGTTGTTAAGTCTGTTGCATTTACCTATGCTGAACTCGAAGACAACAACTATTGTCAGAATCGCCCAGAGATAGTGGTTGCTGAGCTCTGATCCTGGGAGCTTGAAGAAGACTAGAATGGAGATGAGTGTCAGAGCCAAACCCATCTTAGCTGAGAATATAATCTTCCTCGGGTCTGATGTTCCCATCTCCCATGCCGTAAACAAAACATCCTGTGATTTCTTCACCAACCCCGTGATCTTGTCGGAGAAGTACCTGCAAACAACACCAATGGTATTTCAAGTCAAACTATTTTCAGCTGTTGTTTGCACGACTCAGATTTTGGTTCCAAGAGGCATCTGATTCGATAAAAGGGTTCCAAAAAATTTGGTCAACATAGTTTCTGGAGAGAAAGAGAGATTATAGGTAGATAAATAACCTGTAGGAGCAGCAACGGACGGGAGTTTTGTCCTCACCGACATAGGAAGAATAGTCTCTTGTCGGCTGTGGGAGAAGTCTATCCCTTATGCTTTGTCTAAACGAACCATCGAACATACTGCTTCGCCTGAAAGATACCTCAAACATGCTACCCCTCCTGAAAGATTCCAGCCTTGGCGCCGCCATTTCTGGTTCTTGATCTAATGATCGCACAGGAGAGGAACAGAGACAGGGAGGTTTTGGAAGAAGAGGTTCTATTTCTTATGCATTGTGGTTTTAAAGACACACATGATTTGTATCATTACACGATGTTGGCATCGTGAATGAAAACCCCAGATTCCAAATGTGGAACTTTCCGATATTGTAAAGAAATGGTTTGCAAATCTTGAATAGTTGGTATGCACGTCTTTGAACACGTTGTCGTGTTTAATTACAGTTATTATCCACACATAATCTCAACAACGTTTATTATAATACCAAAAATAAACAGTCAAACCGTCAAATTTATAACAGCAAAGACCTCATACTTTAAGACACAACATGAAGAACTTCAAGTGTTGTACAGAACACATATTTTGCATGATATATAAATTTCAGTGGCACAATAAACCCATTGAATCCAACCTTAAATACTGCTCTTCTTCTAAGAACCCTAGCAAACTCCATCGTTACAAAGAAATAAGAAACTTATTATCCAAGTAATTGTCAAGAGATAATACACAAAAAATGGCATCTTCAAGTGTCTTTATCACTGTCTTAATCTCCTTGGTTCCACTCTTCCTCCAACCATGTCTCGCTCAAGGTCAGAGTCCTCCAGCTTCTTGTGCTTCTCTTCTGCTAGCTCTAGCTCCATGTGGTCCATTCGTGCAGGGCTTTGTCCAGTTCCCGGCTCAGCCATGCTGCAACAGCCTGAGCCAGATTTACAGCCAACAACCGACCTGCCTCTGTCTCTTCCTCAGCAACAACTCCACTTTATCATCTGCTTTTCCCATCAATCAAACCCTCGCACTGCAACTGCCTCAGTTTTGTAGCATTCCAGCCAATTCATCTGTTTGCTCTTCAGGTATGTATATCCTCCAATCGCTTCTTACACAAACATAATTTCGTTTTGATATGTAAGGATTTTTGTGAAACTCATAAGAAAATTTGTTTTCTTGTTGATAGGATCTTCCTCTGTTTCTCCACCATCTACTAACTCAACCGGTTCTCAAGTATCTACGGGTGCAAAGAACAATTCTGCTGCTGCGGGTAAGCCAATTATTCAATTGCAGGCATAAACTGAACCACAACCACTAACAATGAGGATAGTGTTAATAAATGAATCATATTATTAAAAAAAAAATGTTAAAACTTCATTTGGTGACTAAAGAATAAAGATTCTCTGTGTTACAAGGCCTCTAAGGACTCTTGACGTACCTAATTATCCTTTTCAGCAACCCCAGTGGCTCAAGTGGCACCAAAACCAAGCAATATGATGGGATTAAGTGATGGTCCTAGATCATCTGGTCCAAAGTCTAAGATTCAGGTGACAATCTTTGTGATCGCATCAATTCTAGCCGGAACACTCTGCCTCGTCTAACCACTACGATCTTCCACCTAGTTTACCCTATCCTCTCTTTCTTCTTTTTTTGCTTTTCTCATTGAACTAGGAACTACAAAATTCTATAAATTGGAGGATGAAGCCTTTGTAATGTTTCTTGGAACCGAAACAGAACAAAGGAGCAAGTGTCTCTTTCAAATTTTCAATGCCCTTGTTACTATCTTTTGTTTGGTAAAGTGTACCACACGTACTTGTTTAAGAGAGACCTTGTAAAGCAATTGTTCAACCTTCAAAAATATACAATTAGAAAATGGTCAAGTTACAAGTGATGTCCCTTGTCAAACTTTAAAGACGTATTTAAAAGAGAAAATTACTATAATAGCATACATTAGTTGAGATATGACTAGAATAGCATATATTTTTTAAAAATTGCTAGAATATTTTCAGGTTTCTAGTAAATTACAATAAAAACCCTTATTTAATTTTGTTAGTGTTGATATAAATTTTAATTATTAAATCCACGTCACTAATATCAATCCATCGCCATTAATTTGTGTCATCAATATTGACACTGGAATATCAACCGCCTCATATCTCCGATGAATAGGGAAAAAGAAGTGTTTTGCGATTTCGTTAAACCCTAACCGATTTGAAATAAACTCTCGTTTTGAACTCGTTTCAAATTGTTTGCGATATCGTCTTCTCCGTTATCATCTTCGCCGACCTCGTTAAACCCTAACCGTCTCCGATATCATCTTTGTCGGACCAAATCGCCTCAGATCGAACTGCTCCGACATTCTCTTCTCTGCAAAGTTTCTACGCAACCGTATCTACGACATCTTCTTCTCCGGTATGTTGTGGCTTAGTTTGACTTATACTGTGACCGAAGTTTAATTTACAATGAGGCTGAGTTATAGACTATGTTGTAACCGAGTTATTGGATAGTGTGGCTGAGTTGAGTTTGATTTACGTTGTGAAAATATAGATTTCCATTTCGGCTGAGTTATAGATTATGTTGTGGCTGAGTTATTATTATGATATGGCTGAGTTATTGATTATATTGTGACTGAGTTATTGATTATAATGCGGCTGAGTTATTGATTATGATTTGGCTGAGTTAATTATTTTGTTGTGGCTGATTTTGTTTCTATTAAGACTGCGTTATATTGTGGCTGGGTTATATATTTTGTTTCGGCTGAGTTTTGTTTCTATCATGATTTATATATATGTGTGTTTTAGGATCAGATGGCTATTTCTCAAGATCAAGCACGGACTATCCTCCACGACTTTACGCTGAAGGGCTTCTAAACTAGAAAATAAAGAGATTAATCACAATATGCATATGGGAGAATTCCCTAACGCCGAGAAGCATTAGGACTGGATGTGTGGGATCACCGAGGCGAGTCCTCTTGGAATTATTGTTAAGCTAATGAGCAAAGAGCTGTGGTCCGTAAGACTGTACACTATCTACTATGTCGGCGACTTCGGTAGACAAGAAGGAGATTTGGAGTCTAGTTGGTAATGAACCTATCGATTTAGTTTAAACGAATTTGGTGAGATAACCGGGTTAAACACGCATCCGCCAACAGAAAGTTTTGAACCCGACCAATACAAAGCGCTTTGGAAGGTGTTGAATGTGCCGCTGGGCAAGGACCAAAGTTAGATGAACTGAGGGTAGCGTTAGAGGTCTGTCCGCCCGGAGTTTTGATCAGCGTAAATGGCTAGGGTTGTTACTTCTTCAAGCCATGGGACTTTATGCTTTGCATCATAATTCTAGGATACCGCTTGAAAGTGCAAAAGAGTATTCGACGATGAAGCCATGATGACGTATCCATGGGGTCGGACAGCATATGAAGTTCTTGTTGACTCTATTAAGAGGTTGGATCCACAAGGAAGGTCATACACCATAAACGGTCCGAAGGACGGTTGTTGGTTTGGGCGCATGAGTCCGTCACTTGTTTTGGAGAGCGCTTTGGGAGAGTGGTCAATGAGCAAGAAGTTCCTCTTTTCGATGGGGTGGAAAGCGCATAACGCACAAGTTTTGATACTGTCATAACTGAGGAGATTAGAGAACATGGCGAGGTAAGGTGTCAGCTGATTTATTATTTATTCGTTGGCTGAGTGATAAGTACTTATCTATTAAGGGGGTGGGGTTTTTGGTATTAGTTATTTGATGGCTAAGATAGTGTTTATATGGTGGCTGGGTTTTTGGTACTTGTTGGCTGAGTTATTAAATTTTACGGCTGAGTTATTTGTTCTTTACGACTGAATTATTTGTTCTTTATGGCTGAGTTATTTGTTCCATAAGGCTGAGTTTTTGTACTTTGTGGCTGAGTTATTAAATTTTACGGCTGAGTTATTTGTTCTTTACGACTGAGTTATTTGTTGTTTATGGCTGCGTTATTTGTTCCATACGGCTGAGTTTTAGTACTTTGATGACTGAGTTATTTTGTTTTTGGTGGCTGGTTTTGTAGGTGCGCGTGAGAAAAATGGTTATGAAGGACTCCATAGAAGAGATGTTTCCTCACTGGCCGGATGAATCAGACGACACACGACTCGTGAACTTGATAACGGACATATATACAGGTCGGTTTGTTAGAGGTTTTTGGGTAACACCGGTAAAACGCAAACAAACAAAGGCTGGTGGTTCGTCAAAGGCTGAACCACCCATTAAGAAGCATAAGAAAGTGAGCAGCATTGTTGAGGATGAAGCTGCTGTGGAGGGGAAGGGTGCTAGCGAGAAGGAAGGTACGGAAGATATTGAGAACAAGAAGGTATTGTTGAGCATAATGCATTCTTTGGAGAAAATTTCTTCAAAAATAGACAGCTACGATAATAGATTCGACAACTACGATGAGAGATTCGACAGATTTGAAGAGCGGTCCACCTGCTAAGGCCTCTATCTCTAGTTCACTGCTAAGGCCTCTATCTCTAGTTCACTGCTAAGGCCTCTATCTCTAGTTCACTGCTAAGGCCTCTATCTCTAGTTCACTGCTAAGGCCTCTATCTCTAGTTCACTGCTAAGGCCTCTATCTCTAGTTCACTGCTAAGGCCTCTATCTCTAGTTCACTGCTAAGGCCTCTATCTCTAGTTCACTGCTAAGGCCTCTATCTCTAGTTCACTGCTAAGGCCTCTATCTCTAGTTCACTGCTAAGGCCTCTATCTCTAGTTCACTGCTAAGGCCTCTATCTCTAGTTCACTGCTAAGGCCTCTATCTCTAGTTCACTGCTAAGGCCTCTATCTCTAGTTCACTGCTAAGGCCTCTATCTCTAGTTCACTGCTAAGGCCTCTATCTCTAGTTCACTGCTAAGGCCTCTATCTCTAGTTCACTGCTAAGGCCTCTATCTCTAGTTCACTGCTAAGGCCTCTATCTCTAGTTCACTGCTAAGGCCTCTATCTCTAGTTCACTGCTAAGGCCTCTATCTCTAGTTCACTGCTAAGGCCTCTATCTCTAGTTCACTGCTAAGGCCTCTATCTCTAGTTCACTGCTAAGGCCTCTATCTCTAGTTCACTGCTAAGGCCTCTATCTCTAGTTCACTGCTAAGGCCTCTATCTCTAGTTCACTGCTAAGGCCTCTATCTCTAGTTCACTGCTAAGGCCTCTATCTCTAGTTCACTGCTAAGGCCTCTATCTCTAGTTCACTGCTAAGGCCTCTATCTCTAGTTCACTGCTAAGGCCTCTATCTCTAGTTCACTGCTAAGGCCTCTATCTCTAGTTCACTGCTAAGGCCTCTATCTCTAGTTCACTGCTAAGGCCTCTATCTCTAGTTCACTGCTAAGGCCTCTATCTCTAGTTCACTGCTAAGGCCTCTATCTCTAGTTCACTGCTAAGGCCTCTATCTCTAGTTCACTGCTAAGGCCTCTATCTCTAGTTCACTGCTAAGGCCTCTATCTCTAGTTCACTGCTAAGGCCTCTATCTCTAGTTCACTGCTAAGGCCTCTATCTCTAGTTCACTGCTAAGGCCTCTATCTCTAGTTCACTGCTAAGGCCTCTATCTCTAGTTCACTGCTAAGGCCTCTATCTCTAGTTCACTGCTAAGGCCTCTATCTCTAGTTCACTGCTAAGGCCTCTATCTCTAGTTCACTGCTAAGGCCTCTATCTCTAGTTCACTGCTAAGGCCTCTATCTCTAGTTCACTGCTAAGGCCTCTATCTCTAGTTCACTGCTAAGGCCTCTATCTCTAGTTCACTGCTAAGGCCTCTATCTCTAGTTCACTGCTAAGGCCTCTATCTCTAGTTCACTGCTAAGGCCTCTATCTCTAGTTCACTGCTAAGGCCTCTATCTCTAGTTCACTGCTAAGGCCTCTATCTCTAGTTCACTGCTAAGGCCATCACAATAGTTGCTCGTGCAAGTGATGTTGATTTTGTTACTGTTTCTCCTTCTAAAGACCCAGCCGTAGGACGGACGAGTTAAAGTTTAAGGTAAAAGGAAATGAGGTTAAAGAGAAGGACGATAAGGAGGCTGAGTTAGGAAAGGAGGCTGGATTAGCTAAGGAGTCGGCTGAGTTAAAGAAGAAAGCGAAGGACGATAAGGAGGCTGAGTTAGCTAAGGAGTCGGCTGAGTTAAAGAAGAAAGCCGGCGACTATAAGGAGGCTGAGTTAGCTAAGGAGGCGCTGAGTTAAAGAAGAAAGCTAAGGACGATAAAGAGGCTGAGTTAGCAAAGAAGGCGGCCGAGTCAAGAAAGAAGGTAGCTGAGTCAAAGAAGAAACTCAAGGATACTAAGAAAGAGGCGGCTGAGTTAAAGAGAAGAAAGACGGCTGAGAACAAGGCACGGCTGGCTGAGGAAAGGAAAGAGGCGGCTGATTTAAAGAAGAAATTGAAGGCTGAGATAAAGCAAGAGGTCCCAAAAGAAGAACGCTGGCGGTGTAATAACAAGAATCGCATTCTCAGCCAAAACCGATTCAATCCGACAGCTGATGTGGCGGATGTTACCGACGGTTATCGCAACACAAGACGGCGCTTCCCGAGTCTGATGTGGAGGAAGAGGATAGGATCAGATCCGCAAGAATTAAGGAATATCGGAGAAAAATGTTCAGTTATCTCCAACCGCCGTGGCCGCATTGTTCGCTGATAATGCTCCTCCACCAGTTTTTCCTCAGATTGGAGACAATGGAGCGGCGTGCATGAGGAAGAATTTTGAACCTTCAACAGCAATATATGATCCTTTAGCACCGGTTGATCCAACAAAATGGATAAGCTTAAGGAACACCTAGAGAAACATAAGGACGAAGTTCTACAGATCATCATCACCGAAGACCGTGGCCATCCAAAGGAATATGGATGGCTGTTTGATGATGTAAGTATTCTTTACGGCTGAGTTTAGTATTCTATGAGGCTGAGTTAGTATTCTTTGTGGTGAGTTATGTGTTCTCTACGGCTGGGTTTAGTATTCCTCGAGGCTGAGTTAGTATTCTTTGTGGTGAGTTATGTGTTCTCTACGGCTGGGTTTAGTATTCCTTGAGGCTGAGTTAGTATTCTTTGTGGTGAGTTATGTGTTCTTTACGGCTGAGTTTAGTATTCTATGAGGCTGAGTTAGTATTCATTGTGGCTGAGTTATGTGTTCTTTACTACCGAGTTTAGTATTCTATGAGGCTGAGTTATGTATTCTATATGGCTGAGTTAATTATTCGCTTATATTGACTTGATTTTTGTTTTGCATAGCATGTTAACGCTTCTGCGAGTCCTCATCGAAGGTCCATGCGAGATCCCAGCCCATATTGGTCCAAGCGCATTGCATTTGTTGACATCCGGTTTCTCAAGACATGGGTTCACGACAAGCAGTTCAAGCTAAATCCATCGCGGATGAAATTCAAAGATAATGGCTATGAAGAGTTAACAAATGGTAGGATGCCCCAAGACTGTCCTACAAACTTGAAGTGGTTTGAGGATGTGGATCATCGTATGGAGTGCTTCAAACCGGTGGCGATCATTGGGTGGCGTTTCACATAGATCCGCTTAAGGAGAAGATTGATTGCTATGATCCAATCATTGGAGAGGTAACACCGAAAGTGAAAAGAAAATTATAGATGCATTTAAGCCTCTTACGCGAAATGCTACCTTTGATCTTGAACGAGAATATTCTCGCCAAATTCAAAACCCAAAAGACGCAGTTTTCGTTCGAAGGAGGAAAGGCAAATACATTCCACAAAACAATCAGATTGGCGATTGTGGAGTGTATTCATTGAAGTTTGTGGAATGCTTAGCCATGACTTTTGATGGGATAAATGATAGTAATATTCAAGGTATACGGTGAAGATGGCAGCAGAGATCCTCGATGAAGGAGGAAATAAGATGTATGAACAATTTACGAGCCTTTGAACGATTTGTATTTGACTTTAGCTAATGGTATGTTTAATATAACCCAGCTGCATCGTTTCTATAAACCAGCCGTTTCGCTTAGATAACCCAGTCAAACCACAAACATTTTCGCCATAGTATCGTGGCTCTTAAATAGTCATTACAATGTAACTGAAACACTAACTCACCTTCTACATTTTCGGAGGATTTTCTACAACTGAAAGAGAGATTCAACAGCTACGAAGTTTGGGAATTTTTTAATCGCGTTGCCAGATCGATGTTTCGTCATCAAATGTGGTTGCTGAAGAGGGATGCTAACTAGAGTCTGGCTTGCTCGTAGATATGTTCAATAACTCAGCCTGTACACGCCAATAACTCAGCTTGTACACGCCAATAACTCAGCTTGTACATGTAAATAACCCAGCCACATTATTTAGTTAACTCAGCCTTTCATATAACTCAGTCTTTAAATGTCAATTACTCAGCCGTAAATAAAAACATTAAAACCAATAACTCAGCTGTAATACAACCAATAGTCTACATAATTCAAATCAATACATCACGTTAAATCGACAAGTTTTCACATTATGACCACTGCCTACAACGAGAACATGTGTGTTCTTTTCAGACGCTTGTTTTCGTGCAACCTCTAAAGCAGATTTCATCCTATTTTTCTTAGGCCTTCCGCTGACGACATAGACGGGAAAGCATGGTAGGTTAACCACGTTATCCGAACTGGTTGCGCTGAATCAACCGGCATGACTGAATGAGCATATGCGCCACCAAATAAGCTGGTATAATAAGGACTGCAGGGGATATACGAGAAACATTCCCGACTCCATGCAATTGCATGCGAACATGGAATTCTCTCCGTTCAAACGCCTGCATGTGCACTTTCTCCCTTCCAAGTTAACAACATGCAAAGACTCACCGAAGATCCATATGTAACTTCAGTGTGATGAGCATCGATCCTTTGTACCGTCAACAGTCTCGCGGTAGTAACACGACCCTATTATAGATAAATAAACAATGAAAAGCATTACAGCTGACTTATTAAAGTTACGGCTAACTTATACAATATAATGGCTGACTTATGCAATCTATGTGGGCTGACTTAGGCAATCTTTGGGCTGACTTATGCAATCTATTTGGCTGACTTATGTAACTAACTATAATGTGGGCTGACTTATGCAATCTATTTGATCGACTTATTCAACGCTACAGCTGACTTACCGTAGTAGTTTCTCTACAAAGACGTAAGCGTGGTTGGCTGCGATGCAGCATCATCTCTCCGTTCAGCAAACCATCGGTCATCATAACCCGTGACGATTCTAATAATAACAATGTTAAGACCTCTAGCATTTGACAATGCTCGTTCATTGATTCCGCAATGTTTGTAGTCATCAAATTATACCTTTCGCCCGAAAATGAACACGCCACAATCGGGATCTGCTCTTTCGAGGTAGCCGTGAAGTTCGTGATTAATCGCCTAATCTCCTCGTGAATTGCAGAAAGTCGCATCCTAAAACATCTTGCCGCTTTCTTCACCGCACGAAATACATCTTTTCCTTTGTACCGTCCCAAAATGTTCTTATATAAATGGTAATGCGTAAATTCCCGAGAAGCTAACGGATACACATTTTGAATAGCCTTCCCAATCGACTTATGCCTATCCGAGATTATCGCAAGACCCTTGTCGCCGGTATCAAATGTTTTAGTTGCGTAAAAACCAGTGCCACGAATCATCATTTTCTCGTGTCAACCACACCGAATGCTATTGGAAAAATCTGAAAATTACCATCCCGAAGCTAGGCTGTTAAGCGCCCTTTGTATTTGCCATTCAGAAACGCATCGGCCGACAACCACAACTTTGCGCATGAAAGGAAGCCCATTAATGCTCGCACCAAACGCAAGGAACACATACATGAATCTTCCAAACTCATCGATTTGAAGACGAAGTTATCAGATCCGGATTTGCACTTCTTATCATGTATAAGTAAGAAGGCAAGTTTTCAAACCCACTCGTGTGTTCCCTCATTGATTTCCCTTGCAAATTTCAGTGTCTTATATGATTTCCAATAAGACATCTGCACAAATGAAGACAAATAAGATAAGTCGCAACGATAAATAACTCAGCCCAACCAAAATGTTACTCAGCCCAATAACTCATCTAACTCACCAAACGATAAATATCTCAGCCCAACCTAATAACTTAAATAACTCACCAAACGTATAAATAACTCATCCCGTAAATCATATAGTTTAACTAAATCAGCCGGACATGTGATAAGTCAGCCAAGTTAAGATATAACTCAGCCTTATCGTAGATGTAAGTCAGCCAAGTTAAGATATAACTCAGCCTTATCGTTGATGTAAGTCAGCCTTTAGAAATTAATTACCTTGAGACCAAACTGCTTATTGAGAGCTATTCGACACTCGTAGTCGAACGGCTGGACCAATGTCACCGAGATAGTCCCTGTACAATTGCCCTAAAATATCTGGTGTTGCTTGTCGACTTCGACAGAGCTTCGCCATTTAACATGTATGTAACGACTGTAAATACGAACATAGAATGCCGGAGAATACCCTTGTGTTGAAGCACGAACTCCGGATACATCCACCAACCCAACATTTAACAATGAGTAAATCTGATTGGATACTTCCACATCAAAATCAAATCCATCTTTCACGAAAGAAGTTTCAGTTGTCTTTCTAACTCGGCTTTACTCTCGTGATCGTTGCCTACAGCAAGGTTTAGCGAAGACATCTCTAGCCTTAGAGCCTCCGGATCTCCTTTACATCCGCCATCCACAAGTTCTTAGATCTCTTTTTAGGCGGTAGTGTCGGTGAATCTTCGTCTTGTGCTGGAGACTCACCATATGAGCTGAAGTTATCATCTTCGGATGACGCACCATCTGAGTCATCGAACATATCAAATCGGCTATCAAATTCATCGTCTTCTTCGATTTCTTCATCTTCTCCAACATCTTTCTGTTTTGATCCGTCCAAGATACTAGAGAAATTATTCTCATTGTCGTCGTGTTCCTCCTCCAAACTTAAACCATCGTAAACCTCTTCGTAATGTTCGTATCTAGATTCAACTTTTGAAACTTCTCCTTCTGAACTGTATAATCTTTTACTCTTCTCTCCTCCGTCTTCCCGACTGAATTCACCATCATCCTTCTCCCTAATCTCGACACAGAGACGTAATTTTTCGATCTTCCTTAGGCTTAAAAAATTTTGCAATTGTCGAGTATTGGAAATGTAAACTGGTGGTGTGTCGTGCGCCATTGTTTTCAAAGCTTTATTCGAGAATATGTAGCTAAGCTGAATCTGATGACTCCACTCATTCAAACCGTAATCATCGAAGTACCGACTTCGAAGTTCGCCGAAAGTGTTGTTTTCTCATCTACTTGCGTAACTATACATCCTCTCGCTATCGGGTTGGAATACATATCTATTTTTCTTAATCCAGTTACCGAGACAATAATTACCGGATCCATAAGATTTTAGAAAGAGAATAAGATGAAGATGAATATGAAGAACGAGAGCGGCGCTTGTAACATAAACCCTAATTTCACAGTTGTAATGACATGGCAAATCTGAGTTGACATGGATGATGACATGGAAATTTGGTAAGTCACCACTTAACTAACACTTAACTCAGCCAAAGTAAACCAGCCATTAAGTTCATAATAAGTCAGTTGATACGCTAATACTATTTTAGTAATTAATCTTTGCTAATAAATCAGTCGTAATAAAGATATTCGTTAATAAGTAAGCCGTCTCGTCATATAAATCAGCCGCAAATGAATGCTAGTCTAGTAATTAATCTTTCGCTAAAAGGTCAGCCGTAACAAAGCTGAGTTTACTTAATCCAGTTATTACGGCTGATTAAACAAAGCGCAGCAGCAACCTCTCATAAGTCACCTGCCGACGATCATTTTATCACCGCGATAGTTAACTCACCAGATCGTAACTAGAACTCAGCCTTACTTTTCATAAATCAGCCCACCGATATATAAGCCAGTCATAACAAGTGAACATAACTCAGCCTTTATCACATAAATCAGCCTGAGTTCTTTAAGTCACCAGTAGCGTTTGGTGAGTTATGGACATAACTCAACGCTGTCTCATAAGTCGGCCTAGTTCTTTAAGTCACCGTGATCGTAACTATAATTCTCGCCAGAACGGTTCGCTTCGCGATACGACCGAGTTTTGAGGCGATTCGACGTGGTGCCGAGTTTTTGTCTACGTGGCACTAAAAAAGTAATGGCATTCTTGTAATTATAAATTTTTTACAACGTAACAAAAGGACACGATAGGTATTAAAAAAAAGGTAGTAATAAAAAAAAGTTTTGTATGGTTTTCACTATAAGTTCTAAAATCCATGCTTTATGAGCTAACTTCCCTATTTAAAAAGAGAAAAAATATGAAATGAAAGGTTCACACTTTGAGAAAAGAACCATTAAAAAGATAGTGACTGGAAAGAGCAAGTTTTCACAAACAGAACGTTCGAGTTAACGGTGTTCGTGTATGGAAGATCCCGTTTTCCGTCCACGATCTTACAACCAACCTGCAAGTCAACTCTGGTAAAAGGGACTGAAAATTAAATTCAAACGGGGTCTAGACTTTTACCGACAGTCGAACAAACCGAACGGACTAATCCGAATTAATCGTAAATCCAGGCTCACTAATACAAGTCAAAATGTTTTTTTTTTTTTTTTTGTAAAATGCATCCATTTTTATCGTTACAAAATACTATAAACGATTTTAGTTCTACAAACATTTGCACCATTTTAAAAAATTCAGGGTATTAAGATGGGAAAAGGTCCAACGGTTCATCATCTACTATTTGCTGATGACTCCTGTTCTTTACACTAGCAAATAAGAAGAATGGATTGGGAATACAGAAAGTTCTCACCCAATATGAAAGGATATCGGGACAAGCTGTCAATCTGAGAAAATCTGCTATAACTTTTGGCAGTAAAGTAAAGCCTGAAGTCAAGACGTTCATGAGGAATCTCTTGGGAATTCACAATGAAGGTGGAGGAGGTAAATATTTAGGGGTACCAGAGCAATTTCGAAGAAACAAGACAGATATGTTCCAGTATATTATTGGAAGTGTCAAAGCTAAAACAGAAGGTTGGAATGCAAAATTCCTATCACATGGAGGCAAAGAAGTACTTCTGAAATCGGTTGCCACAGCAAAACCAGTATTCACGATGACTATCTTCAAGCTACCAAAGACAGTGTGTGATGAACTCAATGCGATAATGGCCAAATTTTGGTGGGGACAAGGCGACAGAAAAGGAATGCATTACTTTGCGTGGAAGAGATTATGTATCCCTAAAAGAGAAGGTGGACTAGGTTTCAAAGATTTAGAAAGCTTCAATTTGGCGTTGCTAGCAAAACAAGCTTGGAGGGTTCTACAAAATCCAAACTGTTTGATGACTCGGGTTTTAAAAGGACTATATTTTGCAGATGATACCATTTAGACAGCCAAAAGAAGAAGGATAAACTCGTATGCATGGCGTTCTTTACTCCTTGGCAGAGATCTTTTGATGAAAGGAACAGGATGGAATGAGGAGACAATCAGAGAACAAGTGGTACCAGAAGATGTTGAAATGATTTTGGCTTTGAAGATAACTTCAAATGCGGAGCATGATTTGCTAGGATGGCACTATAATGACTCTGGTATCTATTCGGTCAAATCAGGATATTGGCTAGCAACTCATCTACCAGACCCTGAACCAATTGTTGCGCCACCAGGAGATGTGGAAGTCAAGAAACTGATATGGAAGACAAAGACTGCTCCAAAACTGAAACATTTCCTGTGGAAAATGATCTCTCAAGGATTACCAATTGGACAAACCCTATCGTTTCGACATATAACTCAAGCGGTAAGATGCCCACACTGCCTTCAACCTGAGACAACCCAGCATGCCTTCTTTGACTGTTTGTATACACAACAAATATGGCGAGCTTCAGGTATTCCATTTCCGGTATTATATAACCCTACTGCAACATATGAAGACAAAATCAAGACCTTGCTAGCAGATGATCCAAAACTACCTAAAGAGCTTCAAACTTTGGGGATATGGATATTATGGAGAATATGGAAAACTAGAAATATGTTGATATTCCAAAAGAAGAGGAAAGACTGGAGGACAACACTCTCTTTGGCAAATACAGACAACAAGGAATGGAGAAACGCACAAGAGTTTATAAATTCCACACAGATCTCACACATGGGGGTAACTCGAAATGGTCGAGTTAATACTTGGAAAAGACCTACAGCTGATTGGATCAAATGCAACTATGATGGTTCCTACAAGACCAATACTAACACAGCAAGAATAGGTTGGCTGTTCAGAGATGCAGAAGTAGTTTATAAAGAAGCAGGAAGTGTAACATTGGAGTATACTCATTCAGCCTTAGAAGGAGAATTTAAAGCTCTCATTGTCGCAATGCAAGCTGCTTGGTCAAAAGGCTATACCAAGGTCATATTTGAAGGAGATTGCAAAAATTTGATAGACCTTATTTCAAGAAGAAAGATCAATTTAAGAATGTACAATTATCTACGGGAGGTTTGGAAATGTGGGAGGCGAAATTTCAAGAGGTTGATCTTCGATGGGTTTCAAGAGAAAGCAACAAGCCTGCAGACTTACTTGCATCAAAAGTCACGCAAGACAATAGATCCTTTACAACTTATAACTTTCCTCCTATTGTTTTAAATGATGCACTGCATCATGACTATATAATTTCAATAATATAATCATCTTTCGGAAAAAAAAAACTTTTTATAAATTTTTTCTATTAGTTCACCGAATTATTGATAAACTAGGTGATTTTCCCGTGCTCATGCACGGATATAAATATTTATAAAGTAGATATATTATAATAATTTATTTTATTTACTTTTAATTTTAAATTGATTTATGATTTGTATGCACTATTATATTAATAATATTATATTACTTTATTAGACGTATGATTTTAAATATATTATATTTAGTCATTTTTGTTGTTTTTATATTCGATTTAGTTATCATTTGAATATATTGGATTGTATCTATTTTCTGAATTTAACTATGATATTTTTATTTTAAATATATTAAAATTATGATTAATTTTTCTTATTTTTATTTACGTTAGTTGTTGTCTTAGATATGCAAATATATTTGACGAAGATTAGGTATAACCTAAGATATATTGTGCTTAGACTGAAATAAAAAATAAACTAAAGTGTCTGATTCCAAAGTTCATAAATTAATATAACGATAATATTCTACAGTCTCATGCATATATATAAACTTTACAAAAAAAAACTAAATTGTAACAGTTGGTTAATATTTTATTTTTATTTGTTAATATGTTTTGAGTCATCCTATAATTTAAATTTATAAACTAAAATTATCATTATAAAATTATATATTCTTATTGTAGTTAAATCTATGATTTTAGATATAAGTTGGATTAGTCGAGTCCTTCATGTTGTGAGTATATTGAGTTACATATATTTTTTCAAATTCAAATTGAAGTATAATTACTTATTATTATTATTAAGTAAAATCAAATTAACTTTATTTTCGTTTAAATGTGCATGTATTTTTTCATAATAAAGCGATGATCAATGGAAAGTTACATACATAAGTAACTAATACATTTTTGTAAGCTCACCTAATCAATATTTACAACAATTAAAACATTTTATAAATTCTAGATAATTTAATGTCTTAGATTTATTAAATGATAAACTGAATTTTATTTAAAATAATCTTAAAAATGAGAATTCAGATTTGCTTTGGTATTTTGATTATGGTTATATTAAGTTCGACCAAAATAAAAACATAAAATTTAAAATCAAATTTATTATTAATAAAAAAAAAATTAATAATGATAAAATATAATATATCTACCTCATTAGAGTATATAGTGTTATTTATTTTAAAATATTTTTTAATTATTTGATCAAAAGATATTTATTGTTAATTGTTTTCTTTAATATCTCTTAAAATAAGATTGTGAACTTGTAAATTTGGAATATTTCTATTTTGTGAACTTTCCTTTTTAATGAATAATATTATATATACATATATTGTTTATATTTTTCATTTTTTTAACTTTATAAATGTTTTCTTTTTTATTATATACATATTATCTGTAAATTTATAAAAAGGAAACTAAATAAAAAAATTCAGTAATAGTATTTAAATGTAATATTTTTAATTTATTAAGGGTATCAATGTAAACAACTATCATGAGAATTAACGTGAGCGCGACACATATGAAACTGACTTCTCAAATAATATTATAGAGATAGTATTTTTTCGACATTCCAAACTCAGACATTATGTTGTAAATTCATTAATAAATCTTTGACTAGACTAAGAAAGTCAATTGTATGATAAAAATGATAAATAGACAAATCGGTAATAATGTGTTCAACTTAGCCAAAAAAAACAAATCATGCACGGTGATCCCTTTTCGAGTATGCACAAAAAAAAGACAAATCGGTAATAAACAAAAATACAGGGGTTAAAGTTCGAACTCGGCCAGAAAATCTTGCCACCTTGCCTGTTTTGGGGACAGCTTCTTCTGAGTCTGAAAGTAACAAGTCGCCACATTGTCTGTCTTGACCGAGAAATGTGATCCCAGAAGATAATGTCTCCAGACCCGCAAGCAATGGACGGTGGCGGTCATCTCTTTCTCTTGAACCGTGTACCGCTGTTCAGTATCATTCAGCTTGCGACTCTCAAAGGCAATAGGATGCTCATTCTGCATCAGCACTCCTCCGATGGCAAAGTCGGAGGCATCTGTGTGTAACTCAAAAGGTAAGCCAAAGTCGGGTAAGGTAAGGACAGGCTCCTGGCTTACCGCAGACTTCAGCTCCTCGAAGGCTTCTTTACAACGTTCGGACCACTCCCATGTCTTCCCCTTCTTGAGTAGGTCCGTTAGTGGTGCAGCTTTCCTCGAATATCCCTCGATGAACCGAAGATAATAGTTGACCAGACCAAGAAAAGATCTCTGCTCCGTCACCTTGATTGGGGCCTCTCACTCGATAATAGCCTTGACTTTCGGTTCATCCATCTTCAGCTTCCCGTGCCCGATGACATGGCCAAGGAAGTGGACTTCTTCAGTGGCAAACGTGCACTTCTTCCTCTTCACGAACAGCTCGTTCTCTCGGAGAACCCGGAATACTGTCCGCAAGTGCTCTACATGCTCTTCCATCGAGTTGCTATAGATGACGATATCGTCTAAGTATGCCACCACGAACCGATCCAAGTAGGGCTGTATGATCTGGTTCATAAGGGTGCAAAACGTGGCTGGAGCGTTCGTAAGACTGAATGGCATCACCAACCACTCGAACGACCCAATACCGCGTTATGCACGCAGTTTTCGGCTCATCTCCTTCTGCTATCCGGACTTGATAGTACTCCTTCTGCAAGTCCATCTTCGTATAGACCTTTGCCCCTCCAAGTCTATCGAATAGATCAGCGATCAATGGAATTGGATAACGGTTCTTGATGGTTACCTTGTTAAGGGTCCGGTAATCCACGCACATTCTCAACGATCCATCGTGCTTCTTCTGGAACAGATCGGTGCGCCATAAGATGCCTTCGACGGTCTCAGCTTCCCCGTCGATAATAACTCATCGAGCTGTTTCCTCAACTCCTCCAGTTCGGTTGGAGCCATCCTATAAGGTGCCATGGATGGTGGCTTCGCTCCCAGCTCCAACTCGATCTGATGGTCCACCGCCCTCTTCGGTGGTAATTTCTCGGACAACTTAGTCGGCATCACGTTCTTACTCTCTTCAAAGACTGTCTCAATGACTTGTGGGATGGACTCCACGTTCTTAGGCTCATCCTCTATCTTCATCATGGCCAAAAACGTGAGTTCACCCTTTTTCACCCCCTTGGTAATCTGCATCGCCGATAGTAGCCTCATCCCATCGGATTTTTTTTCCAAGGTTGGAATCATGTACGGTGATCCCTTCTCGAGTATGCACAAAAAAAACAGAAAAAAGACAATCGGTAATAAACAAAAATACAGGGGTTATAGTTAAAACTCCAAAGTTAGGAAATCAAAATTTTAAAAGCCCGACCTTGCCGGACCGGACCCGACCCACTGCATAATAAACGATTAGAGGAGAAAGAGGGATACTCGCGCTTCTTCCTACATTCGCGCTACAGCAACGACAACAACAAAAATAGAGTCACAAAACTCTTTGACGTGACTAGTCCCACGTCTTCTTCTCCGTCTCTATGTTTTCTCTGCAGGTTAGACTTCCCCCTTTCCCGAGAAAGAAATCTCCCCCACAAAATTGTTTTTTGATCCGATTTTCTGATCGTCATTTTTGTACTTGTGTTTTTGACTTAGTTTCCTCAATGCCGTTCTTCTCTTGTTGCACCAAAGCGAGTCTCTGCTACTCTCCAGGTAGGTTCGTCTCTAACAGCTGTTTTCTTCTATATCTTATTCGCATTGTCGGGAACTTGGAACATGTTAGTTACGTCGTTGTTCGGTTCGTGTTTCTCTGGAGATTTGATTAGTTAGATCCAACTTCTTGCATTAGATCAATTGTAGCTTTCAAAAGAATCTCATTATCTGATTTTAGATTTAATTATTATATGATCGATCGGTTGTTTTGTGATCCTAGTGATTAGACGTTACACATAGTAAGCTAGATCGAGCTTTAAATTATATCTATAAATAATGAGATTAGATGATTTTAATTAAAATGATAAGCACGTACTGTGGTGGTCTTAAATGGCTCAATTAACTATGAAAACAAATGGGATTGTTTCAGGCGTTGTTGATAGAGAATGAAGGATCATCGTGTTCATAAGTTTGCTTTCGACCATCCATGCGACTGATGATGAATTCTCACTCTGATCAATCAGGCAGCAGCTCTCGTGGAGATTCCACTCCCCGTAGTCCCTTCTCTCCTTATTCTCCTTATGAAAGGCGCAAAGCAGCTCCCTCGGCTTCTGATTCCAAGTTTCAACGTCCCCTCGCCTCTTCTTCTTCCCCATTGGGTACGTACATTTCTTTTTTCCTCTTCTCATAATTATTCTTTACATTTGACTTAATGAGTTTAATTTCGAAAATGCTTTTTTTTAAACTACAGATCCATCATCCCCTGCATCAATGCTCCATGGAGGCCACAAGTTCCACGAGGCTTTCCAGATGAAACAGGGCCGTTTTGATCTCCAAGCTGCAAAGATCTCGGAAATGATGAAATCTAATAACTTAGATGTATTTTTCTGCATATCCTAGACTCTGCTTTAGTTCTTTTGTAGCAGTAGTTTATTTTCAAATAATAACCTATATATGTTTCTTCTTTGAATGCAGAATGCTCCCACGCAGTCACTTTTAAGTATTGTGAATGGAATTCTTGATGACAGTATTGAGAGAAACAATGGTGAAGTCCCACAGGTAATTGAGTCTTAACAATTTTCTGATCATGCTTTTAGATAGATGCTCATCAGGTACTTGAGTCTTAACGCACTTGGGAAATCTTCTGACCTAATCAATAATTGATCAGCGTGTAGCATGCCTCCTGAGAAAAGTTGTTTTGGAAATTGAGAGACGTATATCAACTCAATCTGAGCATCTAAGAACGGTATTTATTTATTTTTTGATTCAATGGACAAGATAGTAAGTTGTGATGAACTGGTTTATGTTATGAGTTTTCTTTGTGCAGCAAAACAGTGTGTTTAAATCTCGTGAGGAGAAGTATCAATCGAGGATCAAAGTTCTTGAAACCTTAGCTTCAGGAACTAGTGAAGAAAATGAGGTCTCATAAAAAAAAACAACTTAGGCCCTGAAAATTCATTTTTTTTTTGTTTTATGTGTTACTCTGCTGATCAACTTATATCATTACCAGATTGCTACGAAACAACTTCGACGGATAAGGGTAATGCTTTTTTCCATCTGTCCATTTTAATGATTCAAAAATTGGTGACTGCAATTTGGCTGTGATAAACTTGGTTCTGGTGAGATCATAATTTGCTTGCGATGGATATGATAGACAGAAAAGTCCAAGCTGGAAGAAAAGAAGAAAACCAAAGAGGAGGATGTGGTTAAGCTAGAGAAAGAAAATGGTCAGTATAATGTTGAAATCTCCACTTTAAGGCGAGAACTGGAGACAACCAAGAAAGCATATGAACAACAGTGCTTGCGAATGGAAAGTCAGAAAAAGCTGGAAGAAAGTAAGAAAAACAAAGAGGAGGATATGGTTAGGCTAGAGAAAGAAAATGGTCAGTATAATCATGAAATTTCTAGTTTAAGGCGAGAACTGGAGACAACCAAGAAAGCATATGAACAACAATGCTTGCAAATGGAAAGCCAGACAAAGGTCGCCACAACAGGTATCGAGGACAGGGTGAAGGAGCTTGAACAAATGACAAAAGACGCAAGCGTTTCAAAAATTGCCCTCGAGGAAAGAGTTAAGGAGCTTGAAAAGATTGGAAAAGAAGCAAATGCTGCTAAGACTGCTCTTGAGGAAAAGGTAAAGGAGCTTCAGCGATCCAAACAAGAGATAGTAACTGTTAACACAAGCCTTGAAGCCAAAAACCAAGAGCTTGAAAATATGGGAAAGGAAGCAAATGCTGCCAAAATGACTCTTGAGGAAAAGGTGAATGAGCTTCAGCAGTTCAGAAAAGAGACAGTAGCTGTTAATACAGGCCTTGAAGCCAAAAACCGAGAGCTTGAAAAGATGGGAAAAGAAGCAATTGCTGCTAAAACGACTCTTGAGGAAAAGGTGAAGGAGCTTCAACAATTTAGAATAGAGACAATAACTGTTAATACAAGCCTTGAAGCAAAGAATCGAGAGCTTGAACAACATCTAGCCCAGTGGAAGAGTAAAGCCAAAGAAATGGAAGAAAATTCTCACTTGAAGAGTCAGAGTTGGAGTCAGAAAGAACTTTCATATAAAAGATTTATCAACTTCCAGTTCCAGGCACTACAGGTATGCTTACATATACTACTGACTGGAATTAACAATTGTTTTATAGTCACCTAAACCTGCTAATTTTCCAGGAGTTGAGGTTGTATTCTAAGTCCATCAAACAAGAAATATTAAAAGTTCAAGACAGCTATACAAGAGAGTTTAGTCAATTAGGTGAGTCAGTTCGTACATATTTTTTTTTGTTAATAATAACTCATTATTATGTTTTGTGACTTTGTAAGTTTGGTTTCACTCTTAACAACAATCTTTATCCGCAGGAAAGAAGGTACTTGAACTTGGAGATGCTGCGGAAAACTATCATGCTGTCCTAACTGAAAACCAAAAGCTCTTCAATGAACTTCAGGAGCTAAAAGGTAACGTGGATCATGTATAACATAGTCAGGCTTTTATAACTCTTCAGATTTAGAAAAAAAAATCTCGTTTATAGGCAACTTATAAATTTTCAAATTATGGCTTGCAGGAAACATTAGAGTGTATTGTAGGGTAAGGCCTTTCTTGCGAGGGCAAGGCGCATCAAACACTGTGGTGGAACACATTGGTGAGCATGGGGAGTTGGTAGTTCTCAATCCCACAAAACCTGGGAAAGATGGTCTTCGTAAATTTAGGTTCAATAAGGTCTACAGTCCAACCTCTACTCAAGGTGTTACTTTCGTCATATCTCTATATCTCTATTCTGATGAATTTTTTTATCATTCCATCTAAAGTTCTTTTTGATTCGTCTTCTTAATCAAGTTAAAAAGTTATCAGAATTTCTGTTGTATTTTTTTATACTTTCAGCTGAGGTGTTTTCGGATATAAAACCGCTTGTTCGATCGGTTCTGGATGGTTACAATGTTTGTATCTTTGCGTATGGTCAGACAGGATCAGGGAAAACTTACACAATGGTATTTGCTCGCTATCATTTTCCAATAAATATGCCATTTTGTTGCATTTGTTACCATCATTATTTTTTGTTCAGTCCGGTCCAGATGGAGCAAGTGAGGAAGAATGGGAGTAAACTATCGTGCTCTAAATGACCTCTTCAAAATCTCCCAGTCTCGAAGAACAACATAGCGTATGAAGTAGGGGTACAGATGGTGGAGATATACAATGAACAAGTGCGCGATTTACTCTCTGGTGACAGTTCTCAAAAGAGATATCCTTTTTTCTCTGCTCTTACTTGTTTTCTACATCTCTTTCAAACTTTCTATTGCAGTTTAGATGTTCTACTACTTTTGTGTTGTGTTGCTAGTCTTTTGTTCTCCTTGACTTTCACACATTAGGTATTCTTTCTACAACTCAACAAAACGGTCTTGCTGTACCTGAAGGAAGCAAATGCTGCCAAAATGACTCTTGAGGAAAAGGTGAAGGAGCTTCAACAATTTAGAATAGAGACAATAACTGTTAATACAAGCCTTGAAGCCAAAACCGAGAGCTTGAAAAGATGGGAAAAGAAGCAATTGCTGCTAAAACGACTCTTGAGGAAAAGGTAAAGGAGCTTCAGCGATCCAAACAAGAGATAGTAACTGTTAACACAAGCCTTGAAGCCAAAACCAAGAGCTTGAAAATATGGGAAAGGAAGCAAATGCTGCCAAAATGACTCTTGAGGAAAAGGTGAATGAGCTTCAGCAGTTCAGAAAAGAGACAGTAGCTGTTAATACAGGCCTTGAAGCCAAAACCGAGAGCTTGAAAAGATGGGAAAAGAAGCAATTGCTGCTAAAACGACTCTTGAGGAAAAGGTGAAGGAGCTTCAACAATTTAGAATAGAGACAATAACTGTTAATACAAGCCTTGAAGCAAAGAATCGAGAGCTTGAACAACATCTAGCCCAGTGGAAGAGTAAAGCCAAAGAAATGGAAGAAAATTCTCACTTGAAGAGTCAGAGTTGGAGTCAGAAAGAACTTTCATATAAAAGATTTATCAACTTCCAGTTCCAGGCACTACAGGTATGCTTACATATACTACTGACTGGAATTAACAATTGTTTTATAGTCACCTAAACCTGCTAATTTTCCAGGAGTTGAGGTTGTATTCTAAGTCCATCAAACAAGAAATATTAAAAGTTCAAGACAGCTATACAAGAGAGTTTAGTCAATTAGGTGAGTCAGTTCGTACATATTTTTTTTTGTTAATAATAACTCATTATTATGTTTTGTGACTTTGTAAGTTTGGTTTCACTCTTAACAACAATCTTTATCCGCAGGAAAGAAGGTACTTGAACTTGGAGATGCTATGAAAACTATCATGCTGTCCTAACTGAAAACCAAAAGCTCTTCAATGAACTTCAGGAGCTAAAAGGTAACGTGGATCATGTATAACATAGTCAGGCTTTTATAACTCTTCAGATTTAGAAAAAAAAATCTCGTTTATAGGCAACTTATAAATTTTCAAATTATGGCTTGCAGGAAACATTAGAGTGTATTGTAGGGTAAGGCCTTTCTTGCGAGGGCAAGGCGCATCAAACACTGTGGTGGAACACATTGGTGAGCATGGGGAGTTGGTAGTTCTCAATCCCACAAAACCTGGGAAAGATGGTCTTCGTAAATTTAGGTTCAATAAGGTCTACAGTCCAACCTCTACTCAAGGTGTTACTTTCGTCATATCTCTATATCTCTATTCTGATGAATTTTTTTATCATTCCATCTAAAGTTCTTTTTGATTCGTCTTCTTAATCAAGTTAAAAAGTTATCAGAATTTCTGTTGTATTTTTTTATACTTTCAGCTGAGGTGTTTTCGGATATAAAACCGCTTGTTCGATCGGTTCTGGATGGTTACAATGTTTGTATCTTTGCGTATGGTCAGACAGGATCAGGGAAAACTTACACAATGGTATTTGCTCGCTATCATTTTCCAATAAATATGCCATTTTGTTGCATTTGTTACCATCATTATTTTTTTGTTCAGTCCGGTCCAGATGGAGCAAGTGAGGAAGAATGGGGAGTAAACTATCGTGCTCTAAATGACCTCTTCAAAATCTCCCAGTCTCGAAAGAACAACATAGCGTATGAAGTAGGGGTACAGATGGTGGAGATATACAATGAACAAGTGCGCGATTTACTCTCTGGTGACAGTTCTCAAAAGAGATATCCTTTTTTCTCTGCTCTTACTTGTTTTCTACATCTCTTTCAAACTTTCTATTGCAGTTTAGATGTTCTACTACTTTTTGTGTTGTGTTGCTAGTCTTTTGTTCTCCTTGACTTTCACACATTAGGTATTCTTTCTACAACTCAACAAAACGGTCTTGCTGTACCTGATGCAAGCATGTATCCCGTGACATCGACCTCGGATGTTCTTGAACTTATGAACATCGGGCTAGATAACCGAACCGTTAGCTCAACTGCCTTGAATGAAAGAAGTAGCCGCTCCCATAGGTTTGCCTAAGATCTCTGAAACAAAGATTTGTTTGTCTTTTGTCTATTATCTAGATAGTTTGGTTTCTTAACTTGACTAATAATTCTTTATGTAGTATCGTCACTGTTCATGTTCGTGGAAAGGACTTGAAGACCGGTTCTGCCTTGTTTGGGAATCTACATTTGGTAGATCTGGCGGGTAGTGAGAGAGTTGATCGCTCTGAAGTTATAGGAGATAGGCTTAAAGAAGCACAACATATAAACAAATCACTCTCAGCTTTGGGAGATGTGATATTCTCTCTTGCCTCAAAGAGTTCTCATGTACCGTATAGAAACAGCAAACTAACTCAGCTTCTCCAAAGCTCTCTCGGTTATGTCAAAACTTGGTGCTCTGTTTTTTTTTAAAATCATGAACAGAACCGATATTAGCTAACTTTTCTCCATGTGCTTAACACGTTTCAGGTGGGCGAGCAAAGACACTGATGTTTGTGCAACTCAATCCTGATGTTATTTCATATACAGAGTCAATGAGTACTTTGAAATTCGCAGAGCGTGTCTCTGGAGTTGAGTTAGGTGCTGCTAAGAGCAGTAAAGATGGTAGAGATGTTAGAGACTTAATGGAGCAGGTAGAAAACAAAACACATTCCCATAATGTCTCATAAACCTTCTCTTGTGTAGATTCATATTAGATCAACCATAAGCTCGAGATTTCACTAAACCTTAAAATAAACGTTACAGTTAGGGTCCCTTAAGGACACAATAGCGAGAAAAGACGACGAGATAGAGAGACTACATTTGCTTAAGGACATTAATTACCCGCAGAGACTGCAGAGACATTCCGATGAGTTTAACTCAGAAGAGTCACAGTTGTCAGTAGAAGAAGATTCAAGATCCCAACAAGATCATCTCAGACAATCACGACACTCTATCACAGACGAAGAGGCCTTAGCTTCCTCAATTGATTCAGAGTATGAAGAGAGGCTCGATGATGAAACAGATGGATCCATCAATGTTCCTCGTGCAGCAGAAGGAAGAAAACCATTGAGGATTTCAGACAAGTAACGTTTTTGTTTCCTCTCTTGCATATTAGATGAAACTAGTGCAGTTGAGATATTTTTAAAAAATGCTGAAACCGAACATTGCAGAACGTCTAAGCCAGTGACGCCAAGGGCTTCTACCAAGACAACACGACCACTTGATAAGCTTAAGGTCGCTACGAGGGCTGTAAAGACCGCGTCAGGTTTGATGTCACCAAATAAGCCCACATCAGGTTTGATGTCACCAAGTAAGCCCACATCAAGTTTGATGTCACCAAGTAAGGCCACATCAAGTTTGATGTCACCAAGTAAGCCTTCAAACAAATATAATTTCTAGATTCTAAATCTAAGAGATTAGTTTTTCTTCGTTTTATTCTCATGATCTATTATTGCTTGTTTCTCAAGGCATGAAGAAGACAGGAAGTGCTTCTAATTTGCTCAAATCACCAAAACGGTGGTCGTAAAGATTTGTCCGTAGCCGGCTTTATTTTAATCCTTCCTTCTCTATTGAATCCATTGGCTTCATCTGGGACTTAATTTTGTAATTTTATTTGGTTTATCTATGTACAAAATTTTGTAAATTTACGGATCTCATTATTTTCACGAAATATTTCTTATTTTTTACAATAAATATTTTATCATATATAATCTTATGATTCATGGTGTAAAATTAACTTATAATGATTGATGGTGAGATTAACTCTTCATACTGTAATATATATATATATATATATATATATATATGTAAATCAAGATACAAGGTATATACCAAGATACTTATTATAACTGTAAGTGGAAATTGACTTCTTAATTTTATTTGGTTTAACTATGTACAAAATTTTGTAAATTTACGGATCTCATTATTCTCACGAAATATTTATTATATTTACAATAAATATTTCATCATATATAATCTTATGATTCATGGTGTAAAATTAACTTATAATAATTGATGGTGAGATTAACTCTTCATACTGTAATATATATATATATATATACGTAAATCAAGATACATGGTATATACCAAGATACTTATTATAACTGTAAGTGGAAATTGATTTCTTATAAAATGTAACTGAGATTTGAGATGCTAACATGGTAACAACTAGGTCTGGGAAAAAAAAAACAGAATAAAAGATTAAATCGAAACCAGAACTAAACTGAAACCCTCAAATATTCATACGATTCTTAAATTTTTATTTTCACAATAATCGAGAACTGAACGGATACCGAAATATATAAAAATATTAATTATATATATAGCATAACTAATAAATGATTTAAAAATCTATTAAAAATATCTGAAAATTAAAAAAATTCCAAAGTATATGAACTACCCAAAATTGTCGGAGTATCCAGATTTCTTTATCTAGAATATCTGAAATAACAAATTATCCAAAATTTTATCTGAATCATCATAATTACTCGATATTTACCCAAAATGTCTGATATTTTACTCGAATTACCAAAATTATCTGAAGTAACTAAACCGGAACCGGAACAAAAAGGAAACCAATTTCTTTGTTTCATAGTTTAATTATTTAAACTGACTTGAACCCGAAACTATCTGAACCGATAAAAACTTAAATTAGTCGGTTCATATATGGATCCTCCAACCATATATCTGAACTATCTGATACTTGAAATATCCGGCTCAGACTGAACCGATATTCGGAGTCTAATTAACAACAGCCAGCTCCATAGTAAATCCACTCACAAAATATTGGTGGGCAGTCCCCACAGTGTTATTTTGCATACTTGAATTTAGCCAGTTTTTTGTTCTTTCTCCCACCAAATTAATGATGTGATCACCAAATCTATTTTTGGAATATTTTTGGGGCCCTAGTATTTTCATGACTTATTGTAAACCCCCAATTCTGTCCTCTTCAGCATCTTATACCTATAATACATGAAGATTCATGAACAATAAAATGCTGTTTTCTTTTGACAAAATATCAATAGAAGCATTTACTTGTATTTGAACAAAAAGAAAAGATGAAGTTCAGGTTCTGTTTGATTTTAGCATGAACAAATGGCGCGTTTAATCATTTTTCAGATACAATCATGCGTTGGCGAAATAAAACATATCACTATATTTTAAGATGATAATAGTTGTATAATAGTAGATAGACACTCTCTGACATTTGCTTTCTTGCCCACTGCACAAATATTAATCAAAGGAGGAAAACAACAAATAGATCATTGGTCTTAAAGGAGACAAAGAAGATAGAGTTCTAAGATCACCAAATAGGCAATTATAATAAAATATATAAAAGACAATACAAAATATTAACAAAAAGAATAAGGAAAATAAACCAGATGCGTAGAAACAAGTAGCCTGTATAAAAGGAATATATAATTCAAAATACAATGTGACCCCTGACTTAGATTTTCCTGGATGTATACCATATTTGTTGTAATATTTTTTGCACATCACTCTAAAACGCCAAGGAATCTAAAACACACCAATTTTTGATGATCGAATTATGTACGAGCCTTCTCAATCTCAAGTCTAAGTACGTACGTCTGTTTTTTAATCTTTTTCTTGAAATAAAAACGAGAAAGTAAACATAAAATCCCACATTGATCATCCTTTAACATATGGTCCATTTCAAGCTGTCTTTAATTGCTCTTTGGATGCATGCATCTTTTCCTTTTTAATTAGTTAGTTCTCGAAGTAGTTAGTAATAAATTTGCATTTTAACAATTTTTTTGTAATGACCTAAAGCTACACTCCTGACTCCTTCAACGCCATTTCTAGTTTAATTTGGAGTTTTCTCTTTACGCGAACGTTTGTACTACGTACGTAATTGTCCAATTAGAACTAAAAATAAATAAAATTAAGAAAAAGGGAGGTTTAATGCATGCAATACATGCACGTAACTTATACACCATAGTAAGTAATCTCGAGGTGAACAAAAAAAAAAAGAAGTAGTCTCGAGTGAATTGTGTGATACTTGCGTTAATAAGAAAGAACTTAATCCCCAACTTGGTTACTGAGTTACCACGTTGCAACTTGCAAAGTTTTCCCTATTTATTTCTTAAATCTATTCTATTAATTTAGAGTCCTATTTTTTTATAAAAAAGTTATCATTTAATTTTAAATCTATTCACATTTAATTAGAAGTAAATATAATCTAATCTATTAAATTATAGTCATATTTAGATTTAACCTCCTGGATACTTGGATATTTAATTTTTGGATTACGTATCATTTTTTGACAACAAGATTACTAGCATTAACTACCTAACTCTTATATGAAGTAATTATATTTCGTTATATCTATTAAATATAATGAAACAAACATTACGGGTGCTTCTTCTTTTCTCCTATACTACGAATTTAAACATAATTAATTTACATGTGATCTCTAATGCACAAAATAAATGTAAATCACTGATGCACATAAAAATACATACCCCAATAGTATATACATTATGGTATTATTCTATACTATAATAATAGTTTATATATACTTGATCATAATAAACTAATGTACATTATAATTATTATTAGAGAAATTTTATAGGATATATAGACATCCTTAATTTATTTTCACAAAAAGATTTCTCAATAAAAAAATGACCAAAATATATTTTATTATAAGGTAAATATACATTTATACATATAGGATTAACAAATCTAGACTTAAGGTATAAAGTCTAGGAGTGGGGTTTTGCGATGGAGTTTAAAATTTTAAAATATAACAATTTAAAAATTTTAAAAATAAAAAATATTTAAAAATAAAAATTTTAAAAATAGTTTCAGAAAACATTCTCTAATTTCAAAGATAAAATTTGAAAAAAGAAAAAAAAACAAAAACAAAATTCGAAAAAAGTTCAAAAAATTATAAAAAGTTCAAATTTGAAAACATATAATTCGAAACCATAATTTTTTATTTTATTATATATCTATTAAGAAAGAATATAAAAGTATTTTAACTCTTTAGTGAAATCTCTTTTAGTCACTTTGTTTTGTGGAGATTCTTTTGGTGACAGAAATTTAAAAAGAAGGTATTTGAGAAAATTGTCCATAGTCCAATCTAAGAACATATACTTTTAAATTTGATCTAATAAAAATTTAAAGAATATATTTTTATATTTATTCTAATAGAAACTAAAATTAAAAAAAAAAATCTTAACAAAATTTCAGCTTTTTATTAAAATAATGTATTAGCTTAATATCAAACAATTAAAAGTTATATAAATTTTCAAGCTCAAAAATAGTTGTATAATTTTTCAAATTTCCAAATCATTATATATTAATAATGTCGAATAAAAAAATTAACCAATAAATTATAGAATTACACAATATATAACACTAAAATGTAAATCATATATTTAAAGTATTATGATTGTATCAAATTTATATATTTATAAAATAAAATTCATCCGCACGAATGTACGGGTCAAAAGTCTAGTTATCCAAACAAAATAAAAGTGTATTTCACCTACAAAAAATGAGAACTGACACTCAGAGAGTTAGCCATTTTACATTAGGAAAACAAAAGGTGAATTTGGTATGTCCTATATATATTTATATCTGAAGCTTCAAACTTAACTATTTATGTCGTATACAACCTGCCCAATGGAATTTTAAAATGTTAGATAATTGTAAATCTCCAAAAATTAAGAAACATAGAGAATAACAGAGACACAAATTTCATATCTTCTATGTAAATATATACTCAAATATCTGAGCTGTACACCTCAATCATGAAGATTATGAATGGGCAACATCGTTAGATTCTGTGAACCGTCTCTATTGCAATCACTTATATATATCTATATATATATAAAAGAAAAAATATATGAACAAATGAATAAATACAAGAGATGCGATTAAGAGAGAACACCACAAAAAGAGGAAGAAAATTCTCGCTTTTCAAAAAAAAAAAAAAAAAAGAAAGAGGAAGAAAATCTCAAAAATTTGGTTGTTCGTCTTCAAAACACGTCCATTGGCTTTGCATCGCGCAACTTGCTATTTTGTCTTTGTGATTGGTTCGGGAGACACACATCATTGTCTTAGGAAAGCTACAGAATGTGAAGGGTGCTTTTGTCATATCGATCCGACAAAGTATTTTTGGTTCCATACTTCCAATCCTCTTCTTCGTTTCTGAACCTTTCAAGTTCCAACTTGCCTCTCCCACTCTATCGTATCTCTGTGTGTGTGTATGTGTGACTACGCCTATCTCGCTGTTTGACTTGGTCAAACCTATTTTGGTTTTGATATTTATCCAACTTTTGTTGACAAGAAGGAAAATGACTTACATTGTGAATTTTTATCAATGATAGTATCTAGTATGCTCTCTAGCCTATCTTAGTAATGGACAGGAGATTAGTTTGCAAGGTTCCATTATGATAATTGTTAAAATGTTTAATGGTAACCAAATAACTTTAATGGTAAACCATGTAACCATAAAACCTATCGTTTTCAAACTCATCTAGTTTTTTTGTGGGTTAATCTAGCAGTTCTTAAGGTAGAAGAAGTCACACTATTTACAAAATCCACTTGCGTTAATATATGTATATATAGGTGATGATTGGTACGTAAGTGATTTGGAAGTGATGTAGAATCTTTTTGCAGCCAGTGTTTCTTAAAGCACAAATATTTTCTAATCATGCTTTTAAATTTTTTAAATAAAATTTCGTTCCTTTTTTAAAACTCTAGAAAGCCAATATCTAAAGCACTGATGTTTAGTTTAGAAAATTTACAAGTAAAGAATTAAATCTCCTCAAACTTACAACTAAAATCTACAGCATTAGTTATACAACACAATATATAAAACTAGCCCAAAACAGTCATATCGACCTTATAGCTAATAGAGAATATATTTTATATAAGAAGAATAAATCTTATAAAAAAACATAAACTAATAGAAGAATTCTATTATAGAAGTGGATTTACTATAATGTATGTTTATATAATAGAAATTTTCTATTTTAAAGAATAATATTTAAAATATATATTTTTACTTTAAATATAAAACATATAAAACAATTTCTATATTTCTCTTAAAATAGAAGAATCCTATTATAAAATTATATATTGGAGTAAATTAAAAATCTAAATCTATAATAAAGTTTTATTATAGAGGAAAGTATAAATAAGAATTGGAGATGGTGTTAAGTAATAAGCCTTGTTCAAAAACGCGGTCTACGCGGCCGGAAAGTCGCCGGAAAAACGTGAGGCGGAGGAGAGACGTTTCGATTTGGTGTTATTCGCCTAACTAATCGGAAAATTTATAAAAAACCATCCTGTTGTAGATTTTATGTTCTAATTCACATATATGTCATATATCTGGTATAGTTTAGTTATAACATTTCGAATTAACAAGGTGGAACAAAGAAATCGCGAAAAAAAAAAAACGGCGGCTGCAACTCAGTAAGAAAACTGCAGATCTATGTTGAAGATGAGGGTATTCGTGTCATTTCCGAGCTCATTAAACCTAAAAGTTAAAAAAAAATTGACAAAATGTGCTTTCCTACCTTCAAACCCGGGTTAGAAACGTTATATGGGTAACCACTTACCACTAGACTAGCATATATAGACGGTACTTAGACACTTTTGTAGTATCTAGTCGTAAAATAGAAATTAAAATCTTAAAAATTACTCCCCGATTAATTCCCGTATAATCTCCGATTTACTAATTCGGTCTAGGCGCTACGTCACCGAACGCGTTACGCCTTTAGCGAGTTCCGGAACAAGGGTAATAAGTGATGACACTGATCAAGTGATTATTCATTTAGTTATGACTTTGGTAATTATTCACAAAAAAAAACAAATAATATGTTGTACTTTTATAAATAACAAGACAAGAAGAGAATTGAGACATTTACATGAGAATAGCCAGTATAGGTCACCAACAAGTTTATAATTTCGAAATTACATGTATATAGATCACAAATACTATCCCCCAAGTTGGGTCATATAACAACATATTACATCCAAATGAATATAAGAATAATTTCTGGAAAGTATTAAAAATTAAAGAAAAGGAGAAAACAGAAGTCAAAGGGACCATGCTGATAAATGGAGGACAGGGTTCCCATCTCTTGTTTGTCTCCCCATCTCCACTGCCTCACGAGCCTTTGCTCTCTGCCAATTGTATTCCAATTCAAATTCAATACTTAGAGAAATAAGTAATTAATCACACTAAAAAATAGCCACAGCAAACTACTATAGTTAAGACTTAAGTCTTGATATAATTTAGATCAATTATGCAAAGGCCGCACTGGACTAGATCGTACTTGTCAAACAATAAATCTTTTCGTTATGGGTTAATTAGTATGCATGATGACATAATTTTATAAGGCCGAACCTAAATCATAAACATAAAACATATACTTGAACAAAGTTTACTAGAACCTAAAAAAAGGTTTACTAGAACCTAAAAAAAGGTTTACTATATAACCGAAAACATACTGGATCCATGGCAACATCTCTTTACCACTAATTTTTTTTTGTTTATCTTCATTATACAAAATATTAAAATTTCTTAGTACCTGCATGGAATCAACAGCATCGGTCTCTGAGTTGAAGTCATAAAACGAGCTTGCTGCAGTGAGTTTCATCGAGAGAAGCTGAATCCAAATATTACAAAAAAAAAAAAAAACAAGAATGAGTAACTATTTTACCAAAAATATTACATATTAACTGGGGAGTTTTTTTGATTAATAACCTCGACTTGATTTTGTAGAGACTGTACATAATTTATTATCTCGTCAAGCATCGTAGCCATTCCCATACTCTGCAGAAACATAAACAAATCGATATAAAATTTACATTTGGATTTACTCATTTTTGCTCTATTCATTAGTTACCTTATAACATCCAGGAACAATATCTTGCAAGCATCTCAATCTCTCGTTTATTTTTCCTCGCCGCACCTGAAATTTTTGTATTAATGAATATACATCACGTCCGTTTAATTTCTGTGTATAAAAAATTAATAATAACTGAGGAACTTTACCCGTTCTGCTAAGCTGTGGCTATCAGTGGCTTGGCCTCTTCTGGCTCTCACATGAACAACTTCTCTCTCTTTCTCTTCTTCTTGATTCTTCTGCTTCTTCAACCTCTTACCTCTTCTCGAACAACCCTAAAAATTTGAGGACAACGCAAAAATCATTAAAATTAAAGCGTTAACAGAACAGAAGATTAAAATTAGGGTTTCGAGATTAATCACAGTTTCGGTGGTATTGATATTCAGCTGATCAGAGACGCTACTATTCTCCGATGAAGACAAAGTTTGTAACAAGGCTTTTCTCTTCTTGGTCTCGTCGACGTTGTTGTGACTGGAATGATACAAGTTAGTTGAAGTCGAGGAGAAATTGTTATCACTGCCTGGATATTTCCCGGGAAAATCAAGTAATTGTTGTGGATGGCGATGATGAAGGAAGAGCGAGTCGAGACAAGTGGAGAAAGGAGGAAATGTTTGAAACTGATAGTTACCACTGTTGTTGTTTAGATCTGCAGCTTGAGTCATGGAAGAATATATATCCATGGCTATTGTCTGAAACTCAGAAGATAGGTTCTCAAAATTAGCCATGATATAAGGAATTGAGATATCAGTTTGAATTGGTTTATGATACAAAGCGTGAGACATTTATATTGATCATTTGGAATTTTTTTAAAAAAAATTGTTTTATTTTATTTGATTTAATAATGGAGAAGAAGAAATGTGGAATGAGACTAAAGAAATAAAGCGAGAGACACGTGGGCAAGTGAACCTTCTCGGATTTGTGTGTCGGGAAGATATGGCCAAACAAGGGATGTGGGCCCAGTGTTTTGGTCGTGGGTCCCATAAGACTTCTTTCTTTGCAAGGGGGAAGAACTAAACTTAGTTTAAGAAATAGATTGCCCATCTTTAATTAATTTTAATGTTTTGGGAAGAAAATGAAATGGATGTAGTCAAACTAAGTTCATATCAAAAACTTTGTTTTAATGAAAACATTTTTTAATATTGTTATAGGAGGGTTTTATGTTGGCATATTGGGTAAAACATCACATCCATTTGCCAACTTATGCTTCCAAATGGCCAATGCCAAGAAATCGACAATACTCAAAAAAATATATGTATATGAGATAAAAGGAAAAGAACTTGTGGAATATGGAGATATGTGAAAACATGTAGCATGGAGTTGGAGTTGTGTAATGAGTTAAAAACAGGGTTCTTGTATTTTTTTCTTTATATAAAACCGAAGTTGACAATATATATAGTTTTATATCTTTATATAGTTATGTAATTTTTGTTAGTAACCAAATTATATATTTAGTTAACAAATAATTAATCGATATATTTGATGAGTTTTGTCTTTTTTGATGATCAAACACTAAGTTATAGGAAAGAGTTAGGTTGCAACAAAGGTCAATATTTAGTTGGGCCATTGATTCAATTATGAATGGTGGAGGGATATATGATTGACATGTAATTACATCCATTTAAGACGACTTACCCTATAACTTGTTCAATACTAGGTGGTTAATCCTCGCGCAAGCGCATGGCTATGGATAGAATTTCATCTCAATATTTGCTAGGATTATTGTAGTTGTGAGTTTTGCGTTTTCGGTTGATCATTGTTTTTCAAGTTTTCAGAAGATCCATCTTCATATTCGTGACCGCACTTGTTAAAGTGAACCCTCTACTTCGAAACTTCGTGGAAAGATGTTCGTCGTTAGAGAAGACAACACGTCGTTGCAGATTATTTATTTCAAAACTTTTTGTCACATTTTTTCATGTCATTTCCTTCTAATAATTTTAATTTGTTGGCTGCATGTTTTAAATGTGTATATTTCTAAGTTTGAAAATGGGTTTAACATGTACTCTCATTCGTTTTCCTGTATGTGCTAATATATTGTGTATATTTTTAAAGGTGTCAATAATATATAAGTTTTGATTTACGATGTTATATCTATTTACTCATTGAAAAAGAGCTGACTAAAAATTGAAGATATTTTATTAGATACAATAACTTTACATATGCAATTTATGTCATTCAATTGTTTTGGAGGCAATTCTAGCAAATTTATTTGGTTATATTTTGTTATTTATGTTCAAATTTATTTTCTAAAATATTGGTTGGTGAGTCAATATTAATTATTAATTGAGGATTTTCTTGAAGGTTTTTATTATTTTTTAACTTGAGTTGTGAAATGAAACAATTAAAGATACATTACACTAAAATAACGATATATATATAGGCAAGTAGTATCCAGTATTTTAAAACGCCTAAAGTTTTTGCCAATTTTTTTCAGTAAATGTGATCTTATGAGGATACATATGTATCATTTTAAATTATTTTGATAAAGTTAAACTCGTTTAACAATATTGGTAAAGTATTTTGTGTTTCTTTCTGAACATGTTCAAATGAAATAAATTAAGAATATGATGAACTGTGTAAACCCGTAAACACTTCGGTTAAATTCAAAAGATAAAGAAAACCTCGTAAGAGATAAATATTTGGAGGAAAAAAACAAATTTTTAAGTGGGTGACAAAGATAATAGCAATTTTAAAAACTACACATTGAAACTACGGTTGACGGGCTGATAGGAATAATAATTTCCTATCACTCACTGTGGTGCTTACGGGTGTTTTCAATGTCCTCAATCTCTGGTGAATTTGTTGCGCTACATTCTATTCATACCTTCTTCCCCACATGGTGTTATTGGCTTGCTCTTGGTGGCGTCTCATCATCGGAATGATCTGTTGGCTTAGTTGCAGCCGGAGTGTGACTCATCATCCACCACAACTAGATAAATTGTGCGAAACCATTTGATAAATTACTGAAAATGTCAGTCCAATCAGTGGTGTACCCAGAAATATTTTTTTCGGTGTCATCAAATAAATAAATTATTTAATTAAAATATATTTAAATAATAATAATTTAAAATTAAAATTTTATTATATACTGATTATATATAATATTAGATTGTCAAATTATTGATTAAAAATAAATACAAATCTTCAATTTGGACTGAAAAACAAAAAGAAAACAAAAAAAAACAAATAAAAACAAATAAAAACAGATGTACTAAAGAGTGTTGAACCCGGGTTGGGAATTTTAGAGGTGATAGAAGAGAATTTAACCAACTGAGCTAAGATAGATGTTTATACATGTTTTACAAAGAAACTATTTATTATTTAAGAAGTATCAGTAAGACCTACAAAAATGATGACGTGTCGGATCAAAAAGAAGTGAAGTTCCCCGTTATATTATAGATTAGAAGTAGCAAAGCATCTACGCCCTAAACTGGTGTGCTTTAATTAGGAATTTTGGAAACAAAAAGTTAGGCTTCAAACTTCTAATATATGTAGTTTGTGTCTTATTTTAAACTTCACTGATCACCCATGGTTGATTATTATCATTGATATGATAAAACTCCCTTATGAATACAGTATTATATCAATATTCAGTGAAAGACATAACCATGACGTAAAAAACTTTTCTAAACCTAAAAGGTGGTGAAATGGCAATTGTGGCAGTATTCCATGTTTGAAACAATGTTCTGGATTATTTTCTTCCCTCAGTCTCCAAGATGGCTGGTTAGTCATAATTAAAGAAAATGAAAACTTGTACGTAATTTTTTTTTTGTGATTTTGCGTACTTATTATGTAATTAGTAAACTTATGAGAATTACGATTTACAAGCATTTGCTAGTCTACTATATAGTACTGTGGCATGGTGGAATGTTTTAAACAAGAGCGTGGATACATCAGCTTGGAGAGATTTTACTTATTTATGAAACTCAGATCATATATACATTCCCAAAAAGTATCATCTATTACAAACACAAATCTCTAACTGTTCAGTTAATAAGTTTAAACGTTAATAGACTCACAAACACATACAAATGTTAGTGTCCGTGTGACTAATTTACTTACTGTCCCATTTCACCATTACACTATTAGGAGACTGTACAACCAACGGTCCACTCTTATCCCCATTTGAATCATCATCCATATTCGAACCAAACCCATTGTTCTGTATCTTCGTCAACGTCTCCATCACGTGCGACATACACGGCCTAAGATCTTTATCCGACTGTAAGCATTGAAACGCAAGCTCAGCGACTGCGATCACCGTCTCTCTCACTCTTGTATCCGTGTCGAACCCGAGTGAAGGATCCACCATTTCGTGGAGTTTGTGGCTCTGTATTTTAACGACTGCCATGTTCGAGAGGTTAATCTCTTGGCGCGTTCTCGTGATGTCCACAGCTGGAAGGGAGGAGATAAGCTCCATCAACACTACCGCGAAGCTGTACACGTCGCTTTTCTTGGAGAGTTGATAGCATAGATGGTAATCAGGATCGACATAGCCTGGAGTTCCCTGTGGAGCGGTTGATACGTGTGTTTTATCCATTGGAAACAGTCTCGAGAGTCCAAAATCCGCAACCTAAATGTCAAGAAACAAGAAAAAATGTCTCAAAAAGTTAAATTGGAAATGTTACGATGAATGTTCTAAAAATCTGTATAGGACGAGAACAAAGCAGTCACCACCAAGCGATTTATTAGGGTCCCACATCGGGAATTCAATGAAATATTAAGTAATATATAAAAGGTTATGGTCAATCCACTAATCACTAATTAGTTTTAAGTTGGAAACTCATAATTAAACCGAATCTAACATGGTATCAGAGTAGAGATCCTAAAATACCATAAGCCCCTAATTAATATTAACCCTTCCCGACCGGACTCGCTCGACCGAGTATAGCAGTCTTAAAATTCCGAAATTTCTGGCCGATAAGAGCCATCATCTCGAAGAGAGTTATTAGGGATATATATCCCAAATCTAGGGGTGGACAAAAAAACCCAACCAATCCAAACCCGAACCAATCCCAACCAAACCAAAGTATATATCTAAACCATTTGGTTCAACATTTTGTCAATCTGAATGGTTCAGTTTGGTTTGGTTTTAACCCGAACCAAACTGAAAAACCGAAGTGTTTTTATTAGATTAATTAAATATACTAATACTAAGATTTTATATATTTAATTATTTAAACTAAGCAATTAAATATAATTTATACATTTTAATTCTAAATGAATAGAATAAACACAACTAAATAAAATAAAAGAATAGAAATATCATTAAGATCAAAACCGAAAATTTTCCAATGGTATTTATATTAGGTTTGAAGATGATATATAAAATAAACGTATTACATTTTCTATATTTTTATCGTGATGTTTGGATTTACATTTAAATATGAAGAAAATAATGATTTAATGTCAAATAATATTTTTATGTATTTATAAATTTGATTTTGTAACTGAATATGATAAAAAAAATTAACTCAATTGAATTGAACAAATAAATAAAACCAAATAAAATCGAACCGAACACAAACCAAATCGAAGTAAAACCAAACCAAACCAAACATAAACCAAACCGGACTAAAACCGAACCAAACTAATATGGGTTGAGTTTGGTTTAAGTTTTCTTAGATCCAAATAAACCAAACCAAACCGAACCCACAATTAAACCGAAATGCCCACCCCTAACCACATCAGAAATTCAATGAAATATTAAGTAGTATATAAAGCGTTATGGTCGATCCACTTATCACTAATTGATTTTAAATTGGAAGTCCATAATTAAACCGAATCTAACACGATTCTTATATCTATCTCTTTAGAAAATCACTTAGTTACCGCCTCGGGATTTCCTGAGTATTGGTTTTTACCCAACCAAATTTCTGAATCAGTTTGGTCCCGTTAAATCGGTAGAATTGGTCCACTAGACATAATAATGTTTAAGAAATTGTTAGGCCATAATTAAATATTTTATAGAGGATTATCGATTAAACGGATTATTCAGGAAATTGAACGAGGCGTAGACAATAATTAATTATTAATTTATTTTATATAGTATTACAATCATATAATTTGTTTTTGTTTTTGTTTTTGTTTTTTGTTTAATGTTAAAATTATTAATGATGAATTATCAAAACTAAATATACAAAACAAGATAAATTAGACAAATTTATAGATTGGTACTGCTACTATCACTTAACCTAAATCGATTTAAACCATTTAAACAGATTTAGAACAATTTAAATCAATTTAATCATAAAAATCGGTCTGCATAAGCCAACGCATTGCATTGACTTATTCTTGGATTCACCCCTAAGGGTGAACCTAAAAGTTCACCAATCAATAGGATACTGTTATTTCATATTTGATATATTTTAAAAAGGGAAACAAAATCTTGTTAAGTTATATTATGTTTTTAAAATAAAAATACAAAAAAAAAATAATATTTATAAAAAACGAAAAAATCTTTTAAAAAAATATTGTAACATTATATTATGCTTTAAAATAACAAAATATTTTTGATTTAATGCTTAATATTTGATTTTTGATTTAATGTTTAATATTTATCCAAAGGGTTTATGGTTTACCTAAGGGTTTAGGGTTTAGGATTAGGGTCTAGGGTTTAGGATTAGGGTTTAAGGTTTACTGTTTTTTTTAAAAGATATTTTTTGTTTTTTTGTAAATATTACTATTTTTTATTTATTTTTTTGTATTTTTATTTTATGGTTTACCCAAGGGTTTAGGGTTTAGGATTAGAGTTTAGGGTTTAATGTTTATGATTTACCCAAGGGTTTAGGGTTTATGATTAGAGTTTAGGGTTTAGTGTTTTAGTGTTAAAAATTTAGTGTTTATGATTATCCAAGGGTTTAGGATTTAGGATTAGATTTTAAGGTTTAGTGTTTATGATTTACCCAAAGATTTAGGGTTTAGAATTAGAGTTTACAGTTTAGTGTTAAATTTTTTTTTAAAGAATTATTTTCGTTTTTATTAATGATTATTATTATTTATTTATTTTGTATTTTTATTTTTAAAAACATAATATAATTTAACAAGATTTTGTTTCTTTTTTAAAAGAGATCAAATTTGAAATAATACAATTCTATTGGTTGGGTGAATCCAAGAATAATTCCGTTCCATTGGCGTCGCCTAAACCGACTTTTAAAACCATAAGTAATATATCAAGTGTGAATTACTGACCTTGACATTAAAGTTTTGGTCGAGTAGGATGTTATTGGACTTAACATCACGGTGGATGATCTTGGAGGCGTGGAGATACTTCAAAGCAGAGGCGGTCTCAACAGCGATCTTGAGCCTCGTAGACCAAGGAAGCGAGCTCGGATTAGCCTGCGGACCATTCAGATGATCAGCTAACGTGCCGTTTGCGACATACTCGTACACTAGCAATAACTCCCGACTCTGTTTTGAGGAGCATCCAAAGAGGGACACGAGGTTGGGATGGCGCAAACCCGTTAAAATCTCAACTTCGTTCCTGAACTGCTCTGCTCTTTTGAAGTTGTTATCGTATAACCGTTTGACAGCTACGCTTCGTCCATCTTTAAGCTTACCGTAGTAGACAGTACCAAAGCCTCCATCACCGAGTTCTTTAGAGGGGTCGAAGTTACCCGTGGCTTCAACGAGTTCGTCGTAAGAGAAAAGACGAACACCGACTAAAAGTTCCTCTGCTTTCTCAACGACGTCTGAAGACTTTGAAGATGGTTCTGAGGATATGTTTCTTGGAAGAAATGTTGAAGAAGTTCTGTAACTTTTTGTTTTTCTACGATGGTACACAAACCAACAGATGCTCGCAGCTGTTAAGCCCACGACTCCCGCGACAACACCTGCGTGGGACAGAAACAGATGTTTTGTAATTTGGCCTTTATTTGTAAAAAAAAAAAAAAAATCGTTTTTGATGGTTTTGAGGTATAAATCATATACACCCTACGTAAAACCCTTCTACTAAATTAGAAGTTGGAAATATACTTACTTATGACAATCTTCAGCTTCCAATTGATAGCACCTCCACCTGCAAATTAACAAATAAACAAACGAATACAACATAAATCAGATTTAAGTATTCTCTAGAAAAAAAAAACTGATGCCATTGCTAGATCATTCATCAACTAGCTTGAGATTAAACAAAAGCTAATAGAAGGGTTGTTGATAGAACTAAAACATAGAAGAATCAAAATAATATGTCAGAGAATCAATAAGACGTTGATGCAGAACAGGTTACCCTTCCGGCAAGTATTATGAATGTTAGGTCCATCAGGACACAAGCAAACGAACTCCTTATCATCAGTTCCACATCGCCCGCCACTGCTATTACAGCGGACGCAACTGTGTGCAGTCCAATTCAGAACAAATCCCCTCTCCAAAATCTCGACATAAGACATTCTTAATAGCAGGTTGACATCAGACTCGCCACTAGCTGAAACAGGAACATCAACTTGTTTCTGACACGATCCGGATGCAACCAAATCCTCTTTCACCATGATTTCTCTCTGGAAGACCCCAAAAGATCGAAGACTCGAGTTGCCAGAACAAGTAAGACGGTCTGTTGTAAGATCCTTCCGCAGGTTGTCAGAGCAGTCGTAAAGTATCGAGAAGTTGATATTAGAAGGGCTCACTGAGAAAGGAGTCCTATATAGGGTAAGATTATGCATAGGGCTCGGACACGGATCATGAGACACCCTTGAGTTCACGACCTGTAGCCACTGTTTCTCGTAAGACATGTTCTTGATGATGTAATTCTCACCGGCGATCCCGAGAACAGGGAGCTCTTGGTCATCGTCACAAGTGAGTTCGAAACTGGGATAGCCGCAAAAGGATTCTTGCTTGCCTGATAGGTAGAATGGAAAGGAGATCTTGGGACCTTTGCCGCATGATTTTGGCTCACAGGCTTCAAACTTTGGATGAAGAGAGAAGGTCTGAGTAGCTAATAAGAATATGAAAGTGAGGAAGATTTTGTGTAGGGATGTGTAGAAGAAACTTGGAGTAATCATGTTGAGGATGAGAACAAGAAAATGAGATAACAACAAAGAAGAAGAGAACAAAAGAGAGAGAGAGAGAAACAAACTAAAAAAGGGTCTCAAAGGAGTGGGTGAGAGAGTTAGAGTTTGTTCAACTAGTGTGTGTAAAGAGTATAAAATTAATTTATTTTTATAAAGAAAACAAAGACTGCAATTTGACTTAGAAACTAATAATTCTGGCAGGTCGAAGAAGACCCACAGATTTTTTTTACAAATGGGAGTGCCCTTTAGTTATTTTATTTCTAAAATTAGAAGAGTCTGTAATGGGTGGCAAGCAAAATGGAAAGAGTTTTTTTTTAGGGTACGGTACGTAGAGCGGGTCGGTTAGGGTCGTCGGTCTTCTCGTAGAAACTTCAAACACAAGGAAAATTCTGTATCCTTTCATTAAATACCGAGTACGAAAAGAAACAAACTGGACCCATAATAATTAGTATCGGCCCATTTAAAACCCAAAAATTGATTCACCTGGGTCGACAAAAGACCAGCTGTCTATATCTTTCTGGATCGAAGACGATTCAAAAATCAAAGAGACAAGTAAAATCAAAATGAAAACAAGAAAAAACGATAATGGAAAACAAGACACGTAAAATCAAAATGAAAAAGTCAAGTTGGCATTAAAAAGATTATTTAAAGGCCGAGTCAATGACGATTACAATTCTCTATCGACTGGTCAAAGTATACGCTCGATGAGAGCAGAGACGTTCTGATGGAACTAATCTTAAATGTAATGGTGGCAATTATCTAAATGCAAAATCTAAAACGAATATTGTCAAGGAAAAAAAGTAAACCTTTGAATCTAAAGAATAAAATAAAGGACTAACCTTTGTCCTTGCAGGAGGACTTGTGAGGCCTGTCTGCACACAGACACCGGAATTTTCCCGACCGTGAATCCGAACCACAAACCCCGTCGGAATCGGTACAATCTCTGCAAACTCTATCGTCTATGATGTACCTCAGTTCGAAACCTCCTTTCAAAGCTTCCTCCAGAGTTTTCTTTGACTGGTGAAGAGCGGTTTTAGAAGATTCAAGCACCGGGACTTCTCCGGCCTTCACGCAACCACGATCAGAAACATTTGATGGAAGGAAACGATATGTTGTCATAGACCCGTCGCTTCGTTTGCAAGTAATATATGGCAGAGATGTTGACATGTCAGAAGAGCAAGTGTGTAGATCCATCTTCTCGGTGTTATGGTTTAATGTGAACTGACCGTCCCCGTTGAAGTCCCAAGTCGTTGGGCAACCATCATCCTCTAACAAACTCTCATCGGCTACGGTGATTGTATCATCCTCCAGTTTCGCGGAAACAACGCGAAGAGTAAGATTAGCGATCTCTAAGGTTAGCGTTTGATAATAATCATCACAGGTGAGTTCGAAAGGTGGTTGGCCGCAGTAATCGGGTTTGTCGATGTCATTTCCCCAGAACGGGTAGGTGATGTTGTTCTGGAACACCGACGGTCCATGTCCGCATGGCAGAGGCGGTGATAGGCACTTCTCGTACTGTTGATCGGCGGAGAAGCACAAAGGGAGGCCAACGACGAAGAAGACGATGGTGATGAGAAGAATAGAGATGGACATTTGGGTTTTGACGAAAGACTAAACAAGAAGAAGTTAAGGCCTTTTTTGTTTGATTACGAGTGGTTCTTGAGGACTTTATGGAGTTTCGGTCAAATATGATCGTGTCGACTTCTTGTTAATTACGGCGGTTAAGATCGTCAATGAGTGATCACAGATTATATAAATATTTTTCAATATATATAGCGAAGCGGTCAGATATTCCATTCACATCTTTAATGGCTCTTTTGACTTGTTTCATTACATAGGTAGTGAAGGCGACATGATAGTTGTTACTTGAAGAAATTAGAGCTGGTCATTTTATTCGTTATATTTCATTCAATTCGTTATTCGTTTCGATTCGATCCGAAAAATTTGGATATCCGTAAGTCTTCGAAGCAAATCAAATATTAAAAATCATTATCCATTAAAAACGAAACAAATCACAAATACTAAAAAATTAGAAACGTATATCCGATCCGCTCCGACTTTTATATAAATAGTTAAATATCTATAGTTAAATAGAGTTTTTAATGTGTAATCTTATATAATTTTATTTATAAAATTACTTATAAAAATATAATATGCGGAAAAGAATTATAAGATCTTTATAAAAAACTACAATTCTTCTTAAAACATTTAATTTACAAGATTTTTTATGAATTTTTAAGAATTTATAAATAAACAGTTTCATTAATGTTTTACTTTATCTTTTATAAGAACAAATTTGTATAATATTTTCAGATTTACTTGTATTAAACATAGTGGAAAAGTATCCATAAATATTCGTGAATATTCGCAAATATCCATAAATTTTCCGGATATCCATAAAACCGAATATTCGTATTTTTCTGAAGAAAAGCAAATCGGAAAATCAGATATTCGTGAAGTCCGAAGCAAATCACAAATACTGAAAAATACGGTAATATTCAATCCGTGCTCACCCCTATTAAAGATATTGTATTCAGCTTACGACGTTTGACACTTCTATTTTGTAATATACCAAACCGCTTTATGAAAATCCAAAATCGAACGGTTTTGTTTACATCATATCAAAAAAAATTCGACAAATTTTGTTCTATTAATTTTGTATAATCTATCTATTATTATAAAGAGAGTTTGCTCTCTCCTTAGACATGCCACATGGGATTTCATGTCATAAATTCGAAGGCTAAGAGCGCGACACGTGTCCCGTAAAACCAAATATCAATATTTCATTAATTCTTGAGTTTAATGGGTTTTATGTGTTTACTACGGTCCAAATACATCTTTTCCAAAAAAAAAACTGTATACGAAACTTAAAGAAAGTGGCCGTCGAGCAACAATCCCCGTTCAGTCAACTGTCAATAGAAATCCAACGGTTTCACCGTGACGGACGATTCCGATCAATGTCAGTTGGAAGCTGAATAGACTTATTTAATTGGTGCCGTTACAAAAATTAACTTGGTTCATGCATCTTCACTAAAATTCACATTAATACCTATTCTCTACTTCTCACACGATCTCACATTCAATGAATCCATTCACATTCCTTTGTGTTAATCCTCCATTATAAATATGAAAGTTTTCTTCCAACATAATCATCAGTACATTTCTCTTAATAAACAACACAAAAAAGTGATGAAATTTTTTTTGTTAAGCCCATGGTTGTGCTTAACGGATTGTGACAGAAAAGTGATAAGAAATAGAAGAAATGAGATGAGAAACAGAGAACAAGAGAAAAGAGGAAGACGATATAAGAAGGGAGAAAAAAAAATTTAGTGAACCTTTTTTAAGAGGTCTAGAACTAATATGATATGAAAAACAATAGTTTCAAATATATATATATATATATATATATGTGAAAATAATGTTTCACAATTAATAAAACTGAATCATTTACTTTCGTGATGGTATTTTATCAAGAAAAGTTGTCTAAAAATTTAACACTATAATTTTTAAAGTTTTATTAAGTATTCGACATTTTCATCATCTTATTGTTTTAAACCAAATTTATTGGTAAATTATTTAATAATGCAGAATTTATTTTTATCAATATTTTATTTTAGGTCTAACAAAACATGACATCAATATAAAATAATATTTTAGCACATAATTAATAATATAATATCAAAGACATAAATTTTAAAAATATTCATAAGAAAAAATATAATCTAAGATTTTTGTATTAAACATTATTTTACTTATTATCAAAATTATCATAACTACAGTAGAATAAACAAAGAAAATATGTAAAATTATTATGTATTCATGAACATTTTAATATTAAGATGATCATGATTTATAAAAAGAATAACAAAACATACACAATAAAAGTTAATATCACCTTAAATTTTAAGTAAGCTAAACAATCTGAAATACTCTTTAACTGATATATTTATGTATTTTCGGTTAGTAACACGTACGTAGGGTGAAGAGAGAGAGAGAGAGAGAGAGAGAGAGAGTAAAATTATGTTAATAGTAAAAATTAGTTGTTTAGTTAATTTTAAATTAAGAAAATAGTATATCTCATGTACATCTTTTGCAAATGTAAACCTAAAACACAAACCACAAATCATATAAAAAATAATAATCTTGATTACAAGTAAAGTATATCCCGCCCGTAGGATAGGCCGACCCTAGTTGATGATAAAACACACTTCAAAAATTAACCTTGTAGTGTGGAAACATTGATAAATTTCTAATGAAACCACTAGAGTAACAGGGTTTCTACAATCAAATATGTTGTGTATTTGATATTTTTGGGTAAAATATTGACATTTATGTTCCTTTCCTACTCAATTTTTTTTCCTTTTTGAGAAAAACTCATTTTTCTTCTTAATGAATATATATATATATATATATATATGTATATAAACAAAAAAATAAAAGATGGAGTTTCTCTGTATTTTAACTTTTGAATTTGACCAAGGAAGATGGGAGTAGTGTCCTAGTTATCATATATTTCTCTTGGTGTGTCGGTATTTTCTTTAGGGAAATTGCACTAGATAGCAAAAATTTGAGATCAAATTAGGTAGGTGGTATAGACACTGTTCATTTTGTGGTAATGCCAAGAATGTCCTTAACAACAGGAGAAATTCGACGCACAGTACCAGTTGCACGTGTGATATTTTTACCTGAAACAGGCGGTTGCCCACAGAAAATCTTAATAATGCAAAGAACCCTGACTATCTTTCCTTTTTGTGCAAAGAACCAAAGAGACCTGCAATCATTTTTTTCTAATATATCTTCTCCTTTCGGTTAGACCTGCAATCATTTTCTTCCAATATATCTTCTCCTTTCGGTTACCACATATTTTGAAATTTTTGCTCTCTGCAAAAACTTTTAAACCAAGCTAAAAATAATAGCTTCAAAATTAGTCATTTTTCCAGAAGACATAGTAGAAGAAGCCGAAATTGACTTACCTGAGATGATGTTCGCAGAGGGAGAGGAACCAGTCGGTGTTAGGGTTCTCACTTACCAGTCTTCCAGATCTATCAACACTATCCTCAATGCTCTGAATAAAGATGAAATCCAGTTTCTGAGAGGTTCATCTTTTGGTAAACTCGTAGAGATAGCTGAAAAGCCAGCTTTTTCTGGTATCACAACAGCTGAAGGTGGAAAAGAAACATGAAGCTTGGTTTCGGTTTGCCGGGAAGCCTATAAGATTTTCTTTGCGTGTGTTCGCTAATGTCACCGGACTTCCTTGCGGTGAACTACCGCAAAAACAGAAGCTGAAGAAGAAGAAAGACATCTGCGAGAAACCTTATTGGCCGGAGCTTTTTGGAAGTATGGAAGAGATGCGAGTATCTAGAGCAGTGAAGATGCTTAGAAAAAAAAAAACCGTTACAGATCCACATATCCGGATTAAATTGGCACTTCTTGCTCTAGTCTCATCTGTCTTGCTCTCAACAAATTTGAACCAGAAAATGCTGAGATTACCACAGAACGGTTAAAGATATTAAATGGATTACTGGATTTTAACTCCTCCTTCGTTTCCATGGTTTCTTAGTTATATAGTCTTGTGCTGTGTATTGCGTCATAAAATCCGGTTTCTATAACACTTAGCCGTTATATCGTGATATTCAGTGGAATACCCGGTTATATATTAAATTACCAAATGTATGGAATTATTAATGGTATTTCTGACCATTGGTCATTTGTTTGAATGTGAAGGGTTTAATATGCATCAGTAGTACAATGGAAAGAAGATTTTATTTATATTACAAACTCGGAAATATAAATAATCCGGCCACATCCCACAAGATGGATGTTTTATACATCAACATCCAATCATCCTCCTAACTTACATACACCTTCATCATCCGAGGCTCTATCTTTCCTATTTAAACATCCTCTGGTTATATTGGCATTTTACATGTTGCCCTGTTATGTCCAGGACGCTTGCATCTACCGCATAGTGTGCGCTTCCTCGGTCCCTTTGTCTGCATTTTCACAATACATAATTATTCTCCTTGCTAAAGATATATACTATAAGTACATAAAATTACCTGAAATTCTCCTCTAGACAGTATCCGGTTTTTTTTTGCTCTACCCGGTGGTCTACGGCTGGCTGGTGGATTTATCTCATGTTGGTATTCAGTGCCGTCGCATGAAAGAATCTCAATCCTTTCTTCTTCCACGACCGGGTATGATTCTCGCATAAGATGTCTTGTATGTTTCCAAACTATAACACTCGGCTATCAGTGAATCTATTCGGACCTTGTACCTCGTTGCAGCGGCAATGGCGTGGCTGCAAGGTATCATTAAAGCTTGGAATTCATCGCACGTACAACACTTATCGTTGAGATTGACATGGAACCTTTCCCCTGCTTTGTCTGCCACTTCATACTCACCAATTATACAAAATCAATCTAATTATACAATATCCGGTCCATTACAGACGCATTGAGCACATACTAATGAACAGTGACACTAATCAAAATTTAAATTTCTTCTTGTCTTGTGTTCTTCAAAATATCTTATCATCTTTGAAAATATCTTCTCTCGTCTTGTGTTCTTCGAAAATATCTTATCATCTTATAATCTTTGAAAATATCTTAGACCTCTTCTCTCAACTAATTGAGATAAAATAACCGGTTTCTCGTGCTTGTTTACTTTATAAATAGGTATAAAAAGAAAACTGAAATTTGGTCATCACTTCCGGTTGCAGGTAATCTCAATTATTCTTTCACGTGTGATTTCAAGGACAGAATCGGGAAGCTATGTCTAAATTGACATGGTTCTGCAAATAATAAAAAAAATTGTACACTTCTGCAATTACCACCGAGAATTTTGATATTGAACTAAATAGGCCTTTTCTTTATTCATTTGATGTAGTTGACACTTTATATAAGTTTTCACCTAAAGTTGCTATAAAAATACATAAACATCCAGGCTTGCATATATTTGGAAATCTCAGGCAAAGATCTTGACTTCATAGCTCAAAGACTGCAAATTGCAGCGTGGGAAGTTTCTACCTAGTGGAGCATGACGAGGGTGTTAAACTAATGTAATTTATATACGCCGAATTTGATAGTAGTAGTAGCTAACTCCTCGCTTGATCTGCAATTTAATAAAATATTTAGACCCCTTTTTTTGATAGTCCACGCTTGATCTGCTAATAAATTAAATATATAGAGTGTGGAAAATAAATAACCAATAGAGGACCGTTTAATTAATTAAAAGCCAATAATTCACAAGACGACAGAAAATCATCGTGGACATCAAATTCAAAGTAGAAGGAAAAGGTGGAAACGAAAGCCCACAAATGTCCATCTAATTCCCTGCAAGTAGATAATTTTCCAAAGTAAACAACTATGACTCAATAATAACCAACTAAATTACTAATTTGAAGGTGATGTAAGGGACAAAAATAAATAAAAATCAACTGGATGACAACAACAGAAATGGATCACAAAAAATGTATATATATCCTTAGAAAATTAAGTTGAAGGTTATTAAATGTTGAATTTAAAAATATGAGGGTAGATTTTGAAATAAGACAGAAAAGAAAGCCCCTGAAAAGAAACGCGGAAGAGACTAGCCGTTGGGGATTTCTCAGATTCAAAATCTCTCTCTCTCTCAGCACGCACCTCCGTAAAGACAAAAGGAAGCCTAAAACCCGTTTCACTTCTTCTTGTTCTTCTCCATCTATACCACGAGACGAGACTCGAAACCTCTCTCACTATCTACTTCACTCACATTCTTTTATTCTTTTATTTTATTTGTTTCATCACTGCCTGGATCTCTCTCTCTTTGATCCGAGAGAGTACATCTCCGATTCATTGGGTTCTGTTTCCTCTGTAAGTGTTCGATCTCTTAATTAGTTTTACTGTAAATCGGTTTAGTGTTTTTTGGAAGTTTAAACCTAAGATTACCTTTTATGGCTTAGTGTTGCCTTGTATGAGCTTTTACATAGATCTGAGCAATTCCTCTGCAGAAAGTTTCTAAATTAATCCCTAGATCTGGGGAAATTTAAGCTGCAATTATATTGGTGTAATAGATCTGACGAAAGAATCTGGAAACATTTTGTAGGAAGACGACAATGAGAACTCCTGGAACTCCACTTTCGAAAACGGACAGAACACCAGCTGTAACGCCTGGTGGAAGCTCAAGATCCAGGGAGGAGAAGATTGTTGTTACCGTGAGGCTAAGGCCACTGAACAAGAAGGAACAGTTAGCTAAAGACCAAGTGGCTTGGGAATGTGTTGATGACCACACTATTGTCTCTAAACCACAAGCTCCTCAAGAACGTTCTCATCACCAGTCCTCATTTACATTCGGTAATATTAAAGTCTATTCTCTGCATTTTCTGTTCTGTTACCTGAGGAATCTTATGCCTAATGAAAACGAATGCACTCTTTTTGTTTCAGATAAAGTGTTTGGACCAGAGAGTGTCACAGAAGATGTGTATGAAGATGGTGTTAAGAATGTTGCATTGTCTGCTCTGATGGGCATTAACGGTAGATGCTCTGTGCCTAAGAAAGTCTGTTTTGTTTGACTTTTACTTGGAATGATCATAGATGACTAATCCCTTTTAATGTTTCAGCAACAATATTTGCATATGGACAAACGAGCAGTGGGAAGACATTTACCATGAGAGGAGTAACGGAGAAAGCTGTCAATGATATTTACAATCACATTATTAACGTAAGCTTTGTTATGCTATGATCAGAGTTCCAAATCAATGTTTTATATATCAGTGCAGAGATTTTGACCAGTATCTTTTATTGTTTCACTTATGTTAACAGACCCCTGAAAGAGATTTTACTATCAAGATCTCTGGTCTGGAAATCTATAATGAAAATGTGAGGGATCTGCTGAATTCAGATTCCGGACGTGCCCTTAAACTCCTTGATGACCCAGAGGTACTCACTTATTTACATTGAAAGAATATCATTTTCTTGTTGATTATTATGGCCTTGTTTGAATGTGCACTTCCATTGATCTAAAAGAAACTGAGGATCCGTAATTGCAGAAAGGGACTGTGGTTGAAAAACTGGTGGAAGAAACAGCTAATAACGATCAACACTTGAGGCAGTTGATTAGCATTTGTGAAGGTAACTTGGGCTTGTTGCATCATATTTGGTTTCTTGTAGTTATATTCTCCTAAGTTTATTCATGTTCGACATTTCTGACTGGTATCTCCTTTTTGATAGCTCAAAGACAAGTTGGAGAAACTGCTTTGAATGATACGAGCTCACGGTCACACCAAATAATCAGACTGGTAATGTTCTTGATTGATTACTTCACTGAAACAAAATTAAACATCCCCTGTAAAATGCTAATAACAAGTTCTTGATGGCAAAGCAGACAATACAGAGTACTCACCGCGAAAATTCAGATTGTGTGAGATCATACATGGCTAGTCTGGTAAAGATATATCCATCTCTGTTTAGTTTGCAAAATGTTTAACTAGAACTTTGTGGATTTAATTAGTGGGTGTGTGAATGCATTGCAGAACTTCGTGGACTTGGCAGGAAGTGAAAGAGCATCACAGTCGCAGGCAGATGGAACGAGACTCAGGGAAGGTTGCCATATCAATCTAAGTCTAATGACACTTACCACTGTCATAAGGAAACTAAGGTAAGGTTCTTACATATACGCTGAGAGATCACGAACTCTTAGGTAATAAGTTGAATTCATATGAATGTTGGGAACTCTTTGTAGTGTGGGGAAAAGAAGCGGCCACATACCTTACAGAGACTCCAAGCTCACTCGGATATTACAGCATTCACTCGGTGGAAATGCTCGAACAGCCATTATATGTACACTGAGTCCAGCTTCGACTCATGCTGAACAATCAAGAAATACTCTGTACTTCGCCAACCGAGCCAAGGAAGTTACAAACAATGCCCAAGTGAATATGGTAATGATCTTTGTTCCATGCCTTCGCTCTTCTTGGTGCCCTTTTTGCATAAAAGCAAACAAAATATGAACTTGATGGTATTGTAACTATGACAGGTTGTCTCTGATAAGCAACTAGTGAAACATCTTCAGAAAGAAGTGGCTAGACTGGAGGCAGAGCGTCGCACACCTGGTCCATCAACAGAAAAGGATTTTAAGATCCAGCAGGTTTCTATTCACTTCCGCAAAGATTATAATGAACCAGAGCTTTGATGCTTAGTGATGGATGTTTCATGATTTCTTTTAGATGGAAATGGAGATTGAAGAGCTTAGGAGACAAAGAGATGATGCACAGCTCCAACTTGAAGAGTTGCGCCAAAAGCTTCAAGGGGAACAACAACAGAATAAGGTTCCTAAGTCTACCTCTCTCTCTACTGTTTCTAAATATACTCACAGACTTTGGCTGAAGCTTTAAACTTTTGTCTGTATCTCAGGGCTTAAATCCTTTTGAATCACCAGACCCACCGGTCAGAAAATGTCTTTCCTATTCTGTTGCCTTGACGCCTAGCGCTGAGAACAAAACACTAAACCGGAATGAGAGAGCGAGAAAGACAACAACTATACGTCAATCTATGATACGCCAGTCATCAACAGCTCCTTTCACACTGATGCATGAGATCCGGAAACTTGAACACCTTCAAGAACAGCTTGGGGAGGAAGCAACAAAGGCTCTTGAAGTACTACAGAAGGAGGTAGCTTGCCATAGACTAGGAAACCAAGATGCAGCTCAGACAATCGCCAAGCTTCAAGAAGAGATAAGGGAGATGCGTACTGTGAGATCATCCACAATGCTTAAAGGTGTTCTGGGTACCGGAGATGTCATAGCTCCTAACAAGAGTGTAAGTGCCAACCTCAAGGAAGAGATAACAAGGCTCCATTCACAAGGAAGCACCATTGCAAATCTAGAGGAGCAGCTTGAGAGTGTTCAGAAGTCAATAGATAAGCTGGTGATGTCACTTACAAGCAATATCAATGCTGGAGATGAAACCCCAGAGACAAAGAATCATCATCATTCAAAGAAGAAGAAGAAGCTTCCATTGACGCCGAGCAGCGTATCCAACCACCGCCAGAATTTCTTAAAATCTCCATGCTCTCCTCTTTCAGCTTCTAAGCAAGTCTTGGATTGTGATGCTGAGAACAAAGATCCTCAAGAGAACAACAGTTCCGCAACTAGAGGGACAACGACACCACATGAGACTCCACAGAAAGGAGAAGAAAGCGGAGATGTGTCGTCAAGAGAAAGCACTCCAGGGTACAGAAGATCAAGCTCAGTGAACATGAAGAAAATGCAGCAAATGTTCCAAAACGCAGCAGAGGAGAACGTGAGAAGCATAAGAACATACGTGACCGAACTCAAAGAACGTGTAGCTAAACTGCAGTACCAGAAACAGCTTCTCGTTCATCAGGTGCTTGAGTTGGAAGCAAATGAAGGAGCTGGATACAGCGTAGAGAACGAGGAGAAGACCATAGAGGAAAACGAAGAGCAGAGTCAAGTCGCGTGGCATATAACTTTCATAGAGGAAAGACAACAGATCATAGAGCTGTGGCATGTCTGCCATGTCTCCATCATCCACAGGACACAGTTCTATCTATTGTTCAAAGGAGATCAGGCAGACCAAATCTACATGGAAGTCGAGCTTAGACGGTTAACATGGTTAGAACAACACCTAGCAGAAGTAGGTAACGCAACTCCAGCTCGAGTAGGTAACGGAACTCCAGCTCGAAACGGCGATGAACCAGCAGTTGTATCTCTATCATCAAGGTACATATCAAGTGAACCTCTTACATTAGTCAATTCACAAAAAGCTAATGTTTTATTCAATGTGTTGTGTTTTACGCAGTATAAGAGCACTGAGACGTGAGAGGGAGTTTTTGGCGAGAAGGATCAACTCGAGACTGACGCCTGAAGAGAGAGAGGAGTTGTACATGAAATGGGACGTGCCACTGGAAGGGAAACAGAGGAAGCTACAGTTCGTGAACAAGCTATGGACTGATCCTTACGACTCGAGACACGTGCAAGAGAGTGCAGAGATAGTAGCGAAGCTTGTTGGGTTCTGTGGAAGTGGGAACATCTCTAAGGAGATGTTTGAGCTCAACTTCGCCATGCCTTCAGATAAGAGGTGGAACATTGGTTGGGACAACATCTCTAACCTTCTTCACCTATGAAGAACTTTTTTATTTGTGTTTGTGAATTATGTTTCTCGTATCATTTTGATTTTTGTATTCCTTATCACATTTGACAGTCATATCGTTTATCCAAGAATAATAGATTTTGACTAATGCGGATTTTGACTACTGAATTTACAAAAATAGGAAAAGATTTTTATTGAGATTTATTGTGGGTATATATGCCGGGAATCTAAAAGCTACTTTGCTCGTCAACCAAGACAAAGTTTTGAATCAGGAGATGATTCAAAACTCTCGAGTCAAACCTCATATATTTGCTAGAAACTGGGCCAACGTATATGATATTTTGGGCCTGATTCAGGTTCAGACCCGTTTAAAATTCCGGATCCTACCAAATCATCTCAGGGAAACGGGTCGGCGAATGATGATTGATGAACGAAAATCTACGAAGCTTTTTATTAACAGTGGAAACTCGAAACTTCGATTTTTAGCGTCGCTCGGAATCAAAAACTCTAGACTTGCTGGGAAGATATCGAAGAAGGAGAAAACGTCAAGCTAGCAAATCGGATCTCGTTTCTGGCGGGAAGATTTTCCCGGCACTGAAACTCTGATTTGAATTCTCGTGAAAGCTATCTATGGCTTCCGTTGCCTCTAAGCTCTATTCAGGTCTTAACGTCCTCTTTGATTAGAAACCCTAACACATATGAAAACGTCTCTGATTACTCGTGATTGTTTTCTCGCAGACGATGTAAGTCTTCTAGTGTTGTTGCTTGATACGAACCCCTTATTCTGGAGCAATACATCGACTACATTCTCTCAGTTCCTCTCTCATGTAACCAAGTGTTTTTTCTTTCGAATTAATTTGTGAATGCCTTCGTTTTGTATTCATGATTTTTCTGTTCGTTATGGTAGGTGCTTGCATTTCTGAACGCGGTTTTGGGATTGAATCAGTTGAATCAAGTTGTAGTGATAGCTACTGGATACAGTTCATGCGATTACATCTATGATTCGTCTTTGACATCAAATGTGAACTCCGAGAGTGGTAGAACGGGAATGCCTGCTCTTTTTGGTTCTCTGCTTGAGAAATTGGAAGATTTTATTGACAAAGATGAGGAGCTCATCAAGGAGCAGGAGCATGATGATAGAATAGCTTCTTCGCTCTTGTCAGGGTCGCTCTCCATGGCTCTTTGCTGTATCCTTTTTGAAAAAAATTGATTCATTTAGTATTTGATCACTCTTCTTTGTGTGGTTTTTCGCAAGTAAAGGCCTTTTCTGTATGCTACATAACACCATGCTAGTAATCTTAAGGCCTAGCTTTTAGCATTTTAAGGTCATATGTGTGTTCTCGGCTAAACCTATAGCATATCTCTAGAGCCATCAATGTCATTTGGTTTTTTAGTCTTCCCTTTTTCTTGTTTTGCTTGATTTTCCGGCTAGATATACAGAGGGTTTTCCGTTCTGGACATCTTCATCCCCAGCCTAGGGTGTGTGTTCAGTATTATCTACATCTCAGTTAATTGTGTTGAAATAATAATTCTCATCTTGATTCCTTTGTAGAATATACAACTTAGAGTACATATACACATATAAATGTATATGATTGCGCAGCTATTTAAATCAACTGATTGTGTTCTTGGCATATATATATGAAACACAGATTTTATGTTTGCAAGGCTCCCCAGATGGCCCGGAACAGTACGTTCTCTTCTATAACTTTTTCTACTTGTAACATTTTCTCCTGTTAGTCTCATCTCATGAAGGATGTTGTTCTTCTTTTCAGATATGTAGCTGTTATGAACTCTATCTTCTCTGCCCAACGCCTAATGGTACCTCTTTGTTCTGATTGGTTCTTTGGGATTTAAGTTTTCTCAAAATGCTAAAGATCTGTACCTCAAGTCACTTGGTTGTTTTAGGTCCCCATTGATTCCTGTTACATAGGTACACAGAACTCGGCATTTTTGCAGCAGGTTATAACATTTCTCCCTTGAAGCTTCTTAAATCTTCAACCCCTCAACCTATCCATTAGTTTTCAATCATCTGTGGCATATCTGTAGGCATCTTACATAACCGGCGGTGTACATCATGCACCTAAACAGTTGGATGGGCTGTTTCAGTTTCTTACGGTATGCCCTCAGCTAAAGTCCAAACACAATACATGTGCACTGTGTAGTTTTATGTGACTTGGTTAGATTAGCGTAGTCGGTGGGTCCTAACTTCTCTTTGTTCTGTTTTGCCTGAAAAGACAATCTTTGCCACTGATTTGCACACCCGCAGCTTTGTACAACTTCCAAAACCCGTAGGCGTTGATTTTAGAGCATCGTAAGTGATAAATATAGAACTCTTTCGGTCTTCCTCCGCATATCGTTTATAAAAGATGGTAAAATGTAAAAAACTTGTAGGTGTTTTTGCCACAAGAAGACTATCGATATGGGGTATGTATGTTCGGTATGTCTGTCCATTTTCTGTGAGCATCACAAGAAATGTTCAACCTGCGGGTAAGAGATTTTGACCCATTCTTGTTTTTTTTTTCTCAGTATAATAAGCTATGAACAAGTTTTGCGGTTGTGATATACATAGACTTTTGGAATTTGCAGGTCTGTTTTTGGTCAGTCTAAGCTTGATGGTGCTTCAACTGTCAGTGATAAGAAGAGAAAAGCTCCTGATTCTTAAAATCATTTGCTACGCTGGAGACACTCCAAACTTTGCTTATACGCATCCTAGTCTTTTCGCTGATTTACAAGAATCTATGAAGAAACACCAAAATGAAAATCAACTATATTACAGTCTCAAAAGCTTTTTTAATTCACAATACCTATAGCTGGATTTGGTAGTTCCCAAAGAAAAATGGGCTTTTCGATCCAGTGAACTGAAAGAATCAGATAGCTGGATTTTTCGAATGTGATCAGCAATCGTTTATCATAATGTTCTCTGAAATAATCTTTGCATGAATCAGACAGACCGCAGAGTCTGGTGATAAGGTACAGTTATAAAACAGACGCGGATGAAGACTCTGGATGGCAGTTCATTTCACACCAGAGACAGAGAGATGCAGAACTCATATACTCCAATGACTAGTGATTGAACAAGATTGTTGAAGGCATTTGTGTTGCCAAGAACACACCATTTGTGAAACCCAAGTCCTCGCAACCAACCAGTCGTTTGTCCTAACTCTGGTTTACTTTTGTACAGAGTTAGGACTTGGACTGATAAGTGTATGAAACTGATCTTGTATATTGATGAATCAGGGAGATAATAATCTGATAACTTTTCATTTCGAAACTGCCTAAAATGTTGAATCATGAGGAATCGTCCTTGTAGACAAATGATGAGATTAGAAAATATGAAGTGCAGATGTGGTCATGGTTTCTTGCGTACAGAGAAGGAACTTTAGGACTTGCAAATAAACTGCTGAAAAAAATCTTATTATCTTCATTAATGGAGGAGAAAAGGAAATCTAAGACGAATCCAATTCAATCTTTTTCTAAATATATAAAAATGTGAAACATAAAAGACATATAAAAAATAAATAAAAAGAGAGGGATGGGCTGATCTGGCCGTATCAAAATTGTGGCTCCTATACTCTCTGTGATAAATAGAGATCTCATTGTCTCCGACACCATGTGATGTGGCTGATTTATCTATTATCCCAACCATTTTATTTTCGCAAATTCGCTTATGAACTTTGAATTCAGTAGAGTTTTATTATTATTTGACAAATTACAACCATACAATCATCTATTGAAATTTGTAGTATAAATTGAGTATTAACTCAGGATATATTTTAATTAAATTGAAGGTTAAATTATTAACAACAAGACTTGTTGTGGGGGCAAAGAGCAATAACACGAAAGCTTGTGGAAGACAGGGACGGTCGGACGGAGATGAATACATTAAAAACACACAAAAAAATATCTTCTCAATAATTACAAAACTCTCAATATCCTTTTTCATAAATTCCAACGTCGCCCCACTTTATCCACAGATCGGATCTTTGTAGACGAATCGCGTGACGTACACCGCCAACAATCGAGCGTGATGGGTTAAGTTAGGTTAGCTCACAGCCACAAGATTATCTGTCTCTCACCTTCTCGAAATTTCCATAGATATTAAAATAAATATAGAAACCAGCATCTGACGTGGCAAAGCACGGCTATATTAGCACTTGCCCTTTCTAGTATGTTCTTCTCACTGCCTCCTTCCCAATCTCCTCTTCTCACTGTTCTTTTTTTAAAAAAAAAAACTTTCTCGGAGATAATCTTCCTGTTTCCAGGAGTTTGATTTCCCGGGAAAAAGGCAGAATTATTCACACTTTTATCTATTCGTTCAGAGATCTGAAGAAAGCTTATCAGATACTGTTTCATGGCTGCTCCGGTAATTAACTTTCTTCTTTGGGAAACAGATTGATTCATTCATTAGAGAAGTGTTAGCCTGCGAATAGATGGGTTTCTTGTTGCTTTGTAAGCAATTTAGTTAATTGCTTGTGTGTTTCTACTTTAGGATCGAAGTGAGGATTTAAGTAGCAATGTAGAAAATGGAAGTTGCAATTCAAACGAAGGAACCAATCATGAAACCAGCAGTGATCGGATCGCAAACGCTGCTAAGGTATCAGCTTTGTTAAGACAAGTTCCTTCGTGGGAGAAAGTTTCTTTTTCTTTTTTTCTGAACTCTATGTGTGTTGTTCTTGAAGGTTAGGAAGCCGTACACAGTATCTAAGCAGAGAGAGAAGTGGAGTGAGGCAGAGCATGAGAGGTTCCTTGAAGCTATACAGCTTTATGGTCGTGCTTGGCGTCAAATCCAAGGTATTATTTGGTTTTGCTTTGACAGAACACAACTTTCTAGCTTGATGTAGTTCTGATTTAAGTCTTGATTTTTGGTGCAGAACATATAGGTACGAAAACAGCTGTTCAGATCAGAAGCCATGCTCAAAAGTTTTTCTCCAAGGTCTTGTGTTATATACAATGTTCTCAAACAATCAGTAGAACTGAGCTAGTTTGGTTTTGTAATCTGACAGTTTTTGTCTGATCCATTTGCAGGTGGCTCGTGAAGCTGACAGTGGTAGTGACGGCTCGATTAAAACGGTTGTGATCCCACCTCCTCGTCCAAAGAGGAAACCGACACATCCTTACCCTCGGAAATCGCCTGTTCCATATGCTCAGACTCCTTCCTCAGCTATGGAGAAAGGAACAAAGTCTCCAACTTCTGTGCTATCACCATTTGCTTCGGATGATCAGGTCAATCGATGCTCCTCTCCTAACTCGTGTACTAGTGAGATCCAGTCCATTGACAAGAAGAATGACTACGCAACATCCAAGCAATCTTTTAAAGAGGATGATGCTGCTACCGGACCCACCTCGAGCATTATGCTTTTTGGGAAGATTGTCCTAGTGACCGGAGAAGCTCACAAGACATCTTCTTCCATAGAGGAAGCTGTTAATCATAAATCATTGACGGGTCTAGATTCTAGGCACGTGGACACTGTTTTATCTCTAGGGGTATGGGAGACGTCCTGTACCGGTTCTAATGCATATGGCTCGGTCACAGAAGTTTCAGAGAACTTGGAGAAGAGTGCAGAAGCACGGAAACGGCTAACCTCGTTAGAAAAACAAGAACCCTGTTATCGTGCAAATGGGTTCAGACCATACAATGGGTTCAGACCATACAAGAGATGCTTATCAGAACGAGAAGTGACATCGTCCTTGTCGTTGGTAGCTTCAGAAGAAGAGGGAAGCCGGAGAAGAGCACGTGTATGCTCGTAGCGCAAGTGTACGCCCTCTTGTACAGTTGCTACAAAACCATTTTTAGGATTGATTTTGATGGGTCAAGGGCATACCATTGTTGGGAGTCTCGGACTGAGCAAATGCACTTGTAATGAAGTTTCCTCCACTGTCTGACATTAAAAGACAGTTCCTTTTTTTCTTCATAAACTAGTGTATTTGTTCAACCACCTAATTGTAACTCTATTTCAAATATTAAGGTGATGATTGTTTACATAGTTTCTAGATTTTAGTTTTTGGTTTCTGGATTTTGGTTTTTAAATTTTAGATTTTGATTTTTAGTTTTTGGTTTTTGATTTTGCGGTAGATTTTAGTTTTTCAAAAACTTGAATGGTGATTCTAGTTTCTAGTTTTTTTTTTAAGCTTTTGATTTTTTTTAAATTTATATTTTGTTTTCTCTAAAGTTTGATTAGTAGTTTTTTAAATTAAAGTTATTTATTATTTTTAATAAATTCACGTATATATTAATTTCTTTTTAACAAACTTAATATTACTAAAATAAATATCATTGTTGTAAAAAAACTAAAATAAATATCATTTTAATAAATAATACCAATAGATCTCTTAACAAATATGTACACTTTACATAAAATAGTTTTTAAATAATTAATTTTATTTTATTGACAAGTTTTTGTAAAATGTTCTTATATAATATTTTCATATTATATATGTTAAACAAATTATTTTTACTTAACCTTATTGTCTATATTTTAAAGATTCTTTTAAAAAATTGATTGGATGGTTATTTTAATTTTTCATTTTGTAACTGATAAAAATATACATATTATTTTAATAGTAACTTTTAATTAATAAAATTTATTGTATTGATAAAAATTAAAAATTTATGAGTTATTTTATAGTTCACTATAGTAAAGAAAGAAAGATTTATAAAGATTACTTTATTATTAGGGAAATTATCATTCACATATTGTATTTAGTAAATTTAATCTTACTTTTGATTAACATTTATATGATATTGATGCTTACGTATATAATACTATTTAACAAAAACATATGTATAATTTATTTGAAATTAACCAAATTTTAAATATATAGTATTTGGACAAACAGTGAATCGTAGACATACACTATCATAATAAATAATGATAACAATGCTAGAAGACAATAAAGACTCACTATTATTAGATAATAGTATTTATAGCAAAAAGAAAGTAATGAACGTGAAGTAACTCTAGTTATTTTGAAAAACTAGAAAAACTTAGATTTTGTTTTTTGTTTAGAAAGGGGTAGTTATTTTAAAAACTAGTTTCCCTAACTTATAGGGAATCAATTTTTCAAGAATCTTAATTGGTTTAAAAGTAGTTTTTGGAAAAACAAAAACCAAAAACTAGTTGAAAAACTGCAAACAATCAACCTCTAAGTATCGTTTCATGAATTACAGTCTCAAGATTTGTCAAAGGGTGTGATTTGAAAAAAAAAAGTGAACTTAAACCAGCTTTTTAATAAGCTAACCATGAATGAAGAAGGCACAAGACAAGAAAGGACTTCAGATAACTAAAATTTCGCGTAAGCCCAACATCTAACATTCTAGGCCCACTAGTATAAATAGGCCTGTGTTTCAAAATTTGTGTCAGATCATATTTTTTCTTTGGGAGGGAGATCAAAAGTGCCACGTGGCATCTTGCATGTGTTTCGGAGAAAGGAAAAAAATCATTGCGCTTCTTCCTACGATTGTCGCTACAGATTCCCATTCTCCACGATGTCTTCTAATCTCTTTCTAAAAACAACCAAGACGAAGAGCAGAGACACATTATATTCCAGCTACTAGGGTAAGCAACGCAGACCCACTAATCTAATGGCTTACTCCAGACCAGATAAAGACGCTCCGTTTCGCTTCCCAAAATGCGAAGATTCTGTTTTACCCGACCCGTCACGTTTCTTCAGCAACCATCTCCTCTCAAACCCTCTCCCCACTAACTCCTTCTTTCAAAACTTCACACTCGGTAAAGGCGACCAGCCTGAGTACTTTCACCCTTACCTCATCAAACCGGCGAAATCCTCACTCTCCATCTCGCACCCGTCTCTGTTTCAGAACCCAGACTTCTTCTATGAGGTTTTCAAAGCAGACATCGTCATCTCCGGTTCACCCGTCGACCAGAGTTCCAGGCAAACTCATCATCAGATCTTTTACTTCAGCGATCTCGGCGTCAATCTTGATTTCCCTTCCTCTAATCTCAGATTCTTCCTCGTCAGAGGAAGCCCCTTTATCACCTTCTCGGTCTCATGCAACACGATCACAATCTCAACAAGCCACGAGTTCGTGTCCTTTTCTGGAAACAGCTCGTGTACAAAGCACACAGCCAAGCTGAGCAACAACCAGACCTGGTTGATTTACACCACTGCGCCTATTAAGCTTACCAAACACGACAACTCCTCGATTCACTGTGGTGGCGACTTTTCAGGTGTAATCCGAATCGCTCTGTTACCTAACTCCAAACCAGATTTCGAACCGGTTCTTGACCGGTTCAGCCGCTCTTACCCGGTTTCCGGTGACGCTGACTTCACAAAGCCCTTCACTTTAGAGTATAAATGGGAGAAGAGAGGCCACGGAGACCTCTTGATGCTCGCTCATCCTCTCCATCTAAAGCTCTTATCGAAAGACAACCAATCAGTCACCGTTCTGAAGAAGTTCAAATACAGAAGCATCGACGGAGATTTGGTAGGAGTTGTCGGAGATTCGTGGGTTCTTAAACCGGACACTGTTCCGGTGACGTGGCACTCACTCAAAGGAGTGAAACAAGATTCATCACGGGAAGAGATCGTCTCAGCTCTCATCAAAGACGTTATCGCCTTAAACTCCTCGGCTCCGGTCTCGAGCTGGTCTTATCACTACGGGAAAGTGATAGCGAGAGCTGCGAGGTTGGCTCTGATCGCAGAAGAAGTTTCCTATGTCCATGTGATCCCGGCTATCAGTAAATACTTAAAGGACATGATCGAGCCGTGGCTAGACGGGAGCTTCGGACCGAACTCGTTCGTGTATGATCCTAAATGGGGAGGCTTGATCACAGTGCAAGGAGCGAGAAATGCACGAGAAGATCTCGGGTACGGGATTTACAACAACCACCATATTCATCTAGGTTACTTTCTCTACGCGATTGCTGTGCTCGTCAAGATTGATCCTTTGTGGGGGAAGAGATACAGACCTCAGGCTTACACTCTTTTGGCGGATTACATGACGTTGGGGAGGGAATGTGATGGTTTTGGTTCAGTTTTCCCGCGTTTGAGATGTTTTGATTTCTTCAAGCTACACTCTTGGGCGGGAGGGTTGACGGTGTTCGCCGACGGGAGGAATCAGGTGGGGCCGAGCGAGGCTGTGAATGCTTATTACTCAGCTGCTTTGTTAGGATTAGCGTACGGTGACGTGCATCTTGTTGCGGCAGCTTCGACGATCATGTCGCTTGAGATCCACGCCTCGAAAATGTGGTGGCAGGTAACGGTTTTAAACCACGTACTTTGAATAAACCGAACCAACTGTATTTAGAAACTGACTTGGGTTGTGTCTTGGATTTTAGTCCGGTTTGTTTGGTTTATAAGAGTGAACACATGTAGAAATCAAATGAAATTGAAATAACTTATGTAACAAGGAAGTACATCAAAGAAATTATATTTTAAGGGAATAACTAGTTGAGTTTCAACTTTTTAATTAAAGTTTTATTTGAGAGAACAATTACCAAACAATTTTCTAATTTTATGTTTTTTTATGCGTTTGATTTAGTTATGATAAGTTTGGATTTGTAATTGTTGAAATTGGATCAGGTTAATTTTTCTTGGTTACAATTGTTAGATAATTGTGGTTCGGTTTTGGTTTTGATTAAAAGCATATCCTAAAACCGGAACCATGTCTGAAATTAACCAAAACATAAGATACATCAGATTAACCAGGTTCAAACCGAATGGCTGGAATAGTAGCTAGTAATCAAATTTGACGACTGCTTTCTTTCTTGGTGTGCAGGTAAAAGAAAACGCTATGTACCCAAAAGATTTCACGGCCAAGAACCGTTTGGTTGGGGTGTTATGGTCGACGAAGAGAGACAGTAGCCTATGGTTTGGGGATAGGGAGTGGAAAGAGTGTCGGCTTGGTCAACAGTTATTACCTTTGATCCCGGTTTCAGAGATCCTCTTCTCCGATGTGAAGTTCGTGAAGCAGCTCGTGAAGTGGACTTTGCCTGCGTTGAAGAGAGACGGCGTTAAAGATGGCTGGAAAGGGTTCGTTTATGCACTGGAAAGTGTATACGACAAATATGAAGCGTTAGATAAGATTAGTGGACTACATGAGTTTGACGATGGAAACTCTCTCAGCAATCTATTGTGGTGGGTTCACAGTAGAGACTAGAGACGCTGGTCATAAAGTCTAGTGATAATAACTAAAGTTAAGGTTCTGCGGTACAATTCTTAAGTATTACCAGACGTGTGTGTGTGTGATCATGATGCTAAACATGTGATTTGAGTTTATTTAAACGTTTTTTAACGAACCTACCTAGCTTTGCCTGCATCGCTGTGGTTAAATGTTAGGCAAGATCTAGAAATGTACTACAACTCATGCAATTTACTGGTAGTTCGGTAACATGCGCGCTCCATTTATCTCTAACATTAATGGGAAATCAATTTAACTTCCCATAGACCAAGAGTATATCAAAGAAAGGGAACCTGTCTAGCATTTTATTCACAATCAAAGAATGAATGAATCATCAAATACAAAAAAACAAAAAATTTGAATAAAATTAGAAAGAGTATATAGTTGACATCTCATCTCCAAACAATCAAAACTTTTTCCACAACTCTCAAGAGACAGAGAGATGCTTGTTGACCAAATGAATTCCCCCATGAAGCTTCTTCTTCTGATCCCTGTGGACACTAAGTCTAAAAGTTCTGTCCCACCAACTTAAACATCATCATCTTCAACCTCAACCTCCTCGGCTTTACATTTCAGGTTAACGAATGCTTCGAGGGCCTCTCTCATCCACCAGTTCTGACACACCTCTCTCGCTTCATCCAAACCCACCCATCTGCGTTGTCTAGTCTCAGCTTCAGGCCACCGCTCGTACTCTTGATCAACACGCAACGCAAACATGTAACCTTCGTGAATCACGCTTTGTCTTTTACTCTTGTACTGCCATTTCCCGAGCCTTTCCTCTAGCTCTCCCGTCACACCAGCTTCCTCGATCGTCTCTCTCAAAGCTGCTTCCTCCATAGACTCATCCATCTCCCAACCTCCTTTTGGGAATAACATTCCTTTACCCTTTTGAGCACTGATAAGAAGAAGTTCGATTTCTTTAGACTGGGCTCCATCGGCTTGTTGTTTCTTGTATCTGTACGGTACGCATCTGCAAATATTTTGAAAAAAACAATTATGAGATTCCGAAATGAACAGCGATAGATAATAGTCGTCGAAGGGTGGAAACATTTCATTCAACACGTGTTTGACGTACCCGACGACTTGACGATAACCTGCGTTATCGTAACGCTGCAAATTTCTGCCGGTGCGTGCGACGAGAGAGACAACCTTCTCGATCTGCGCGGGAACAACCTTCGTCGACGGGATGGTCTCGAAGATGGGAGACAGATACGAGGCGACGTTTGATAAGTTCGACACGATAAGAGATACAGAGAAGCCTGTCATTTTTTTTGAACCACGCGAATTCGGAACAAGGGAGTGAGGGTTCGAATCAAAAGGGAACTCTGTTTTTGGATTCGAGAGGATCGATTTAACGAAGTCTGAGAGAGAGAGAGAAAATGGATAAGCAAACAAGAAAGAAAGAGAGATGTGATTTTGTTAAGATGGTTCGGTTTAAGAACTGTCTTTATATGGAAAATCACACGAGATGTTCGAACTGCTCACGCGCTTCAGGAGGTGACGACGTTTCGTCCAACTTTTTTTTTTTTTTTTTATTAATATAATCAACTCATTACATTTCTATTCGAAAAAATATTATACTTCTCAGACTAATAACTTAATTTTCCAGTTAATGAATTTGTTTTTTTTTCCTCATTCTCTTGGCTAACTGAATCCAAGCCTAACTGTTTTCTTTCTCTATTATGAGATTTGTTGTTTTGTTAGTGAGCCAACTCTCAACCAAATGGATTCCAAATTTTAACAACATTTAGCATTTTGGAACAAAAAAAGGAAGACTTTGTTAGTTACAACAAACCATAAAGTATGTAATAACCAATTAAAAATAAGTAAATTGATTAAAAAAAGTCTACAGAACATTCGATTATAATGAAAAATCAACAAACCATGTATTTTTGTTGTTCTTCTAGATTTTTGTTTAATTATTTTCGTCAAGAAAAATCAAACTTAGATGTCTAAAAACAAAGTCAACTCGTTAACGACCAACAAAAATCTTTGGCACACACACGGAGAAGAAAAAAACCGGAAGAGGGTACGAGACACGCGCTTTATGATCGCATGGGAAGCCGTGCAAGTGGGGGTCCTCATTTTTTGTCTGTTTCTTTTTCGGACAAGAAAAAATACTGCTAAAAAGAGTGTGTGCTCATCCACAAACTCCGTCCCTGACGCAAACACGCTATTAGAGCATGATTATTGCAAGGACCAAATATTGTGTCCTTAGATTAATTTAATGTTATTTTGAGGTTAAGGACTAAACTTAAGGACAATTTCCAAAAATTAGATTATTGGTAGGACTTGTTGATGTTTCTTAGTAAACTTAATATTTATTTAAATAAGTAATGACATATAGAATAAAAAAAAATTAGAATATAACATATAACATTTAAATTGAAAACATTGAGAAAATTACAAAGTTAGGAAAAAAATTAAAAATATGAAAAAAAAGAAACAAAAATTTTATTGAATTCATAGAAACTAAACGTTCGATAAATTTTTTTCTCCGTCAAAGTTTATCTAAACATTGTTGTTAGGGAGATGTCCAAATTTAGCCCATATATTTTCAATCAAATCTTGTTTTAATTGTTGATGGCCTTGTCTATCCCGAACTTCTGCTCGACGACCCAATATAGTACCGAGATTTTTAGTCCTCTTGACTACAAATGTAGGATCCCCATCTTCTCCTTGTTGAAATTCTGAAGGCTGCTGAGTGTATGAATCTCGTTCATCTTCGACAATCATATTATGGAGTATTATACATGACTTCATAATATTTCCTATTTTGTCTTTATCCCATAAATTTGATGGATTTCTAACAACGGCGAATCTAGCTTGCAGGACTCCGAAGGCGCGCTCAACATCTTTCCGGACGCCTTCTTGTTTTTGAGCAAATAAACAATTTTTTGGACCTTGTGGCAGTCGGATAGATTGAACAAAAGTAGCCCATTTCGGATAAATGCCATCGGCGAGATAGTAACCCAAATGGTACTCATTCCCGTTGACATAGAAATTGACTTCTGGAGCGTTTCCGTTAATAATTTCATCAAAAACAGGTGATCGATCAAGAATATTAAGATCGTTCATAGTACCTGGAGCTCCAAAAAACGCGTGCCATATCCAGAGGTCCGATGAAGCTACCGCCTCCAACACAATTGTGGGTTTTCCGGTTCCTCGTGAATACATTCCTTTCCAAGCGGTGGGACAATTCTTCCACGTCCAATGCATACAGTCGATGCTTCCAACCATCCCTGGAAATCCACGTTGTTCTCCAATTTGGAGTAGTCTTTCCAGATCCTCCGGGGTGGGATGTCTTAGGTATTGATCGCCAAACAACTGGATTATTCCGGCGGTAAATTGGTACAAACATTTCCGAGCTGTTGTTTCACCAAGTCGTACATACTCGTCAACTGTATCAGCCCCACTACCATACGCTAATTGACGAATTGCCGCGGTACATTTTTGGAGCGGAGATAGACTAGCCCGTCCGAGTGCATCTTCTGATGACTGAAAATACGGTATTTCTGTTGATAGACGATGCACAATACGCAGGAACAGAGATTTGTTCATTCGAAACCGTCGCCGGAATAAATTGCTCGAGTACGTCGGAGTTTCAGAAAAATAATCATTCCACAATTGATTGTGGCCTTCCTCTCGGTGTCTGTCGATAAAAACACGTTTTTTTCGCTTTTTTGGTTCCGGAATAGGAGCATAGTTGTTAAAAAATTCTTCAAAGGGGGTATCAAGATCAATATCATCATCATTATCTTGGTGGTAATGATAATGAGAAGATGATGCCATTTGAAATGAAAATATAAAGAGAGGAACGATTTGTGTATTTCAAACAAGAAGAGATATCTCATATATATAGCTAAACGAGATGTAGTTATGGTTTCAATGTAAGAAACACCCGTGAATGTTGTTTTTTTTATAATCATTCATCTTGTGAATGTTGTTTTTTTTTATAATTAAAAGGACAAAACAAGTGGTTACTACACTCAAAAACGACAAAGAAATGTGAACCTTGTGTTCATTTGATGTACCAACTTACCTGCCAAGATCAACACCCATACACTACATAAAAATAACAATAAACATAAGTGCAACAATACGCAAACATACATACATCACTTAAGAAGTACATAGTTGAAGTTTAAACAACAGAAACATAAGTTTAAAAGAAGGCTGCACCATACATAAACAACTGAAACAACCTGAGCACCCTGCTGCAACATCAAGCCTACTTGACCATGAGTACAATGGCTATGATCAGTAATAGAAAAACCATAACCCCTACAACGAATTCATCCCTTTTCCCCAACCTAGTTTTCTTTTTTCCTAATTCACCACAAATCTTCTCAAGCCTAGCGAGCTTCTGCTCAGTCTCATCATGTAGCTCTTTCACCCGGTTAAGATGTGACTCGTAGTCAGTAACAAATGATAGAGAATCTACCTTTTGAGACAGCAGGCCACACTGTGTACACATAGCTTTCATCTCCTCCATCACCGCGACGTCCCACCACTTCCAGACATGGCAATCTCCGTCAGCCCTGTTCTCACAAGTGTAAAACCTTCTCCCAGGATCAGTTCTTGTGTAAGCCGTCTCTACAACCGGTTGGCCACCACAGTAGCATTCCTTCGGGAAGCCAAACTCAACCTCTGGCTGCGGTGGGTACACAACCCGCGTGGCATCAATCTCAGCTTGGTCCAGCATGATATCGAACTCTGTTTCGCTGAATCCAGTATCTGCTGAGTTCTCACCATAGTCCTCCAACTCTGAAGGCTGCGTGTAGCTATAATCCAACCCCATTTGTTCTGTAACCTGCAAACAATAAAAATCATAAGTTTTAACTCATGGCAACAGAATCAGGCATTAACTTAATACATAACTGAACGCAACAGAACATATAATAATGAAGCATTATATTAGAAAATTCTTGTTCAAATTACATAAACATCACAGAACATAGACATCACATAACAATAGGATAAACTTAGACTACAACACAACCACGAAAACAAACATTAGTTGTTTTTGAAAAATTAGAACAACTCTGCAAGGAGTTTATTTTTGACAACTTCTTCACTCTCACTAAGTGGATCCTTTCTAGAAAGGAGAGTGTCAAGTATAGCAAACTTCGACAGTTTCTCCTTCTTTGCCAAATCTTCCATCTTGAGCTCCCACATGTTCCTATAGTCCTCGAAAGCCTTTCCTTGACTACCATTTCTTCGGGCTTTTGCAGCCTTTACACCTTCAGGCCTTATCTCTCCCTCACCAACGTTGGTACTTGAAGGTTGGGAAGCGCCCTCAGCAGACTTTCTCTTTGAACTGACAGCAGCTTTAGGAGGGTTCAGGTTTATCCACTTCTGTTCATACCTCAGCAGACACCACGCATGGTCAAGGGTAAACTTGTATCCGTTATTAACGAAGAAGATATCATGAGCCGCCTTTAGAACGTCATTCTCACTCTGACCGCTGGTAACTTGTCTCTCTGCTGCGGCAACTGCGGCACAGAACTTGTTGGTATGATCATTTATTTTGTGCCACCTTTGCTTACAATGGACATGCTCACCAGCCTCTGTAGCAGCTACGAAGTAGTCTTCTACGCGTTTCCAGAAGTTGCCTGACTTCTGTTCATTCCCAATAACAGCATCCTTTGATGTGTTTAGCCAGGCACTGATGAGAATCTCATCAGCAGCAGGAGTCCATTTCTTTCTCACCACACGCTCCACTGGTGTGGCATCAGGTTGGGATGGAGTCTCTGATTGCTGCGAACTGAAAGGAGGTATTTCTGAGCCTCCAATGTTTACACTATAAGGAAAACTTTCGGGAGGAAAGTTTTCCTGAACAACATATTGTTCTTGACTCGTAAGAAGGCCAACGTAGCCAGAGAACTGGCTACTTTGATTTCTGGAATCCATAGCAAGAAAGACAGAGCAAAGAGAATTTCAAATAAAGCTGAAGGATGAGCTTTGAGGAGAGTAACACGTTTTGGTTTTAAAGAGAAATAAAGAACTACCATGGGTTTAATAAAAGAAACTGTAAAAAGCAATAACTATCAACCACCTAATAACCATTATCTACCAAAGTCTCATCACAACTTAATACCGTACTTGAACTACAAACCTATCTTACTCTCATTTAATGGACATTTGGTTTTAATTACTTCAAAACAGAACTAACAAACAATCAATTTTCGTTCTAAACTACAATGTGTGATCAGAACAAACTGTAACACGCAATAGTAGACCGCAAAACATAACTAAAAAGCAATCTACTTACTACAAAACCTAACTACAACCTATCAACTCATGTTTGTCCTTCGCATACACCTCCAAAAGAATCGTTTTCAGTTTATACTTACTTCCATACAGAACAACAACAATACCTCTACAACCTATCAACTACACCCTATCAACTCATGTTTTTCCTCTACTCATCTCACAATAAAGTATTCTATACTCAACAACCTACCAAGTTTATACTTACTTCAATACAGAACAACAACAATAACAACAAAATACATAACAAATACGAACCGATTTCAAATGGAAGATGAACTAATTATCAAAGATTAACAACAAAAATAAACCATAATAACACTCTCCTACCGAATCCAGACACAATACAAAGTCCTATCTATTGAGACAACCGAATCCAGACACAAGATTAACAATCATATCATCTCAATTGTTGTTTTCTTAACTATTTAATAAGGTAAACAACAAATAACAACCATAATCAAACGGATTACCAATCATATCATCTCAATTGACATCCTATGGATCTCGAATGGAAGAGGAACGCATACCTTTTGGTTCGAAAATGGAGGAGAATCCAAGGATGTCGACCGTGGAGACAACAGATCGGTCTTGTCTTGCGAACTAACCGAGACTACCTCCTTTGCGGCGAGAAATCGTCGGGATCGTTTCTCCAAAAGCTTCGCCGTCGAGAGTGAATCGAGAGAGGAAGAGCCCGAAATGATACCAGATCGGTCTCGTCTTGCGAACTAACCGAGACGACCTCCTTTGCGGCGAGAAATCGTCGGGATCGTTTCTCCAAAAGCTTCGCCGTCGAGAGTGAATCGAGAGAGGAAGAGGCGAAATGATACCAAATGGCGACCTGAAACCACTGGCAATACGACCCGTTTCGCAAAAAATGCCAGCTGGCCCGTAAGGACGGAAAATAGATGTCCCGTATTAAGGCCCGTCCTTCATTTTCTCTCATTTTTTCGATTTTCTTTTAAGCCCAAAATATCTAAGGACGAGCCCAAGGACGGGCGATAATCATGCTCTTAGGCGAGGTCCCTCCTCCAGAGTCTATTTAAGATGACTCACATTTTGTTGCTTTGTCATCCTCGTGATTTTCTAGAAGCCCAAACATGGATACAACCGATAAGCTTATTTAATGGGCCTTAGCGTAGCATCAGTATTTTTGAATTGGATTGAACACTAAACACTTATTATCTGTCTATGTTTTTATTTATTACCACAGGTATGTATGAATTATTGAATTATGATATACCTATACTCAGGTAGGTGTGTAGACTTTCGCCTAGGTCGTAAAAAATATGCAGGTCCTTTCTAATATTCCTCCTTTAATTATTAGATCGGCTGGCGAAATCTTTATATTCTGAGTTTCTGCGTATGGTTCCAATAAAGTTCTCAAGTCGATATATATTAACTAAATTTAAAACTTACATGTATATAAATATAAGACGTACCAAAATAGTTGTACCTAAAAAATATGGTTTACCAGAAACCAGCGTCTGCGTTGACCTTTATCCTTTTTAATCCGATGGAAGAAACACCCCAGTCAAAACTAGTTACTTGCATTAGAGATAATCTCAAAAGTATATAATTTCTTTTGTTAGGAATTTGATTTACTTGTTCTTAAAAGTTAATGTAGGGATACATACATGCTCTAGCTCATGCCAATCTCTATACTTCAAATTTATAGTTAACCAATTCAATATATCGTGAATATTTTCATGTATATAAGCCTCAATTTTTCTTTAAAACTCGGACAGAAAAATCAGGGAAACAAAAATATAGAACAAAAAATAATCGTCTATGATTAAACAAAAATATTTAACAACCCTCGAGATTTTATTCATTTAGCTCTCCACGATCGTCTCTAATCCGGGCCTCCAAGAACCATAGTTCAGTTCGCATAGTACCTTCTCTTCGAGAGAGTCTCTTATTTCCATACCATCATGATCATGATGATCATGATGATCATTTTCATTACTCGATGATGAGTTTCTTCTTCTGTCTCCAGACAACGGAAACATACAAACCGGGAACACTCTCTTCAAATGGTTATACCGGCTCTCGTTGAGTATCTCTGCCGCTTTTTCGGAGATGAGAGCGAGTTCTTCTTGTGTTAAGACAGAGAAGAGCATGTCTGTCGGAAGGAGAAGGTAGAGATGTCGTCTCGGCCGCAAAAACTCGTCGGGAGATACGGGGGTGACTCGGTGGCCGATTTGGAGCAGTGTTGAGTCGGTGATAAATTCACCGGAGTTTTGAGAGACGATATCTGAAGTTTTGGTAGGTTTTGAGAAGACTTCGAGCGTTCCGGTGAATGGAGATAAGATTTTGACCACTCCTGATGATGTGATCAATGGTGCGCATGAAGATGTGTTTCCCATTATTGTGACTTAAGAACTAGAGAAAGAGAAGGTCGCATACACAAAGAGAGAAGTTTCTCAGAAATGGGCTGGCTTTTTATAATTACGTGTGTACATATAGTTGAATTAATTTATGGATTAAGAGGTGATTAAGTGTTAATTATTCATTCTGCTGGTTGTGTACAACTCACAACTCTGTGTATCTTCTTTCTCTCCGGGTTATAGTTGTCGCTTCTTAACTTTCTTGGCGACTTTATCCGATAGTTATAGTAATCAAATTACAAAAAGTAAGGTTTTCATTTCAGTTTAATTCATTAATTCATATATATGTGTCTGCTACTTAATTAATTATCATATAATCAAGTCAAATCGATATAATTAATCAGATTCATCCCTTATAAGACCAGCTTATTTGTCTATTTTAGTTCTACCAAACACTAGAAATTACTTAAATATAATATTTTATTTGTGACTTTTTGTCGTGACAAAGGTCAGGTCATTTAGAAATTAGAACTAAATGTTTTCATTCAGCTTTGGGTACTTGTGGGGGGTGTCAAAATGAGTTATAATTCATGAGCTAGCTCAGCGCAATTTAATTTTTCATGAGCACAATCACTATATTTTATGCTCAACTTAAATAAACTTATTGATCGAGCTTAAATTAGATCACGAATTATATAAACGATCTTTAATGAACATGAGCTGGTTTATGAACTTATTCATTTTTATACTTACATATATATATATATATATATTTGAATAACTTCTATCTTTCTTATGTAAAGAAAGATCATTTCTATATTTGTCATATTTATCTTCTAAAATTAAAATTTCAAGCCAAATCTTCTTAAAAGATAATTTCTATATTAATCAGATGTATTTATCTTTTAAAATTAAAATGTAAAATATACATAAGATATTGAAGATGAAGACTCTTACAAAGAATAGGGATTTAGATCATTGGTTTTGCTTTAATTTAATTTATTTTAGGTGTTGGATTTTTATTTTTGTCTTGTGTTAGTTTTTATTTAGTATTTAATATTTATGTTTTGGATTTTTTAATATTTAAATTCTGAATAATATTATAGAAGTTATTTTATCATTGTTTTATTTTATAATTTTTATTTTTATATTAGATCACGAGCTAGCTCATTTAACTCATGGTCTACATGATCTGAGTAAGAGTTTACATATTGAAACTCATATAATAAATGAACCGAGCTGAAGTAGTTCATAAAAGATCCGAGCTTACTGTGAGCTGAGATAAATTGAGCGAGTTAGTTCATTTTGATACCCCTACTTGTAAACCCTTGTTCAAATGAATGTACACTTGTCCTCTTCTATGTTACGTTTATTCAAACAGATAAAAGATCATAAACTCAAATTTATCATTTAACGACTAAATATCTTTCACATTTTGCTAATATTTTGTTTGGATTGTTTACATCTACACTAGGTATAAGAAAGAAGCACATGGATGAAGGATGGGTGTGATTGGGAAAAGCTGGGCGATTGGGCTGAGCTCGAATCACGACGCTACCTAACTTATATCATCAGACATGGCTTCTCTTGTTCTTGTTTCCTTTTTCTTTACATTTTTATAAAAACGTTCATCTGTTTTTAGAAATTTCAAAAGCCAAAACAAATTAAGATTACATATAAGTCTGTACTATGAAACAAATTAGTATATCATAATATACAAATACAGCTCACTAGCTGTCTGGATACATCATATATACATGTAATCATGTATAGATGTATGTATGTTAGTAATAGTTGCGACATTTTAAATGATTATTAATCAACGTTTTATATTATTGTTGTTAAAATATAACTCATCATGTGACTACGTATATTTACTTTACTAACAAAATCTACATATATTTAGATCAAAATTATATTTTACAATACGAATGCTTTAATTCTAATTGATGAAAATTACATACCAAAAATTTAGTAGCAATGATCAGGCTGATTAGTATATGTATAAAATTGTTGTTGTGCACTCTTAATTAACTTATGACTTCATATGGTGGATACATACACACACACACACACACACTAATGTGCATGTGTATATATGTTTACGCGGCTGTATGCTTACTTGCGTATATGCATTTGTCGCTGTCAGTGGTTCGAATTATATGATTTTATTTGTAAAGTGCCCTGAACTTTAGACTCTACTTGTTTTGTATTCTTCCTCGTTTTTTTATTATCTGCACCAATCTTACCAATAAATAACTATACCGGATCCATTTGATGAACTGTCACAAGATTTCCTACTCGATTATATCTTTAAAAGCACAGTCACAAACACTTGGATAACAATATATAAACACGTTCATTAGTTATAATCAAAGTAAAAAGGGGATCTCAAGTAGCTATCGTCAATATATTTTAACAGAGAATAATTTCTTATTACATTATCTGAGAGTTGCAACGTCAAAATCTTGACAGTAGCTAAAAAAACTAGCTTCCAAAAACGTTAGCTATCAAACTCTAATGAGGTATATATATTTTAAACATATTGTTATTTGACATCAGTATATTTAAAAGTAATTGTAATAACGTCATAGTATCTATCATTACTTTATACTTCGTATTGTGATGTACATGTTTGTGAATTATATTTTATGTAGATAAAACTTAGATGATTATAGTTAATTAGTGGTTTATAACATCCATATACCTCCAACTCATTTTTGTCTTCCTCTAATTTTTTGTAAAATAAAAACCGTAATGAGATAAATTTTTAAATTTGGGCATTGTAGCTAGGAGAAAATGCCGGTAAATTATTATTATTAGAAATTTCAAGTGCATATTAATAATAA